>CAWUFW010003111.1:807500-1407500 GCA_963921515.1 Calotriton arnoldi
GGAAGCTGGGACTGGGACCGGGCCCGGGGCTTGAGCTCCGTCCGGCGGGCCCTGGGGTGCGGGAGCCCCCCCCCCATCCTGCAAGCCAGCCCAGGGTCCGGGCGCTGGGCACGGGGGGGTCCATCGGGGCCCGGGGAGGCTCTCCCAGGCCTGGCCTAGTGTTGGGAAGCTGGGACTGGGACTGGGACTGGGACCTGGGCCCAGGGCTTGAGCTCCGTCCGGCAGGTCCTGGGGTGCGGGAGACCCCCGTCCGGCAAGCAGGCTGAGTGTCGGTGGCTGGGGACAGGAGTGGTTCCACCCGAGGCCCGGGGAGGCTCTCCCAGGCCTGGCCTGGGGTTCGGAAGCTGGGACTGGAACCGGGACTGGGGCTTGAGCTCCATCCGGCAGGCCCTGGGGTGCGGGAGCCCCCCCCCCCGTCCTGCAAGCCGGCCGAGGGTCCAGGCGCTGGGCACGGGGGTCCATCGGGACCCGGGGAGGCTATCAGGGCGAAAGCTCGGGGCGGGCAGATTGGCATCCTTTCGGTCCCGGCCATCTGGTCGCACCTATCCCCTCGGCCATCTGGTCGCACGCAATGCTTTCCTGCGGGCCTCCCCGGGCCTAAGGCCCGGCTGGGGTCCCCGAGCCCCCCCGGCAAGCGGAGCCCCCGAGCCCTGCAAGGGCAGGCGGGTCCCTATGAGGGCTCATTTGCCTCCCCGATCCCAGCCAGGGCTCCAGGAGGTCGGGTACGTTCGCGCCTTGGGTCCCCTCTGTCACCCTGTGCGCATGGATTATAAGAAAGGGGGGCGTTTTTCCTCCGGATTACTAGGGACAGGGTACTCCGGGACACCCCTCCCGGGACTGGAGGTTCCCAGCCGGGGACCAGACGGGCTGGGCCCGGACAACACCTCCCCAGCGTCCGGGGCTCCCTCCTCCGGCCCGCGGCGTGGCAAAGTGCCGGGGACGGGCTCCACGGGTCTTGGGAAGTCCTCCCCCCGGGAGTCTGGGCCCTGAGAGCTCCTGCGGGCCTCCCTGTTCCCAAGGCCCGGCCGGGGTCCCCGAGCCCCCGGAAAGCGGAACCCCCGAGCCCTGCAAGGGCAGGCGGGAGCCCTACCGCGAAGGCTCGGGGGTGGGCAGATGGGCGTCCTTTCGGTCCCGGCCATCTGGTCGCACCTATCCCCTCGGCCATCTGGTCGCACACAATGCTTTCCAATGGGGCGCCCAGATGGCCGGGCCGGCCTGGAAGTCCCGATGAGGGCTCATTTGCCTCCCCGATCCCAGCCAGGGCTCCAGGAGGTCGGGCGCGTCCGTGCCTAGGGTCCCCTCAGTCTCGCGGTGCGCACGGGTTACCAGAAAGGGGGTAGCCTTCCTCCGGATTACTAGGGACAGGGTACTCCGGAACCCATCTCGGCCTAGCGGTCCTCAGCCGTCAGCTGGACGGGCCAGGATGCTGCCCCAGCCTGGGGTCCGTCCCCGGGCCAGCCGTGTGGCTGGTTGCCCCGGATGGGCTCCCTCGGGCCCGGGAGCCTCCCCTGCTCGGCTGGGTTCAGGGGCTCCCAGGGGCCCCGGGGAGGGCGGCCTCCCCACCCCGGTCTCTGTCCTCGGTCCTGCCGCGTGGCAGGGTGCCCAGGACGGGGTCTTGCGGGCCCGGGGAGGCTGCCCCTTTGCTCCGGGAGCCCCGGCAGGGTCCAGCGGCCCTGCCGGGCCCCGGGTCAAGTGCTCCAGCCCTGGGCCCCGTCCCCCGGCCTGCCGCCCCACCAAAAGCCCGGGACCGGGTTCCGTCGTGCCCGGGGAGCCTCCCCCTGCTCGGCTGGGTTCAGGGGCTCCCAGGGGCCCCGGGGAAGGCGGCCTCCCCACCCCGGGCTCCGTCCTTGGTCCTGCTGGGTGCCCGGGACAGGGTCTGGTGGGCCCGGGGAGGCTTCCCCATCGCCTCCGGGCCCAGGAGCCCCGGCTGGGTCCAGGGTCCCCGCCTGGGCCCCGTCCCCCGGCCTGCCGCTCTGCCAAAGGTCCGAGACGGGGTTCTGTCGTGCCCGGGGAGCCCCCCTCGCTCGGCTGGGTTCAGGAGCTCCATCCGGGGCCCTCATGAGGGCCCCGGGGAGGGTGGCCTCCCCACCCCGGGCTCCGTCCTCGGTCCTGCCGCATGGCAGGGGTGCCCGGGACGGGGTCCCGTGGGCCCGGGGAGGCTTCCCCTGCGCCTCTGGGCCCGGGAGCCCCGGCTGGGTCCAGGGGCCCCTGCCATGCGGCAGGACCGAGGACAGAGCCCGGGGTGGGGAGGCCACCCTCCCCGGGGCCCTCATGAGGGCGCTCCAGCCCTGGGCCCCATCCCCCGGCCTGCTGCTATGCCAAAGGTCCGAGACGGGGTTCCGTCGTGCCTGGGGAGACCCCCCCGGCTTGGCTGGGTTCAGGAGCTCCGCCCGGGAGGGTGGCCTCCCCACCCCGGGCTCCGTCCTCGGTCCTGCCGCGTGGCAGGGTGCCCGGGACGGGGTCCCCTGGGCCCGGGAGGCTTCCCCTACGCCTCTGGCTCCAGGGGCCCCTCCGGGACCCGGGTCGGGTGCTCCAGCCCTGGGCCCCGTCCCCGGCCTGCTGCTATGCCAAAGGTCCGAGACGGGGTTCCGTCGTGCCCGGGGAGCCCCCCTTGCTAGGCTGGGTTCAGGAGCTCCGTCCGGGGCCCCCGAGGGCCCCGGGGAGGGTGGCCTCCCCACCCCGGGCTCCATCCTCGGTCCTGCCGTGTGGCAGGGTGCCCGGGAAGGGGTCCAGTGGGCCCGGGGAGGCTTCCCCTGTGCCTCTGGGCCCGGGAGCCCCGGCTGGGTCCAGGGGCCCCTCCGGGCCCCGGGTCGGGTGCTCCAGCCCTGGGCCCCGTCCCCCGGGCCTGTCGCTATGCCAAAGGTCCGAGACGGGGTTCCGTCGTGCCCGGGGAGCCCCCCCTCGCTTGGCTGGGTTCAGGAGCTCCGTCCGGGGCCCCTGAGGGCCCCAGGGAGGGCGGCCTCCCCACCCCGGGCTCCGTCCTCGGTCCTGCCGCGTGGCAGGGTGCCCGGGACGGGGTCCCGTGGGCCCGGGGAGGCTACCCCTGCGCCTCTGGGCCCGGTAGCCCCGGCTGGGTCCAGGGGCCCCGGTGGGTCCAGGGGCCCCGTCGGTCCCTGGTCGGGTGCTCCGGCCCTGGGCCCCGTCCCCCGGCCTGCTGGTATAAGGGGTCAGGGTAGGGATACCCTGCACCCCTAGGCCTGGTGGAGGGTGGCCCAGAGGACCCACCCCTGGGGCCAAAAACATATATTTTATTTACATTTACCAGGGTGGGCCAGGGCTTGGAGGGCATATTTGTTTATTTTGGGGAGCGGGCAAATGGCCCCCCTCCCTGGGCCTCTAGAAGACCCCAGGAACCCCATCCCTTGGGGTTGATTTAATAATAAGGAAAGTGGGGGGGGTGGCAACGCTCTCCGATCTTCTTTGAGGCCCCGTTTACCACATCCCCTGGGGTCAATTTTAATAAGGGGCGGGGGTGTGGCCCCATTCCCTGAGCCTCTAGATGGCCCCGTGGGCCCCATACTCCATGGCTGGAATTTTCAAAATGAGGAGGGGGGCACGCCGCACACCTCCCAGAGCCAGTCAATGGACCCGGAGACCTCATCCACAGGGGCCGGCTCAGGGACAGTGTCCCAGGGACCCTCGTTGAGTGGGATCACAAAACGTTTTCACTGTCCGCGTTCTCGGGCAGGAAAATACAGTGCAAAACCTGTTTCCGCTGGGTGGGAGCAATGCCAGCTCCCGCCTCCCCGGGACGGGTGCTGTCAGGGGAGTCAGCGGGACTGCAAGGGTTTTTGGGCTCGTCCCCGACCCCCAAGTGGCATATGCTGTGGTGTGTCCCGGTTGAGCAAGGGGCGCCCCTGTTTTAACAACAACAAAAAAATTAAAGTGTTGCTGGCTCTTGCTTTGCAGGAAGTCAGTAGATCCACTGGGCCCTGGAGCTCCCCCCGGTGCCCCCAAAATACATTACAGTGCTATGGGGCACCACAGTTAATAAAATAAAAACATTTTAGATATGTGTAGTCAGCTCCTGCACAGCCCATGGAGCCGTCAGGACCGCGGGGGCACTGGGCCTCCCCTCGAAGCCTACAAAAATAAGTAAAGATGTGGGTGTCCCTGGTAGACACCGAAGAACACAAAAAAAAGCAAAATAAGAATAATAAATCTGCATTTATTATTCATTGCTCCTTGCAAGGAACGCCCCCCAATGCCCTGCCCCATAATGCCCTGCAAGGGCCTTTTAAACATATTGTTTCCAGTCTGGTGATGTCCTTAGAAGGGGCAGAAGCACCACCAAGCATTTGTTTTATGTTGTACGGGGCTGCATGGAGTGCAGCAGCTCCCCAGCAACACTATAAAAAGTAATTCAACCTATCACCCCAGGAGAGCTTGCCCAATTTTTTTTCAAGCAATCCTAGCTGGAACTCTATGCTTTTCAGCTAGAGTGCAGAGCCCCCTTGTGTTCGGTTCTATGGCTACAGTTTGTAGCTTGAAAAATGTTTAAAAAAGATTCAAAGACATGTTGATGCTTTTTTTTAAATAAAGCTTTTTATTTTATTTTAATGACAATCACTTTCATTAAACATTGAATTGTGAATTAATAAAGTATACAATTCATTATGATTATTGGTCTTTCTTTGATAAACACAATGCATGTGCTTTTATATGTTGATATCCTGATCCCTTCATAAAGCTAATAGACCCACTTTATATATTTTGGTGCTTTGAGCCTTTGACAAAGTCAGTAGCTCTACCTTACTTAAAATGACACCTTTCATATTTAGCCATGCACGCCCACGGGGGTTTGGGCTCCAAGCCCTGCGCCCAACCCCTTGCTGTGCATGGCTTGTACATTGTGAGGGGTGGGCACAGCGCAGGCCAGAGGCCGTGCGCGATATTGTATTGGCGTTACATATGGTAATAACATATTACTTTACATAAAAAAAACCTCTAGAAATTCACTGTAAAAATGATGTTAGGTTTCAGTACACTAATAATATTTTACTTTGCATTCAAAAATAGAAACCTTAGAAATTCACTGAAAAAAACAAAGGTTAAACAGACGTTATAATTAGATTAAAATGTCAGTTACAACACACCATTTTAAATTAACAAAACCACTGAAATTCACCAGTTATAGTTATCTCAAGTAACTATTACTTTGGTCCTAAAGCGACTATAACTCGCGCCCTCCCCATGCACTGCTTATAACCTCACATAATACATCACTCATGACATATTCTACATCATTGAGTACTGCACCATTTGAAATTACATCAGTGGTGACAAAACTGTGCATGGCGGGGTGTGCTGACATTGAAATGGATGCCATAGGATGAGATGTGGTGGGATAGGCAGGATCAGCTGACATGGGATGCTATGTGACCGGGTGGGGTAGATGGAAAATTAAAGGGTGAGCAGTGTTTTAATACTGCTATCAAGTGGCACATGCCATAAGTGGCCACCAGCGATCCCCGGGTCAAGAGAGACGGCTAGAATATAGGAATGTATGAAGGTTGCAAGCAGTTTCTTGTGTTTAGTTATGTAACTTATTGCGTCTTTATCAGACTGTGGGAGTGTAGTGCTTAAACATTTCAATTTTCTGGGGTTTTTTCTGGGGTGCACTATGTGCTGTGTGCCCGGTGCAGTTTCTTAAGTATGGTTCTATGTATCACCGGCCTATGATCATACAGTCTTTGGACTCTATTTGTTTGATCTATTCCCCTGCTTCGATGTAGGGTGTGGAGTTACAAGGATTTTTTTTTTTTTTTATTATTTACAATCTTTGCTGAGGTTAATGGAAATTTTTGCAATGTCACAGAGTGTGCAGACTTCTTACATCTGTGTGATAATTATGAGTTTTGCTACAATTTGTCACATATATCTTTTATAAAACTAACAATACAGTTCTCTATAAAAGATACTTTGCACGAAACAGTGCAAACGGCAGTGCCAATGATCTTTCACCTGCAAAAAGTATTTTGTGCCAAAAGATGACAAAAGCCTAGTCCAAAATTGCTTTTCATCGTGGAGTGCTAGCCTCTCTCAGTATCCAGTTCTCAATTTGTAAAACCAAGAATGCCGATGCCTGAAGTGTTGCTCAGAAGCCCACGGCTGGTGCTATTAAATGTCTGCACTCTGAATAGCAAAGCTGCATAACTCATGTCTCTTTAATCCACTACCAGACACTCTCTGCCCCTTTATCTCACTCTTGAAGGTTCCTGCGTTCTGCCTTGGTGACTGGCTTTCCATCTTTCTCTCCCACCTTCTTTCCTGGTTGTGTGCTTTTCTCTCTCTTGCTCTCGGGAAATGTCTGGTGAGGAAAAATAAGTGCTGCTGCTAAATAATGAGTGCCGGTGGCCCCAACCCGCAACCATTGGCTCAAATTAAGCAGTGTCACTGTCTATGCAAAGGGAAGTAACAGAGCAGGAACAGCGCCGAGGGAGTAGCCAGGAAAATGAAATGCCCCCACTTTGAACTGTATGGTGAGTGACAGAGGTAAGGTCAGGCACTTGTTTGATTGCTTCCCTCAGGGAATTCTGACAACAATGTGGCCAAATAGTGCCTTTCACATGTCAAATCTCAATGGTTTTGGTTATCCATTCTTCATTCCCTTCCCCGAGCCTTCTGACCATCCACCCATCCATCCTTCTCTCCATTCATACATCCATCATTCTATCCATCCATCCTTCCATTGTTCCATTCATCATCATTCTTTCCAGCCTTCGCTCCATCCATTCACCCCTCTCTCCATACACCCAACAATCCATCATATCATAGATCCATCCATCCATCCAACCATCTATCCATCTCTCTATTCATCTTTCTACCCCAGGCTCCGTCCCTCCCTCCTTTCCGTATTTCCTTGCATGCTTCATTGATTCATTTGTTCCCTCAATCAACAGGTTCATCATACAAATGTGGTACTTATCACCTGCTTTTTGGAGTCCAGTGTCTCTGATCATTATTAAAGAAGACACAAAGAAGTTTTCATTTTAGACAAGTGCTTGAAAAAGAAATATAACTGTGCAGGGACTCAATAATATAGAGTACCTGTTTGGTGCTGAGAAGTGTAGGTACTCTCCCATTAAAAGTACTACACCAGTGCTGGAAAGTGCAGGTACTCTTCCATTAAAAGTACTGCACCAGTGCTGAGAAGTGAAGGTACTCTTCCATTAAAAGTACTGCACCAGTGCTGAGAAGTGAAGGTACTCTCCCATTAAAAGTACTGCACCAGTGCTGAGAAGTGTGTGTACTCTCCCATTAAAAGTACTGCATCAGTGGAGAGAAATGCAGGTATGCTCCCATTAAAAGTACTACGTTGGTGCTGGAAAGTGCAGGTACTCTCCCATTAAATGTACTGCACCAGTGCTGAGAAGTGTGGGTACTCTTCCATTAAAAGTACTGCACCAGTGCTGGGAAGTGAAGGTACTCTCCCATTAAATGTACTGCACCAGTGCTGAGAAGTGTGGGTACTCTCCCATTAAAAGTACTGCATCAGTGCAGAGAATTGCAGGTACTCTTCCATTAAAAGTACTGCACCAGTGCTGAGAAGTGAAGGTACTCTCCCATTAAAAGTACTACACCAGTGCTGGAAAGTGCAGGTACTCTTACATTAAAAGTACTGCACCAGTGCTGAGAAGTGAAGGTACTCTACCATTAAAAGTACTGCACCAGTGCTGAGAAGTGTGTGTACTCTCCCATTAAAAGTACTGCATCAGTGGAGAGAAATGCAGGTATGCTCCCATTAAAAGTACTACGTTGGTGCTGGAAAGTGCAGGTACTCTCCCATTAAATGTACTGCACCAGTGCTGAGAAGTGTGGGTACTCTTCCATTAAAAGTACTGCACCAGTGCTGGGAAGTGAAGGTACTCTCCCATTAAATGTACTGCACCAGTGCTGAGAAGTGTGGGTACTCTCCCATTAAAAGTACTGCATCAGTGCAGAGAATTGCAGGTACTCTTCCATTAAAAGTACTGCACCAGTGCTGAGAAGTGAAGGTACTCTCCCATTAAAAGTACTACACCAGTGCTGGAAAGTGCAGGTACTCTTCCATTAAAAGTACTGCACCAGTGCTGAGAAGTGAAGGTACTCTCCCATTAAAAGTACTGCACCAGTGCTGAGAAGTGTGTGTACTCTCCCATTAAAAGTACTGCATCAGTGGAGAGAAATGCAGGTATGCTCCCATTAAAAGTACTACGTTGGTGCTGGAAAGTGCAGGTACTCTCCCATTAAATGTACTGCACCAGTGCTGAGAAGTGTGGGTACTCTTCCATTAAAAGTACTGCACCAGTGCTGGGAAGTGAAGGTTCTCTCCCATTAAATGTACTGCACCAGTGCTGAGAAGTGTGGGTACTCTTCCATTAAAAGTACTGCACCAGTGCTGGGAAGTGAAGGTTCTCTCCCATTAAATGTACTGCACCAGTGCTGAGAAGTGTGGGTACTCTCCCATTAAAAGTACTGCATCAGTGCAGAGAATTGCAGGTACTCTTCCATTAAAAGTACTGCACCAGTGCTGAGAAGTGAAGGTACTCTCCCATTAAAAGTACTGCACCAGTGCTGAGAAGTGAAGGTACTCTCCCATTAAAAGTACTGCACCAGTGCTGAGAAGTGAAGGTACTCTCCCATTAAAAGTACTGCATCAGTGCAGAGAATTGCAGGTACTCTTCCATTAAAAGTACTGCACCAGTGCTGAGAAGTGAAGGTACTCTCCCATTAAAAGTACTACACCAGTGCTGGAAAGTGCAGGTACTCTTCCATTAAAAGTACTGCACCAGTGCTGAGAAGTGAAGGTACTCTCCCATTAAAAGTACTGCACCAGTGCTGAGAAGTGAAGGTACTCTCCCATTAAAAGTACTGCATCAGTGCAGAGAATTGCAGGTACTCTTCCATTAAAAGTACTGCACCAGTGCTGAGAAGTGAAGGTACTCTCCCATTAAAAGTACTACACCAGTGCTGGAAAGTGCAGGTACTCTTCCATTAAAAGTACTGCACCAGTGCTGAGAAGTGAAGGTACTCTCCCATTAAAAGTACTGCACCAGTGCTGAGAAGTGAAGGTACTCTCCCATTAAAAGTACTGCACCAGTGCTGAGAAGTGAAGGTACTCTCCCATTAAAAGTACTGCACCAGTGCAGAGACGTGCAGGTACAGTACTAGCCCATTTAAAGCACAGTGTTATCCGCACTGAACGGTAACACCTACCACCCTCTTGAACTTCTAAAGTGGGGGGTTCATGATGCCCTTGAACATTGCAAACACCCATATGTTTTCATGCAAAGCCAAATCTACTAAAACAGCATGACCAATTTTAGCATGAAATCTAAACACCAAGTGAAACGAAGCACAAACCAGAGGCAAGCACAATATTGCAGCAGCGGTTTGGTCCGTGCAGGTAAGCGCAGTGGGGCGGGCTTGGGGGGATATCGACAGATGACGGAATAAGATTTATTTATTTATTTTTCCATTTTTTCCATATTTCTTTGTCTGTTGAACCCCCCCCCCCTCCTCTTCCGCCCCGCCCCGCCCCACTGCGCTTACCTGCACGGACCGCCGCTGGAGTATTGCATGATATTGCTATATGTATGCTGTGAAATTATCACAAATTACAAATGTGAAGCCCCTTACAGATAAATAGTTGCTCTCGAGTTGAAATTGTACTGAGGTGTTTGCCTCGAGTATCAATGTCATGTAAGGCAGTATGTGTTCATTAGTGGAAAAAACTGTAGTGTAACAGCAAATCCGGGACGCCTGGTCAGCCTGTGCTTAGAAGATGCTGATGAATCAATGAAGGAAAGGTATATATCTGTGTATATGTTCGATTTAGATATCTGATTTAGAGTTGCAGTAAGGAAAATCTGTTCCTGCCAATAAGGCAATGTACACTTAATTCAAGATGAAGGGATAATATTCTCTATTTCAAGACATTTCCAACACTGGTTCAGAGTTGCGGAAACTTGTGGCAGAATTGGCATTAATAGGGCCAGACCTGCTGGCAGACTTTCTGCCAGTCTGGAACATTGCTGGAAAAACAGTATGAAAAGATTTTTGATGTATTTTTTCCATAAATCATTCTATATGACCTTTCCCCTTTCTTTTTGCAAACATTAGGCGCCCTGTCCCATCTTGGCTCATATATATATAATGATATATAAAACGAGTACCATTGAGTTGGGTAACAATCAATGTTCCCTCTAATTATTTTCCTTTGTGTGCGGAACAAAAGGTCTTTGTGCACTGCAGCCTAGGCTATGTGCACCAAAGCTTTGAAATATTACAATGCAAGTGAGTGCAGCACATGAGGTACTAAAATCAGTGGTGTTTCTCCCTCCAAAGATTTATTTGAAAATCAATGTAAAATGGCGCATTTTGGTTCAGTTTAGTTGCATGTAATAGTCACATGTGCAGCGGTGGCCGACACAGGTAAGTGCAGTGAGGCGGGGCAGGGCGCGGCGGGGGGGAGTCGACATACGGCGGAATAGGTATTATTTATTTATTTAATTATACCTATTCTGTAGTCTGTCGACTTAACCCCCTCCCACCCTGCCCCGCCGCGTTAACCTGTGCCGGCCGCCGCTGCACATGTGAGACATAAATAATTTCCTATCCAACATGATGCTAAAGATACTGCAGCAATGGATCACTTTACAGTCTCTCTGTTATGGAAAAATATGAGTTCACACAAAATACCTGAGTATTTCGACATCTGATCTAAGATATCTCCTCATTCACTTCTGTCTTTAGGTTCCATGCATCGATTGTATTACACAGAATTTGTCTCCTAACGTTCACAAACATCTTATTTATTTTTTTTATTGTTTTTTTTGACAAACAGTAAAGAAACATCATAGTATCAGCTCGTAGCATTCTTTGCATGGTATACAGGTACATTCAATATAAAGTGCATTCGTTTTTACGTCCCAAGATGGAGACTGGCCTCATGTATATACAGTACCATTGTACTAAAGCGTAACCCACTCTCCCCTTTCCACACTCAGTCCGACCAGGGAAGCCCAATAGGCCACTGTACAGTCCGGAATATAGAGGTGGTGCTAATGTCTCACATGTCCCAACTGCAGAACGTCCGTTCCCAATGCGAATGACGCGCACATGTATATGTTACAATCTGCTGCGCTATCTTTTAGGAGAGTCTCCCCGAGTGGCCAGTGGTGAAGCATCCTGGGCATCTTCACTGTGTTCCTGAAGGTATGATATCAGTGGCCCCCAAAAATCCTTGGGGCGGGATGTGACCGGCAATAGCTCTGCATAGGTTGTTAGTTGGCCTTTACTATAGATAAAGTCATTTAACCAGTCTTTAAATTTGGGGGCTCTCCCTCTGCCCCATCTGCAAGCCACCCTCCGCCTGGCCAGGAGCAGGGCCAGAGCAGCGAACTTTCTACGCGCCCTAGGGATGTCCGCCGTATACCCCAATAGCGCAAGTAGGGGGGATTGTGGCAAGGACATTGTAATCATCTCCGCCAGTGCCTCTAACACCTCCCGCCAATACACCTGGACTTGGGCACAGGACCACGCCAAATGCAGAAAATCGGCCCCCTCTTGATGGCAGCCCATACAGCGGTCATCTTCCTGAATTTTATATTTACGCAGCAGTGCGGTGTGTAATATATTCTATGCAAAATTTTAAAATGTATTATTCGCAGTCTGCTGCTGGCTGTGATTTCTGCCGTCTGCGCGCAGCAGTAATTCCATTGCTCATCTGTTAGTGGGGAGTCTAGGTCCCGATCCCATGCGCACCTGGCATCTGACGGCACAGGCGGTCTTTCCATCAGGGCCGCTCTATAGATGTGAGACACAGCGTGGGAGGGGCCGGCCATCTTTAATGTGGTGTGTAGGACCTCTAACTGAGTGGGTTCCTGCGGGAAGCATGGTGTGTTAGCCCGCATTTCATGTTTGAGTCTTATGTAAAGAAACACTTCCAGGGGGGTAACCTTGTCCCCGGTCAACAGCTCCTCTTGGTCTTTAAACCGCCCCCCGTGATACAGATCACCCCACGTGTGCAGCCCTCTCCTTCGCAACATATCTTGACATACTGCTTCCTGTGTGACTGGGGCGTATGGCAGATATGGCAACGGCACTAGAGGGGAATATGGCAGGGCTTTATCCATTATCCTTACAAACATCTTATTAAAAGTAGTCTAAGGTACAATCCTCGGAGCAAGAAGTTACTCAACTTCTGGTGCGTTGTGGACAACAAACTCACATGTCACATCGAATCAACATTAGCTGTAAACATGTCAATTGGTAATTGCCTGACACCTATTATAGTAGTTTTTCTATCCCCCAATAATTGTCTGTCTTACCTTGGCCTTTGGCCTTTATACATTTAAAACATTTATTGGATTTAAAACAATGCCAGCACATCCCCTTTTCTACAAAGGCTCCAACCAAAGTACAAGATATTGTAATTTACCCACTGTATCAGATGTGCTGTTATATATTTTAGGTTTTGGGAGGCATATTTTCCAGCAGACATGGCATCACCGATAAAGGTGAAACACGGGGCTTTTGTACCTCAAAGTAAAATTGTTTTTGCCATTGCAAGAGCGCAAAACATTGCCCAATGCAAACTACATACAAGCTTGACTACTTAATGTTTGTGTCTCCATTACCCAACTGTCAAAATTGTAAGCACTTGCTAAGTGGTTAAATGTCACTCTTAAACATAATATAAATAGTAGATATTTACATATTTGTCTCCAAAAGAGAGAGAGAAAAGAGGAATGTCATAGCATTTTAGAATTTTGCAT
This sequence comes from Calotriton arnoldi, assembly GCA_963921515.1. NCBI lineage: Eukaryota > Metazoa > Chordata > Amphibia > Caudata > Salamandridae > Calotriton > Calotriton arnoldi. The sequence goes on from CAWUFW010003111.1 coordinate 820,262, forward strand.
AGCCCGTATGCAGTCTTTAAGCTGCTTCCAAGTGCTGTATGAGAATAGAAATAGGAATGAAGTGACAGGAGAGAGAGAGAAGATGAGGAGAGAGAACAGGGAACTTTTAGGGCATTCTGGAAGTTTGTGTAGTACATGTGCTATTCTAAGGCTCCTACCAAGCGATGTTGGGTGCTTGTTTAATTGTTATGCTGCCCAAGACTACTTCAAAGTGCAAAATGGGGAAAGAACCAGGGAATAATGGATCATGAGCGAGAGGTAGGTGAGGAAACGTGGACTTATATTGCTTCATATAAAGGAATACACTTCACCTTCCACTCTATCTTATCAGTTCCCTCTGTCGCTCTTTGAAGCAGCCTTAGGGCCGCATAAGAGTTGTTCAAGTACCCAACCAGCAAGAATGTTTCCCTCTTTCCTCTACTTCTGATTCTGTTCCCTTTCAGCACTTTAAAGAAGCCTTAAGGTAGCATATTTTCTTTATGCAAACAACTTAATATAAAGTTCCCTTATTCCTCCACTCATCTTTCCTGTACACTCCTTGAAACATCTGTTTGCATGCAGCCCTTTTAGGCATTCTTTTGATGTACATAACTATGTTTTATTATGTAATATAAAGATTGATATTTTCGACGCCTTGTCTGGGGTTCTAAGCGCTATATAAATACAATTTAATTAAAACAAGCATTCCTTGCGACCAAAGGTAGCACCCTATTGGACTTCAGGGGCTGTTGACTGGTTAAAGTTCCTTTTTACATTTTTTCACTGATAGTGATTATTGTGTGCATCAAGGAAGGTTATAGGGAAGCAGAAAATTACTCCCTCCATTCCAACAGTCTTAATTACTTTGAAGTTTGTGTCAAAAGAACACTCCTCCATGAGGTTTCTTCAGTTGTAGTCCTAGCATTTGTATTACTGATCTGGGGGATGATCAGCACGTGATGATTAGATGTCCTGTTCCTTATCTGAAAGGGAGGTTGAAGAAGATGTTTTTGAAATGTGCCTTGTGGAAGGCAAAGACCATGGCTGTCAGTAGAAAGTCTGAAGAAATAAAAATGCCTCCTCCTGAAATGCGTGTGTTTAAATTTTGTCCATGATTTAAATAATCGCATATTTCAGGAGAAGACATTTTTATTTCTGCACTTTCTTACACACATGCATTTCAGGACAAGGCGTTTTCATTTCTGCAGACTTTCTACTGATATGACTTTTTCCTTTCATGAGGCACATTTCAAAACATCCACTTCGTCCTCGTTTCAGGTCTGGGCACTTGCGCGCTCCAAGAGAGACACTGGGCGCTGGAAAAATGGTGCTGAGCGCGCGCCCATGGGCGCAGCTTACTGGGAACCAGAGCGCAACTAGAGCCAAATTTCGGGGGGCTACCAAAAATTTCGGGGGGGGGGACTGATTCTTCCAGCAATATGCAGAGTGGAGATGCAGGGGCTCTAAGAAGGGGTGAAAACACAGCAAAGCCTCGTTAGCAAGTAAATGGTCTTTTAAAGACCTGTGAAGTACTCGGGTGCGGCTGTGTGTGTGCCCGGGAAGCTGTCTCAGCCGGGCTGACACACACGACGGGGGGGAGGGGCTGAAGCCCTTTGAGCCCAATGGGCGTTGCGCGCCTGCTGGGAATATAGGTAACAATAGACATCTGTTATTCAGTGCCAAGATACCCTTCTGGGTGAATGTGCGCTTTATACACTTGTTATGTTATGTTATGTTATGTTATATAGAAGCTGATACGGTGCACCATGCGGTGCCGACCTTTGAACGGGAAAACCTGGGTTACAATCCAAGCATTGACACTAGACCAGGAAATCATGCTTTCGGGTTACATGCATGTGAGACACAGATAGAGCTTATGCCAAAAATGTACAGTGTGTTGTCCAGTGCTGTCCTAAGCACATACTCCATTCACTCCCTCCCAATCACCTCTTTGATAGTGCAATCCAGTCTGTTTTGCATGAAGCCTGTGGGCCGCGGGGGCACTGGGGTCCCCCCCGCAGCCTACAAAAATAAAAAAAGATATGGGGGTCCTGGGTGGGCACCGAGGCACCCAAAAAAAAGAAATAAGAATATTAAATGAGCATTTATTATTCACTGCTCCTTGCAAGGAATGCCCCATAATGCCCTGCAAGGGCACACTAAACCGTCCTATGCAAAGACCCCATGGCACCCTTAATTATAGATGCTCTCCTGACAGGCTCTTTCTAAGCCAAAGTCCGAAGCATCCATCTCTGCTGAGTGAACAGGCAGCAGAACTCTGGGGTTGCAAATGTTATTCGAAATGGCGGCCTTTGTGCATCCGGAAGGATTGCGACTGGCTGCTCTTTAGAACACCCCATAGTAAAGAAAAAAAGGCTGCAGACGTTGAAGTCTCATCAATGATAGATGTATTTGCAAACATACTAGAATGAACCACTGAAAAGGAAAGGCCAGCCTCTTACTCTGCAGTTACAGACCAGGCGCAGTATGTCTGAGTGGTACCTTGGCGGTGGAGTGCGCCCGGGAGCCCAGAGCATCCTCAACCAAGCTTGGCAAAGATCTAACAGCCTATGGCCGAGAGTCCTGGGAGGAACTAGCATGGCTACGGTGCGAAGAGGAGGTTCATTCAAGAATGAGTGAGGACTTGTCAATGGAGTGGAACATGTGTATGGAGTGAGGAGTTGCAACTGTGCCTACTGAGGATGCCCCCACCAGACCAGTATCAGTAGTAGACAATGCGAGCGGGCTCCCTCACTGCCCCCTCTACCCCTTCAGGCCATAAGTCTCCTGCAAGTGGGTACCTTTACCCTACAGATGAGCTGGCCCCGGTGCATGGTCACACTAGACATACAACAAAGGATGCGCACGCAAGTTAAGGCATGGCTGCCTTGCATGTGGGGGATGTCCCCCTCTCCCGAAGAGTTACAGTGTATCTAGAGGAGGAAGGGGGAGGAAGAGGGGGCAGTGGGAAAAGGCACACACCCCTTTATAAAGCGCACCCCTTGGGCAAGTGACTGGAGCACTAACAGAGCCAGGAAGGGATGCGGTTGACTAGAGAAGGTTTCTGTGGAGGCCTCAGGACCCTGTATCTAAAGATGGCAAGTGTGCAGAGATTTAAGTCCAGAAAGCACTTGCATGGAAAAATAGAAGCTGAGGAAAGAGGTGGAGAGCAGAGGTTGGCCAGCCTTTTCTACACATCCACATACCAGGCAGGATGAAATTGCAGCTCAGTTTATTCCCACAGAAGCAAAAAGAGAATCCACACTTTTCCATCACCTGTCATGACCAGAGGACCCGATTCCTTGGTGCTGCACTCAGACATGGACAACGCCAGATAACTGGTCAGTCGATGCAAAAATGGGGCTAAAATGTGCCAATAAGTCAGGCCCTTCAGGCTATTACCGGTACACTCTGGCGACTCTTATCTGTTGGGCATTCAATGTGAAGAACCAGTGTTCGTAGCCAAGGTAATGTCAGTGGGGTTCGCAGTGCATAATTTGTGAAAAAATAAGTGCCAGGGCCCTAGTCATGAGGCCAGCGTAGCTTGCACTGCCCATTGCCACTGCTAGTGCTGCCAATGATAGTACCAACACAACTACTAACCATCACACTCCGACAAGTGTGACACTTCAGACTGTTTGAGGCCCCCAAATCTATAACAATGGCTTGGGAGGCAGGTTTCAGTTGTTTTTAATGTATATTGAATTAATAAACAACTGTTTTTCTGCTCATCTCTAAATTTCACAAACAGAGCCACCATGTGGCAACTGCCGTAAGTATCAGTGTTCACAATTAAGTGCTGGTACTGAGCACCGGAAACCACCAGCTCAAATTAAGCACTGTCCGGTTCGATATTTGAAACATTTAGCACATTTTTGGAGCGGACTGCAAAGCTGATGCCATTGCCAGAACATGCTCAGCTCAACCCCGCTGAGCAGGTGGACAAGGGGAATGGGAGGGATTATTCAACTAGTGAAATTTGTAAAAAATTGAGATGCTGCTAACACAAGACAACGTGGAAGAGCCTCCATCAACACAGGCATCATTGGTAGTCCAAATTCATCTGATATCCAGGGAATCAAGGCTTCAAAGCATTTATTTTGCCAGTGCATGAAATGAAGAGCAGTTACAGCTGTGAACTTAGGAAAGACCAACAGCTAATGGGTCACTGAGCGCAAGTCAGAGGCTCCGGGCAGAGTTTATGTAGGAAAAGTGAGATTGAGATGGGAGTGGAAACTAAAATAACCTTCAGAATAAGGGTGGCAAGAGGCTCAAGGAGAACATGGAGGGACAGGAGTACATTTTTGATGGATACAATGGTGTGTCTATGTGGTTGCCACAAATGTTGACGTTTTTTCAAAGGCAACAGAGACATCCATTTTTGTCTGTTTTGGAAGAGACGCTTAAGCTTGGAATAGAGACTTGTGATAGAGGATAAGCAGCACAATAGTACATTTGTAGAGTTATGTCATGTGGTTAGTGCTTGATTAGTAAATCAATAAATTCCAGGGCCCAAAGTTTTGCATAGAAGCTCGGGCTGGCGCTATCGAAGGTTGGGGTGCCGAATACCAATGTTGTGTAGCCTTGATTCGATCTCATGCCTCCACCACCAGACACTCCCTGCCTTTTTATCTCACTCTTACAGGTTCTTCTTCATCCCTGCTTCCCCCCTTTGTCACTCTTTTTCTGCCTTTCTCTTCCTCCTTCTTCCCTCCTTTGTGTTTTTCTCTTTCTTGATCTGGATCAAAATCTGTTGACGAAAACTAAGTGTCAGTCCCCAAAAATGAGTGCGAGTGGGTCCACCTACAAGCACTGGCTCAAATGAAGCACTGGTGTAACTAGCTGTACCGTTGTGCGGCAACTACAAGGTCAGACTGGCAATTCTGCCCCTCTAGCAATTTCCCAGCAGATTAGGGGCTGCTTTCAGCACAGAATGGGCAGCCATGACCAAACCATGCCCGATGACACCATTCTAGTCACAGTCTCCTGCAGGGAGGGGCTGGTTTGATTATTTATGCTAGGACTGATTTACGTCTCCTGTGCAGCCCTGAAGTGGACCTATAGCTTGACCTCAGTGATCGAAAAGTCCATTCATAGAACTCATTGTAAGACATGAGGTGAGAACATCTGGGGCAGTATTATGCATATGGCGCACTTTCCTAGTTTGTGCCACAGTGCACCTTTCAAAAGGTGCACTGTGGTGCAAACAGTGGCAGTGCATGTATTGCAAAGAATGTGATGCCCACAGTACAGCCGCGAACTCGCGCTGCTCTCGGGGCAGCGCATTTAAGTGAAATATGGAGCGGCTGCTTCAAAGCCCCTCCGTGTTTCACAGTACAGGCAGCAGGCAGCATGCCACCTGCAATTTGTAGAGGGAGAGAGAACCCTTTGCAGGCTGGTAGAGTGAGTGACTGCACCCGCCTGCAGGGGGATGTCTGGGGGGATCGACAAAACACCTTTCTCCCCTCCAAAGGCTGCCTTTAGGAGGTGCACTGCAGATGGGTGTCAACTGGTCTGTGGACGAGGACTGGGTGGATACTGGTGTGTGTGTGTGGATACAGACCCATATCATACATTACATTTTCTAAGAGAAAAGTGGGAGATTTTTCAAAAATAATCGGGAGAATATACTTGTCCTATTGACTTCTATTGAGGCCTTAATCGGGTCTATTGTTATTTAAGGGACTTGAAAGTTTGCTGCTGCAGGACTGGATATCAGGAATGCAAATGTACGTAATATATGGAGAAAACGCTATGGCAGGCATAGAGCGTGACAAAAATGTTGTGCACTGCCCTGCAGGAGCAGGTTCCTGGCAGTGCATACTCCGAGTCACACAAGACTAGTCCCTGTCGGCAGAAGCCCACCGAGGAATCGGGCTTATGCATGCAGGAATTGGGAGGCGGGAGACTATCCTTGAAATCGGTAGTCTCCCGCCTGAATCGGGAGGGTTGGCATGTATGCCACACTTGTCTTGGATCTGGGAAAGGAATGCAAAGTCCATGTTGAAGACAGCAGACCCAGGCCTCCTTGCCTTCCCTAGCCGAGCACTGAAGACAGCGCAGTTCCTAAGGAGGGATGCTGTCCATAGTTGCAGCAGGTGAGGACGCAAGGGCCCCTCATTATAGTCTATGCGTACATAAATAATTCCATTTCCGGTGAGTCCCCCTTCTGCCATTCAAAGTTAGCACATCTGCCTAGCAAGTATATTAGAAGCTGTTGTGTGACTGCCCGCTGTGCTGTTGTCAGGGCCATGGTGCTGCCGTCCCTGTGTCTTCACAAGGCGCCCTCACCCCACCTCCTGCCAGAAGATGTCTTATTTTACTCTGGTTGCTGAGGAGAGGAATCCTACCTGCCTCAGGTCCCATTTACTAAGACTTCACACTCGACACAAATACCCTTCTCTCGCACTCTGAGCCGGGAGGTGGCTCGGTGTGAAACATGGCAGCTCGTTATCGAGGCAGGGCGGAAATAGACTGCGGAGTTCGTCACTGCAGACGGCGCCTTGTGAAGAGATGCACCTCCGCTCTCCCTCAGCAACCCCTCCGCCATCACTGGGGACTACTTCCTGGGAGCCACCAGAGCTTCTCCGTGCCTCAAAGTCATGAATGAAGCCTGGCAGCAGTGACTGTCATAAGGTCTCTCACTCCTTCCTCTGTAGCATGGGAACTCCAGTCGCAGACATTTTCCCAGGTGCCAAAAAGCATGGTTGTGTGACCCAGGGCCACCGATGCCAGTAGGGTTGGGGAGTTAGGGTGTAAGCTAGGCGTAGTGGGGGCTAAGAATCTACATGGTGTGGACTGTGAGTCTTAGAGTTATTTTGATGGTTTCATTCCATGCTTTCCTATCAGTAAACTTTAGGGGGTATATTTACAAGGGGATAGCGCCACCAGAACGTAGCTTTTAGCGACGTTCTGGTGGTGCTATTTCCTTCCCTATATTTACAAAGCAGCCTTAAACCACTTTTTGTGGCTTACTGCTGCCTTGTAAATACGGCCCCTTTCTACACATCACCTTGCGTGAAAGGGGAGTGCAGTGGGTGTTGCTGTGGGCGTTCCACCGCAACACCCATTGCTTTTGACGCTGCCCCAGATTTACAAGGATCTGTAAATCTGAGACAGAGCCAAAAACTAACACCTTGCAAGAGCAGGGGTTAGAATGGCGAAACGAGGAGAAATCAAAGTATTTCTCCTCGTTTTTGCTTTTTCTATGTGTGCTGCTTACTGCAGCACACATAGAAAGAGCAAAACGCCATTAATAATTGTTTATGTGCAGGAATGTGTCCCTTCCTGCACATAAACAATCATTAAATAATGGCGATTTGTTACTTCTATGTGTGCTACGTTCTGCAGCACACATAGAAGTGACAAATCACCATTATTGATTGTTTATGTGCAGGAAAGGTCACCTTCCTGCACATAAACAATCATTCCCTGCAATGCAGGCACCCTTGCACTATGCTGCAAGGGTGCCTGCGTTGGCGCTAGGCAGCTAATTTTAGGACCAGTGCTAGGGAAAACACAGGGGTGCACTGTATTGTTGTAAATACGGTGTATCCCTGCATTTTGAAATGTCGGGGCGCGGCGCTGCCAAATTCGGCACAGCTCCACGCTCCGACATTTAGTTGTAAATATGCCCGTAAGAGTGCTTAGAAACAGAACCGAATGCTGTAAAAGGTGTGCAATTCACATAGTTGGGTGGATGCTAACGCTCAACCTCCACCGCTGACATGGTACAGCGGGAAAGTTTTAGCCATGGCCCTAGGAGACTTCTTGTTTAATCCTGACTTTACCACTTTGCAAAAATATTCTGGTTGTGCACTCTGTGTTAAACATCTGAGCAGGTCCCACAATACTGTGGCATTTCTTTGGTGAAAGTTGTCCTGAGTCTCCCCATCAGAACCACTCGCTCCCCAGTGGTTGTGTAATGAGCGAGATAGAAATTACTGAACCAGAACAAATGTTTTTTGTCAGTAATTGTGTGCTCCTGGGCAATCCTTTCTGAACATATGTTTCTGCTCCTTGTTCTTAATCCAGATAAGAAGAACTTATACTAAACACTGGTAGTAAATTTGTGATAAGAAAATAGGACTGTAATCCAACAATCGACTGATTATATCCAAGGGGAAAGAGAAAACCAAGTCTCATAGTTCATTCACTAAAATGTGGTGTAGTGAGAAAGTTATGGACCTTGAAACAAGGAGTGCAGCACCTCGGTGTTTCCTACTCCTGCTTCACCAAAGTGTTTGATCAGAGTGAAATCATGTCCTTCCTAAGCCTTCCTTTGTCTCCTAAATTCTGATCATCCGATAAAGGATGGTGAGCCTCGGAAGGCTTGAGCTCAGCTTGAGGTTCTCCTGGATTTGCGAGCCCAAAACGAGCTGAGAGTTCACCTGGCTTATGTCTGCCCCCCACACTCTAACCTCATAAGCCTAAAATTAAATTAAAGAGAAAACATTAACCTTTTAGGTAAAACGAGATAGAGAAAGAGATACCCATGTTGTGGCTGAATTGCTCAATGTGAAACCAGGAAACCTGGCATGAATCCTGGCTTCCCCTCTTGACCATTTTTTTTTTTTATCTTAGGCAGTTGTTTTATTTTTACCTTGCCTCCTTTTTTTTCATTATCACAAATGAAGGCACCTTCAAAGACTTGAGTTCGGGACATGCGCCCTACAAAACCCTCACTTGTGTTCGATTTAAAAGACTAAAACATTGTTCCATTTGTACTAACAACCTCGGCCACATGGAGGGTGCCCATGACAACTGACGGGCCTCTTTGTTCCCCAATCATTGTTGTCAGACATGGGCCGGGGCATGAATGTTTCTAAGTTCATGTTTGAAAACTTTCACTTTAAGAAACTTTGATAAATGCAGCAAAATAACCCGGGGGCATATTCCCAAGAACGTGTGATAACCATCGCAAAAGTTACTTAACGCAACCTTCAACATCGCAGCCTATCGCGGGAAATTTACGCCATGTTAACCAAGTATTCACAACACGGCGGCACCATGCGATAGTCACCAGATAACGCGTCAAATGGCCGCGTTAAAATCAACGCCACGCCGCAAAAATGCGAAACACGAAAGCAAAAAAAGCTGCGATGAGGCCAAGCGCGAAACAAAAAGCAGCGAAAACCAGCGGCTGGCCTGCAAATCCCACGCGCCTGGCGGGAAAATGCACCATAAAAGCAACAAAAACAACACACCAGAAACAATCCAAAGTGCGTACCAACATGGATGCACCCTGTCCGAGTGCAGACGCCAACGCGAACCCCACAAGCCCCACAGACCACCAGCAAGGACCAACGGGGTCGGGGAAGGCCAAGGAGAAGAGGGAGAGGAAGACGGGGTTCAGTCCGTAGGAAAACAAGACCAGCCTCACGGATGTGACAGAACACTACCAGCAACTGACCCACAATCAGACTACCGTGAATGCAGCCGGAGTGTCGAGGAGGCCAATGGAGGAGGGCAAGAGGCGCTGGCATGACGTGAAAACCTAAACCAGGCCCAAAGCTGCTGCCAACAGGAAGGCAGCAACGGCGACAGGAGGTGGGAGACCTGCGCCACAGGAGGAGCTGGAGGAAATGGAGGCCAGTCATCAGTGTGGAGACGGTGCAAGGAGTTGGGAGTACGGACACAGCACAGAACTGACACAACAACAACAGGGTGAGTAACGAACAGGTACTGGGGGGACGGGGGGAGATGGGCACAATGGCACACATGCACAACGATGTGTAGCACACTGCACACACACAATTACCCAGGGTCATGTCCCCCATCCCCGTGGCACACTGCAGCACACACACATGGCAATCACAGCACATCCCATGACAATGTGGCACAAAGTGCAACACCGACACTGCAGAACAGGGGACACAACTGGGTCCGCCCATGCGCAGAAACAGGCCAATCACATTTGACAGAGCAGGGAACTGTGAGATGCATATGTACGGGTACAACCTCACATCAGACATGTAGTCCAAATGTCCACTGTCCCCCCTCAAATTGCCAGCACCGCCCAAACAGTCACAATGTACATTGTCACACAGTCTGCATGTCTACAAGAACAATGCGCCAACATAAATGTCAACACAATGTCAACATGCATCTCCCCTTCACATTGCAGAGGGACAAACAACACCTCCAGCAGGTCAGACCAGACAACCCATCAGTGATGCCGGAGACGACCACCACCCCTTCGACACAGACGCCCTACAACAGCCCATGGACATCCCACGCAACCCACCACCAGGACCAGGGCAGACAAGCTACTGAGAGGAGAACCCAGCCCCTGCAACAGACCACACAGCATGGAGCACCCGTAAGCACGGCTGGCTCACAACACTTCACCTACCCACACATGGCACCCCAATGCCAGGTGTCAGAACGCCAAAAGGAGGTGGCCGAACAGGTGCGGGTGTGGACCAGGCCCATGGAAGGCGAACTACATCACATATGTGGGTGCCAATTACCCTCCAGGGACCACCTACACCCCACAAAGGAGACCCACACTGCCATAGAGACACACGCAGATGCACATTCCCAGTACAGAACCACGCCCAGGGGCACGCACATATCAGTCACACACTCACGTTGGCCCTTCGTACGACATCCCAGTCCACTCCCCTAATGAATTGAGTGGGTGACGACAAAGCTACATGTCCAAGCTCTAACCCGCTGCCTGCGGTGACATGTCTGCGTCCGCTGTACACAGCACAATGTAATGTCGTAGGGCCCAGGGCCCTCATGCATACAACACGACCACAGGGACACACGCAGATGTTATGTTGAACTGGCTATGGGCACGTGCGCCCGGCCCCTTTATTGGCAGGGCCACATGTATAGTGACGCCTGTGCGGGATGTGTGTGGGGTGAGCATAAGCCAGCCCGCACGGAGTGCTTGGTGCTGGCAACAACTTGAACAGTGGACACCAGTGCAATGGAAACAGAAAACACCTGCATAACAGAGTCAACTGCTGAGCAACATGGAGGGAGCCGGAGCAAGTACAGAGGTCACCCAACATACAAACAGAAGTGTCCGTGAGTTGCAGTGCACTGAGGTTGGGGCACTAGAGCTGAGCGCGCTCATGTGATGAAAATGACTAGGATTGTGTCCATTCGGGATATCCCTGATGCAGTGGGGTGTGTTACACCTGCATCAACTTCCTCATCAACGTCCCAGATCTCCCACACTGCCTGAGGTGACATTGCTGCGCAACCTCTCCACAGCACAAAACTCAATCAGTAACGGTCCATGGATTGCGGTGCACTGAGTCAGTGGCACCTGGAGTGCTGAGCAGGGGATCAGGCAGATGATAGCATCCACGGCAGGTGTGAGCAACTCTGTTGGTCTGCCAGTACCACTGTTTCGACTCTGGCAGATGGTAGTTGGAGTTGGCCCTGGCGATGGTGGCGTGTGCCTCCTGCGGTGATGCAACGTCCGGGCCGGTCAGGACTCGATTTGATGTGTGAGCCCTGTTGAGGCCGGAGGCAGCGGACAGCGCAGGGCCACATGCACATGGCGTCGATGACCCCAAGACCACCATCACAGAGGTAATCCAATATTCATTCAGACAAGCTCCCTGACTTGAGCTGCACAGAGTTAGTGGCCCTGGATGCACAGCGGCAGGCACAGGCACACCGCCACGGGACGGTGACTTGCGGTCCACTGAGGTAGGGCCACGCAGACTGAGCGGGTCCTCGTCGATGTCGAAGGTGAATGTGGCGGAGGGTTGCAGGGGACGGTGGAAGGTGTCCTCCAGGGCATGATGCAGAGGGCAGAAGCTATCCGGAAGCAGCAAATGGAGGAGTGGAAAGCGACTGCCTCGTTGCCACCACCAATTCGGTATCAGCTGCATGATGATGAAAACTACCCCCTAGTCCATAGACTCAGACGCCACCAATGTACGACCAGAGAGTGTCCATGAATGTCGGGGAACAGACTTAGTGGCACCGGGGCTGAGAGGGGATGCAGTCTGCGATGATGCCGGTACACTGATATGAACTCCGGCATTGACGGATCAAGACTCTGTGACCTACTGGACCACAGTGTAGGCCGGAGGCAGTGGTCAGCAGTGGGCCACAGCCACGTGTCGTAGGCTCGCGATGCACAGAGTTAGTGACATCAGGGCAGTTGTCGGTAGTGTTCGATCACCTCCGTAACGATGATCCTTTTTTCCTCCCAAATGCAACGCGTCATCCTCTTATGCCTCTCCTTGCGTGCAATGATTCGTACTCTGCCTTTGAATAATCGATGTTCAATTCCAATTCTGTGACCTACTCGAGCGCAGCGTAGGCCGAGAGCAGTAGTCCGCGTGGGCCCACAGAATCTTGCGGCTGTGATGTAACACTAAGGCCTGTTGGCACCACATCGAAGGGTGTATCAGCCATGAATTATGTGCTCTGCCATGGTGCAATCAAGACTCAGTTCCAAATGTGTGACCTACTTGTTCGCTGTGCATGCCGGTGGAGTACGTCAACGTGAAAAGAGTACTGCGGGCCTGTGTTGCGGAGGCCGTGATGGTCTGAGGAGGCTGCCAAGGTCGCAGGCCTTGGGCTTGGAGATTGCACTGGCACGTGGTGGGCCCTATTCGACACACGCCGGTGTCGGAAGGTGGGCATTGAGGCCTGGGTGCGCAGGGGCAGGCAGGACTGGTTCGGGGACCGGCATCGAGGGGTGCAGCAGGCGCACAGGATCGCTGGCAACACCACTCACGGCGTCGGCCTCGTGGTGGGGTGTGAGGCGCCGCCCTGGCAGGGACGTTGGGCATTCCGGAAGAGGACCACGCCCAGGGTTACGTGCCTTTTATTCACACCCCTACGCTGGCCTGGCGTACGCCGGGCCAGCCCACTCCGCTCACGCTTACGGGGGGGACGTCACAAGCTACATTTCCGCGATCTTCCCCACTGGCTGGGGTGAAATGGTTGCATCCACTGTCCACTACACTCCAAACACCAGCGGTGTGTGTCGACATGTATATGTGTGTGGTCTGCATACTGCAGTCTGGCCAGCACATCCACGCCACACTTGGCATTGTGTACATTCTCATTCATCGGTCCCTGGCCTCCTTCGCACATGCCTGGTCCCCACCTCTTCCGACATTCTGCTATTGTGTGTCCGAGGTGCCATGCCGTTGATGGCTCATGTACATGGCTGGCCCAGGTTCCCACAGTGAGTTGTGCTGTCGTGTATGGTGGGTGTGCATGTTGTATGTGAGCTTGTGGCGTGTGCGTTTACTGTGTTGTGTGTTGCATGATTGTGGAGTTGAGGTGTGTGGTGTGTGCATTTGGTATTGGCCAACGAGCAGTGCATTTCCGTGGGTGCCATCCTGGTGGCGCAGGTTGATGATGGACTGTCGGGAGGTGCAGGTATCATGCACACTGCCTGGGTGGTTGGTGGCGGCGTTGGCGGGGATTCCACGGTGGTCCACTATTGCCTGCACATTGGTGGGATACGTGCGCTTTCTGTTGCGCTTATTGTGTGCAGTGTTGCCAGGGGCCACTAGTTGGACATGTGTGCAGTCAATTGCCCCCTGACACGTGCGGGAAGCCAGCTGTGGCGTACACGCCTTGCTTGGTCTCCGGCTGTTCCTGCGCAGTGTGTGTGGAGTGTAGGTAGTGGGGTACCAAGCTGATGGTGTCATCCATGACCGTTGTGGGGGACTTGGATAGGCCTGGCTGTGTGACTCCTCCGTCTCAGGCGGATGTTGGTTGGAGGGTATCAGAGGCCAACACGTGCAGCACGGACAGCAGCTTTGTCTGCGTTGGGATGTTGGTTGTCCGCTGTGTTGGTACCGTCAGCCTGTGGGCAATGGTGGTCAGGATGCGGAGGAGGGTTGTCCCTTTGGGCATATAGTGGGCAATGACATTCTCTGGTGTTGGGTCTGTGTGGTTAGTGCATTTTCGTAGGGTCACTGTCTTTGTCTGCGCTGCCTCACAGTGTTGGTCCGGGGGGGGGCGGTGGGTGTCCGGGGGGGGGGGGTGGAGGTGGGTGTGGTTGCCCTCTCAGGGCTCCGGGATGCATGGTCAGTGGCTCCATGGCATCTGTTGTTCTTCAGATGTGGCTGTGGTCTGGGCTCCCTTTTGTGGTGCAGGCTGCCATCCGACTTTACACCAGGTCAGAGCAGGTGCTAATTTCCTGCTGCTAACGCGCATTATCGCATGTTTCGTGGTCTTTTCACCGATCTGGCTGGTCGTTGAGAATGTTGCGGAGTGGTGTTTTCGCGGCTTTTTGCACGGGTACGCCTACTCTGCATCTCATTAGCGATAGTTGCCGGGGTCATCTGTGGCGATGTTTTTTGCGGCTGCTATCGCGGGTGAACTGGTGTTATGGGCTGTTAACACCAGCTTGTGAATGGGGTGATAACTTTATCGCAACTTTGGCTGCGATAAAGTGCCGTTAACTCAGCGATAGCTCCTTGAGAATATGCCCCCCGGTGTACCAAAGTGAAGCACTTCCACATGGTAGAGAAACACGCTTTTTGAATTTTGAAGAGCCTTTGTCATATTTTCACATATTTGTTGCACAACTCCATTTAACATGAAGGTGATCCTAAAAATAAGTGGAGCGGGACACTTTCTGTGCTTATTTTCCTTTATTTCAGTTTACGTTCAAATAAAAGATTGCTTGTTTGTTTATCATCTTTCTGAATGTCAGTGCTCAGTCAAGTAAACAGCAGCCCAGTGCTGCTGGTCTCCAGGGGACTGAGTGTGACGGTCAGGTAGGTCACACGATGAATGAGTGTTCCTGCTCTTTAGTTATCTCTACAACCCCTGTGGTCCTCAGGCGCTTGGCTGTCAGATGAACTGTCCTATGAGCCTCTAGCACTCCTTGGGGCGGAGCTACACGCGCTTGTGTGCTCCGTGCTCCTCTAATTAGAATCAGATAGTAACAGATAACCAGACATTCTATGCCTTTATGTGATTCTGTGGCTACGGCGATTTCCACATAACTATAGATTTGCAGCACTTGCTGGATAATCAAACCCTTGTTGCATAATTTGCAGATTTTTATTTAAAAAAAATTGCTACTAGCTCAAACGGATCAAAAGTTACTGAATACGCTGCCATATATGTTGCTGCACAGTGGCAGACCATTGCAAAGAAGGTTGCCACCATTCAGTTGCTGATTGCTGTACTTATAAGGTGAAACTTTGTTCAGAAAGTGTTAACGTGTAAAAATTAGAAAAATACTGAAGTAATACTGCCATAAAGTGTGCCGCATTACACCCTATACCTTGCCTTTTCTTGTTGCATAATTTGTTTCTCCCCTGCTGCACAATTCCAGTGGCCCTGATAATAACTGGTAGTATTGGCGTTATTTGAGGGTCACCAACTGGGACCCCTTTGCTTCTCTCCCACACCTAGCTCCTATTGTGCCTGCCTTTTATCTGCTATGTGAAACATATTCTCATAAACCATGAAGTAAACTCCCTTAGCAGAAATAATGTTTCCACTGTTTATTTTTACCTCCTTGCTAAAGCTTCTTTGGAAAAAACTGGTCACAGACTGCATAAATTGTACCGTGGTGTATGCATGTATATGTGAGTTTTGTATAGTGTAAATCCAACTACAGATCGATCCAGTGCGATCCAACTTATCTTAATTGTGCAGCTGTATCACAATCAGTTTATGAATCACTTGTGAAAAACATGTCCTTGTGCTATGATGACCAGAGTATCCTTTCTTTTATAGGGTATATCATAACAGATCAACACATGTGACGACTTTTCTTGGAAGGCGAGGTCTGAAAATCCCTCTATCAAGTATTGTGACCCAGGCCGGACATGACTCAGAGGAGCCAGCGATCCGCCCCTTGGTCTCATCCTTCAACCCCCTCTGCTCCCTCTGCCGGGCCTTTCCTGCCATTGCACAATGACTGACTATTTGCCACTGGTTCCTGGAGGGCTGCCCAGAAGGCCTTGCGGTGTCAGCTGAGGAATGGCATCCCTGGACTTGCCTTATCGCTGTCCACGTTGTGGGGAACACAAGCGCTTTCGGAGCTTGTCGTCCTTGCGGGCACATCTAGAGTATAACCATACCTATGAGACGCTCTATGTCCTCTCCAAGACCAACAGCATCTGTGATGCAACCGTCTTCCCTCTGGCTGGAGATACGGCGGTCCTGACCCCAACCACCCGCCGGGACACCTTTGAGAGCACCTCCTTCCAGGGGAAAGAGCAGAGGTTCACATGTGACTTGATCCCGGCAGATGACGCGGACCCCACATCTGCTAGGTTCTTGCATGACATAGACATTCCACTGAGTGAAATATTTACCAAAAAGAGCATGATGTCTACAACTCCACCCAACGCAGTGGCAGCCGCGGCCGCAGCTTCGGCTGCTGTAGACGCTGCCTACGAGGAAGGCTTGGCCAGACTGAAGGTCAGGGCTTTTGAGAAGCTGGAAGTAGACAAGAGGCTGGAGAAGTTGACTGAGGAGGTGGAGCAGAAAATCGCCACCCAGGTTGGCCGTCTCCAGGTGGAGCTAGACAAAAAAAGCACAGAGCTGGAGAGGGCCAAGCAGGAGAGTGTCAAGCTGAGCCAGGAGAAGCAGGAGCTTGAAGACAGGGCTTCGGAGCTCACGCGTCAAGTTGATGTGAGCGTGGAGATGCTGGCATCCCTGAAGCAGGACCTGATGCAAAAAGAGCAAGAGCTCACCAAGAAGCAACAGTAAGTATTGCACTTTAAGGCAAAATGTATGAGCTAAGGAGCGATTTAAAAAGTATATCATGTAAATTAGAAATAAAGGTACTTGAAGTGACTACCTAGATTGTCTAGACCACACTGCCCAAAGGTCACTCTAATAGCAGTTTAAATGTAGTAGAAGTAAATGTCAACTAAACATACGCTCTTTTTGTACCTATTGTATTAAATTTCTATGTGTTGTAACTTTTGTAAAGCGCTCTGATACCCTTCCAGGGTCTAGTCCGCGCTATAGAAAACTTTTCAAATAAATAAATAAATAAAAATAAACATAGCTACTCAACATGTTTCGGCCAAATGCAAAATTTTAGTGGCTCTTCCTCAGGAATCATTTATTTTTTATTTTTTATTTCTCCTCTCATTGTCACTAAAGATAATTTATTAGGTACTTATTTTCCCAAATGGGATTGATGAATGTTTTATTGATCTCTTGTATAGAAACATCGGCGGAAACATCTCTGGCAAATACACATGGAAACTGTCAACATACATTTAATGTCATTAACGAAAATGAGCTACTCTTGTTGTTTCAGTAATGGTCACTAGTACTAGAAGGTCATTGCTTTGATATTTTCATTGTTATCCTGTGTCGTGGTATAACAAAAAAATTGCTAAATTTAAATTACCGCAGTCTTTTCCCATAACTGGGCATCTGCAACACAAATAGAAACTGCAGCAATAGGTAAGACAGATTAGTGAACTGAGCTACCGGTGCTTAGATGGTCCTGCAACTTGCAGTTAAGATCACTCTAAGGTAATTGTGTTCTCTTTACTCCTGCCTGCTGGAAGTACATTTTTAAGAGCATGTTTTCCTATTCCCTTCCGCATGGACATTTAGATACGATTTTTTACAACCTACATTTGTGATGTGGAGCAACAGCTCAAGAATAAACCTCACACTAGCAAATATATGTGGCCAGCTTGCATTTTTTTGAGGTGATCAGCACATTGATGCTTATGTACAAATGCAATGGACACTGAAATACAGATGGTACCAACTTGCAAAGAATCATAAAATTAGTTGAGCGACTGACATACATTTTGCTGGAACACTGAAAACCTAATCGTACATTGTAGGCGACCAAACTTGACGAGCACATACTGGAGCAAGAGAGGTGTGTGAAGTAACTGGTTAATAAAGCTTCCCGTATCTTACAACCATGTGTTCATCTTGATAAGAAACTGAACATTTTATCTGTGGGGAGATATCTTAAATTAAAACTAATAAGCACTGGCAAAGCCAATAGGTCTGGCATTAATTTGCTAACACATGTAAACATAACTTTCAGAAATGCTGTTTAGAACATTAAAGAAAGACATATGGGCTTTGCCAATGTTTGGAATAAAAGGTAGCAAAACAGGACTGCTTTCTGTTTAGAATGCATGTAGGAGATAAAGAAATGAAGGTGGCAAACAGTGCAACACTTTAATTTACTTTTCAGATGTAAAGCAGTCCCCCATGCCTTCCAATGGAAGCACTGCATGAGAACTAGAAGAATCACGCATGCAGCAATTGGCATAAGATGAAAGAGAGAAATAGTTCCGTGGGAGGAGCCAAAGCCCACGCTATGAGTATATTAAAGAGCTGGTAACAATAGGCAGTGCTGACAGCTGAGTTGGGAAGCCAGACTTAAAATGTCTTCCAATGCCTCCTTAAGAGTTCTAATATTGTTGTGCATGCAGTGTGTAGAGCACCAAATGATTCAGAGTTGTACATTCGACTGAGCTATGTGACTTATTTATTGTCTTGTGTAGTGTGGGCGCCACCCAGCCGGGTTTCAAAGCGCTGTGCAGTGCAGGTGTGGATAGGAACAGAGATGGACCATGCATTGACTGAAGGAGCACAACAGGCCAAATGTAGTATACACACAACATTAGTGACAATGTTTCTGGAAGCAGAATGACTGCAGCACAAGGGACAGGTACATAAGTAGATGAGAGGTGCATGTGGTGTGCATAAAACAAAGGTTGTGCATAAGTATAAGTATTGCTCTTGTAAAACAACAATAAAAATCAGATTAATAGAGTCTAAGGCAACAAAATCAGCATTTGACAGTGCGAGAAGGCCATGGGTGTCCGGGGTTTAACAACTCATACATTCTGCAGAGCAGGAGGGTGTGAAGTAAACAGACTGAGAATGATAGAAGAGAGCCGGGCAAGTGAATAAGAGTCATCAATCACAGACATTAGGCAACTGCTAATCTAAAGTCAACATAAGCACAGAGGGGCATTTAAGAGCAGCAACAAAAGATCACATATTCAGATAAAGAAACAACAAATACTTCATAATGCAGTAAATAGATGGAAGGTTCCTACTTTTAAAGAAGAAAGCAACGCTGGGGATCAGGTAATAGGTACAGGGCGTAGAAGCAGACTAAGGGCGTGAAAGATGAGTAGGGTAAGTGTGGTAAATAAAGATGCAGGGTAGCCAGCAGTAAGGTGATAACAGGATAAGGTTTATTCTTAAGACAGTAGTCTCAGGTAAAGATGGTAGTAAGAAAACCAGAAGGCCCCACCGGGAGCAGCACCCTTGCCGCTCAGTCCACGCGCTCCAACTGACACTCACTCAAACCATGCACACATCAGCATTCTTTTACCTCACAGCCACACTGGCTATAACTAAGGAAAAAATGCATGGCAAAGACATGAAGATACTGCAGTAAGCCCATCACGTGCTTAGAAAACGAAGAGTGTAAGGCGGTGCTGAGGGGTGCACAGAAATTGAGAGATTAGACTGTCAGATGCAAGTGTTTCCCAGGGAGCAGGTTCTTAAGGGATTTGAAATTCTGGAAAAGATGGGCACTTGTTTTTAGTACAACATCTACTCTTCTCCTGTACTGTTCGGGTGCTTTGGAAGGCCGAGGCTGGACATGTCTGCCATTTGAAGGCCGTTGATTGGCAGACAAGTTATCTGAATACATGGTCGAGTACCTGAAGCCCCAGGGTTGCCAGTGGTCACAGCTGGAACAAGGGTGGCCACCTAGAAGTATTTTACTGGGGTAGTCTGTATTTTTATGCCCATGACACACACTGAAGAAAATAGAAAAACAGTGAAATTTGGTATTTGTACCTTTTTAAATACAAACCTAAGACAAACACATGGAGAACTTCAAACGTACTTTAAATCTACCTAAAGTATTTATAAATGATTATTAGAGCAAACAGTGGAATACTTACCATGTTGCAAGAGAATACTGACAATATTACATACATTCTTTTTCATCTACTCGCTCCTGGCCCTTCCAGAACAGCAAATGGCTGGTACTTTTTTCAGAGAATTGTGGCAACCCTTGCTACAGCCCCTGTGCTCTCTCTCTACATTCTGTCTCCTGAGATGCTCTGGTTCCAACGGCGCCATGTTCCGAAACCTGGTCCCAGCAGAAGCACAGACATGGCCGCCTCAGTGCGCTACGTCCTCTTGCAGAAGAGAAAACAGGACCCAGAACCATTATCCCGTTGCAACAGCTTTTTTCTACAAACTGATGCCTTGGAATAATGGATCAGCGTCACTTTGGGTTATCTCACAGTTTGTCGCCCAAAGAATCGCTTAGCCATGGTCTTTATCCAATCTACATGTGTTTTTAGTGAATGTTTCACACCTACCTTACAAAGGAGCTCTAGGGCTGCACTTGATCTGATCAACTGTATTGATATTAATCATCCTTTGAAAGCGCCTGAAAAAGATCAACAACAAATCCTTTGTATTTCATATAAGATAGATACTGTATTGAAATTGCATTTCTATTTAAATTGCATTGTTCATTTCTTTTTTTAATGTGGTGCAGTTTACAGTGCTTAATTTGAGCTGGTGGTTTCGGGTGCTCGGCACCGGCACTTAATTGACAACACCGGTACTTGTGACAGTCTGCCACAATGTGGCGCTGTCTGGCCACTTTAGAGATGACCACAACAACAGTTAATTATTAATTCAATATACATAGAAAATTACTATTACCTGCTGCCTAAGCCATTCTTATAGCTTTAGGGGCCTAGAATAGTCTGTATTGTCACACTTTTAAGAGTGTGATGGTTAGTAGTTGTGTTGTTAAGCAAGCTGCATTGGCCTCCTGACGAGAGCCATGGCACTTATCTTTTTACAAATGAAGCACTGCCAGTTAATCACTTTATGAATGCCCCCTTCCTTATAATGAACAACCATTGTGTCCCAATCCACTGTAGTTTGGACTTAATCTATTAGTAGTGGACTTCAACTTAACCCCATTGCTACTTACCTTTTTTGTATAAGAAATGAGGGCATCCTTGTAAGCTACTTCGGCTGCCTCTCTTACACAACCAATCAAAGTACGCCTGTCTCTCTCTTGCTACCAAGCCTTGCTCTTTTCAAATGAAGCTCTGGTACCCCAAATGGTGCGGTTGTACCCACCCACCTGGGGTGGCACTCTTACTCGTGTGGGCCTGGTTGTCGCCACACTCTACAGGAGCGGGCTCATGTCCTTCACTCTTGCGTGTAACATGTACCTAAGGAATATAGATAGTCACCAAAGAATCCCAAGTCCTCCATCCTCGTCATTAGATGCAGACAACCCTTCATGAAAGAAGAAACCCGCTAATAATGCTCCAGGGGGGGCTGTGCTCTTGGGACATTGAACTACAAGCCTTTGTAGCAGCAGGGGAAATATCACCATGAACAACCACAGCTCTCCAGAGAGCTGCGAAAGGGTTTTTCACACCCTGGGACAATACGTCAATTGTACCAACCTCTGTTGCTCGCACCCACATATTGGTAAGATTACAATCCTTCTTTACTTCCATCACAGACAAGGACACCTCTACCTTCCCTAGTGGAACAAAGCTATAAGTGTCTTGCGCCTATGCTGGTGATAAGGCAGCTACCTCTGTTGAGCTGGTGTGAGGGCAATTCCTGTTAAGACTATCTTTGGTCAACATATACCACACACTAAACCTGCACTTACTATCTACAAAATGTTACATTATAGCCTCAGCAACTGGTACAACTGGTATAGCCCGAGGCAGAAGGGCTACAAGACTATTAGTAACTTCCAACCACCGAGGGTAGCATATTAAAAATGTAAACAGGAGAAACAGAAAGACAGACAATGGAATGTTGGGGCAGAAGGCGTATATCAGCCATTATTTGCCCTGAGCCACTCCAGTGTCTTCAGTGGAGCTCCCAGCATTCTAATGTTCTAATATAGCCTTATTGCCCGCTGACAAGGGCTTTGCCGGTTGTTAAAGGCCCTGAGCCTATGGCTCGGGCCTATAACGAGGGAGAGGGCCTTTAACAACCAGCATAACCCAAAGCAGAAGTGATATAAGGCTCTTAGAACATTCCACCCACTAAAAGAGTAGAAGGCTCTAAATTAAAAAGGGAGAAACATGTCGACAAACATTGGAATGTTGGAGCTCCGGGCTTCTACCAGCCATTATAAGCCCTGAGCTACTCCACTGTCTTTAAAGGAGCTCTCAACATTCCAATGTTCCAATCTAAGTTGTGTTTCTTTAAGAAGGGACTCGTACAGGGCCATAAATGGAATGGGAACTTGGAATTTGAAGTGCGGATTGGATGGGTTTGAATCCTTATACATACTTTGCATTTTGACGAGGAGATGGTGCTGCATTTCACTGGTGACAAGTTGACTGTGGATTGAGGACAAAGACACAGAATCCAATTCACAGCCAGTTGCCTAAGTGATATCCATGGCTAACAACTGAAAACAAAAGTCAACGCTGTGAGATTCGCAGGGTATGCGCTTGCAACTGTATGTGGAAGGAAGTCTACTTGTGAGTGCGCCTTTGACTAAGTCTTGCTGCATTTTTTAATAAAAAAAAAAACTGG
Source organism: Calotriton arnoldi (assembly GCA_963921515.1). NCBI lineage: Eukaryota > Metazoa > Chordata > Amphibia > Caudata > Salamandridae > Calotriton > Calotriton arnoldi. The sequence goes on from CAWUFW010003111.1 coordinate 842,762, forward strand.
AAATGCAATGTTTTTTGGGGATCAAGAGCTACACAGAGTGTGCGCATGAGGGATTCTGTAAGACGCACGTGCAGAGCATGCAGGATGGGGAAGAGCTATGTTTTGAAAAACAGCACATGACAGTACATGACAAACTTGTGATAATGATGATGAAAGCGAGCTGTTAATGGTATGTGATGATGGTGTGGGAGCAGACAGGGTGCGTAGTGTCGTGGATCTATAATGAGAGGCAAGATTCAAGCTTAAGATGTGGGCAGACTCGTGCTCTCCATAAACTCTCCTTGATAAGAGAATTGCTACCCAAAAAAACGACGTCCAGTTGATGATTATGGAAGGGAGCCCGGAAGTGTACTGTTGGCAAAAGTAGTCTGTAATGGGTTATTTTGATGCTGAAAATGTTTTGAAAGACAGACGTGAAGTGCACATGGGAAAGTGTATGGGGTGGAAAAAGGAAGACCAGTCCTGTGATGGAGGGAGCAGAGAAGTTTTTGAATGCTGTTTGACCAAATCATCCAGAGCAAGGCAGAGTAGCTGTTGATTCTGAAATGGTAAGGTGAAGAATGGGGTTTCCTAGAGTGGCCAGCGAGGTATTGGGCTGTTTTACATGATGAATCATATTGAAGTACGGTGTGATGCCTAAGGTACATTAAATAAAATGTTCCTTTGAAGTTAACATATTTATTGAAAGAAGAACTGAATAACTATCAAACAATAGAACCCATTGACTTATCTGAAAGGCTGAATCCTGTGCTAAAGGTGTGCAAACAGGATGGAAGAATAGGAATGTGTGTGAACCTTAGGGGATTTAACAACTGTGTTTGGGGCGAGTGGCACCCATTACCTAATTTAAATGAAATGCTGACATTGGTGCGGTATAAACCTTGGAACTATTTAATGCCTACCATCAGTTGCAATTGCATCTGATGTTGAGGCATTTCATGTCTTTAATAATGCCTCACTGTCTATACAGGTATATTCGAATGCCATTTGGCATTGGCATCAGTATGCTTCCAGTGGACAGTGCAAAAGACACACAATTGTGCAGCATTTGTTGGATGAGTTGTTCAAATAATTTTGTTTAAGGGTGATATATCGGTGCAAGGATCTAATCTAAAGGACCAGGATAGTGTGATGTGGAAGGTGTGATTATGCAAAAATATGCAGGTCTTAAATTTGGGTTTGAGAATCCATGTTTTGTGTCACTGAAATAGACTATGTAGGACATACTCTAACGGGTGGTGGAATTAAATCCAAATTTAAGTTGATTGATGCCTTTGAGAAAGCTCCCTGCCCAGTTGATAAAGAACAACTCAGATACTAGAAGAGTATAACACTAAATTTGTGTATCATGTTTCTGAAAGAACTCAACCAATGAGGGAACTGATGAAGAAGTGGGTGCATTTTGTGTGGTCAGGTGAGTGTGCAGTGGCATTCAGGGACATCCGGGGGGTTTGTAGATGCTGTAGAGTTGAAGCCATATGATCCCAGGGATAAGATTATAATAGTCATGGATGCTAAGCCTTTTGCTAAAAGAAGTAGTGAGTGAAAAACAACAGACGTATATGTGTGAGGGCACAATAAGAAACTGGTGTGTGTAAAATGAGTTTTTAAAGCTGGTGATTTGGTATGAGTGAAGCAAGTTCTGAATAAGAAAAAAGGCGTGTCCAAGTGATTCTCAGATGGGAAGTGAAATAATGTGAGAAGAGTGACATATTGTAGCCAGATCGAGCATGAGTTGTCTTTGAATGAAAGAGATTATATTACATTGTTTGTAAATTTTTCTATTGTTGTTTAATACTGTAAGAAAAGAGACTATGTTATATTTTAAATTGTGCATCTGTAAGAAGTGAATGGCACTGTGTAATAAATTGGACTGGAACTCAGAATGCAGGTCTGCAACCTTTGAGCTAAATATCACTATGTGGGAGGAGGCTGGGCTTACTGGTGCGGAATCTGGGAAGGGGTAGGGCCTTGAGCCCATTACGTTTACAAGGCATGAGAGGGCAGGACCATAGAGAGGGGGTGGGGCTTTGTGCCGAGCACTGACCCCTCCCCGCCACACTCCCACCAAAAATAAAAAAGCTTCCGCTGCTAATTTCCTTGGAAGTCTGCATACCCCTGCTTTGGACATCGGCAGTGGCCAGCCTACAAAAACTGCACAGGGGATTTGTCTACCACCACATGCAATTGGCTCCTCACCAGGAGACCATGTGAGCAGAGCTGATATCATGTGGCACACAGTGGAACCGCGTTTGTGGTTGGGGCTGGGAATGTGAAGTGCGAGTTGGATAGTAATGAGGCACTTTCTGGAGAGATCGCATGCATTGGTTTTGTATTGTTATAATGGAATAATTTTATTATGACAAGGAGGTGGTGCTTAATTTCAGAAAGTGCAAGACTAGTGTCAATGGCTGTGGGCACAATCTGTGAGCGGGTCCGGTGACCGTGATGCGCTTGGAATCCGACTCAGTGTGCTGAACTCAACAGTGAATCCTGGTCAGCTTGTGGTTAGAGGCGACTGGGATGCAAAATGCTCTTTCATCGCCATTCACAACAGCGGCGTCCCTGACATCCTGTTGGGACTTTATACACTTAACACAAGAGACAGAAGAACATCACTGACCGAGTCTAGAAGAATGGCAGTGATTCATCTGTAGAAACCTGGCAGAGAACCCCCCAAGCGACACTGAGGCATCAGCTAGCATCTCCAGACGATTAAAGACTTTGACATCCAGAGAAGCGCCTGTCATAGTCCATGAATCAAAACCATAACTCTAGCGCAGGCAGACGTTGTCTCAGTACCTCCTCCGGAGCCACTAAAGCGAATTTGTCAGCAAAGGCCCTGGGAAGACAGTCTAAATTCACAAACATGAAACATAATCAACGGCATCTTTCAAAAAAGAAGTTAAAATACTACTTATGAAGTCGTTTCTGCTGTAGGTCACACAATCTGACTCATGATCTACGCCCATGATTATTACTCGATTGTTGGACCATGTATATTGTCTCGTCAGCTTGTCCTAAGGAGGTAACTTTCCTCAATTTGTGAACTTACACAGTCTCTACCTCTCTTGAACATGTTGTTTGATTTCTTGTTTCTTATTTCCGATCATCTGTAAAGTGCTCTGATACCCTCACTGGTCATGTTCGCACTAAATAAAACTTTATAAATTAAAAAAAATAGAAACAATGTCTACAGACAGAAATGACTACAACAAAGAGAGACCTAATGATGTGAATGTTATTGTTAGAAAAACTATTGTGTGACAGAAATATTCAATCATAAATATCCTGTAAAAAACATATCGTTCCATTGCGAGTAGAGTAGATTACAAATTCCCCATTATTAATTCCAATCGGGTTATATTTTTGTAAACAATATTTAGGACACTATATTTCGTTCAGGGCCTAATTTCGTTGCAGATTCTGGTACCATCCCCTACAGGCTGTCCACCTCAGCAAATTAAATGTGTGTCTTAGTGACCTGTGCCCTACCATCAAGACATGAGGTATCAATGTTTATGAAATCCTAAAAGGAATTGTTCATCATAAACCTGAGCAGACAGCAGTTATCGCTCGAAAACAAAAGGAAGATGCCTGAGTGAGATGAACCAGGGCACCCATGACAGACAAGTGCAGGAAGTGACTTCTAAAAGCTTTGCTCCATTTGACTCCTCCATGTTGCTTTCATTCGATTTAGGGGGTTGACTCGCCCCATGTCCCTTTAATTATTTTAATTTATTATATTAACTTGTACCGTGGATGATTTCTTTTCACTATGTGTATGTGTTCTGGTTCTCACTAGAGTTAGCCCTAGTTTGCTTGTAACAAGCCCCCATGTCCCTGTAATTATTTTAGTCTGTTATATTAACTTATAGTATGGATGTGTTTATTTCACTACGTTCACGTGTTCTGTCTCTCACTACAGCCAGCCCTACTTTGCTTGTGGCAAGGCCATCTTCATGCTCAGCCTCGTTCTTCAACTTAACCTCCATTTCCTCTGCATTACTGCACTGTATGCCCCGCACACCTGTCACATCACTTCCGCTTCCTGTTTCTTGCTGTGTACGCTCAGCCCAGTGACACTGGAAGGCATGTGTTACCCTCCTCTACTCACCTGTTACCTCTTGTCTCTCCCACTGTGAACCCACCACCTCTCCTCTTGAAATGCTCCGTTGTCCTTGACTCTGATCCTCTGTCACCCACCTGCTTCCCCCAGGTCTTTTCTCCCAGTCTTACAAGATGATGATGCTGTCTTGTATTCCATCTCACAATGGCTCCCTCTTCTTGAGGCGCTTTGTAACTTCTGTGTGTGCTGCTTCATGCAGCACACATAGAAGCTGCAAAACATCATTTTTTTCCAATGATTGTTTATGTACAGGAAGTGACAACTTTCTGCACATAAACAATCAATGGCGTTTTGCTGTTTCTATGTGTGCTGCACAGTGCAGCACACATAGAAACAGCAAAAACGAGGAGAAATAAAGCATTTCTCCTCGTTTTGCCTGTTCAAGACCAGGTTTTCTCTGGTCTTAATTCTGGCGCTGCCTCCTATTTATGCTGCCCTTGTAAATATGAGGCAGATTCAAAATCAATGGGCGCTGCGGTGCAACGCCCACCACAACACCCATTGCACGCCCCTTTCACTAAGTATAGCGTGAAAGGGTGCCTTATGTACAAGGCAGAGTTAAACCACATTAAGTGGCTTGACGCTGCCTTGTAAATAAGGCAAAGCCCCTATCGCCACCACAGCATCTGAAAAAGTGATGTTGTGGTGGTGATAGGGGCATGTAAATAGGCCCCTTTATCTGATCTATTTCAATCCCTTCTGCTGTTGACCCTCTCATGCTTACTAAGTCGGGACATTTTATATTTTTGTCCCTTCTAACACCCAGTACCCATTGTCTGATGCTCTTCGCCCCTTCCATGGCCTAAGGCCCTCTTCCATGACTTTGGGGTGATCTTAGGTAGGATAATCCTTCCTTCTATTGCCTTTTGTCACTCCTCAGATGACCTTGAGTCTGACCAGACTTTGCTCAAGCTTTTCCTGCCTGGCCTCTACTGTCTCTTCCTGTCTTGTCATTGCTCATCCCTCCAGATCTTACCATCCCACAAACCTCCACAGCCCAAGCACACTCTGCTCCCCGCTCTTCTTTTGCCAAAAACCTTCAGAAAAGATCTTCCTCGCGATACCCTTGCCAAGCTTGTTGCCTGCACTCCTCCAATGACCCCTCCGTGTAGTTAGTCTAATATTACCTCGGACTCTGAGTAAAACCTGACCTTTGGCACCTTTACGTTACTCTTGCTACCCCTGACCAATAGCAGATTGTAAAACAGTTTTGTAAGAGCCATGTTCACTTTCTAAATGTATATTTCTTTTCATTACCCTAAACACTCAATAGCAAATAGGGGGCTACTGGTGCCAAATAATCTCATGAGGGGAGTTCTTTCTTTATTTCCTTCTTTCTTTCCTAATGTCTTTCTTTCTTTCTTTCCTTCTTCCTTTCTTTCTTTCTTTCCTTCTATCTTTCTTTCCATCTTTTTTCTTCCACCTTCCTTCTTTCTTTCTTTCATTCTTGCCTTCTTTTATCTTTCTTTCTTTCTCTTTCCTTCTCTCTTGCTTTGTTCTTTTTCCCCTTCTTTTTTTACCTTTGCTCTTCCATTCTGTAATTGTTTTTCTTTCTTCCTATTCTCTTTTTTTTCTTTATCTTACTTTATCTTTGCTCTTTCTTTCTGTTGTTATATTTGATCTTTCTTTTGTTATGTTTTCCTTTCTTTATCTTTTTCTTTCTTTCTGTTAGTCTTTTTCTTTCTTTCTTTCTTACTTTCTTTCTTTCCATCAATCCATCCTTTCTTTCTTTTTCTTACTTTCTTTCCATTTTTCTTTCATTCTTTCTTTCTTTCTTTCCTTCTTTCTTTCTTTCTTTCTTCCATTCTTTCTTTCTTTCTTTCTTTCTATTTTTTCTTTTCCTCCTTCTTTCTTTCTTTTTCCCCTTCCTTCCTTCCTTTCTTTTTCTTTCCTTTCTTTCGCATTTGTTCTTTCTTTCTTTTTCTTTCTTTCTTTCTTTGGGTTACTGATTGAGTGGAGTGTGTGCCCTGGTCAAGCAGCAACCACAAGCCTAGTCAGGGTAAGGCACAAGCAAACCCCATATTAATCTGTGCTCACCCCCTGATAGCTTGGCAAAGATCAGTCAGGCTTAACTTAGAGGCAATGTGTAAAGTATTTGTGCAACACTTCAAACAGTAAAACAGTGAAAGCACCACACAAAAATATCCCACACCAGTTTAGAAAAATAGAACAAAATGTAATAAATAAGGCAATACCAAAATGGCAAAAAAACGGAACTGGAGTTATTAATTTGTAAAGAATAATTTGCAATATAGCACCTAAAAGCATAAAGCATCAACTACGGTTATCTAGTCGCGCTGGACCAGGTGAAAGTGAAAAGTTCAGGCCGACCGCAATGGAGCTCGGGTCGGATACAGTCCCAGATGAGTCCCGTTGAAGTTTTACCTTCTCAAATTTTGTGCCAAAAGTCCAGTTCGCGTTGGAAAGTGTTGCAAGAAGCAAGGAGAGAGTTGCCGGCAGTAGTCGGCGCAGTGCGAAGAGCAGGCCAGGAGTCGTAGACAGACGGGCTAGAGCTTCGCATTGGTGGCCCCCGCGGGTTGTCGATGCTGCTGTGCGAAGAGATGTATTTATATTTAAACAAAAAACAAGAGCAACCTTTATGTCCAAGCAAACAGGGTTATCAAGTAATCCTTGGAACAGGTGTTCACATGAAACTCATTTGTGTGCAAATTTTGAGTATCACAGATCTTTCTGTTTTGAATTAATCAAAATAAACCAATATTAACTAAAAACGTTTTGCAAGAGCAATAATTGCACAGCCAGTATATTTGTACGCAACTGCAGTTCAGCCAAACCAAGTTTTATTAGAACAGAATAATTTTGACATACAATATTGTGAGTGTCTTCAGGACACTCAGGAAAGAAAATAGAATAAGTAGACCCCAGGTGTGTGATCAAACCAAAACCAAAGTCAAACAGGAAAGGTGAGGTGAAACATCAACATTGAAGGTATATTGGTTGATACATAGAAGGGTCAGCAGTTTCTATTCAAAACAGTCTTGGATACAAAGAATCAATCACTGTGTCACTAATTCGGAAACGTCTGTCTCTATAATTTTGTCGATGGCGTTTCGACCCTTAAAGGATAAGAGGGTCTCATCAGGACTAACATTGCCATGGTTTGGCTGGGATTGTGAAGGTGCTGCAATTATTCATAAATAGATACCTCTGAGGGTTAAGGAATCAATCCTGCTGGGTGAACGAGCACCTCATAAACTTAAAGGCGGTTATACCTTGGGGTCGTGGGAGCCGCTATGTCAAGCTCTCTAGAGGACACATTGAGTTTAGTGAGATGAAGGCATATCCTCTGTACTGGTCTATCTTCAATATGATAGTCCCTCAAGAGGCATGGATTGCTCCTAGATACGAGGCAGCTCCTGTAGGGGTGCGAAGAGATGGGCTGGCTGCAGCTTGCACTGGATTTTAGTGCGAGCGATGTGGTTCTAGTGCGCACTGGCCACACCAAGGGTCCAGGACTTGAGAGGCACCACTTAGGGGTCAGGATCTTGCTGCAGATTGGTACAGGAGCTGGTTGGGTAGCCTTGTATGTCCCTGGGGCTCAGAACAGAAGACCAGCAGACTAGTCCTTTGAGTCACTCTGGGGTCTTGAGTTCAAGATGAAGTTGCAGGTCCATTCCTTCTTCCCCAGGCAAGAGGGCAGCAGGCAGCAGGTCAGCACAGCAGGGCACCAGTTCCTTTAAAGCAGCAGTCTTGCAGAGTGGCAGTCCTTGTAGCAGCACAGCAGTCCTTCTTCCTAGAATATGCACAAGTTCAGAAGTGTACTGAAGAGTTGGTGTCTGAGGTTCTTGTCCGGAAGTGTACTGAAGAGTTGGTGCCTGAGGTCCTTCTTTTATACACAGTTGTGCCTTTGAGGTAGGGGGTAGTCTCTATAGGCATGCCTTTGAAGTGCACAGATGCACAGCTTTCCTGGCCCTGGCTCCAGACTATCAATGCTGGGCATGCAGCCCTTGGTGGGGATGCAGGGCACAGCCTATTCAAGTGTAAGTGGGGCTGTGCCCACCTTCTCCCTTCCATCCTGCCAGTGAAGGCCCATCCAGTCACACCTAAGCTCCCATTGTGCGTGGCTCTCTAGGAGGAATACAAAAAGCTCAACTGCCACCCAGACCCAGTCATGCGACCAAGAGACAGGCTGTAGGCACCAAATAGCTAAGTCAAGAAAATTCCAACTTTCTAAAAGTGGCATTTTCAGTATTGCAATTTAAAATCCAACTTCACCATAAGTTAAGATTTTAAATTGTGATTCCAGAGACACCAAACATGAACCAGTCATCTCTTCCCATTTAGAAATTACACTTCTAAAATGTAATAAGGCAACTCCAATGTTATCCTTTGGACGAGATAGGCCTTGCAGCAGTGAAAAACGAATTTAAGAGTTTTTCACTATCAGGACATGTAAGACTTAAAAGTACTTGTCCAACTTTTTAAATACATTGCACCCTGCCCTCTGAGCTTTCCAGGGCCTACCGTAGGGGTGACATATGTATTAAAAAAGAAGGTTTGGGCCTGGTAGAAGGTTTATTTTGGCAAGTCGAGATGGCAGTTTAAACTGCAATGGCAGGCCTGAGACATGTTTAAAGTGCTAATTAAATGGGTGGCACAATCAGTGCTGCAGACCCACAAGTAGCATTTAATTTACAGGCTCTGGCACATGTAGTGGCGCTTTACTGGGAACTAATAAGTAAATTAAATATGCCAATTGGGTACAAACTGATGTTATAATGTTTTCGGGAAAGAGCACAAGCACTTTAGCACTGGTTAGCACTGACAAAGTGCGCAGAGTCCTAAGGCCAGAACAAACGAAATCAGCAAAAACAGGAAGTCTGAAGGCAAAAAGTTAGCGGGAAACCACAACCATATGATGCCAGGTCTAACAATAGGGAAAAATAAACGTTAAAAATGAAGTCTAAATTGTATCATTTTAAAGTAGAATTTTGTACAGATTTGGAAAAAAAATGAGCGAATCAATACATTGTTGAATACAACCTCTTGAAGCCCAATGCTTCCATACCGTAACATAGCATAGCGTAGTATAACATAACACAACATAGCATAGCATAGCGTAGTATAACATACCACAACATAACATAGCATAGCATGACATAACAATCTGATAGAGACTTCTAGCCGCAGTTTCCTTACCTTAGAATCTTCCCCAGGAGTCAGACTGCATCCAAAAGATTTTCGGGCAGTACCCCTGACGCTGGTAATTGGCGCTGTTCGGCTCATCAATGGCATTGTACGTGCCAGAAGTGACATGCACAGTACCTATGTAGGCGCCACCCCAACACGCTGCCGTCAGTTCTGTCCTCTCTGTGCCCAAAAACACTGATCTGGTCTGAGCTAAACCTCAGTCACTTTTTGGCCTCCTTTTTTACAACGTTTTGTCTAATTTTTTGAGAATATTTCTCCTGGTGTGAGGTATATCACCCAAGAAGCCATCAGGTTTCAAACCATGTGGGGTCTGTCACAGGCAAATGCCACGTGAGTCTGTGGAACCTGAACCTGGGTCTACTCCGTTCTTCCCCGATTTTTTCTGGAGAGACCCCCACCCAGTTGAAGGAGTTCTATGAGGCCATGCCGCTCATATTTGGGTTGGCCGGCCCCTCTGGAGTGCCTTTGGGCCCCACAGGTCTGGTAGGGGCCCCTACTGGATCCAGGCCGGCGGGTTCGCCCTCGGCGCCCGTTGGGCCCCATGGATCCTATGCTGGATCCAGAGTGGCGTTGCTGGCGCCCACTCCAGTGCCGACACCCCCGGTGCTGCCCACGCTCCTAAGCGGCGCCGTACCCATTGTTATTGCCGACATGGAGCCGGATAGGTGTCATCCGGCGTCAACTCCAGTGCTGACCAGGCCTTGCTTCCTGGAGCAGAGCCAGTGCCTTAATTGTTTGATAGACCTTGGAGAGTAAGACGAATGGAAAGGGTCTATGGACCCTTATGGAGACCAGCTCCCCGATGAGGAACAGAACAGCTGTTACGAGGAATTGGCGGAGGCCATGAGACTAGACACATCACCATACACTGGTTTGGTCTCTCCTCCTACAATGGCTATGGTGGAGATAGCCTCTTTTGCACTGGTGGTGCGTAGGGCAGCTGGGGTCTTGGATCTTCAGTTGCCAACAGTGGCAGTCAAGACGAACGTCTTGACGGAGGTGCTTAAGCCGGGTGTCCCCCCTTCTGAAACCCCTACTCCCTTTCAATGAAGCCCTTACCGACGTCCTACTCTGGGCCTGGTCCAAGCCCTGCACTCGGTTTCCTGTGCATAGGACGACTGCCCGCTGCCATCGCCCCACTCCTGGGGACCCAGTTTCCTTACCCAGCACCTCACCCGGGGAGTGAGTTTGGTGCATCCACATCCGGAATTAATCCCAGAACATTCCCTACCACTCTACCGGATAGGGGATCCAAGAGGCAGGATACCTTGGGTAAGAGAATGTTCTCTTCCGCCAGTGTAGCACTGTGGTCAGTGAACACCCCATACCTATTGGGCTGTTACTCCCACACTATATGGGACTCGTTGCACAAGTGCTGCCTCTGGTTTCAGAGGAGGCCCTAGCCATACTCACCCAGAGTATTGCTGATGGGAGAGATGCGCCTAAATTCACCATCCAGGGCGGGCTCGACACAACCGACTCGCTGGGCAGAGCCATTTCATCGCTGGTGGCCTTGCAGTGCCACATGTGGCTGAGAACGATTGGCTTTTCAGGGGATGTTCAGGCTTCCCTCATGGACACACCTTTTTAGAGAGAAAGCAGATTCACCGCTGGAGCACTTTAAGGACAGCAGAGCCACACCCAGGTCCTTGGGCTTGCCTATGGCCCGTGGCCAACTCCAGCCCGCCGCCCACCCCTTTCATGGCCACTGAAGGGGCCTCCAACTACACCTATTCCCTTCCTGCCATCACGGCCAACAGGCTTCCCAGCCTTTTCGTTACCAATGACGCAGGTCCCATAGACAACGTGGGACAGGCATCCAGCGGTCGGGTCAGTCCATTATACCCCCGGCAGCCGCTGCTTTCAAGTCTCTTTAGTTTGCCCTTCAGCCATCATGGTCACACAGTGGGAGGCAAGATATGCCATCACCTGCCCAGCTGGTGGTCTGTGACATCAAAGATCATCCAAAGGGGCTACTCCCTCTCCTTTGTGACTACCCCGCCACCCATACCACCCACTATTGACAGGCTGACTGAGGATCAACTCTATTTGCTTCGTCAGGAAGTGCAGGCTCCCTTGGACAGGTGAGCCATAGAGTGGGTGCCTGCATCAGACGTAGGCTGTGGTTATTTCCGCTACTTTCTGGTGTCAAAGAAGGATGAAGGACTTTGCCCTACCCTAGACCTGTGCCTTCTCAACCTCTTCCTGATAAAGGAGAAATTCAAAATGCTCACGCCCACCCAATTCCTGTCTGCCCTGGACCAGGGAGACTGAATGGTTGCATTGGACTTGCAGGTTGCATATTTCCATATCCCCATCCTGCCTGCACACAGACGTTACCTGCGGTTCACAGGGTCCCAAGAGCACTTTCAGTTCGCTTTGCTCCCTTTTGGCCTTACCAGCGCCCCTCAGTGTTCACAAAAAGTGTGACAGTGGTTGCAGCTCATCTGTGGAAGCTGGGGTTCCAGTCTTCTCCTCCTCGACAATTGTTTGTTGAAGGCGGGCTTGCCACAGGCAGTCGTCTCCTACCTTCAGACTACAGTGAACCTCCTGCACTCGTTGGGGTGCACTATCAGTGGGCTGAAGTCACACCTGACTCCCTCTCATATGCTACCATTCGTTGGAGCCGTTCTGGACATGGTGCCGTTTTGGGCCTATCCTCTGAGTGGCAAGGCTAGGATATTCTGGCTATGACTCTGATGTTTCAACCTCTATCCTAGATTTTGGTGAGACTGGCTCTGAGGCTGATGGGTCTTATGGCCTCCTGCATCCTGCTTGTAACTCACGCCCGTTGGTATATGCGGGCTCTGCAGTGGACCCTGAAGACCCAGTGGGTGCAGCATAAGTGGAATCTTTCTGACATGGTCCAGATCTCGGATGGAACTGCAAAAGATCAGCAGTGGTGGCTAATGAACTGCGATTTGGTCAGTGACAGACCCCTCTCCCTTCCCCAAGCAGATTGACAGATGGGCTGGGGCAGCCACCTGGGAGAGGTGGAGATCAGAGGACTTTGGTCTCCAGCGGAGTCCGAGCTCCATTGAAAGCCTTTCTTCCTTCGATTAGCACATTTCCCCTTTCTGTGTTTCTCTATGGGCAAGGTATGTTTGCACTGTACTCTGCAACAGAAAGGAACCGGATGCAGGCTACTTAAATGAGCAGGTCCTTGTCAAATGGTGCAGAGAGGGGGCAGCGTGTTATCTGCCATCTTAGAGAAGGAAGATGTAGTCAAGAGAGGTAGGATGGTGTCCTCTTGAATCAGTCATATGACCCTCACCCTGTCTGCGTCCTTGCGATTCATTCATGTGAATGCACCTATGCATCTGCGCAACCACCCAAAAGAGTGCACCTGCCTGGGCAGACACTCAGTCTCTATTATCATGGCTCTAATAGGCCCGGACACCTTAGGGCTCAGGGTTGTACAATTGCACATTTCCTAGCATTGCGAACTCTCTTTTAAACTTGGCAAGTGGAAGCAGGATTTTAATTGTTGTCTGAGTTGTGTAGAAGATCTATGGCTAAATCTATTCAGCGTCTTTCCAGTCGCAAACAGCCCGATTTGTTTGTGACTGGAAACATTTATTTTGGTATGTATCAATCGCAAACTGTGATTCAGTAACATGTTATCGAATCGCAGTTTGAAATTGCAAATACATACCGTCCCAGTATTATGAAGGGGCGTGTTTAGGGCATCCCTTCCTAATACCGAAACGGTATGGTTTGTATTACTGTTTTGCGGCCCTATTTCGGTCGCAAAACACTAATACTTTACCACCCGTTAAAAACTGGTGGTGACCCATTCGCAAAGGGAAAGGGGTCCCTTCCCCTTTGTGAATGGAAATAATAATATTTTTTTAAGAGCAGGCAGTGGTACCACTGAAGGTGACAGAATCGGGGGAGGCTCCAGTACTGGAGGTAACAGAAGCGGGGATGCTCAGTACTGGAGGTGACAGAAGTTGGAGGCTTTGGTCCTGGAGGTGATTGAAGCAGGGGAGGTTCCAGGTGCTGCAGGTGACAGAAGCGGTGGAGGCTCCAGTACTAGAGGTTATAGAAGCAGGGAAGGCTCCAATACTGTAGGTGAGAGAAGCAGGGGAGGCTTCAGTACTGGAGTTGACAGAAGCGGAGGTGGCTTTAGTATTGAAGGTGACAAAAACAGGGGAGGCGCCAGTATAGGAGGTGATAGAAGCGGGGTGGATTCCAGCACAGGAGGTGACAGAAGCGGGGGAGGCTCCAGTACTGGGAGTGCGCTGCACCACACAGGACAGGCACGAACAAGGGCTTACAGGCACTACAGCACATTAAAAATAAACACCCAACACTAAGAGCAAATAGAGAACATGCAGAACAGGTGCAAGTTTCTCTACCACAGAACAAGTAAAGCACATGGAGCATCAGTGCAGGCTTTCCTCCGAGAAAGTACAGCAAACGAAGCATCACTGCAAGCTTCCACCCGAGAACATACAGCACACGAAGCATCACTGCAAGCTTCCCTCCAAGAACATACAGCACACGAAGCATCACTGCAAGCTTCTCCCTGAGTAAGTACAGCACGAAGAGCAGCAGTGCAAGCTTTCCTCCAAGAAAGTACAGCAAACGAAGCATCACTGCACGCTTCCATCCGAGAACATACAGCACACGAACCATCACTGCAAACTTCCCTCCAAGAACATACAGCACACGAAGCATCACTGCAAGCTTCTCCCTGAGTAAGTACAGCACGAGGAGCAGTAGTGCAAGCTTTCCTCTGAGAAAGTACAGCAAACGAAGCATCACTGCAAGCTTCCCTCCTAGAGCATACAGCACACAAAGCATCACTGCAAGCTTCCCTCCGAGAACATACAGCACACGAAGCGTCACTGCAAGCTTCTCCCTGAGTAAGTACAGCTCGAGGAGCAGCAGTGCAAGCTTTCCTCCGAGAAAGTACAGCAAACGAAGCATCACTGCAAGATTCCCTCCGAGAACATACAGCGCACGAAGCATCACTGCAAGCTTCCATCCGAGAACATACAGCACACGAAGCATCACTGCAAGCTTCTCCCTGAGTAAGTACAGCACGAGGAGCAGCAGTGCAAGCTTCTCCCAAAGAAAGCACAGCATGAGGAGCATCTCTGCAAGCTTCTCCCTAAGGAAGTACAGCACGAGGAGCATCATTGCAAGCTTCTCCCTGAGTAAGTACAGCATGAGGAGCAGCAGTGCAAGCTTCTCCCTGAGAAAGTACAGCACGAGGAGCATCACTGCAAGCTTCTCCCTGAGAAAGTACAGCACATGAAGCATCACTGCAAGCTTCTCCCTGAGAAAGTACAGCACATAAAGCATCACTGCAAGCTACCCTCTGAGAAAGTACAGCACACGAAGCATCACTGCAAGCTTCTCCCTGCCAAAAGTACAGCACGAGGAGCAGCAGTGCAAGCTTCTCCTTAAGAAAGCACAGCACGAGGAGCATCATTACAAGCTTCTCCGTGAGTAAGTACAGCACAGGGGGTATCATTGCAAGCTTCTCCCTGAGAAAGTACAGCACGAAGAGCATCATTGCAAGCTTCTATCTGAGAAAGTACAGCACGGGGAGCAACAGTGCAAGCTTCCTCCTGAGAAAGTACAGCACATGAAGCATCACTGCAAGCTTCTCTCTGAGAAAGTAAAGTACGGGGAGCATCAGTGCAAGCTTCTCCTTAAGAAAGTACAGCACAGGAAGCATCACTGCAAGCTTCTCTCTAAGAAAGTACAGCACAGGGAGCATACGTGCAAGCTTATCCCTGAGAAAATACAGCACAGGGAGCATCAGTGCAAGCTTCTCCCTGAGAAAGTACAGCACACAGAGCAGCCCCTCAAACTGCCTCACTTTTTGATCTCTATCCTCTCCTTTTGAGCCCCCTTATGGGAATTAACATGAAATAGGTGGACATAGTGGCAAGATTTTAAAATGTGGATGGTGATACACTGGGTTAGGTGCTGAGTGAAGGAACACTATTGTTTACCTCCAGCACCTGAGTTTAGTAATTAGGTAAGCAATCGGTTACCACATCCCACTGACAGGTGGTGGCCAGTGAGCTGTACTTGAAACATGGCCACACAATCATTTGAAAATCAGCAGTTCAAATACTAGCTTGTCAGCTGGCCCAGCTCTTCCTGCACTGAGCCTTCATGATTAGCGAGCTGTCACCTCTGATGTTTGATGTGGCAACCTGTTTATGTACTAATATATATAAAAACAGAAGCGTCCACAGCTTGAAGTGCACTCAAGGACAGGCAGACCCAGCCGTGTCGAGCAAGATCTTTATTCGGGTTGAACAGCAGAGTTCTCAGGAACATTCTCGTAGCCCTACGCGTTTCGAAGCTTCCATGCCTCTTGTTCACGGGCTGTGCAAAAGGTGGCAGACGCTAGCACCATTGATCACGATGATTTTATACCTCCCTCACATGGTCAAGTCCCGACAAGCCTCCTGGGACTTGTAGTGCTCGTAGATTATACCCGCAACGGGTTCTGCCAGCCAAACACCATCTTCAGTTAATCTCGCCCTCCAATGGGCCCCCAATGACGCTGTTAGTTCAAATGCCACAAAACCTGTCCCTCTGTCAAGTGGTTGCCGTGAATCAGCAGCCGACAGTCCACACTGCATTATGGTGGCGGTGCAACCTCCCGACCTGGACAGGCCGGTAAATATAAAAAAAACAGAAGCGTCCACAGCTTGAAGTGCACTCAAGGACAGGCAGACCCATTGGAGGGCGAGATTAACTGAAGATGGTGTTTGGCTGGCAGAACCCGTTGCTGGTATAATCTACGAGCACTACAAGTCCCAGGAGGATTGTCGGGACTTGACCATGTGAGGGAGGTATAAAATCATCATGATCAATGGTGCTCGCGTCTGCCACCTTTTGCACAGCCTGTGAACAAGAGGCATGGAAGCTTCGAAACGCGTAGGGCTACGAGAATGTTCCCGAATAAAGATCTTGCTCGACACGGCTGGGTCTGCCTGTCCTTGAGTGCACTTCAAGCTGTGGACGCTTCTGTTTTTTCTATATGTATATATATATATATATTATTGCTCCACTGCACCAATGATTTTCTGAAACAGATTGCCACAATAAGATGGGATTCATCTTATCATCTTATGGTGTTAGACATTACTAGTCTATATACCTGTATAGATCATTCTAATGGACTTAAAGCTGTACAATATTATTTGAACCAACGTCCATTAAAATATGCTGAGCATAATCTTATGTTGTTGGAATTCACAGAATTTTGCCTGACAAACAACATTTTCTCTTCAAAGATGATTATTACAGGCAGATCTCCGGCACTGCGATGGGCACCTGCTTTGCCCCCAGCTATGCGAATTTATTCGTAGGCTGGTGGGAGGAGCGGGTGCCCAGAACATACCGAGGAGAAATAGATCGAGGAGAAGTTATAGCTTGGCACAGGTATAGAGATGACTTGTTTTTAATTTGGAACGGCAATGCAAGATCTGCTCATGAGTACATCAATAGTCTTAACAATAATAATTTGAATTTAAGATTCTCAGGAGAGATAAGTTCAGTGGCAGTGAACTATCTTGACCTGAGGGTATTCATAGCAGATGAGAACATCAATACAGCATTGTATAGAAAGCCCACTGCGGGCAATTCGACTCTGCACGCTCGAAGCAGTCATCCATCCAAACTAATACAAAGCATTCCCTATGGGGAGCTATTAAGACTCAAAAGAAATAGCACAAAAAATAGCGATTTTGAAATTTCGGCCCGTGAATGCATTGGGAGGTTTGGCAATAGGGGATATGATCCTCAGCTTCTAGAGGGCACTCTTAACAAGGTTAGGTCCATTCCTAAACAACAAGTCATGGAAAGTCTGAAAAGTTCTAAAAAAGATACCCAGGATGGCAAATTCAGGATGATAACAACATACTCTGATGGAGCTAGTATTTTAAGAAGAATTTTAAGAAAAAATTGGCATATCCTTAAAACGGATGCTGTCATTAGTCAGGATATACCTAACTTTCCAAGAATAACTTTTAAAAAAGCAAGATCTATAAAGGACATGCTGGTACATAGTCACATGGGTAAAGAACCACAGAAAACTGGTACACTTAAAGATATGAAGGGGTTTTTTCCGTGCGGAAAGTGTAAGGCTTGCAGTAAAAGCAAGCGAGTTCTGGGATATGGAATTCCAGATATTAAAAAACAAAAGAGAGTAATGAAGTTTATTACCTGTAACACTACACATGTAGTTTATTGCCTAGTATGTCCTTGTGGATTAAGATATATAGGCAGCACCGTACATCCAGTCAAGGTCCGCATTTTAGAACATATGCGGGCCATTACGAAAAAAGATGAAACGTACCCAGTTGCCAGACACTTCGCAGCCATGCATAACAGTAACAGGGACTTGGTGGAGTATTTTGGTCTGGATTCTGTGGCCGCACATTCAAGAGGTGGAAACAGAATCCAGAAATTGCGGAGATTAGAGTCTCGATATATTATCGATCTCCAAACCAAATTCCCTAAGGGCATGAATAGCGGGGAAGAATTGGCAGTGCATCTCTGAATGGTGGCTATCAAAAAAGCCGATAAACGGCTTAATGATGTTTAAAAGTGTACAAAGTGGATGATGTAAATGTAAAGAATATGGCATAAAATCATGACTCTTATGAAGTAACAATAATAATACATATGAAAATGAATTATTTATTGCCAAAAATTGTTTTGTAAAACCGATGATTAAGCCGATACACGGCATGATTAGGGGTAAACAACTGTTAAATTTAAACAGATAAACGGTAATATGATTTACACAATGTTGACAATATAAAGTATATTGGCATGTATAAAACCAGTAAATTGGAATAATGACTAGGCTAAAATGGCGCCTAAAAAGTGAAATGGTAATGAGAGTCCTCTGTCTATGTCTTTGTAAATGCTCTTTTAAAACTGGCTGCAGCGCGTACGTCAGTAACACCGACGAAGGCGCTACGCCGAAACGCGTTTGTTTGTTGCTTACAGCAATAAAGATTTTTGCAACATTTCCCCGTGAGTGCTGGCTTCTGTTCTGTGTAACGGAGAAACGGAGGAGCTTTGATATATATATATATATATTTTTTATTTTTTTATTTTTTTTACGTGAATTTATGCAGGATCCGTGAATCCGAGGCAACATTAAAATAAAAAATGTGGGCTCTTCACTGTTTACAAATAAAACCCCGGGTGAGGACCACATCCCTCGGGCCAAGTTACATAAAGGGAGGGAGGCGCGCAGCCCCCACCTGGCCCCCCCGGAGCCAAATTAGGCCTCGGGTACCCCATTCCCCAGAGCCTAAATGTATTAAAAAGGGGAGTACCCCCCTCCCCGAGCTTAAAAAGGCCTGTATACCCCATCCCCCAGAGCTGAGCAATTAAATTAAGGGAGGGGGGTGCATGGCCAACCTTCCGCAGCCTAATTATGCCCCGGGGAACCCATCCCCCAGGGGTGAAATGTAAATAAAAGGGGAAGCCCTGAAAAGACCCGTCACACTAAATAAAAGGGAGCGGGGCTGAGCAGCCCCCCTCCCTGTGCCTTTCTTCTGGGTCGGCACATTGACTTGGCCTGAGGAGCCCACCCCCAGGGCATGGTAGTTTCCCTGCCCGCACCAGCTTGGGCGGGGAAACAAACGTTTGCTTCCATCTGGCGGGTCCATTTTTAAATCCCCACCAAATGGGAGCAAACATGCAAGTCTGCTCCCACCCAGCAGGAGATTTAAACATGCTCCCGCCAGCTGGGAGCAGACTTTCTGCAGGCAGGAACACAGAACACATATTGCTCCCGCCTGGAGGGAGCAAGCATAAACACCCCGCGGCTCCCAATGTGGTGGCTGGTGGGTGCCCCCGGTGGGCACCAGAGCACCCACCTATCATTTAGAAATGTCCCGGGGGATGGGGTCTCAATGGCTGAAATAGGCTCAGGGAGGGGGGCCCGCGCTCACCTCCCATTATAAGAACATGCGGCCCAAGTCCTAATGAGACTTGGGGATGGGGTCCCCAGTGCCTTATAAGGCAAGAAGAGTGGAGCTAGATGCCCCCCCCCCCTGTTTTCTATTGTATTTATCCCCGGGGGATGGGGTGGGTTGGCTTTACTGATTGTAATGAAATATTACTTTACATGAAAATAAAAACTAGAAATTCACTGAAAAAACAAAGATTAAAGTAGCGTTATAGTTAGGCAAAATGTTCAGCAACAACGTAACGTTTTAAACTATAAAAACTACAGAAATTCACCAGTTATAGTTATAGTTATCTCAAGTAAATATAACTCGTGCCCTAAGGTAAGTTTAATTCGCACCCTCACCATGCACTGCTAATTACCCCACATATTACATTACTCATGACATCTTCTATGACATCATTGATAATATCAATGCAACATTTGCAATTAAATTATTGATGAGAAAACTGTGCCTAGCGAGGGCACGAGTTATGGTTACTTGAGATCACTATAACTATCAAAGGTGGATTGATGTGGTTTGTAGAATTTAAAACGTGACGTTGTTACTGAACATTTCACTTACTATAACCTTTGTATATATATACATATAATATATATATAATGGGTGCGAGGCGAACACGGGCGCCCCCTACAGCGGGTACGCCTCGATGCGACTTGCGGCGTACATGCACAGATAGGGGGGACCCATGGGTCCCCCCTGTGTGCGACTCGCGCGGCAACGCGTACAGCGGGGTCCGACACGGACCCCCAAAAGTCCTGCTCCGACTGCTCTTTCACGCCGGACGGCGTGAGTCGGTCGGACTGCTCGAGGCGCGCATCGTACTTGCCCGGCCGGGGAACGTCTCCATTGCGCAATGCGAGTCGTGTCCGTGCGAGTCAATCAAAGCGCTTCGGACCCGCGAACGAGTCGGTCGGCGATTTCGCATGCGCTCGCATCGTACTCGCTCGGCCGGACGCACGTACGAATCGGTCGGGAAAGAGGGCTCCGAATCGGATCCGGTTAAGCCGAATCCGATTCGGTGCCCTACCGGCCGAGATCGGAATCGGCCCCTCTGTGTTTGAAACGCGTTGGGCTGTCGATGGTGATTTGGAGGGAGAAACTACTACACTGCAGTTCTCAATTAAAGGTTTTTCAACCTAGCGTGAGAGGCGTCTTCTCTTGGGGCAACCTTACTGTTTGAATGAATATATATATATATATATATTCACTGAAAAAACCATAGGTTTCAGGCACGTTATAGTTAGATGGACATTTCACTCGTACAAAACCAGAGAAATTCGGCAGTTATAGTTAGTTCAGCTAACTATAACTTGCGACCCCGCAATGCACTGCTGATGACGTCACATATTACATCATTCATGACATGGTCGGTGACATCACTGATGACATCTCAAATGACATCACTGATGACATCATCCAGTGAATGTGTGTTTCTGTAAAGTTTAAATATGTTTTATATATATATGCCAAGGTGTATTGAACAATGAGTGGGTGTATAAGTGCCTGAATAGATGATTTAGTAGGTGCGTGACTGACTGTATACGTGAGTGATTAAACGTGTCTTACTGAATGCATGGGTTAGTGACTAACTGTGTAAATGTCAGTATCAGTTGGTCAGTTGGTGTGTAAGTGGCTGCATCGGTTGGTGAGTAGCTACATGAGTACGTATATGGGTTATTGATTGATTATCTGAGTATCTGTTTGGGTGCCTGAGTGTCTGTGTGGATGGGTGGGAGGTGTGTGACTCTGTGCATAGATATGTGAGGGGTTGATTCACTGGGTGTATGGGTTCAAAAGTGCATGTGGAAACAGCTGTATGGGTGGGAGAGTATGTGTATGGGTGTGTTGGTGAGCGAATGGATGTGTCAGTGGTATATGTCCGAGTAACTACATATGTAAAAGGCAGTGTATGTGAGAGTTGGAGTATATAAATGAGTATACGTGAGAGTGAGTGATTGTGAGAGTGGCTGTATGGATGAGTGTGTACTTGTATCAGTGATTGTATAAGAGAGTAAGTATGTGTTAGTATCCGTATGAATAAGTGAGGTGGTGTGTGTATAACTGTATAGGTGAGTAAATGGAAGTGTGATTGATTCTTTGCACGACTGACTAGGTGTGTGATTAACTCTGGATGAGTGGCGGTGTGTGCGTGTCTGTATGGGTGTATGAGTGCATATGATAGTGTTGTATTGATGAGTGACTACATGTATGAGTGACTGTATAGGTGAATCAATCAATCAATCACAGAATTTGTAAAGCGCACTACTTACCCGCGAGGGTCTCAAGGCGCTGGGGAAGAAGAAGGGGGGTGTTGCTGCTACTGGTCGAACAGCCAGGTCTTGAGTAGCCTCCTGAAGGTCAGCAGGTCTTGGGTCTGTCATAGGCTGAGTGGAAGGGTGTTCCAGGTCTTGGCGGTGAGGTGGGAGAAGGATCTTCCGCCGGTGGTAGTTCTTCGGATGCGCGGGACGGTGGCCAGGGAGAGGTCGGCGGAGCGGAGCTGGCGGTTGGGAACGTAGAAGGAGAGTCGTCTGTTGAGGTAGGCTGGGCCGGTCTTGTGGAGTGCCTTGTGTGCGTGGATGAGGAGTTTGAAGGAGATTCTCCTGTCGACGGGGAGCCAGTGCAGGTTTCTCAGGTGGGGGTGATGTGGCTGTGGCGTGGAACGTCGAGGATCAGGCGTGCAGAGGCGTTTTGAATTCTTTGCAGTCGTTTGATGAGCTTAGTCGGGGCTCCCGCGTAGAGGGCATTTCCATAGTCGAGTCAGCTGCTAACGAGGGCCTGGGTGACTGTTCTTCTCGTGTCTGTTGGGGTCCACCTGTAGATCTTGCGGAGCATGCGGAGGGTGTTGAAGCAGGAGGAGGAGACTGCGTTGACTTGCTTGGTCATGGAGAGCGTTGAGTCGAGGATGACTCCCAGGTTGCGTGCGTGGTCGGTGGGTGTCGGGGGTGCCCCCAGTGTCGTGGGCCACCAGGAGTCATCCCAGGCTGAAGGGTTGGAGCCGAGGATGAGGACCTCCGTCTTGTCTGTGTTCAGCTTTAGTCGGCTGCTCTTCATCCAGTCGGCGACGGCCTTCATTCCTTCGTGGAGGTTGGATTTGGCGGTGAGGGGGTCCTTGGTGAGGGAGAGGATCAGTTGAGTGTCGTCGACATAGGAGATTATGTTGAGGTCGTGCTGTCGGGCGATGCGTGTGAGTGGGGCCATGTAGATGTTGAACAGTGTCGGGCTGAGGGATGATCCCTGGGGTACGCCGCAGATGATCTCGGAGGCTTCGGCTCGGAATGGCAGGAGGCGGACTCTCTGTGTTCTGCCGGAGAGGAAGGAGGTGGTCCATTCCAGGGCTTTCTCTCGGATCCCTGCGTCGTGGAGGCGTGCGTGTAGTGTGCGGTGGCAGACAGTGTTGAAGGCGGCGGAGAGGTCCAGGAGGATGAGGGCCGCGGTCTCACCGTTGTCCAGCAGGGTCCTGATGTCGTCGGTGGCGGCGATAAGGGCAGTCTCGGTGCTGTGGTTGCTGCGGAACCCTGACTGGGATGGGTCCAGGATGCTGTTTTCTTCGAGGTATCGGGTTAGCTATCTGTTGACGATCTTCTCGATGACCTTTGCTGGGAATGGAAGCAGGGAGATGGGCCGGAAGTTCTTGAGGTCTTTCGGATCCGCCTTGGGTTTTTTGAGTAGGGCGTTGATCTCGTCGTGTTTCCAGCTCTCTGGGAAGGTCGCGTTCTCGAAGGAGAGGTTGATGACGTTGCGCAGTGGGGTGCGATGGAGCTGCTGGCTTTGTTGAAGATGTGGTGCGGAAAAGGGTTGACGGGGAGCCGGAGTGGATAGTGCTCATGTCTTGATGATGTCATCGATGTTCACGTTGGCCCAGGCTGTCAAGGGGTCATGGTTGATAGCGTGCGGCGAGTCTGGTGTGTCGGGGTCTGTTGGGGCAGTTCGGGTGTTGAAGCTGTCGTGGATGTCGGTGATCTTGCGGTGGAAGAAGGTGGCGAGGGAATTGCACAGGGCTTGCGACGGCGGGATGTCGTTGGAGTTGGAGCTAGGGTTGGAGAGTTCCTTCACGATGATGAAGAGCTCCTTGCTGTTGTGTGCGTTGTTGTCGAGGCGGTCTTTGAAGGAGGTCTTCTTAGCGGACCTGATGAGGTGATGGTGGTGGCGGATGGCGTCTTTGTGGGCTGCGTTGCTGTCCGGCGTCTTTTCACTGTGCCATTTGTTCTCTAGTTTCCGGCAGGTACGCTTGGATGCTAGGAGTTCCGGGGTGAACCAGCTGGCTCTCTTGCTGGTGTCTCTGTAGGTGGGTTTTTCAGCGGGGCGAGAGTGTTGGCGCAGTCGTCCATCCATCGTCTGAGGTTGCGGGCGGCGTCGTCGGGGTTGGAGGGTTCGGTTGGTGGGCTGAGGGCGAGGTTTGTCTGTAGTTGGTCTTCGGTGACTTTGCTCCAGCAGCGGCGGGGGATCTGTTGGGTGCGGTGGTGTGCGGTGGGTTTCTGGAAGGTGAAGTGGATGCAGCGGTGGTCGGTCCAGAGGAGTTCGGTGGTATAGCTGAAGGAGACGTGGGAGCTTGAGGAGAAGACGGGGTCGAGCGTGTGGCCGGCAGTGTGGGTCGCCGTTGTGACGAGCTGTCTCAGTCCGAGGTTGGCGAGGTTGTCGATCAGGGTGGTGGAGTTCCTGTCGTTGTTGTTCTCCAGGTGGAAGTTCAGGTCTCCGAGGAGGATGTAGTCGGTGGAGGTCAGGGCGTGCGTGCTGATGAAGTCGGCGATGGAGTCGCTGAATTGAGGTCGGGGTCCGGGGGGTCTGTAGACGAGGGTGCCTCTTAGGGTGGTGTTGGGGTCCGTGTGGATCTGGAAGTGCATGTGTTCGGCGGTGCTGAGAGTGTCGTTGGTGCTGGTTGAGACCCTGATGGTGTTCTTGTGGACGATTTCGATTCCTCCTCCGACTCCGTTGGTGCGGTCTCTGAGGGTGATCTTGTAGCCGTCTGGGATGGCTATGGCGATGTCGGGTGCGGAGGAGTCGTTCATCCAGGTCTCTGGCAGGAAGGCGACGTCCGGTGCTGACGTGTCGAGCAGGTCCCAGAGCTCGACGGCGTGTTTGCGTGTGGAGCGGGTGTTTAGTAGGATGCACCGGAGGTGGTTGAGGTCCTTCTTGGCGGGTGCTTCGGCGGCTCTGAGGCAGGTGTAGCTGCAGTTCCGGCAGGTGAAGGGGCCATGTGTGAGTTTCGGGGCGGCCTTGAAGCAGGTGTGGGTCCGGCCGGGGTTGAGAGCGTGGAGTGTGCTGGCATCGTAACGGCGGCGGTCGTCGTGGTGGGGGGCGCACGGACCAGGGGGTCTGGCACTGGGCGCGGTCCAGGCGCGGACGGGCGCAGACGGGCGCAGACGGGCTTGCCTTAGGCGCGCCGCTGCGCGCGTCTGCCATATATGGGGAGGTGGGAGGGAGGAGCAGCTGGGAGGCGGGAGGTGGGAAGCAGGGGCAGCGAATGGGCAGAGAGGGGGCGGGGCCGCAGGGGACGCAGTGGCGGGAAACGGGAGCGGAGACAGAAGGCAAAATGGGCACGGGGTTAGGGGCACAGCAAGGGGCAAAATACAGAGCGCACAGGGGGCAGCGAGGGGCACAGAGGAAATCGGGCACAGAACAGATGGGGAAGCCTAACACACGGGCACAGAACAGTAGGGACAGCAAGGGGCACAGAAGGAAAAAACGGGCTCACAACAGTAGGGACAGCGAGGGGCACAGAAGGAAAAAACGGGCTCACAACAGTAGGGACAGCGAGGGGCACAGAAGGAAAAACGGGCTCACAACAGTAGGGACAGCGAGGGGCACAGAAGGAAAAACAGGCTCACAACAGTAGGGACAGCGAGGGGCACAGAAGGAAAACCGGGCACAGAACAGAACGGACACAGGCAACAGAAGAGAAATGGCAATACAAGGCAACGGACACAGATACAGACAACAGATTAAACACAGACAGCAGAAAGAGAAATGGCAATACAGGAGGAGGATACAAACCTACAGCCTACTTCCTCAGAAAGGCAGCTGGGCAGCTGGGCAGGGACCAACACAGGCGGTGCTGTGCGGAGGGGGAGCGACCTACCAACAGGTCAAGGGTCGCTCTCCTTACCGCGCAGCGGCTGCCATATATGGGGAGGTGGGAGGGAGGAGCAGCTGGGAGGCGGGAAGCAGGGGCAGGGAATGGGCAGAGAGGGGGCGGGGCCGCAGGGGACGCAGCGGCGGGAAACAGGAGCGGAGACAGAAGGCAAAATGGGCACGGGGTTAGGGGCACAGTAAGGGGCAAAATACAGGGCGCACAGGGGGCAGCGAGGGGCACAGAGGAAAACGGGCACAGAACAGATGGGGCAGCCTAACACACGGGCACAGAACAGTAGGGACAGCGAGGGGCACAGAAGGAAAAAACGGGCTCACAACAGTAGGGTCAGCGAGGGGCACAGAAGGAAAAACGGGCTCACAACAGTAGGGACAGCGAGGGGCACAGAAGGAAAAACGGGCTCACAACAGTAGGGACAGCGAGGGGCACAGAAGGAAAAACGGGCACAGAACAGAACGTAACTCTGGATGAGTGGCGGTGTGTGCGTGTCTGTATGGGTGTATGAGTGCATATGATAGTGTTGTATTGATGAGTGACTACATGTATGAGTGACTGTATAGGTGAATCAATCAATCAATCAATCACAGAATTTGTAAAGCGCACTACTTACCCGCGAGGGTCTCAAGGCGCTGGGGAAGAAGAAGGGGGGGTTTGCCGCTACTGGTCGAACAGCCAGGTCTTGAGTAGCCTCCTGAAGGTCAGCAGGTCTTGGGTCTGTCATAGGCTGAGTGGAAGGGTGTTCCAGGTCTTGGCGGCGATGAGTGGATGAGTGGCGGTGTGTGCGTGTCTGTATGGGTGTATGAGTGCATATGATAGTGTTGTATTGATGAGTGACTACATGTATGAGTGACTGTATAGGTGAATGAGTGGATGTGTGTGTAGACCTAGGAATCATTGAGTGGGTATGTAGTAACTGGTATTGGTGTGTCTATGGTTTCGAAAATGGTAGTTTGTATTTTAGAGTGGGTGTATCAAAGGATGTATTAGGGTGTGAGGAGGTGCATCAGATTTTCACGTGGATGATGTCATCAGTGATGTCATTTAAGATGTCATCAGTGATGTCATCAGTGATGTCACTGACCATGTCATGAATTATGTAATATGTGATGTCATCAGCATTGCATTGCGGGGGCGCGAGTTATAGTTAGCTGAACTAACTATAACTGCTGAATTTCTCTGGTGTTGTACGAGTGAAATGTCCAACTAACTATAACGTGCCTGAAACCTATGGTTTTTTCAGTGAATTTCAAAGGTTTTTTAAATGCTAATTTCTAACTATAACGTGCCTGAAACCTATGGTTTTTTCAGTGAATTTCAAAGGTTTTTTAAATGCTAATTTCTAACTATATCGTGCCTGAAACCTATGGTTTTTTCAATGAATTTCAAAGGTTTTTTAAATGCTAATTTCTAACTATGCCTACAAAAATTGGACATGTGCTGAAAGAGGAACAATCGCACAGAAAGAAGCAAAAGAAATGCACAAAGAAGCAACAGAAGTCCAGAAAAATGAAGAAAAGTACTGGAAGAAACAAGACGTGCAGAAAAAAGCAACAGAGAAGAAGAAAGAGGCCTTGTTCCAAATCATCCTGTGCCCCCAACTTTTTTGTGACTGGGTACTGGTGGTGGAAAACGAGTCAGTATCTGTGAGGCCTGCACAAATAACATGTCACATTTGTCCTTCACTGGGAACCAAACACCCCATTGTAGCGCTTGATTCTCAGAGGGTAGCGTTGCGAAGCAGTCTAAGGCTTACTCAAGGGAGGTGGTGTGGGCTAGTAATCGCCATTTACCAGTATGCAGAAATAACACTCAATAATTGATTGTCCAGCCTATACTTTGCTTTATAAAAGTAAGAGTACATTTATTAAACACACACACTACTCAATACTATGCACCAATTTACAAATATACATAAGCTGTTGGAATTACATTGTGACATTGCATAACAACTCCACCCCTCCCGCAGGAGGTGGGGTCTAGTACCACAACTCCTATGTGTACACATCATCCTGCCCCCCAATGCAGTTAGTTGAACATAACCTGGAGCGAGGGCCCTGCGCACTGGCACCATCCCAATGGCGACCCACCCCATTACCTCAACAAGCATTTAAAATAGGCACACCTGCCTTGGTGACACATAACCCTGACTGAGCATCTCCCACTGACCATACAGGATAAACCTCTACATCTTAGGGGCTAACAGTCTGGATTGTTCTTCACCTAAGGGCAGCAGCAAGAATACATGTTTAAGCAGCACTTTAGAATGACAGTACTCATCACCTTTGTTGATCATTATAATGCATTGCAATTACAGCCCCTAAAGGCATCACAGATGAAATCACAGGATTACGCCTATACAGCCAGAAGCCATAGCAGGAATGTCTGGCAACATAACCCCACTTTGCTTAAGACATCACCTTACACAGGTACTTCACATTACACATGTGACCTTCAGTCCCTCTAAAAAGAAATAACCAGGTTAAATGCATTTCTGGTGCAATTACACCTCTCCACCTCCAATCGATGCCCTTCTCCAGACATCCCCACCTCAGCCCTTCATCCCTTGGCGCACTTCTCAACCCTCCTTCAGCTGTAGAACAAAAGTTCCAGCCTAAGAGAAGTTATAATGCTATCTGAGCCCTTGAGGGGTTATCCTTTTCAAGTCCCCATGAGACTTAGGGAGGGACTCCTCTTCGTGCTGAGGGGAGACTGCGCTTCTCCAGCAGCTCCCCCAGCACCTTTGTCACAAATGAGGGTGACCCCCTCCTCTGGGGGCCACCAGGCACCAAAAACGATGATTTCCCCATGCCTTGCAAGGCATTATGGGGCGCTTCATGCTCCTTTCCTTGCATATTACATCAACGGCTCTCCCGCTGTGCTGGGGAGAGCCGCGCTGCAACCGGCAGCCTCCCACTGCTTCTGCCAGCCTCGGTGGGGGGCCCGGTCCTACCCGGACCCCCAGGTACGTGCTACGGCTCGGGGAGCCCACGCCGGCCGCTCAGGCCCATTTTCGGGGGCCCGGTCCCATCCGGGCCCCACGCACCTCCTTTCATCCCTTTCGGGTCCTGGTCCCACCCGGGACCCCCGCAGGCTCTCCACATTGGAGGGCAGCCCGGAGAGCCCACCCCCGGCTGCCCCCGCCGGCTCCCCGCCCGGCCAGCACCCTTGCGTGCTGCCGCGGGAGCCGGCAAGGCACTTCTGGTCTGCCCGCTCGGGCAGACGTGTCGAATACCCGCTGGCCCGCCTGACCTCAGGGGAGTGCGGCTCCCCCGGCCTCCTCCTCCTCTTCGCGGGGAGTGCGCCGGCGCTCCCCATCTGGCCAGTCTTCGCCGGGAGCCAGGGTGGGCTCCTGGCCCCCCCTCTGGGCTCATTCACTGGGAGTGCGACTGCACTCCCCGACTTTGCTTCGGGGCCCGGGGATGGGGTCCCGGGCCCCTTGGGCACATTTTCGCGGGGGCGCGACGGCGCTCCCCCGACTTCATCTTCGCAGGGGGGGCGCGACGGTGCTCCCCTGCCCCCCTCCTTCCGCATCACCGGGGGTCAGGGTGGGCTCCCTGTCTGGCCAGTCTTTGCCGGGGGCCAGGGTGGGCTCCTGGCCCCCCTCTGGGCTCATTCACGGGGAGTGCGACGGCACTCCCCAACTTTGCTTCGGGGCCCGGGGATGGGGTCCCGGGCCCCTTGGGCACATTTTCGTGGGGGCGCGACGGCGCTACCCCGACTTCATCTTCGCAGGGGGGGCGCGACGGCGCTCCCTTGCCCCCCATCCTTCGGCATCACCGGGGGCCAGGGTGGGCTCCTGGCCCCCTTCTGGTGCAACTTCACTGGGTGCGCGACGGCGCCCCCCAACTTTGCTTCCTCCTGGGGCAGCCCCCGGGACCTGACCCACCCCAGGGGCATGATTGCGACCGGCGGCGGAGCCCCACGCGCTTCGTCGTCGGTCCCAGGCGGGGTCAAAGGTCGCCTACCTTCTGGGGGGCATATCTCGGTCCCCTGGAGTCCGCTTTTCTTCATTTTTGTCTCCTCTCGCTCCTCTTGGCCAGCCCCAGCCACTGGGAACACTCTCCTTCGCCCTCTGGGTCTCTGAGAGGGGGGATTCAGCAGGGAGCGGTCTTCGCTGGCTCCCTGCACCAGCCTTTCGCCTGGCTCTCCTCCTTGGCCTCTCTTCTCCCTGCGCAGAGGCCCCTGCTTCTGCGCACCGGTCCTGGGCTCTTCTTCTGGCGCTGTTAGGGCCCTGGGGGGCAGTCAGGGGGTTCCTCCTTTCAACTGCCCATTGCCAGGCTCCAGCACCTTCCGCCTCAGCAGACCACACCCCAGAGAGAGCTTCTCTTCCTGTGCAAGTTCTTTTTAAGAAGTTGGGGAGAGGGCTGGCAGGAAGTCTCTGTTCGTCCTATCAAACAGCCCCACATCACTTCTCTGCCCCTGCTCCCTCCTTCCTGCCCAGGCCCTGGGCTGGTTCAAGATGGCGTCGTCCAGGGGTCTCTGCCACATGGTCTCTGAAAGCCCATTCCCCCCTTGCTGCCTTCCCTCCTTGGTGCAGCCTGGTGCCTGGCACCCAGTGATAGCTGCTGATGGATGAGCCTGTAGCCCCACCCATCTTCTCATTGTGGAGAGGAAGTCTTCGCTCTGGGAAGAAAGGTCATTAATCCAGCCTGCTGAGGTCAACCCTGAGCCAGGCCCTGGTTATGATCTGACTCAGAGAGATAAAACATTTCTGGATGACCCAAAAGCAGTACAAATATGACTCCGGACTCTGCAGAATACTTCTTCTCACATAAGTTACAGTGGACTTTGGTGCGTGTCTGGAATTTGTAGGCCCTAGGAAAGTAAAACTAGCCCATGTGCTCCCTATCCCCATAAGAGAATAATGGAATAAACACTGTAAAGCACACTGACTTTCCCTGGCATGTTTCTCCCCACTGTATAAAGCCTATTCTATGTCACCACCCTATTCTGCATAAGTCCTGCCACACCAGTCCATCTGCACCTGCTCCTTGGCTGCGCACGCTAAGAATCTGCGCAGCCCCTACACATGTGCACACGCATGTACACATGTGTCTCCATGTAACCAGCCCAGTGTCCCTTACTCCAGCTGCTGCGCAGTGGCCTAGTCAAGCTAGGGGGACACCAGTAAAATCCACATGCAGTCTCTTTCATCATGAGTTCACTGTGGGTGAGTCCCAATTTATGAGGCTCTCCCACAGTAAAAACTCAACAAATAGGTGCTCAAAAAGTGAAAACTCCGGGCGGCTCAGAGTGTCAGAACCACCTTCTAACAGGTGGTAACTGACTCTGACAAACCACGGGGCTGTGTCGCCCCCTTTTAAAAAAAATTTGGGGCCCTGGATACCCCATCCCCCAGGCCCTGCCCCTTTTTTTGAAGAAAAAAAATCAGGAAGGGGGCAGGAGTCAGCAACTAAACTGCACCCACAGAGTGCTTTGATAAAGAGACTTTGATAAAGCAACGGTACATGCTAAAAAGCACATAACTAATTCACCAAAGTGAAAAACATCAGGCAATGAGAGAGGTGATGATTTTGGGGTCCCCCCCCTAACCTAGGGGGAGGACCAAGCAGATGCCTTGAAAACAAAGAGCACATCTTGCTGAACGAAATTGGTGGTGGTCCCATCCTCTTAGGACCACCCCAAGCACAGTTATGGGCAAAAATACAATCCCAACCAAAGGCCCTAAAAAGCATTATGGGACGAGATCAAATGCAAAAGCATTGAAATCATTACATCAAGCTGCAGTTCCACTAGTTGTTACTAGATGTCCCTCACGAGTCAAATGCAAAAGCATTGAAACCCTTTCATGAAGCTGCAGTTCTCACGAGTCAAATGCAAAAGCATTGAAATTATTACATCAAGCTGCAGTTCCACTAGTCGTTAATAGATGTCCCTCACAGATAGGAAGTCAGCTACTAAACTGCACCCACAAATGCTTTGATTAAGTAACAGTACATGCTAAAAGCACATAACCAATTCACCAAAGTTAACTATGAAAATTAAAAATATCAGGCAATGAGAGAGGTGATGATTTTGGGGTCCCCCTAACCTAGGGGGAGGACCAAGCAGATGCCTTGAGCACAAAGAGCATATCATGCTGAACGATTCAGTGGTGGTCCCATCCTCTTAGAACCACCCCAAGCACACTTATGGGCAAAAACACAATTCCAACTAAAGGCCCTGCAAAGCATTATGGGACGAGATTAGCAGTGGGCAGTGAATATTATAGTATCCAATATCAAAATAATTCTACAAAGAGCTGCAGTTCAGCTAGTCGTTACTAGATGTCCCTCACGAGTCAAATGCAAAAGCATTGAAATTATTACATCAAGCTGCAGTTCCAATGCTTTTGCATTTGACTCGTGAGGGACATCTAGTAACGACTAGTTGAACTGCAGCTCTTTGTAGAATTATTTTGATATTGGATACTATAATATTCACTGCCCACTGCTAATCTCGTCCCTTAATGCTTTGCAGGGCCTTTGGTTGGAATTGTATTTTTGCCCATAACTGTGCTTGGGGTGGTACTAAGAGGATGGGACCACCACTGAATCGTTCAGCGTGATATGCTCTTTGTGTTCAAGGCATCTGCTTGGTCCTCCCCCTAGGTTTGGGGGGACCCCAAAATCATCACCTCTCTCATTGCCTGATATTTTCATTTTCCAAGTTCACTTTAGTGAATTGGTTATGTGCTTTTTAGCATGTACTGTTACTTAATCAAAGCACTTGTGGGTGCAGTTTAGTAGCTGACTTGCGTAGTTAACATATCTCAGGAAATTCCCCAGGGTTAATATTAAACACTGCCCCGGAGGTGGTGGGCTGCGGGGCCCCGCCCCCGTTCCCTCGCTCGTCGAATTTGCTTTTTTAGCTAAGCAGGCCGGGGAGGGTCAGGGTGTTTTTACCCTGCTCCCTATTCTTCTATTTTAATGTGTAAACTCACCTTTTCCTTCTCCCTTGGTCCGAGGCACAAGATGGCGGCCAACACTTCCTGGTTTGAAGTGTTGGCAGCCAATCAGAGGCAAGCTCGTGCTTGGGAGGGCTCAGCCAATCAGATCTCAGAATTCTCAAATATCGATATCTGTAAATCTTTAAATATCTCAAAAACTACTGAACGGATTTACACCATTTAAACAAAGGCGTGCTTTCTGGACCAAGAGCTATCTCTCTGCCAAATTTGGTGTAATTCCGTTCAGCAGTTCGGGCTGTAGCCGTGGCTAAAGTTTCCTATGGAAATTGTATGGAGAAAACACGTTTTGGGACCCCCCTTTTTTCTCAGCCCCCCCTTGACGAATCACCCCCAAACTTTCAGGACAGGAGATGACCTGAGCAAGCCATTCGTTTTGAAAATTTCGTCAACATTCGTCAAACGACGCCAAAGTTATTAGCAAAAGAAAAAATGCTCTTCCTATGGAAACATGGTTCTAACTATAACTACCTACTGGCGACTGCCAGTAGGTAATATATATATATATATATATATATATATTCACTGAAAAAAACCATAGGTTTTAGGGACAGTTATAGTTAGTTGGACATTGCACTCGTACAAAACCCGTGAAATTCCCCTGTTATAGTTAGTTCTGCTAACTATAACTCGCGCCCCCGCAATGCACTGCTGATGACGTCACATATTACATCACTCATGACATGGTCAGTGACATCACTGATGACATCACTAATGACATCTCAAATTACATCACTGATGACATCATCCAGTGACTGTGTGTTTCTGTAAAGTTTAAATATGTTTAATATATATAGGGAAAGGTGTATTGAAGAATGAGTGGGTGTATAAGTGTCTGAATGGATGATTTAGTACGTGAGTGACTGACTCTACAAGTGAGTGATTAAACGTATCTTACTGAATGCATGGGTTAGTGACTAAACTGTGTGAATGTCTGTATCCGTCTGTTTGTTGGTGTGTAAGTGGATGCATGGATTTGCGAATAGCTACATGAGTGTCTATATGGGTTATTGATTGGTTCTCTGAGTATCTGTATGGCTGCCTGAGTGTTTGTGTGGGTGGGGTGTGTGTGACTCTATACATAGATGTGTGAGTGGGTGATTCACTGGGTGCATGATTTCAAGAGTGCATCTGTGATGGACTGCTTGGGTGGGTGAGTGTGTGTATGGGTGTGTTAGTGAGTGAATGTATATCTCAGTGGTACATGTGCGAGTAACTACATATGTAAAAGGCAGTATATATGTGTGTTAGAGTATTTAAATGGCTATAAGTGAGAGTGTGTTATTGTGAGAGTGGCTGTATGGATGCGTGTGCTTGTATCAGTTATTGTATAAGAGCATAAGAATGTGCTAGTATTTGTATGAATAAGTGAGGTGGTGTGTGTATAACTGTATAGGTGAGTAAATGGGTGTGTGATTAATTTTTTGCATGACTGACTAGGTGTGTGAGTACCTCTATGGATGAGTGGCGGTGTGTGAGTGTTTATATAGGTGTATGAGTGCAGGGGGTCCTGTACTGAGTGACTGTAAGTATGAGTGACTGTACAGGTGAGTGAGTGGATGTGTGTGTAGACCTAAGAATCAGTGAGTGGGTATGTAGTTTTTGGTGTTGGAGTGTCTATGGTTTTGAGAATGGCAGTCTGTAAATTAGAGTGGGTGTATCAAAAGTTATATTAGGGTGTGAGAAGATGCATGAAATTATCACATGGATGATGTCATCAGTGATGTCATTTGAGATGTCATCAGTGATGTCATCAGTGATGTCACTGACCATGTCATGAGTGATGTAATATGTGACGTCATCAGCAGTGCATTGCGGGGGCGCGAGTTATAGTTAGCAGAACTAACTATAACAGGGGAATTTCACGGGTTTTGTACGAGTGCAATGTCCAACTAACTATAACTGTCCCTAAAACCTATGGTTTTTTCAGTGAATTTCAAAGGTTTTTTAAATGCTAATTTCTAACTATAACGTGCCTGAAACCTATGGTTTTTTCAGTGAATTTCAAAGGTTTTTAAATGCTAATTTCTAGCTATAACGTGCCTGAAACCTATGGTTTTTTCAGTGAATTTCAAAGGTTTTTTAAATGCTAATTTCTAACTATAACGTGCCTGAAACCTATGATTTTTTAAGTGAATTTCAAAGGTATTTTAAATGCTAGTTTCTAACTATGCCAACAGAGGTAGGACATGTGAAGAAAGAAGAAAAAACGCACAGAAAGAAGCAAAAGATGTGCAGAAAGAACCAACAGAGGAGCAGAAAGAGGCCTTGTTGCAAAATCATCCTGTGCCCACAACTTTTTCAGACGGGTACTGGTGGTAACTGACTCTGACTAACCAGAGCCAGTGCGCGTTTGCACAGTGGTGAAGGGAGGGGGCCTGAGGTGACATGTGTGCAAACGCGCCCCGTGGCGCGTTTTAAGTTGCGGGATTAAGTCCCCTTGAATCCTGAGGGTCCCTGGGGCCCAACTAGCCCCCCAGGTACCTACAGTTAGGACCACAGAGCTGAGTTGCAGAGAGGCGTTCCGAGGCCACGCACCTTTTTCACCTCTCTGCAACGCAACTCTGTTGTGCTTACTGAAGGTACCTGGTGGGCTAGTTGGCCCCCAGGATTCAAAGAGAATTAACTCCCCAACTTAAAACGCACCACAGGGCGTGTTTGCGCACATGTCACCTGAAGCCCCGCCCCTCCCTTCACCACTGTGCAAATGCGCCCCGTGGCGCGTTTTAAGTTGGGGGATTAGGTCACCTTGAATCCTGAGAGTCCCTGGGGCCCAACTAGCCCACCAGGTACTTCCAGTAAGCACCACAGGCCTGCGTTGCAACGCCTGTAACAAATTGTGCAGTTGTGTTTAGGTAGTGAAGAGGGTCATGCTGGGGGTAGTGTTTTAGGGTTTAGGGTAGTGCAGTGGTGTTTGTGTAGTGTAGGGGGTCATGCTGGGGGTAGGTTTAGGGTAGTGCAGTGGTGTTTGGGTAGTGTAGGGAGTCGTGCTGGGGGAGTGTTTTAGGGTTTAGGGTAGTACAGTGGTGTTTGGGTAGTGTAGGGGGTCGTGCTGGGGTTAGTGTTTTAGGGTTTAGGGTAGTGCAGTGGTGTTTGGGTAGTGTAGGGGATACTGCTGGGGGTAGTGTTTTAGGGTTTAGGGTAGTGCAATGGTGTTTGGGTAGTGTAGGGGGTACTGCTGGGGGTAGTGTTTTAGGGTTTAGGGTAGTGCAGTGGTGTTTGGGTAGCGTAGGGGTACTGCTGGGGGTAGTGTTTTATGGTTTAGGGTAGTGCAGTGGTGTTTGGGTAGTGTAGGGGTTCGTGCTGGGGGTAGTTTTTTAGGGTTTAGGGTAGTGCAGTGGTGTTTGTGTAGTGTAGGAGGTCGTGTTTTAGGGTTTAGGGTAATGCAGTGCTCTTTGGGTAGTGTAGGGAGTCGTGCGGGGGGTATTGTTTTAGAGTTTAGGGTAGTGCAGTGGTCTTTGGGTAGTGTAGGGGGTTATGCGGGGGGTAGTGTTTTAGGGATTAGGGTAGTGCATTGGTATTTGGGTAGTGTTTTAGGGTTTAGGGCAGTGCAGTGGTGTTTAGGTAGTGTAGGGGGTCGTGCTGGGGGGAGTGTTTTAGGGTTTAGGGCAGTGCAGTGGTGTTCGGGTAGTGTAGGGGGTCGTGCTGGGGGTGGTGTTTTAGGGTTTAGGGCAGTGCAGTGGTGTTCGGGCAGTGTAGGGGGTCGTGCTAGGGGTGGTGTTTCAGGGTTTAGGGCAGTGCAGTGGTGTTCGGGCAGTGTAGGGGGTCGTGCAGGGGGTGGTGTTTCAGGGTTTAGGGCAGTGCAGTGGTGTTCGGGCAGTCGTGCAGGGGTGGTGTTTCAGGGTTTAGGGCAGTGGTGTTCGGCAGTGTAGGGGGTCATGCTGGGGGTGGTGTTTCAGGGTTTGGGGCAGTGCAGTGGTGTTCGAGCAGTAAAGGGGGTCATGCTGGGGGTGGTGTTTCAGGGTTTAGGGCAGTGCAGTGGTGTTCGGGTAGTGTAGGGGGCGGTGCTGGGGTGGTGTTTCAGGGTTTAGGGCAGTGCAGTGGTGTTCGGGCAGTGTAGGGGGTCTTGCTGGGGGTAGTGTTTCAGGGTTTAGGGCGGTGCAGTGGTGTTCGTGCAGTGTAGGGGGTCGTGCTGGGGGTGGTGTTTCAGGATTTAGGGCAGTGCAGTAGTGTTCGGGCAGTGTAGGGGGTCGTGCAGCGGGTGGTGTTTCAGGGTTTAGGGCAGTGCAGTGGTGTTCTGGCAGTGTAGGGGGTCATGCTGGGAGTGGGGTTTCAGGGTTTAGGGCAGTACAGTGGTGTTCGGGCAGTGTAGGGGTCGTGCAGGGGGTGGTGTTTCAGGGTTTAGGGCAGTGCAGTGGTGTTCGGGCAGTGTAGGGGGTCGTGCTGGGGCTGGTGTTTCAGGGTTTAGGGCAGTGCAGTGGTGTTCGGGCAGTGTAGGGGGTCTTGCTGGGGGTGGTGTTTCAGGGTTTAGGGCAGTGTAGGGGTCTTGCT
Organism: Calotriton arnoldi; assembly: GCA_963921515.1. NCBI lineage: Eukaryota > Metazoa > Chordata > Amphibia > Caudata > Salamandridae > Calotriton > Calotriton arnoldi. Next base: position 879,580 of record CAWUFW010003111.1, read on the forward strand.
GGGGGTGATGTTTCAGGGTTTAGGGCAGTGCAGTGGTGTTCGGGCAGTGTAGGGGTCTTGCTGGGGGTAGTGTTTCAGGGTTTAGGGCAGTGCAGTGGTGTTCTTGCAGTATAGGGGTCGTGCTGGGGATGGTGTTTCTGGGTTTAGGGCAGTGCAGTAGTGTTCGAGCAGTGTAGGGGGTTGTGCAGGGGGTGGTGTTTCAGGGTTTAGGGCAGTGCAGTGGTGTTCGGGCAGTGTAGGGGGCGGTGCTGGGGTGGTGTTTCAGGGTTTAGGGCAGTGCAGTGGTGTTCGGGCAGTGTAGGGGGTCTTGCTGGGGGTAGTGTTTCAGGGTTTAGGGCGGTGCAGTGGTGTTCGTGCAGTGTAGGGGGTCGTGCTGGGGGTGGTGTTTCAGGATTTAGGGCAGTGCAGTAGTGTTCGGGCAGTGTAGGGGGTCGTGCAGCGGGTGGTGTTTCAGGGTTTAGGGCAGTGCAATGGTGTTCTGGCAGTGTAGGGGGTCATGCTGGGAGTGGGGTTTCAGGGTTTAGGGCAGTACAGTGGTGTTCGGGCAGTGTAGGGGGTCGTGCAGGGGGTGGTGTTTCAGGGTTTAGGGCAGTGCAGTGGTGTTCGGGCAGTGTAGGGGGTCGTGCTGGGGCTGGTGTTTCAGGGTTTAGGGCAGTGCAGTGGTGTTCGGGCAGTGTAGGGGGTCTTGCTGGGGGTGGTGTTTCAGGGTTTAGGGCAGTGTAGGGGTCTTGCTGGGGGTGATGTTTCAGGGTTTAGGGCAGTGCAGTGGTGTTCGGGCAGTGTAGGGGGTCTTGCTGGGGGTAGTGTTTCAGGGTTTAGGGCAGTGCAGTGGTGTTCTTGCAGTATAGGGGGTCGTGCTGGGGATGGTGTTTCTGGGTTTAGGGCAGTGCAGTAGTGTTCGAGCAGTGTAGGGGGTTGTGCAGGGGGTGGTGTTTCAGGGTTTAGGGCAGTGCAGTGGTGTTCGGGCAGTGTAGGGGGTCGCGCTGGGGGTGGTGTTTCAGGGTTTAGGGCAGTGCAGTGGTGTTCGGGCAGTGTAGGGGGTCATGCACGGGGTGGTGTTTCAGGGTTTAGGGCAGTGCAGTGGTGTTCGGGCAGTGTAGGGTGTTGTGCTGGGGCTGGTGTTTCAGGGTTCAGGGCAGTGCAGTGGTGTTCAGGCAGTGTAGGGGGTCGTGCTGAGGCTGGTGTTTCATGGTTTAGGGCAGTGCAGTGGTGTTCGGGCAGTGTAGGGGGTCGTGCTGGGGCTGGTGTTTCAGGGTTTAGGGCAGTGCAGTGGTGTTTGGGCAGTGTAGGCGGTCGTGCTGGGGCTGGTGTTTCAGGGTTTAGGGCAGTGCAGTGGTGTTCGGGCAGTGTAGGGGGTCATGCTGGGGCTGGTGTTTCAGGGTTTAGGGCAGTGCAGTGGTGCTCGGGCAGTGTAGGGGGTCGTGCTGGGGGTGATGTTTCAGGGTTTAGGGTAGTGCAGTGGTGTTCGGGCAGTGTAGGGGGTCGTGCAGGGGCTGGTGTTTCAAGGTTTAGGGCAGTGCAGTGGTGTTCGGGCAGTGTAGGGGGTCGTGCTGGGGCTGGTGTTTCAGGGTTTTGGGCAGTGCAGTGGTGTTCGGGCAGTGTAGGGGGTCATGCTGGGGGTAGTGTTTCAGGGTTTAGGGCAGTGCAGTGGTGTTCGGGCAGTGTAGGGGGTCGTGCTGGGGGTGGTGTTTCAGGGTTTAGGTCAGTGGTGTTCGGGCAGTGTAGGGGGTCTTGCTGGGGGTGATGTTTCAGGGTTTAGGGCAGTGCAGTGGTGTTCGGGCAGTGTAGGGGGTCATGCTGGGGGTGGTGTTTCAGGGTTTAGGGCAGTGCAGTGGTGTTCGGGCAGTGTAGGGGGTCATGCTGGGGGTGGTGTTTCAGGGTTTAGGGCAGTGCAGTGGTGTTCGGGCAGTGTAGGGGGTCGTGAAGGGGGTGGTGTTTCAGGGTTTAGGGCAGTGCAGTGGTGTTCGGGCAGTGTAGGGGGTCGTGCTAGGGTTGGTGTTTCAGGGTTTAGGGCAGTGCAGTGGTGTTCGGGCAGTGTAGGGGGTCATGCAGGGGCTGGTGTTTCAGGGTTTAGGGCAGTGCAGTGGTGTTCGGGCAGTGTAGGGGGTCGCACTGGGGGTGGTGTTTCAGGGTTTAGGGCAGTGCAGTGGTGTTCGGGCAGTGTAGGGGGTCATGCACGGGGTGGTGTTTCAGGGTTTAGGGCAGTGCAGTGGTGTTCGGGCAGTGTAGGGTGTTGTGCTGGGGCTGGTGTTTCAGGGTTCAGGGCAGTGCAGTGGTGTTCAGGCAGTGTAGGGGGTCGTGCTGAGGCTGGTGTTTCACGGTTTAGGGCAGTGCAGTGGTGTTCGGGCAGTGTAGGGGGTCGTGCTGGGGCTGATGTTTCAGGGTTTAGGGCAGTGCAGTGGTGTTCGGGCAGTGTAGGCGGTCGTGCTGGGGCTGGTGTTTCAGGGTTTAGGGCAGTGCAGTGGTGTTCGGGCAGTGTAGGGGGTCATGCTGGGGCTGGTGTTTCAGGGTTTAGGGCAGTGCAGTGGTGCTCGGGCAGTGTAGGGGGTCGTGCTGGGGGTGATGTTTCAGGGTTTAGGGTAGTGCAGTGGTGTTCGGGCAGTGTAGGGGGTCGTGCAGGGGCTGGTGTTTCAAGGTTTAGGGCAGTGCAGTGGTGTTCGGGCAGTGTAGGGGGTCGTGCTGGGGCTGGTGTTTCAGGGTTTTGGGCAGAGCAGGGGTGTTCGGGCAGTGTAGGGGGTCATGCTGGGGGTAGTGTTTCAGGGTTTAGGGCAGTGCAGTGGTGTTCGGGCAGTGTAGGGGGTCGTGCTGGGGGTGGTGTTTCAGGGTTTAGGTCAGTGGTGTTCGGGCAGTGTAGGGGGTCTTGCTGGGGGTGATGTTTCAAGGTTTAGGGCAGTGCAGTGGTGTTCGGGCAGTGTAGGGGGTCATGCTGGGGGTGGTGTTTCAGGGTTTAGGGCAGTGCAGTGGTGTTCGGGCAGTGTAGGGGGTCATGCTGGGGGTGGTGTTTCAGGGTTTAGGGCAGTGCAGTGGTGTTCGGGCAGTGTAGGGGGTCGTGAAGGGGTGGTGTTTCAGGGTTTAGGGCAGTGCAGTGGTGTTCGGGCAGTGTAGGGGGTCGTGCTAGGGGTGGTGTTTCAGGGTTTAGGGCAGTGCAGTGGTGTTCGGGCAGTGTAGGGGGTCATGCAGGGGCTGGTGTTTCAGGGTTTAGGGCAGTGCAGTGGTGTTCAGGCAGTGTAGGGGGTTGTGCTGGGGGTAGTGTTTTAGGGTTTAGGGTAGTGCAGTGGTGCTTGTGTAGTGTAGGGGGTCGTGCTGGGGGTAGTGTTTTAGGGTTTAGGAAAAGTGCAGTGGTGTTTCTGTAGTGTAGGGGTCATGTTTTAGGGTAGTGCAGTGGTGTTTGGGTAGTGTAGGGGGTCCTGCTGGGGGTAGTGTTTTAGGGTTTAGGGTAGTGCAGTGGTGTTTGTGTAGTGTAGGGGGTCGTGCTGGGGGTAGTGTTTTAGGGTTTAGGGTAGTGCAGTGGTGCTTGTGTAGTGTAGGGGGTCATGCTGGGGGTAGTGTTTTAGGGTTTAGGGTAGTGCAGTGGTGTTTGTGTAGTGTAGGGGGTCATGTTTTAGGGTAGTGCAGTGGTGTTTGGGTAGTGTAGGGGGTCGTGCTGGGGGTAGTGTTTTAGGGTTTAGGATAGTGCAGTGGTGCTTGTGTAGTGTAGGGGGTCGTGCTGGGGGTAGTGTTTTAGGGTTTAAGGTAGTGCAGTGGTGTTTTTGTAGTGTAGGGGGTCATGTTTTAAGATGCAATGCTCCAATACCTGACCAGTCTGCACTACATAAAACTGCAAAAAAACTAAAAATAAAAAGTGTTTTGCACACTTTTGTCATTGGGCTATATGTGGGCTACATCTGGGTAATATTTGTGCTACATTTGGGCTCTTTTTTCACTGGTGGCCATCTTGGAAGACTTCTTTGTTATGAAGTTTCCTAATTTCTTCATTTACTGCAGTCTCCTCAGTAGGAAATGCTTTCAGTTTTTTACTTTGATTCCATCAAGAAGGCATTCAGATGTGTCTCACATCTTCCATAAATTCAGAATGTTAGCACTCTAGTTGCTCATTAGATCACTGGAGTAAAGCTACTGCTCACCAGGGAGTTAACTGGTAGTCTGCTGCTGGTATTGAAAGTGATTGTTTCAGTCTGCATGTCAGACTTTTTTAATGAAATAGAAGAGGATTTGAGATCTCACTTAAAACATGCCCTAATTTTTCTTTCTGCAGCACTAACCATAATTTCTATTTCAAAAAGAACCCCTCATTTTGTTCCTTTTTAAATTAAATGTTTTAAGTGTTACCGGTTTATTCCAATCAAGATGGCTTCAGGTGTGCCATACTTTTGTCATAAGTAAGGCTGTTAGCGCTCTAGTTGTTCTTTAGAACACTCTGGGAAGCTGCAGTAGAACACAAAGGCATCAACTGGCAGGCTGCTCCTGTTGAAATATAACAGGAAGATATTTGAGATCACACTTGAAATATGTCCTAATTTTTCTTTCTACAGCACTAACCATAATTTCTATGACAAAATGAACCCCATCATTTTGTTCCTTTTTAAATTAAATGTTTTAAGTGTTACCAGTTTATTCCAATCAAGATGGCTTCAGGTGTGCCATACTTTGTCATAAGTAAGGCTGTTAGCACTCTAGTTGTTCTTTAGAACACTCTGGGAAGTTGCAGTAGAACACAAAGGCATCAACTGGCAGGCTGCTCCTGTTGAAATATAACAGGAAGATATTTGAGATCACACTTGAAACATGTCCTAATTTTTCTTTCTACAGCACTAACCATAATTTCTATGACAAAATGAACCCCATCATTTTGTTCCTTTTTAAATTAAATTGTTTAAGTGTTACCAGTTTATTCCAATCAAGATGGCTTCAGGTGTGCCATACTTTTGTCATAAGTAAGGCTGTTAGCACTCTAGTTGTTCTTTAGAACACTCTGGGAAGCTGCAGTAGAACACAAAGGAATCAACTGACAGTCTCTGCCCTTGTTGGATGTACATGTTTTACTGAGAATGTCAGACTTCATTCTCACATGAGTGAGAAAGATAAAGTGAATTTACAGAAAATATGCTCTCATTTTAGCTTCTGGAGCACCTTCCAAACCTCCATGGGACAAGCATGAGAAAATAGTGTTCTCTCAAACATGATTCATGATATCCCAGCAGAAGGTTTTTCACATGGTAAAATCACCTTAGAATACACCACAATTCCTAAAATTAGTATGGTACCATCAACAAATAAATTCTAATGTAACTAAAGCCTGTTATCACCCTTTATAGTTCTCCTTTTGGTGACCCTCAAAATCTTCTATTCACTACAATGCATTTCAATGAGGTACTATCATTTATATTGGTCCCAAGATGGCTGCCAGCAATTCCAGGATGAAGTGCTGACAGCCAATCAGATCTCACGATGACATGTGTGGTTAGGCTCCGCCCAGATATATATGTGACTTTACTTTTGATTTTCTCAGGAACTACTGAACGGATTTACACCATTTAAGCAAAAGGCACGACACTGAACCAAGGGCTACCTCTTTGCCAAATTTGGTGTAATTCCGTTCAGCAGTTCGTGCTGTAGCTGCGACTAAAGGTTCCTATGGAAAAATGAATGGGGAAAATGCGTTTTGGGACCCCCCTTTTTTCTCGGCCCCCGCTTGACGTATCACCCCAAGACTTTCAGGATAGGAGCGGACCGGAGCGCCCCAACAAGTTGGAAACTTTCGCGAAGATTCGTCAACCGGCGCCAACGTTATTTCAAATAGAATGTCGCGGATTTCCTATGGATAATAGGTTTTAACTATAACTATCTACTGGCGACCGCCAGTAGATAATATATATATATATATATATATATATATTTGTTCCTCTTTCCCTTTGCTCACCCCATCTACTCCGTTCATCATATAGTTCACACCCATTTATATAATATCCACAGTGTAGTATACAAACAGTTTAAGCTTCATAGACTATGCCAGGTCCAACCAATCACACTCACAGTACGTCATAACATACATGGCTCCAATATGATGCTGGTGGCACAACAAGAAGCACCATGGTTTACTTCAGTCTTAAACTCTACTGAAAAGATTTGAACTAGATGGGCGATTCAGAAGATGTAACCTGGCATTTTCTGGCCATAAAAGTTAGGTAAGGGTTGACAACAGGCTCTAGCGCATTTCTGTTTGAAATTATTTCAACCACAGTCGAGGGATAAAGGAAGGAGGGGACTACTCAATCTATTTAAGTTTTTAACATGGACCTAGCTCCTCGAAGCATTTGAGCTCCAAATTAAAAGATTATTGCAGCAGTCTGTATCTGAGCATAGGATGGCTGTACCTGGGCATACGCTGGCTGTGCCTGGGCATATGATGCCTGTGCCTGGGCATACGCTGGCTGTACCTGGGCATATAATGGCCATACCTGGGTATATGATGGCTCTACCTGGGCATATGATGGCTGTACCTGGGCATATGATGGCTGTACAGGGGCATATGATGGCTGTACCTGGGTATATGATGGCTGTACCTGGGCATATGATGGCTGTGTCTGGGTATATGATGGCTGTACCTGGGCATATGATGGCTGTACCTGGGCATATGATGGCTGTACCTGGGCATATGATTGCTGTACCTGGGCATATAATGGCCATACCTGGGTATATGATGGCTGTACCTGGGCATATGATGGCTGTACCTGGGCATATGATGGCTGTACCTGGGCATATGATGGCTGTACAGGGGCATATGATGACTGTACCTGGGTATATGATGGCTGTACCTGGGCATATGATGGCTGTGCCTGGGTATATGATGGCTCTACCTGGGCATATGATGGCTGTACCTGGGCATATGATGGCTGTACCTGGGTATATGATGTCTGTACCTGGGCATAAGATAGCTGTACCTGGGCATATGATGGCTGTACAGGGAACATATGATGGCCGGACCTGGGTACATGATGGCTGTACCTGGGCATATGATGGCTGTGCCTGGGCATATGATGGCTGTACCTGGGCATATGATGCCTCTACCTGGGCATATGATGGCCGTACCTGGGCATATGATGGCTGTACCTGGGTATATGATGCCTGTGCCTGGGCATATGATGCCTGAACCTGGGCATATGATGGCCGTGCCTGAGTATATGATGGCTGTACCTGGGCATATGATGGCTGTGCCTGGGCATATGATGGCTGTACCTGGGCATATGATGCCTAAGCCTGGATATATGGCGTCTGTACCTGGGCATATGATGGCCGTACCTGGGCATATGATGGCTGTGCCTGGGTATATGGCGCCTGTACTTGGGCATATGATGGCTGTACCTTTACATGACACCTCTGGCTGAGTTAACCAGAGGACACAGCTTTTCGTTAGTGTCATATGCTGATGACACCCAACTGGTCATTTCCATCTCTTCCAACGTTGACACTATTGTGGGAAAATTCCACAGCTGTCTAAAACATATCATGGACTGGATGCACCAGAACTATCTCAAACTTAATACCGGAAAAACTGAAGTGATGGAGTTTGGGTCTGGTGCACCGCTCTGGAACCAGGGCTGGTGGCCGGCAGAGGCAGGAAATTGCCCTGTACCCGTAGGAAAGGTCAGGAACTTGGGAATTTTAATGGACGATCAGCTGAGTTTTCAAGGCCAAATTAACCAGCTTACATCAGCGTGCTTTTCCAGCTGAAAGTCCTCCGTAAAATATTCCCTTTTATTCCTCCTGAATTGCGGACATCAGTAGTCATTGCATTTTTATTTATTTTTATTTATTTATTTGAGTTTTATATAGCGCTGGCTAGACCTGGAGGTATCAGAGCGCTTTACATGAGGAGAGTTACATAGGTTACACGTTACACATTGTTACAGAAGGTACATCAATTACAAGTTACATCCAAAGGTACATCAATTACAAGTTACATCCGTTGGTTCATGGCGTGTAGAAGGGTAAGGGGTAATGTAAAAGGGCGACGGGGAGGGAGATTAAGTGGAGAATAGGCGCAAGGAAAAACAAAGTAGGTAGGGGGAGAGAGATTCAGGGGAGAGAGGAAAGGAAAAGGGGAGGCAAGCCAAGAATGAAAGGAGGGAAGAGGAGGGAAGAGGAGGGGGAGGGAGTAGGAGACACAGCGAGGAGACGAGGAAGTAACTGTGTCCGATGTCCGGCTGGGTGGGAGACGGCTCCCTGCGGTAAAGGGGTCATTCCCAGTCTTCCATTTTGTGTGATTCCCTTGACGCGGTGGACTCTCTCAGCGGGGTCGCTGAGACTCCAGGGCATAGATGCTGGATCCCTCCCCAACAAGGGGAGAGGAGTGCTTTGGTCACGGGCACACTTAGAAGAATGAAGGAGGGAAGAGGAGGGGGGTAGAAAACCCAGCGTGAACACAGTGTCCGACTTCCGGCAGGTAGGAGACAGTTCCCAGAGGTAAGGGGATCAATCCCAGTCCTTTACAATGTGAGACTCCCTTGTCACTGTGGACTCTCTCAGAAGGGTCTCTGAGACTCCAGGGCAAAAATGCTGGATCCATCCCCAACAAGGGGAGTAGGAGTGCTTTGGACAAGGGCATACTTAAGGGGGCCATTTAAGGGAGTCAGGCTGGTAGGGTTACATAGGTTACAAGTTACCCATTGTTACAGAAGGTACGTCAATTACGAGTTGCATCCGTTGGTTCATGGCGTGTAGAGGGTAAGGGGATAATGTAAAAAGGGCGACGGGGAGGGAGATTGAGCGGAGCATAGGCACAAGGATAAACAAAGCAGGTAGGGGAAAGAGATTCAGGGGAGAGAGGAAAGGAATAGGGGAGGCAAGCAAAGAATGAAGGAGGGACGAAGTGGGGGAGGGGGTAGGAGACATGGCGAGGAGACGAGGAAGTCCAGGCTAGGCCCGGAGGTATCAGAGCGCTTTACATGAGGATTAAGACGTGTTACAGCGTTACATCAGTTACAGTTACATTACAGTTAAATCCGTTGCTAGTGCATTCAATAAACATAGAAAAACAAGATCGATGGAGGGAGGGAAGGGAACATAACGGGTAGATGAGGAAGAAAACAATGTCTGATATCCAGCTGGATAGGTGCCAACCAAGGGGGTGACCCAGAGTCAAGCTCCTCTATAGCTACATATGATAGCTCCACCGGGCATCGACCAAACATTACTCTAGTTCCGCGATAAGTACGAACAATTATGGATGACCCTCGGCTTCCCCATTATGCTTTATGCGATAGCTCTTCGTGTACCGGATGTCACGGGCGTCTGGGTCAAACGTAATATAGCCCCAGCTTGTGAGGCACGCCAGCAGTAATCCGGGCAGTCCACCTGGAGCTGGCCGCTGCTCGCCGCGATGGAGAGCGCCGAGTGAAGGATCCAAGAGGCGCCGCACCAGGAGAGAGCAAGAGTTCACACCAACCGTCCCAGCGCCGACTCGCCCATTCACAGCTCAGTCTCCTCACTGCGGTGAAGCGTTGATAGAGGCGAGGTCAAACGGGTAGAGAGAGGGAAATGAGCAAGCAACCAGGAGCTGGGCACACAGATCGCCCACAAGCCGCACCCAATCTAATTGGGCCGCCTCTGCAGGGTCAACGGGCACACTTTCGGCGGTCACCGCTAAGGACAACCACGCTCCTCGCACTCTCACTCTCCGCCCTGCGGTCAAGACTATTGGCGGCTTCCAGTTCTTGCTGATTGCGCAGCTTGTGCTGGGCTGCGCCGAGCGGACAGGCCCTGCGATGCGAAGGTTAGCCGGGAGGCTCCAGGGACACACCGGCTGCTTCGGGGGGGAAGGAGGCATCAAGGGCGCGAATTTTGCGAGGAAGCCCAGGTCGCCCCGGCCGCCATTTTAAGGTCAGGCAGTGTCCCCATCCAGTTCAGCCACATGATCCTGATGAAGGGTGCGGGATCCCTCCTGGCGGCAGCGGTCGGCTCAGGCGGGGGTGTTAGCCTATCTCCCCATAGCTGCCGGGATGCTCCAGTAGTGGGCCACACTCGTTCGCCCCCTCCAACTTCAGCCGCAACGTCCCGCAGGCGCCATTTTGAAGCCAGGCAGCCCCGGGGGACGAGCGGTATCGGGATTCCTGGCGGGACCGCCACTAGTAGGACCCTCGTCCACTGTTCCCATGTACGGGGTGGTCAGCTGTCCTTCTTCGGTGCGGGATGCGGGTAGAGCGGGTCCAGACCTGGATCGACGCTGTATGCGCGCTGGCGGGAACGGAGGCTGTCCCCGGCCGCCGAGTCAATCTCGGAGCTCCCCACGGGCTCCACGCCATCCCCCGTCAGTGCCAACGAGAGGGCTGATGTCACCTTGTCCTCCCTCACCGAGTCTTCCTCTCTTCAAGTGGCGATGTAGGAGTCCACCGCCAGATGCGGGCTCCGTCTATTAAAGATGGTGGAGGGGCGAACGGTCGCCATCTTGTTTCCAGGGTCCGGCACCTAGAAAATCAGTTTTCCTCCGGAATCCGCACAGGAGTCGGGCCGAACCTGCAGCACCAGATGCACCTCATGTTCCGACACAGGGGTGCCGGTTTTCGGCCAGGCTCGACGCCGTATAACGGGCGAGGTGCCTGCCCGTGCGCGGAGCCTTAGCAGATCATGTCTGCCATCGCAGCCAGCGCCATCTAGCAAGGAGCCTTGATCCTTTCTAGGATTGACTATTGTAATGCCCTCTTCATGGGCATTAATAAGCGGCAACTCTCAAAACTGCAGTGTATCCAAAATGCTGCAGCCAGAATGCTGTTGAATATTCCTAAGTTCCACCATATATCTGGCAGCATTAAAACCCTCCACTGGCTGCAGGTGCAACAGCGAATTGAGTTTAAAGCTTTGTGCCTGGTACATAAAACCCAGTTTGGGGGCGGAGCGGCGGATCTACAGAAACTATTTCTACAGTACACTCCTCGGCGTAACCTTAGATCGGCCAACAAAGGTCTAGTCCAGATTCCCAGGGTACACTGAGCTAGATGGGGGGGTAGGAGCATGACATACTGTGCGCCTAAACTATGGAACCAGTTACCTGACGATATCAGACTCCAACCATCCAGACCTCGTTTCAGGAAGTTGTTGAAGACGTGGCTATTTGTGAGACAGAAGTAATGTTCCTCTCCTGTGCTAAACCTGTGTCCTCCTTTCAGCGCCAAGACGCCTCGGCATTCGTGCGCTTTATAAGCATAATACTTACTTACTTACTTACTTACTTACCTGGGCATATGATGGCTGTACCTGGGCATGTGATGGCTGTACCTGGGCATATGATGGCTGTACCTGGGCATACACTGGCTGTGCCTGGGCATATGGTGCCTGGGCATACGTCGGCTGTGCGTGGGCATATGATGCCTGTGCCTGAATATATGGCGCCTGTACCTGGGCATATGATGTCTGCACCTGGGCATATGTTGGCTGTGTCTGGGCATGTGATGGCTGTGTCTGGGCATGTGATGGCTGTGCCTGGGCATGTGATGGCTGTGCCTGGGCATATGATGGTGGTACCTGGGCATGTGATGGCCATGCCTGGGCATGTGAGGGCTTTGCCTGGGCATGTGATGACTGTGCCTGGGCATGTGATGACTGTGCCTGGGCATGTGATGACTGTGCCTGGGCATATGATGGCTGTACCTGGGCACATGATTGCTGTACCTGGGCATATGATGGCCGTACCTGGGCATATGATGGCCGTACCTGGGCATGTGATGGCCGTGCCTGGGTATATGATGGCTGTACCTGGGCATATGAGGCCTGTGCCTGGATATATGGCGCCTGTACCTGGGCATATGATGGCTGTGTCTGGGCATGTGATGGCTGTACCTGGGCATGTGATGGCTGTACCTGAGCATATGATGTATGTGCTTGGGTATGTGATGGCCGTTCCTGGCATATGATGCCTGTACCTGGACATATCATGGATGTACGTGCGCATATGATGCCTGTGCCTGGGTTTCTGATGCAACTCGCCAAAAAGCACTTCAACACCCCAACAGGGGTAACAAGTGCTATATAAATGCAAACCTTTTTCCCTCTTCTATCCCTCCGTTATCCTTCTCAATCCAAATAACTGATTAATATCCAACACTCAAATTACTTTCATATTTCACTATACTAATTCACCACTAATCCTTATGGGTTCCGGAGTAGCGTGCTACTCACCAAGAAAGTGCTTCAACACCCCATTAGGGGTAACAAGCGCCATATAAATGCAACCCTTTTTTACCTCTTCTATCCCTCCACTATCCTTCTCAAGCCAAATAACTGACTAATATCCACCACTCAAATTACTTTCATATTTCACTATACTAATTCACAACTAATCCCTTATGGGTTCTGGAGTAGCGTGCTACTCGCCAAAAAAAGCGCTTCAACACCCGATCAGGGGTAACATGCGCTATATAAATGCAAACCTTTTTCCCTCTTCTATCCCTCCGCTATCCTTCTTAATCCAAATAACTGACTAACCTATCCACCACTCAAATTTCTTTCATACTTCACTATACTAATTCAACACTAATCCTTCTTGGGTTCCGGAGTAGCGTGCTACACACCTAAAAAGCACTTTGACGCCTCGTCAGGGGTAGTAAGCGCGTTATAAATGCAATTACAATACAATACAATACAATGTACTTGCGCATATGATGCCTGTACCTGGACATATGATGTCTGTGCCTGGGCATATGATGCCTGTGCCTGGGCATATGCTGGCTGTTCCTGGGTATATGATGGCTGTACCTGGGCATATGATGGCTGTACCTGGGCATAATATGGCTGTGCCTGGGCATATGATGGCTGTGCCTGGGCATTTGATGCCTGTGCCTGGGCATACGCTGGCTGTGCCTGGGCATATGATGGCTGTACCTGGGCATATGATGGCTGTGCGTGGGTATATGATGCCTGTACCTGGGCATGTGATGGCTGTACCTGGGCATATGATGTATGTGCTTGGGCAAGTGATGACCGTTCCTGGCATATGATGCTTGTACCTGGGCATAGCATGGATTTACATGCGCATATGACGCCTGTACCTGGGTATCTGATGCCTGTACCTGGGCATATCATGGATGTACGTGCGCATATGATGCCTGTACCTGGGCATATGATGCCTGTGCCTGGGCATACGCTGGCTGTGCCTGGGTATATGATGGCTGTACCTGGGCATATGATGGCTGTACCTGGGCATAATATGGCTGTACCTGGGCATAATATGGCTGTACCTGGGCATATGATGGCTGTGCCTGGGCATATGATGCCTGTGTCTGGGCATACGCTGGCTGTGCCTGGGCATATGATGGCTGTACCTGGGCATATGAGGCCATGCCTGGCATATGATGGCCGTACCTGGGCATATAAAGCTCCATCTGGGTGTACGATGGCTGTGCCTTGGTATTTAAGTCTGCATCTGATCATTTAAGACTGTGTCTGGGCATCTAGCCGAATGATTTCAGTGGCTGGGCATTTAAGGCTGTGTATGGGCATATGATGTTGTGCCTTGGGATTTGAAGTTAGGTCTGGGTATGTGAGGCTATGGTCATGTACTTGAGTCTATTGCCTGGGCATTTTATGGTTGTGCCGGGGCATATGATGGCAGTGTCTGGGCATATGATGACTGTATGGAAGCATTCCATTCCTAGGCATTTGTACTGTGTCAGGGCACTCAATGGTTATGGCTTGGCATGTGATGATGTAACAGGACGTTTAATTAGCATCTGGCAAATGCTGGGTGTTCCCTTGGGTCTCCTATCACACTAATTAAAGTGTGGGTAGTAACTAAAATAGGCATTTCCTTTAGCGATTTTATCAATGATTGTTTATGTAATAGTGTCAAGTCAGGTCAAAATCCTTTATTTCTAAGAAATAAATTCTTATAGAAATATTACATAAAAATCATTCCACATGCACAATTACATATTGGTAATAACTAATGTTACTTCCTGTGATGTCACCATGGTCAAATATCATATGACATCACTTCCTCTTATGACACTGAGGTCAAAGTTTCACTATTTCCGCCAACGCCATTTTGGTGAATCGCCTACTATGTTCCTGGTATTGTCTTCAGGGCCACATGAACCAGTCATCTGTGCAGGACACCACCAACCCTGTTGTAGTGACCTGGGGCAGGGCACTAGGACCCTGCAGTGGACGATGGACCTTGGGGACAAGGGGGGAACCGGACACCACATCCGGTCAGGGTGTGAGGGGCACTGCAGAGAAGAGGGGATCGTGGGCAGACGTGTGAGGGCCGAGCTCTCCACAGTATATGTACATAGCTATCCAATAAAGATACCAAGGATCCTTACCTGTGTCCTGCGTGTTTGTGGGCGAGGGCAGGACACGACAACTGGCGACGAAGGTGGGTATAGCAGACAGCGTGACGAAACCAGAAGCCACCAGGAGTCCACCCCGGTCCGCTGGCCAGCGCAACAAACATCGTGGCAGCGGGGGACGGGAGAAAGGAAACGGAGCCAGGAGCCCACCCTGGTCCGAGTGAAGCAGCCAGCAGCAGGGAGCAGCGACGACGTGGGAGCCCACCCCGGCCGCCGAACGAGCGGTAAGAGCGATCGCTGCCAGCAAAGCAGGCTGCAAGGAGGACAAAAATAAAATAAATAAAGGAGGACGTTGCTGGGAAAGCGTCCGCGCAGGAAGGAGCGCGAAGAGAAGTGAAGGAGAGACGCACGTGTGTTTAAACGCAAACTCTCGCGAGAGCTGCCATTGCAAGGTCAGGCAACACGGGCCAATCAGCGGCCGAGAACAAGCGGCGGCCATCTTGAAATCAGGCGGCCATTGGGTGCCATAGGAAAACGAAGTCTTGCGAGAGCGGCGGCCATTACAGGGTCAGGCAAAACGAGCCAATAAGAGGCCAAGAGCAAGCGGCGGCCATTTTGGAGTCAGGCAGCCAAGGCAAAAGCAGATTAAAGAGCAGAATAAAGGGAATAAAGGAGGAAAAGAAAGTAACAGGACAAACAGAGTGGAAAGAAAGTAACAAAGAACAAAATACAAGGAATAAAGGAGTGCAAAGGAAGCAAATAAAGAACTAAACAAAGCAAAGGAAAGAGAAGACGTGGTGAGAAGTGCCCAGAAAGAAAATGAGCGACGAAGAGTTAAAGCAAAGCACGCAAGCAATCTTCCGCAGGCCTCTACCTTTCAGCCTGTCGGAACCGCAAGCAGGCATTCGGTGGGAAAGATGGATCAGGAAATTTGAGCGCTACATGAGCGCCACGGACGTCCCCGAGAGCAAGCAACTGCACCTGCTTTTGAATCTAGCAGGGGATGAGATAGAAGATCTATTGTTAACGTTTCCTGCTGAACAAACACAGGATTACAAGGGAGTGATAAAGTGTCTCACACGAAAATTCAACCCCCAACGCAATGTTGATTTCGAAAGATACACATTCAACACGGCATGCCAGCAAGGAGAAGAGAGCCTAGATGACTTTGCAACGAGACTGAGAAAACTGGTCACGTACTGCGAATTCGACAAATTTGACAATGAGCAAGCAATAAGACTGCGAATCATTGAGGGCTGTAAATCAGTGGAGTTCCGAGCACGAGTCCTGAAGGAACCAACGACGCTGGAAAAGATATTGACAATGGCTCGCACAGAAGCACGAGCGACGGAACAGGCAAAGCAGATGGAAATTGGAAAGGAGAAGAGAGTAGCGCTAGCACATCGCGTCACGGGGAACGTAAAAAAGAAGGAATTCCAGGCGCCGGTCCCGCCAAGGAAGGGCGAACAAACATGTTACAGATGTGGCCTCGAGTTTCCCCACGTCGGCGCCTGCCCAGCAATGGGCCAGAAGTGCAGAAAATGCAACAGGGATAATCACTTCTCAAGCGTGTGCATGACCAGGCAATTCAGAGGTGAGAGAGGCCGAGCGACAAGACCGCGGATGACCAGCAACAGGTATGCCTGACACATGGAAACGGCAAATCGCAGCTCCTCTGACGAGTCAGAAAAAACGGCAGCACCCGCGAGTGCGGCGAGACTCTACCTAATGCCGGACGCGCCCAGAGAAAGCGATGGGGCAGAGCACGTTCATCTGGTAGACAAGCGACAAATAAAGAAGACAGCCACTGTGGACATCGGTGTAGGAGACCACCAGGCAAGTTTCGTACTTGACAGTGGAGCAACATGTAACATCATGTGCATGTCCGAATACAAAAAGATGAGAGTAAAGCCACAGCTACTGCCGTCGACCGTGGACGTGTTCACCTGGGGCTCCAAGAGCCCGGTAGAAAACATGGGAAAATTCATAGAGACACTCACGTACAAAGGCAGATCTTATCGTGAGGAAATACATGTGCTCAAGGGTGACATCCCAGCGCCATGCCTACTAAGCAATGTGACGGCACAAATGATGGGACTACTGGCAATGACATATCACATGTCGGAAACGGAGAACATCCTGCAAGAATACCCAGCCATACTGAAAGGGCTTGGCAAGCTGAAAGGGAAACAAATAACATTACACATAAATGAAGCAATCAAGCCAGTAGCACAACATCACAGACGGGTGCCAATTCACCTACAACCACAGGTGGCAGAGGAGATCAATAGCCTACTGGCACAGGATATAATAGAAGTGGCCGAAGGCCCGACACCGTGGGTGTCTCC
Source organism: Calotriton arnoldi (assembly GCA_963921515.1). NCBI lineage: Eukaryota > Metazoa > Chordata > Amphibia > Caudata > Salamandridae > Calotriton > Calotriton arnoldi. Next base: position 896,210 of record CAWUFW010003111.1, read on the forward strand.
GATCGTGGCGGTTCCAAAGAAGAACACCTCCAAAATCCGCATATGCGTGGACATGAGGATCCCAAACACAGCAATCGCAAGGGAACGCCACCCGGGACCACACCTGAACGACATGATTAGCTGCCTCACTGGAGCGTGCCGATTCTCAAAGCTCGACCTATGCAAAGGATATCACCAGTTAGAATTGGACCATCAGTCCAGGTACATCACGACATTCTCCACTCATCTGGGCCTGTTTAGATATAAGCGACTGAGTTTCGGAATATCATCGGCAGCGGAAATATTTCAGGAGACCATACGGCAAGTGATCAGGCCGGTCCCGAACAGCTTAAACTACAGTGATGACATCTTAGTGTTTGGGAAAACGGACAAGGAGCATGACACGGCGTTACGTCAAGTGTGCACACAACTGGAGAAAGCGGGCCTCACACTATATGGAGACAAATGCGAGCTAGGAAGAAAGGAACTAGTGTTCTTCGGACACATCTTCTCGAAACAAGGGATGAGGCCAGATCCCAGCAAAGTTGAAACGCTAAAACATGCAAAGCCACCGACGGATGTCGCGGAAGTACGATCATTCCTAGGACTCGCCAGCTACTGTGCGAGATACATACAGGACTTCGCTACAGTAAGCACACCACTGAGGGAACTGACCAGAGTCAGAAATTCATCTGGTCTCAGGAATGCAACAAGGCATTTGAGGACATAAGACAAGCGGTGGTGACGGTGGAACATCTGGCCTATTTCGACCCTCTGCTCTGCACTGAATTGACTGTCGATGCCAGCCCAGTGGGACTGGGTGCAATACTAGCACAGCATCTGCCAGGAAGAGAGTCACAAAGGAAGATTGTCGCATACGCAAGCAAAAGCTTGACGGACATTGAAAAGGCCTACTCGCAACCAGAAAAGGAGAGCCTGGCTGTGGTGTGGGCGTGCGAGCATTTCCACATGCTTATCTATGGGAAGCCGTTCACCATCATAACGGACCACCAAGCGCTGGTGACAATCTATGGCAGCCCATCGGCCAAAATGCCACCCAGGATTGAACGCTGGGGCATCAGACTGATGGACTATGACTTCACAATTGTGCATAAACCAGGGAAAGAACATAACCCTGCAGACTACATGTCAAGGCACCCGTTACCACAGTCTCACGAGACGGCATCGATAGCAGAGGAATACCTAAACTTTGTGCTCAAGCAAAACACACCAACACCAATAACACTAGCGGAGTTAGAAAGGGAGACCAGAGAAGATGGCACGCTGCAACTGGCAATGGAGATAACGAGAAGACAAAGATGGAGGCACATCAACAACAACTGCACCTGGGAAACAGGGATATGCAAAGAAGAAGTGCTAGCTCTAAAAAGATAAATGAAGAACTGTCGGAGACGGAAAGCGGAATACTGATGAGAGGGACGAGAATTGTGATACCAAGATCACTCAGGAGACAAGTGATAAACTTGGCTCACGAGTCACACCGAGGCGTAGTATCAACAAAGAAACTGTTAAGAGAGAAAGTGTGGTTCCCTGGGCTAGATCGCATGGTAGAAGAGACAGTAACGACATGCCACCTATGTCAAGTGACAGGAGCACCGGCCAGACACGAACCACTACAAATGTCAGAGCTTCCAAGAGCAGTATGGACAACACTTGCAGCTGATTTCTTTGGCCCACTGGATACAGGAAACTACCTGCTGTTGGTCATCGATGAATACTCAAGATTTCCAATAGTGCGACACGTCCCGTCGACATCAGCATCAGCAACACTACCGATTCTAGATGACATATTCGCTGCATGGGGCTCACCGGAAACTCTAAAGACGGACAATGGTCCTCCATTCTCAGGGGAAGAGTTCTGCAGATTCATGACCTATCTAGGGATAAATCACAGGAAGATAACTCCACTGTGGCCTCAAGCAAATGGAATGGTGGAGAGATTCATGGGGAACATCAAAAAGGCAGTTCAAAGGGCGAAGCTGGCGCAGATATCGTTAGGCCAAGCTCTATGCCAGGTATTGCAGGACTACAGAAACACACCCCACAACTCCACAGGAAGATGCCCAGCGGAGCTCGTGCTGGGGAGGACAAGTAGAACGAGGCTGCCACAAATAGAGGCAACGACAGCGCCAGATCGCAGCAGTGTCGCAGAGAAAGACAGAGAGGAGAAAGAAAAAATGAAACGATATGCAGATGCCAAACGACACGCCAGCCCGTCAGACCTGAAGGAAGGAGACATGGTAATAGTGCGTCAACGACAGCAAAGAAAGTCGGACAGCACGTTCTCCAAAGACCCGTTAGTAGTAACAAAGGTGAAGGGTCCAATGGTCACGGCTGAGTCAGATCATCAGAGGATAACAAGAAACAGCTCACACTTCAGGGAGTTGAAAGGAATGAAAGGAGAAGATCAAGACACTGAAAGAGCAGAACAAGAAGAGCAGGAGCACAGCAGCAACGAAAGAGAAAATGGCGAGGGAGCAGTAGAAGAACAACGAACGGAGACCGGCCAGAGAAGAACATGCAGACGGCCAAAGATACTAATAGAGGAAATGTAATGAAAGGGAACTCACATGCCTACTAGTATCATCAGACCAACGTGTGTCATTTCTCGTCACTTTTTCGTGACAAAGGGGGGAGATGTAGTGACCTGGGGCAGGGCACTAGGACCCTGCAGTGGACGATGGACCTTGGGGACAAGGGGGGAACCGGACACCACATCCGGTCAGGGTGTGAGGGGCACTGCAGAGAAGAGGGGATCGTGGGCAGACGTGCGAGGGCCGAGCTCTCCACACTATATGTAAATAGCTATCCAATAAAGATACCAAGGATCCTTACCTGTGTCCTGCGTGTTTGTGGGCGAGGGCAGGACACGACACCTGTCGTCTGCTTCCTCTTGTTGCAAAACAGAGATTCATTCTCTGGAGTCGGATGTTGCTCACTCAGAGTCATCATCGTATAAGACACGGCTTACTTTGCCAGGGCACCATCTGGATAATGTGGAAGAGCAGTGGACTTGCCGGTGCCAACTATGACGCGTTCTTGTGTATTAAGTGCACACGTGTTGTCATCCCCAGGCTTACTGGACTTTATATGGAAATTCCTCAATTTTCGAATGGGTCTGTGTCACAGGCGGCATCGAGGCACCGTCGGTAAACACCTGGCAGTTACATCTACACCTCCTTCAGTCGCCCACCCACATTTGCAAACTGGCAGATGCTCAGGGTTGGCAGAGAGCTCCATTCGTGTATTTGTCAGCACGAGGAGCACATAGTGTTTCCCGCCAGCCGTAAATGGAAGCTCGGAAGGAAAATAGCGACCTTACAGAAATTGAGTGCGAGTTAAATGGCAGGTGGGTGGCTAGACATGGGAAGCCTTTGGCTCGTCTTTTTCAACTCATATTAGTGTCACATGCAGGAAGGACAGGCACGCAGGTATTGATGTCAAAGACTGACTACCCAATTCATGCCTGCCATACGTTAGACTCAATCCTGTCCATCTTTCCTCTCGTGCTGAACCTAATTCTTAATAAAACACAACAATTAAGTCAGAAATGTACCCCTGTAAGTGTTGTTCAGTGCTTTGTGCAGCCACAAGGGGATGGATGGAATGATTGAATTAATCTCAACTACAGACATTGCTTAGGGCCGCATTCTAGTCAATCGTTTTTTGCTCACCATGTCACTCTAGACAAATGCCTACGTTATGCAAATCAGTACCAACCATGCTCCTCATGGGAACAGCCCGTCCCGAAATGCTAGACAGGGCCACTTCTAGAAGGCACCACAAGCAGCCCCGGACCAGTTTTGTCTTATTTGGGCCTCATCAGTAGGGTGTAGCTTTGCTCCCATGGCACAGTGAGCATGCTACCCACGTCTGGGCTTATCCGATGTCGGCCACTGGCAATCACTCAGGCCGCATTCCAGACCATTGTTTTTCACCCACCATGGCACTCTACACAAAGGCCTGCCTTATGCAAATCAGTACCGACCCTGCTCCTCGTGGATACAGTCTGTCCCAAACTGCCAGATAAGGTTCCCTCCAGAAGAGCCCACAAGCAACCCATTGCTGGTCTCACCCTACTTGGGGCTTGCCAGTAGAGTGTAACTTTATACCTATGGCACAGTGAGCCCGGGACCCACATCTGGGCATACCTGTTGCCAAGGAAGAAGCAAGAAAATTAAAATACCCCTCACTATGAACCAAAGCTTTTATGGCACCAGGCAAGCAAAGGATGTCACGTGACCCTCCCCAGAAGAGCTCTCATCTCTTGCATTCAAGCATCTATCCATGCATACTTTCATCCTTCCATCCTCCACTTTGATTTCCACCATTTCATCTTTACAGTCTGTCATCCATTCATTCATTCATCAGTCTTTCACCATTCCACCCATCCGTCTGCGCATACATATCCAAACCTATCCATCTCCAAAGCTATCCATCCATCTGTCCATCTATTCATCCAGCAAACCACCCTTTCACTTATCCAACCCTTTCACTCATTCATCCATGAATTCTTTCACTAACCATCTACCTTTTCACTCATCCATCCATCCACCCTGACACTCATCCAACCATCCATGCTTTCACTCCATCCATCCTTTCAGTCAGTCATCCATCCTTTCACTCATCATCCACCCTTCCTTCATTTAGCCATCCATTTACCCTTTCATTCATCCATCCATCCATCCTTTCACTCATTCATCCACCCTTTCACTCATCCATGTAGCCACCCTTTACCTCATCCATCGATCTTTTCATCCTTTTCACTCATCCTCCATTCTTTCACTCATCTAACCTTACATCCATACTTTCACTCATCCATCCATCCACCTTTCCACTCACCCACCCATACTTTCACTCACACATCCATCTATCCATTCTTTCACTCACTCACCCACCCCCCTTTCTTGTTGATTATGAGCCTTTGTCTGCCAGGTTGCAGATAGAGGAGGCCCATCAAGAACTCCACCCCCCGTAGCTGCAAAAGGGGAGGGGGGGTTCATGTGACCCTGCCTGTCACACATAGGGGGCCATCTACAACAACAACGTGACAGATTTTGAATGCTTGAATTAATCTCAGCCTCTGGCAATTGCTCGGGCTGCATTCCAGTCCATCGTTTTGGGTTGCTTGTGTTCTGTGAGGACCCAGCCTGGCAGTATGGGCTGGACTGTTCCTACTGGAGCTGGGTCAAGACTGATTTTCATGTGTCTGGGTCCAAACTGAGGTGCACGGTGTGCAAAATAACAATGGACTGGGATGCGGCCCAAGTAATTACCAGTGGCTGAGATTAATTCAAGCATTCCAACCATCTTGTTTTTGTATACTTAACTGCTATGTTTGAAGCATTGTTCTCACTTGTTCTGGGGTGCTCAGCTCTTACAACGAAGCCGGACCTCTGGCTCGGCACTCCCTATGAATTCCCTGGCTTGCCCACCTGTATTACCTGGCGTTAGAGGGATATCTAGTCATCATTTACAAATACCTGTGGTGACAGGCCACTGCTGCCTGAAAGCCTCTGCAGGCAGCTGCCTCACAGCACTACTATGGATGGCCACAAGAGGGCACCAGAATGCAACACATGCCCTCATATAATGTCTAGTTGCGAGGGAAGGGAGCGCTTGAACCCCAAAATGTAATTTTTCTAGGGGCTCCTACTAAATTCCTTGAACTGGTGCAGCCTGGAGGAAAAACAACCCTACCTTTCATTTTGAACAAACAGGCATTGCAGGATGTGGATATTAACATTAAAGGGCCAGGGGCAAAGGAATTATGCATTTTTTGCCACTAGAAGAAATAATGCTGAAAAAAAGGTATGGAACACCATATGTGCAAATGATGACTTTTTGCTAAATTACCAGGATGTCTCTGCAAGTTGTCTAAGGTATGCTCACATACATTCCGCGTGTACCTGTTAGCGAGAGGTGCCATTTTCAATGATTATTATAGATGCTTCGGATTTGGAAAATCCACCTATTTTCATATTTTTTTCCCCTTCAGTTTTTTCCTTAATGCTAGCCATTCCTATATAAATCTCATATATGTATATACTGCATTAATTGGCGCACATTACTGTATTGTCTGCTCAATTTATTCCACGTCTACACTGTGCAGGTTACACACACACGTATACGCAATAGTGGCAAGTATGTTCCTCAACCTTTCTGACGTCACAAAATATTATCAATTTCATTTCATTTAAAGCGCTTTCCAAAAGGAGGTATAAAAAAATTAAGAAAACAAATTATACAAATGTGTTAGTTATTTTAAAAACAAAGTGACTTGTGGTGAGGGATAGACAAGAGGAAGTGTTTTTTTCACAGTCAGAGGCACAGGGTACAGAGGGAGACAAGGAATTCCATGGATTTGGGGAAAGGAGGTTCTGTGTCGCAGCCTAGATTCAGTGCAGAAGTTGCCAAGTAAAAAAACGAATACTCCGCCTCCCACCAACAACATCCACCTCAGCATAATAGAATAACAGCCCCTCATCCAGACTTTGGGTTAGGTTGAGGCAGGCCGACTGGAATTATGTTATTCTGCAGTTGATACTTTTTTCACGTACTTATGGATTTGCCGCATTTACCACATAATTTATCATCTGCTGCATAATCTACAGATTTTAACAAAACAAAATTGTTTCTGCATCAGATGGATCAAAAAGTTACTAAAAATGTGGCAACGTGTTCCCTGTTGAAAAGGTTAACTGGTCATCTTTCAGTTGCTTATTTCTGTATTTGTTTGTTAAACTGGTACTAATGAGGTGACATCTTTGCCATGACAGAATTTCCATCTGTAAAAATAACAAAATAATGAAGTAATACTATCAAGCAATGTGTTGCATAATACCGCATAATTTGCCTTTTCTTGCTGCATAATTTAGTCAGTCCTGCCCTGGGTATAGGTGCAACAGTGCCTGTGCAAGTTCATGATCACACTCAGGGCTGCTGGGATCACGTGATTCATGGCCACAGCGTTTTATACTTAAACATGGATAAGCTGGATTTTCCACAAAATCCAGCATCGCCTCATAATTTGCAACTTTCACCAAAAGCATTTTTCTACAGCTCAAATGGATCAACAGTTACCAAATAAAAAGTGCCTTGGTCTAGGCAGGGCTGATCCTTTGCAAAGGTTAACACGCTACCTTTTACTTGTTGATAGTGGTATTCAGATGGTATTGAGGTGCAGCTTTAACCAAATAGGTATTAATAGATGTTAAAATAACGAAAAAGTACAGTTATTGATTGTGCTGAATTTTGCCAAATAATTTGCCTTTCCTTTCCACATTATTTAGTTCATTCTACAACATAATTTGTTCCTCCGCTGCCTCACAATTCCAGTGGCCCTGCCTATGTGAAATTCTGACATTGAAAGTCCCACACCTGAATAATCACCATTTATGAGACGTTGTGATAGTCCCGCCCAATCAAAATGCTTCGAATGCTGACTTTCATTACTGTAGTTTGCCTGAATTCTAAGTTGAGTGAGTGTGAAGCAGGGACGTAGTGTAGAAAGGGAAACGTAGTCTAATTGTCTGCCTGTGCTGGGTGACATAAGGGGGCAGGTGCTTATAGCTTTACTCTTCACATGCTGTTGTACATTAGCAGCTGTTAATGCCCCTCACCTTGAGCCTGGGCGTCGATTCAACAAAATGCCAGTGGTAGCGGAAGTAACATCACATGCCCTTTGACCTAAATGACATCACAAGAAGTGACATCATTTGAACCCTTGACACTACTTTTTTCCAGAAGGGCAGGCCACATGACCCTAACATCACACGAACACTCTTTTACACCTCCTTACACTCATTCTTATTCATTTTCACTCACTAACTTGGATTCACTCTTAATCCCACTCATAATCACTTATACTTACGTACACTCAGGCCCAGGTTTACTAACACTTTGCTACGCTTTGTGATGCAGACCCAGTGCAAAGTGTTAAGGTGGGATTTACTATGCAACGTAACTCCGGACTTTCTTTCGATAATATCCCAAAGTAATGCAAAATTGCGCTATGCACTGCTCTGCATTATTTTGCGTCAAGTGGGAGGTTTATGAGTGGTGCATGGGTGTTCCCATGCAACCACCTATGGGTTTTGATACAAATCCCTATCTACAAACACTGGTAAAGAGGAATTTGCACCAAAATCTCAAGGCTCTTTGAGGCAGGCATGACGTGGAGAAATGTTTTCATTTCTTTTTTTCCCCAGCTTTGCATGAGTGCTGCGTTGTACAGCAGACATACAACAAGGGGGCACACCTTAAATCATAGTTTTTACACTAGTAGGGACCCCTTCCAGTACAACACCTATGCTTCAGAGACTGCACACACCTTCGCACTGTGGCACATGGGTGTGTGCGTTGGCACATGGCTGCCAAGGATGCACCAGCACACAGGGAGAGAAACAATGCACAACATCTTAGGAGATAGGATGCATTTTTTCTCTCTCGCATTGACGCAAGGCAGCGCAGCATCTTTGGTGCAGCGTTGCCTTGCATCAAAGAATAGTCAATCTGGGCTTCAATATCACACAATCTCACTCACTACCTGTCACTGACTCTCACTCACTTTCTCTCACACCCACATGCTTCCACAGACAGACACATGCTTACACATTCAGACACTCACTTGCACATACAGACACTCACTCGGACATAAACACACTCTCACCTGAAAGCACGCACACAACATACATTTAAAAACACGTTTTACTTACCACAGCGCCACCAAGGTCCCATTCCAGCTAAGTGTGCACCCTTTTCACACTAATAGTGAATAGTATTATATTATTCAATATTACTATTTAAAAAGGGCTGAAAATAAGGAATGTGAAGTCATTCCTGTGTTATTGGCACTCAGTTTGCACCTGTGAGGCCAGGGGTCGCAGAGAGAGTGCCAGGGGTTCCAAGAGGCAAGCCGGGGGTTCCAGCTGTGACCCCTGAAGGACGTCCATGACCTTGGTCTTTGCAGAGCGGGCGCTTGGCAGCAGCTAAGGGCCTTACAGGTGGCATTAACCACTGTTAACATTCTGAGCTGTGGGCAATAATGTTTAGTTATGAATGGGTCCAATGTTTATCCCCCCCTTTACATCCACGGTAAAACAATGACCCTGGACTGAAACTAGTAAAACTGAACACCCCACAGAGGCCAGCCATCGAGCCGCTAGGAACCCCTGTAGTCAGCTATAAACTAGAAGAACGTTTTACTTTATCACTATGTGTGGGCCCATCTGTGTGTTCGACGCTCTGCCCAGGACTGTCTTGAAGCCCTGCCACCTCGGTGCGCCTTCTCTTGCACTTTAGTGAAGGCACTTGAAGGCCTGGCTCACGTGCCTCCCTTCGCTCGGTGAAGGCATGGCTCACGTGCCTCCCAACGCTCCGTGAAGGCCTGGCTCACGTGCCCCCCTTCGCTCCGTCAAGGCCTGGCTCACGTGCTTCCCTTCGCTCCCTGAAGGCCTGGCTCACATGCCTCCCTTCGCTCCATGAAGGCCTGGCTCACATGCCTTCCTTCGCTCGGTGAAGGTATGGCTCACTGCTTCCCTTCGCTCCCTGAAGGCCTGACTCACGTGCCTCCCTTCGCTCCCTGAAGGCCTGGCTCACGTGCCTCCCTTCGCTCCCTGAAGGTCTGGCTCACGTGCCGCCCTTCGCTCCCTGAAGGTCTGGCTCACGTGCCGCCCTTCGCTCCCTGAAGGCCTGGCTCACGTGCCTCCCTTTGCTCCATGAAGGCCTGGCTTATTTGCCTCTCTTCGCTCTGTGAAGGTCTGGCTCACGTGCCTCCCTTCGCTCCGTCAAGGCCTGGCTCACGTGCTTCCCTTCGCTCCCTGAAGGCCTGGCTCACGTGCCTCCCTTCGCTCCGTGAAGGCCTGGCTCACGTACCTCCCATCGCTCCATGAAGGCCTGGCTCACGTGCCTCCCATCGCTGCATGAAGGCCTGGCTCACGTGCCTCCCTCCGCTCCGTGAAGGCCTGGCTCACATGCCTCCCTCCGCTCCGTGAAGGCCTGGCTCACATGCCTCCCTCCGCTCCGTGAAGGCCTGGCTCACGTGCCTCCCTTCGCTCGGTGAAGGCATGGCTCACGTGCCTCCCAACGCTCCGTGAAGGCCTGGCTCACGTGCCTCTCTTCACTCTGTGAAGGCCTGGTTCACTTGCCCCCTTCGCTCCGTCAAGGCCTGGCTCACGTGCTTCCCTTCGCTCCCTGAAGGCCTGGCTCACATGCCTCCCTTCGCTCCATGAAGGCCTGGCTCACGTGCCTTCCTTCGCTCGGTGAAGGTATGGCTCACTGCTTCCCTTCGCTCCCTGAAGGCCTGACTCACGTGCCTCCCTCCGCTCCGTGAAGGCCTGGCTCACGTGCCTCCCTCTGCTCCCTGAAGGCCTGGCTCACGTGCCTCCCTCCGCTCCGTGAAGGCTTGGCTCACGTGACTCCCTACACTCCCTCAATGCCTGGGTCACGTTCCTCCCTTCGCCCCCGAAGGTCTGGCTCACGTGCCTTCCTTCGCTCGGTGAAGGTATGGCTCACTGCCTCCCTTCGCTCCCTGAAGGCCTGGCTCACGTGCCTCCCTCCGCTCCGTGAAGGCCTGGCTCACGTGCCTCCCTCTGCTCCCTGAAGGCCTGGCTCACGTGCCTCCCTCCGCTCCGTGAAGGCCTGGCTCACGTGACTCCCTACACTCCCTCAATGCCTGGGTCACGTTCCTCCCTTCGCCCCCGAAGGTCTGGCTCACGTGCCTCCCTCCGCGAAGGCCTGGCTCACGTGACTCCCTTTACTCCATGAAGGGCTGGCTCACATGCCTCCCTCCGCTCTGTGAAGGCCTGGCTCACGTGACTCCCTGAAGGCCTGGCTCACGGGACTCCCTTCACTCCCTGAAGGCCTGGCTCACGTGACTCCCTTCACTCCCTGAAGGCCTGGCTCACGTTCCTCCCTTCGCCCCCCGAAGGTCTGGCTCACGTGCCTCCCTCCGCTCCGTGAAGGCCTGGCTCACGTGCCTCCCTTAGCGCCGTGAAGGCCTGGCTCACGTGCCTCCCTCTGCTCTGTGAAGGCCTGGCTCACGTTCCTCCCTTCGCCCCCCGAAGGTCTGGCTCACATGCCTCCCTACGCTCCGTGAAGGCCTGGCTCACGTGCCCCCCTCCGCTCCCTGAAGGCCTGGCTCACGTGCCTCCCTCCGCTCCGTGAAGGCCTGGCTCACATGCCTCCCTCCGCTCCGTGAAGGCCTGGCTCAGGTGCCTCCCTTAGCACCGTTAAGGCCTGGCTCATGTGCCTCCCTCTGTTCTGTGAAGGCCTGGCTCACGTTCCTCCCTTCACCCCCCGAAGGTCTGGCTCACGTGCCTCCCTCCGCTCCGTGAAGGCCTGGCACACGTGCCTCCCTCCGCTCCCTGAAGGCCTGGCTCACGTGACTCCGTTCACTCTCTGAATGCCTGGCTCACATTCCTCCCTTCGCCCCCCGAAGGTCTGGCTCACGTGCCTCTCTCTGCTCCATGAAGGCCTGGCTCACGTGCTTCCCTTCGCTCGGTGAAAGGCTGGCTCACGTGCCTCCCATGGTTCCGTGAAGGCCTGGCTCACGTGCCTCCCTTCGCTCGTGAAGGCCTGGCTCACGTTCCTCCCTTCGCCCCCGAAGGTCTGGCTCACGTGCCTCCCTCCGCTCCGTGAAGGCCTGGCTCACGTGCCTCACTCCGTGAAGGCCTGCACGTGCCTCGCTCCGTGAAGGCCTGGCTCACGTGCCTCCCTCCGCTCCCTGAAGGCCTGGCTCACGTGCCTCCCTCCGTTCCGTGAAGGCCGGGCTCACGTGCCTCCCTCCGCTCCGTGAAGGCCGGGCTCACGTGCCTCCCTCCGCTCCGTGAAGGCCGGGCTCACGTGCCTCCCTCCGCTCCGTGAAGGCCGGGCTCACGTGCCTCCCTCCGCTCCGTGAAGGTCTGGCTCACGTGCCTCCCTCCGCTCCGTGAAGGCCTGGCTCACGTGCCTCCCTTAGCGCCGTGAAGGCCTGGCTCACGTGTCTCCCTCTGCTCTGTGAAGGCCTGGCTCACGTTCCTCCCGTCGCCCCCCGAAGGTCTGGCTCACATGCCTCCCTACGCTCCGTGAAGGCCTGGCTCACGTGCCCCCCCTCCGCTCCCTGAAGGCCTGGCTCACGTGCCTCCCTCCGCTCCCTGAAGGCCTGGCTCAGGTGCCTCCCTTAGCACCATTAAGGCCTGGCTCATGTGCCTCCCTTTGCTCTGTGAAGGCCTGGCTCACGTTCCTCCCTTCACCCCCCGAAGGTCTGGCTCACGTGCCTCCCTCCGCTCCGTGAAGGCCTGGCACACGTGCCTCCCTCCGCTCCGTGAAGGCCTGGCACACGTGCCTCCCTCCGCTCCCTGAAGGCCTGGCTCACGTGACTCCCTTCACTCTCTGAATGCCTTGCTCACGTTCCTCCCTTCGCCCCCCGAAGGTCTGGCTCACGTGCCTCTCTGTGCTCCGTGAAGGCCTGGCTCACGTGCTTCCCTTCGCTCGGTGAAAGGCTGGCTCACGTGCCTCCCATGGTTCCGTGAAGGCCTGGCTCACGTGCCTCTCTTCGCTCGTGAAGGCCTGGCTCACGTTCCTCCTTTCGCCCCCCCGAAGGTCTGGCTCACGTGCCTCCCTCCGCTCCGTGAAGGCCTGGCTCACGTGCCTCGCTCCGTGAAGGCCTGCACGTGCCTCGCTCCGTGAAGGCCTGGCTCACGTGCCTCGCTCCGTGAAGGCCTGCACGTGCCTCGCTCCGTGAAGGCCTGGCTCACGTGCCTCCCTCCGCTCCCTGAAGGCCTGGCTCACGTGCCTCCCTCCGCTCCCTGAAGGCCTGGCTCACGTGCCTCCCTCCGCTCCGTGAAGGCCTGGCTCACGTGCCTCCCTCCGCTCCCTGAAGGCCTGGCTCACGTGCCTCCCTCCGCTCCCTGAAGGCCTGGCTCACGTGCCTCCCTCCGCTCCGTGAAGGCCTGGCTCACGTGCCTCCCTCCGCTCCCTGAAGGTCTGGCTCACGTGCCTCCCTCTGCTCCGTGAAGGCCTGGCTCACGTGCTTCCCTTCGCTCGTGAAGGCCTGGCTCACGTTCCTCCCTTCACCCCCCCGAAGGGCTGGCTCACGTGCCTCCCATGGTTCCGTGAAGGCCTGGCTCACGTGCCTCCTTTCGCTCGTGAAGTCCTGGCTCACGTTCCTCCCTTCGCCCCCCCGAAGGTCTGGCTCACGTGCCTCCCTCCGCTCCGTGAAGGCCTGGCTCACGTGCCTCGCTCCGTGAAGGCCTGGCTCACGTGCCTCCCTCCGCTCCCTGAAGGCCTGGCTCACGTGCCTCCCTCCGCTCCGTGAAGGCCTGGCTCACGTGCCTCCCTCCGCTCCGTGAAGGCCTGGCTCACGTGACTCCCTTCACTCCCTGAATGCCTGGCTCACGTAACTCCCTTCGCCCCCCGAAGGTCTGGCTCACGTGCCTCCCTCCGCTCCGTGAAGGCCTGGCTCACGTGCCTCGCTCCGTGAAGGCCTGGCTCACGTGCCTCCCTCCGCTCCCTGAAGGCCTGGCTCACGTGCCTCCCTCCGCTCCGTGAAGGCCTGGCTCACGTGACTCCCTTCACTCTCTGAAGGCCTGGCTCACGTGCTTCCCCTAGCTGGCCACCAGCCTGGCCGCTTTGGATGGAGGCGCTGCCGGCCACCTTTGGCACTCTTCACCTCTCAGGCGAGAGCTGTGCATCAGCCTCCAGGCCGTGACTCCCGGCCGGAGCGAGCGCCATCTCCGCGGTGTTCGCCCAGGAATCAGGCCTCATTGTTATGCATCGGGCGTCCGCCTGCATCAGCTCCGCGCATCTTTACAAATTACCCAAGATGTTGTGGGGCGCATTGATCCGGGGAGCGCGGAATCGATGCCGATCTGCCCTCCTCAGGCCAGGCCTCCCCGGAAACAGCCACCTTTCTGCAGAATCATAGGCGTTCTAACTCCGCCTGCTTATTAATGTCATTGGGTAATTAGCCTGCCCCTCCCCCATCGGAACCAGCTGGTGATATAGGAGTTCTACCGCACATGATCGAGGCGCTGGATGCTTTGTTCAACCTTAGTGTTTGTTATTTGGCCTCATGGTTTGTGATGTCACTCGAACCCCTTTCACGGTATTGTCATTCATACAGCAATGAGGTTAGTTACCATACTATATAGAGGCAGATGCCGGGCTCTGAAACTGGCTCAGCTCGAGGTCCTCTTGGAATCTCGAGCCCAGGACGAGCCGAGCTTTCATGGGGCTGCTGTCTGCAATCCTCGCGCTGCCCTCTTACACCAAGTTAAAAACAAAGCATTAACATTTCAGGGAAAAAGGCAGTGGTGGCTGCCTCGGAACGGGGTGGGGAGGTGAAGAAATAAATAAAATAAATGTAACTTTGCTGTCCCCGCACGCCTCTCCTCCATCCTCACTCGGCACTGGCAACCAGGGCACAAGTCCTAAAAAAATAAGTGGGGGGACTAACCTAGTTAATCTGTATGCAAGTGGCATCGCAGTGCGTGACATCACGGCGCGTGACATCACAGCACGTGACAACACAGGAACTGGCATCACAAGAAGTGACATCAGATCTTAAGCCCTCACATATATGCTTAGCAGGTCTATCATGAGTACATTTGAGCACATTTCGAGTATACTTGCAAACCCTCCTGATTTAGGCAGAAGATTCACACTTTTGTACGCTACACATAAAACAATGTTACCTTTTGTCAGCGTTCAGCTTTCTATAGCCACAGTGCTTTAAAAGAAATAGTGATATTTAAATCATTACAACACCTCCTCGAGGGTAATAAGCGTATATAAATGCAATTTATTTTGTGCAAATACTGGGAAAGATCAACACATCTGACTTCTAACAGTGCATGCATATCTCCTAAACAGAGCCTGAACAAAGTGAAAAGCGGCCTCTTTAAAGTATGTGTGAAGTGCTAACAAGGTGTGAGCCTTTGTTTCTCCTCTGCTGCATTTGCATCAGGTGTGAGGCTCCTGAGTGCTGTCAGCCAGGAGACTCCAACAAAAGGAGGCTTGATGACCCCTGAGACTCGGCCTTTGTTATGGCCGAGTATCCCAGCAGGAGTCAGAAATAAGAGAGCCCCGTCCCCGCCTGCACGTTGTTGTGATCGAAAGCTGACAACAACGTGCAGGCGCTGCTGAATGTGTCCCGGTGTTTGGAAATTACACCGGGACGAATTCAGCATCTTTTTTTAGTGGGGCCCAACTTCTTGGCAGGGTGGACGGCATCCACCCTGTGAAAGAAGTGGGGGGACGCCGTCCACCCGCGTGGACCCCCGACTCGTGCCCTGCTGGCAACACCCGAAGCACCCAGGCTCCCAGACTCTCCGAGCTAATCACTGCCTGGGAGCCTGGGCATGTTCTCCACCGGGCTGTGCAACACAGCCAGGTGGAGAGCATGCTAAGTGCGCATGACGGTTTGGCCGTCCGTCCCTAGAGGGCCAGCCAAACCGCCATGTGCACTTAGAGGAGTGCAAACCACTCCTCCCTCTGCTCTGGTGAGCTCAGCCTCGCCCCGCCCTGTCCTGGCTCCAACTCCCGCACAGAAAAATAAAATGATAATAATGTCATGTTATCATTTTTTTTTTTTTTTTTTTACACTGCTCAAAGAGCAGTGGGGTGATGCTCCCCCACCTTAGCGGGGGAGCCGCCGCTGGAAAACAGAGAGGCAAATAGATACCCATTTGGTGGCTGATTTGTACAAAGCGAAACCAGAAAACCTGAGATTAATCCTGGCTTCCCTGCTTAACCAAACTATGTGATCTTTGGCAAATATATTGTTTCACAAATCCCCATTTTTCTTCATTACCTCTCAATGAACCTTTAATGTGTTTTAATATTGTCAAAGCACCCGCATGTTAAAGAAAAGCACTTTTTTAACATTTTGAAGAGACTCTATTTTCATGATGTTTGTTGCCTGATTTATATGCCAAATATTTCCAGGGCTTGGCACGAGCAAGGGCTCTTGAAGCCAAGCCAGACCCTTGGTTCAGCTCGGGCTCGGCTCTCCCTTTTAATTTGTTGGCTTGCCCACCTCTTGTCTTATTTTACTGATGGTTACGTTTCTTTTATAGAGGGAGCCGGCTAATTTTTATTTTTATTGCATCTTCCATTAATTGAATGCAGCGTCATGCCCATGGTGGCAGGTACAGGAAGGGAGAGAGGCTGGACGAAGAAGTCCCTAGCTCTGAGTCATCGATGGCACAGCTGATAGGGCCTGGAGGTCAGTACTTCTGATCTGAAAAAATGAAACTACAAAACCCAGAATGCAAAGTGCTGTCGAGTAAAAAGCCAGGACTGGGTGACGGTCTAAAATGTGATGTGGTGGCTGGTCGCAGCTGTGTCATAATAGTCACAGGTACCTGGTGTGGTTGAAGTGCCATATAGGGCTGGGCAATGATGTATGAATGGAATCAAAGACAATGGAGCGCTTACCCACCAGTATGGATAGGGAAAAGTCCAATGATACCCTCCTAACATTTTATTCAGGGCCAAAGGAATTAGGCAGCAAGGGAGAACCAAATTATGTGGCAGGGTTGACTGAATTATATGGCAAGAAAAGGCAAATAATTCAACATAATGCAGTATATTTTGTGATCGTATTTCCTAACTTTGTCATTTTTATGCATCAACACTGTTTGGGCAAAGGTTTCATCTCATTACTATCAGTTTAGCACCCAAATATGACAATAAGCACCTGAAAAGTGACCAGTCAACCTTTGCACAGGACCTCCAACTGTGCTGCAACAGGTACCTTCGACATTTTAGTAACTTTTGATCTGAAACAAATATTTTTGTTAAAATCTGCAGATTATGCAGGAGATGAATTATGCGGCGAATGTGGCAAATACATAATTATGTGGAAAACACCACAACTGCAAAATCACTTAATATCAGTGGCCCTGCACATAGGGGGTTGATTTCAGGTTTAAGCCTCTCAAATGTAAATCCTGGTTTGAAAGTTTATCCAAACATTTTATCCCCGTGACCCAGGTTTTTCTCTTGTGTACTCACAATATGTCATATATTACCGCCCAGCCTTGAACGTTCATTCCACCAATCACAAAGTCCTTCAGAGATTATAGCGCTCTGTATATTCTTTTGAGTCTGAATGTTCTACATATAATCTCTTGTTTTTATACATTTCAATGTAGCATACGTCTGTCCACCTGTCTGTGCCTTTAACCACCCATACACCCAACAGCCACATAACAATCAACCAACCATGGTCTGTCAGATGCCACTCGTCCATCCACCCAGACCCATCATCCGTGCGTCTTGGTGTAAGATATAGCGCAGTTGAATGGCCATTAAATTGTAAATTCACCCAAGTAAAGGGGAACGTTTTGACAAGAGGCTTCAACAAATATCAAACATACTAAAAGAGTTCGAGCCCTGCTGCAGAGTTCCTTGAGTGTCCAGCAGTTTTCAGGCGTTAATAAAAATGGCAAGGTAACTCTGGTGATTAATGTTCCTGCTGGAGAGAAATCTGAGTTGGGTCTAGTGGCAGTTTTGACTCATCATAAAGCACTGCAGAGGGTTATATGCCTGCTGCAAAGAGCGTGTACCGTGCAGATCGCAGAACTGTATTTTATGTGGATAGCTCACTGAGTTACTGCTTTTGTCACAGAGATCATTTTGGTACTTGCAGTTCATAAGTTACAATCCTAATATAGAACTTTGAGCTATGAACTGTAATCAAAGAGCTGCAAGCAAACTCCATGGTATAGTTTAGAATGTTATATTTTTTCCCAGTCTTTCATTATCCTAATGTTGCTTAAAAAAAGGTTCGTTTGGGTAGAAATACTTTCTTATTAGTAAAGCCAGCCCGAATCTACGCCTTGTAAATCTCGGAGTTTTATGTAACATTTACCATAGACTGATTTACACACCTCTGATTAATTTTCTCTGCATAATGTGTGGGTGATGTAAAGTGCTCTGATGCCCTGCACTGGTATCAGTAGCGCAATATAACAAATGAAATGCATGTGAGAGACAGCATCTGGAGGGATGAGGGGCACTGTTGGAGGGTGGCAGTGATGGAATCCGAAGAGAAGGTCATGGGGGGGGGTAAAGATTGTCACACTGGGTGCCACCAGCTCTAAAGCCAGCCCTGTATGTATCACTATTAATCCTAACCCCAAATTGTGTGACATGCTTACGTGCCTGTTTGCCTGTATATATTACTGCCTGTGCACCTTTTTGGCTGCCTGTGTAGACCTGTCTGCCTGCGTGGCTGCATGCCTGTCTGCTGGCATGGGTGACCACCTGTCCCTGTGCCTACGTGAATTTATGTCTGCTTCTTTACCTAGTTGGTGGCCTGTCTGTCTCTCTGTATGCCTGCCCCGGTGTCCGTCTGTCTGTCTGTCCATGCACCTACCTGCAGGTCATCTGCCACCTGTCATTTGTCCAGCTGCAAACATCCTCCTCTCTCTGGACCAATGTAGTGACCACTGAGGAGAATCCCATGATCAGTTATTGTAGTGTATTGTAAAATAGCATTTTATACCACTTTCTGAACACTTGTCGAGGCCTCAAAGCGCTCTCCAGTCAGCTGACCATGTAAGACCAGGTCTACCAGTGCATGAATTAGAAAGGGGGCTAGTTGCGGTGTCAACGGAAGTGTACAGTTTTCTTGTTGTGCGGGTTGCAGAGAGGCCTGACTCCACATTTGTGGCGGCAGCGTGTTGTGGCAGCATGAGGCTATAATGCCACCTGTAATCCGCTAGATGGGGTCCACCCATGAGTGACCTAGGGGCCGCCGCGGCATGCACTGCCAGAGCATTGGATCCACTTAGAAGTGGCACATAGTGTGCACGGATTGCAGGCTGCCAGATAAATGCACATTGAATCCACTCAGAAGCAGCACATAGTGTGCACGGATTTAAGGCTGCCAGATAAATGCACAATGGATCCATTCAGAAGCGGCACATAGTGTGCACGGATTGCAGGCTGCCAGATAAATGCACATTGAATCCACTCAGAAGCGGCACATAGTGTGCACGGTTTGCAGGCTGCCAGATAAATGCACATTGGATCCACTCAGAAGCGGCACATAGTGTGCACGGTTTGCAGGCTGCCAGATAAATGCACATTGGATCCACTCAGAAGCGGCACATAGGCTGCACGGTTTTAAGGCTGCCACATAAATGCACATTGGATCCACTAAGAAGCGGCACATAGCGTGCACGATTTAAGGCTGCCAGATAAATGCACATTGGATCCACTCAGAAGCGGCACATAGCATGCACGGATTTAAGGCTGCCAGATAAATGCACATTAGATCCACTCAGAAGCGGCACATAGCATGCACCGATTTAAGGCTGCCAGATAAATGCACATTGGTTCCACTCAGAAGCGGCACATAGTGTGGACGGATTGCAGGCTGCCAGATAAATGCACATTGGATCCACTCAGAAGCGGCACATAGCATGCACGGATTTAAGGCTGCCAGATAAATGCACATTGGATCCACTCAGAAGCAGCACATAGTGTGCACTGATTGCAGGCTGCCAGATAAATGCACATTGGATCCACCCAGAAGCGGCACATAGCATGCACGGATTTAAGGCTGCCAGATAAATGCACATTGGATCCACTCAGAAGCGGCACATAGTGTGTACAGATTTAAGGCTGCCAGATAAATGCACATTGAATCCACTCAGAAGCGGCACATAGTGTGCACTGATTGCAGGCTGCCAGATAAATGCACATTGGATCCACTCAGAAGCGGCACATAGTGTGCACTGATTGCAGGCTGCCAGATAAATGCACATTGGATCCACTCAGAAGCGGCACATAGTGTGCACTGATTGCAGGCTGCCAGATAAATGCACATTGGATCCACTCAGAAGCGGCACATAGTGTGCACTGATTGCAGGCTGCCAGATAAATGCACATTGGATCCACTCAGAAGCGGCACATAGCGTGCACGGATTGCAGGCTGCCATATAAATGCACATTGGTTCCACTCAGAAGCGGCTCATAGTGTGCACGGATTGAAGGCTGCCAGATAAATGCACATTGGATCCACTCAGAAGCGGCACATAGTGTGTACGGATTGTAGGCTGCCAGATAAATGCACATTGGATCCACTCAGAAGCGGCACATAGTGTGCACTGATTACAGGCTGCCAGATAAATGCACATTGGATCCACTCAGAAGTGGCACATAGTGGGCACGGATTGCAGGCAGCCAGATAAATGCACATTGGATCCACTCAGAAGCGGCACATAGTGTGCACTGATTGCAGGCAAATAAATGCACATTGGATCCACTCAGAGCGGCACATAGCATGCACGGATTTAAGGCTGCCAGATAAATGCACATTGTCCCCACCCAGGAGGGGCACACAGTGTGCACTAATTGCAGGCTGCCAGATAAATGCTGAATATGTTAACCCGGGTAGGGCATGGTAAGTCACTGGACCACCCATTGGAGTCTGAGAGAGATGGTTCATATGTTGCCCTGTTCTCAGTGAAAAGCCACTGGCAGGAGGATTTTTTGGGATTCCTTTCACCCTTTTTTCTTCTGGGTCATAGGTCACGCTGAATCTTAATTAACTATTGATGACTTGTGACACCAGGCAGCTAATTTGTGTCAGGATGTAGGATTCATTAATGTGATGGAGTTTTGAAGAACCTGTCTACTTGGTGACAGTCTGGTGCTGTCTGCTGACACTTTCAGCAACTCCAACCAAGGCTGGTGTAGTGTCACTGATGTTAGGAGCGCTGGGACCCTTGTGGTTCTGGGCGGACTCTGCAAAGGAAGTTACATGATCTGTAGGAAGGTGTTAAGTTGTGGTTATTAAAATCATGACGTAATGAGTGCAGTGTGTGATCGTACGAGAAATAATAAACACGTCTGTTACGGAGCTCCATGTGTGGCGTGTTCATTTGCATGCTCCCGGGTTGGGGAGGACGCTACAGCTGGGTGTACACATGTTCTGTGGCCAGCGAGAGCCAGCCGCACCAACAGGGCCATCCCAGGGGATGTTTGGGACCTGTGGCCCTGCTCGCCTTTTTTCACTAGTGCAACTGCACTCGTTTCAGTTGGTTCATCAATGAGTTCCTCACAAGGAAGGTGGGGGCTTACTAAGGACCAGGGAGACACTATAAAGATAACAGTGAATTCAGAAAGGGTGAGTGACAGGCTCACACACCAGGAGAGACGTGGGCAATTGCTAAATATTTGCTAGGGTGAGATGACACAAGCACGACAAACAGAGCAATTATGTGGAAAAGCCTGCTTTAATGAGGCAGGTGTGCATGACATGAACACAATATTCCTGCACAGTCATTCGCAGCATAACCCTTATCAGGGTTATTTTTCGGCCCCATTTCTGCCCTCCTGTCATTTACTACCAAACTCTCCCTTTTAACTCTGAAGCAGCTTCTCCGACTCTCCATGAGCTATAAATCTAGACTCACGAGAGACAAGTGGATCTCATCAGAACAAAATACATGGTAACCCTCAAAATGGAGCTCCCCGTGTCACACCCTCAGAAAACCTGCCACCGGACAGAATACCCTAATCTCACCATTGGCTTCCGTCAAGTCCTTATCTATCGCTGACAGGATGAACACAACCCAGGCACAAATTAGAAAAAAATAAATTGTTTCTCTCTTGTCAGGAATTTGTGTGTGGTTTAGATACATACAATTGTCACCTTCCACAAAGATCTATTTATTCATAAGTCACAGTTAACAAATTTGACATGTGTACAAGCTATCCCTTTGACCTTTTCCCTGTTAAGGGAAAAGGTCACGTTAGTCAAATACATTACATTACATCACTTTACATTTACAACACCTGTCTTCATCTGTATCCTCCTCTCCCCAATCACCTCCTGGTTCCTGGGTTAAAGAGAAAAAGAGACAGAGATTAGTGGTCCCTCCCGCCACCCTGTGTAAGGGCTCAGGGGGACCCCTTTGGGTCCTCAGGTGTCCCCGTCGCTCTCGTCGTCTGATCTGTCCAGTGCCATGTAGTCGTGCAGGAGTCTGCGGATTGTCTTCTGACAGGCTAGGATTGATGACTCCTTCTACCCTACTACCAGGTGGTTTTTGGAAAACAGAAGAACATCTTTAAAGCAGCACAGGAGCCTCCAGACGTCCTGGAGGTCTCTGAATGTGTGTGTCCCTGGAAACAAACCATACATTACAGAGTCCGCGGTGATGCACGATGTTGGTATCCAGGCCATAAGCTCCTTGCTTAGGGCCTTCAGCAGGTTCTCGCGTACAAACACTCCCAGAAGAGATTGTAGGTCGTCTCGTCTGCGGTGAATCCTCTCGGGCAGGACTTGTATGGGTTGTGCCCTCTTGCATGCATGAATGCTCTCACTGGCAGACCTCCTTGGATGGCCATCCAGGCGATGTCCTTGTGGTGGCTGGTCAGGTGCACAAAAGCCTCACTGATCTGCTCACACACTTATAACCTGAAATAACCGGTTTAACTAAACCTGGCCAGTCCCGTCCTGGCTGCTCCCTGGGCCGTACCACCTGCTCAACAGTGGAGTCTAACGCTTAACTCTGCCCTGGATAGTGGGGCATGCAAGTCTCCATAAGCGCAAATCAATGCATAGGAGATAACAAGCATCTGCAATGCAGTGCGTCTAGCATTTTCGCGAGTTTAAGCTATTGGCTTTGTAAATGACAATGCCTTTTATTTATGTTTTAAAACAAAAATAAAAGGCATTGTTATTGCAATGTCAATAGCTCAAACTCGCGTAAATGCGAGACCTATTGCATTGCAAATGCTTGTTAGATTAGTGAGTAGAAACGCTCCCTTTCGGCCCGTGCGGCAAATTAATTAAATAAACAAGTGCTGCCGCTAAAGTGAACGCGAACCGCACTGCAAATTTAAAAAAAATAGTGCTTATCGACTTATGAAGGAGACCGTGTAACGCCACAAGTAAAAGATCCAGTCCTCATGGGAGGTAACAAATGGCGGCAGGGCGGTAACAAGGAGGGACTAACAAGCCTCATTATCAATCGGAAGCCAGCATTTACCAAGGACAATGACACCAGCCAATCAAAAATATGGGCGGAGAGAAGGCGAGGCTTCCACAGCATACTCGACTACTGCATGCCTCGCAGAGCGAGCAGTGCATGCACGCTGCCGCCAGGCTCGACCTAAAAACATAAAACACAGTCAAAGCTTGATATTACTGTAGTAAAATAATTATGAACTGAAAACACTAAAATATACCGTGTGAAAATAAAACTAATCAAGGTAAAAGTTATCTTACTTTTTTTGCAAAATGGTTAAACATGAAAAACATCGAAAACAGTTCAGTTGTCCTGAAAATTAATTAAAAGTTTAGTATACTAAAAAAATTATTTAAAAAAGAGTGTTCCTATAAAAAAAAAGCCAGCCCGCCGAGCTTTTTTTATCCAACATTTTTAACAGACCTATTACCTCCGCCAGGTTTGTTGCTGGATATCGTCCCTGTTCTGTGTTGTCTGCCAGAGCTGCTGAGGTGTTTTGTTTCTCCACCCAGGTGGCTGCATCCGCCGTGGGAGGAACTCATTTGGTGGAGAAATATTTCGGCAAAAAATGATGTTAGCAAAATGTAGGCACTAGAGATGTGTCCCCAAGAAGGGTCTGAATTATTGCCCGACGTTGTAGGTTCTCGTTCTCTCTCTTCCCTGGTGGTACATCCACAGGTTAGGGTCACAATACTTACCTTTTGCTAAAGGGTCACAGCCATTTCTTCGGTATTCTCTATGGAATTGCCAGGCATGGACCGGAATAGCCTGGATATCTCTCTAGAGCTGTGAACGTGTGATCTTTAATAAATTCAAAATTACTACCCATCTCTTAACCGGACCATAAGTGGCATTAAAGGGTCTCTGCAAGTCTGTGTGATCAGAAAGGCCGGCTGGGCTGGGGCGGGGTCAGCAGTAGAGCCTTGAACAGCTGGGATACATGGATTGAACGGACTATGGCAGCCAGGGACCTCAGTGCTACACTACCTGATATAGTCACTGTATGTAAGAACAATTGCCCACCTCTTACTACCAGCTACCAATAGCCGCACATTAGAAGCATTTATACAAAATTGAGAGGCAACTCTCCTTTCATTTTGGCTGCCCTTTGATCATAGCTACTGGTGCCAGCACTCAGACGTGCGAGATACGGATGAGGTACTCTGGGGCATATTTACGTTAAACTAACGCAGCACGGTGCAGCAAGTCATTTTGCTGCGCCGTGCTGCGTTAGTCTGGAAAGCACAGGGATGCGACATATTTACAAGAATATGTCGCATCTCTGTGCTTCCCCCTGCGCTGGCGCACAAACTGCTGCCATGCGCCGGCGCAGGCACCCTTGCACCATGGTGCAAGGATGCCTGCGTCGTGGGGAGATTGTTTTTGTGCAGGAAGGGGCACCTTCCTGCACAAAAACAATCACTACAGGCATTTTCCTCTTCCAATGCGTGCTGTAGAATGCAGCACGCATTGAAAGAGGCAAAAACGAGGAGAAATGAAAACATTTCTCCTCGTTGCGCCTCGCTACGCCACCTCTAGGGTGGCGTAGCATACTGACGCATCTCCAGAGTTACGATTTCACGTAATTCTGGAGTTGAGTCCTGTTCCATGAGTGTTGCGTGGGAACACCCACAGCAACACCCATGGAACGCCCCTTCACCGCAAAGTGCTGCGTGTGAAGGGGCCGTATTTACAAGGAGAGGAAAAGTCACGCAGGGTGGCTTTTCCTCTCCTTGTAAATATGGAGCAGCCCCCTGCGCCACCAGTACGTCACGAAAAGTGACGTACTGGTGGCGCAGGGGGCTTGTAAATCTGCCCCTCTGTTTCCGAATTTAACATGTACACGCATCTCGGTGAAGTGCGTGCCAATGCTGAATAAACATGGGCGTAATAGGGTGTTGATATGCCGACGAGAGAGTGGCCGACGAGAGAGTGGCCCATTGTCCACCAGTGTTTTCTTTCGCCAGAGCAGTTATGGATACCTGAACGATTGAGCATTGATAGGGTGTGCTGGAACTGGCGACCCTTGCTTGGACACTCCTGGATGCCCTGAAGAAGCCATATGTTGGCAAAACGCGTTGGCTGCGCACTTCTTTACCTATGTGTGAAACAAAGCACGAATAATTTAAAAAAAGAGCACACTTCAACAGAGGACCTTGTTGTCTTACTTACATTGGTCGCTATTATCACTCTCTCTTAGGGATATATGGATTGAAGTTTTGTCTCTCTTTCAGGGAGCTCTTTGAGTACAGGCTCTCAGACAGGCGGAGGGGCTGGGCACACATCAGCCAGAGAGCTGTTCATGTACAGATCTGTAGCCAGACCGGTGGAGCTGGGAACAGTTCAGTGAGTGAGCTCTTCAAGGACAGGTTCTCAGACAGGCCAGTGGGGCTGGGTACAACTCAGTCAGAGAGCCCACCTGACACTTGAGTCAACCCTGTTGGTTGGGCTTCCTCTGTGGATCCATAAGGTGGCGCTAATTTGTTTCCTTGTACTGCGCATGCGCCGAGTTTCTGGAGTACCTGGTGTAATTAGCAGCACCGTACTTTTTGTACCGTTCTGCTACTTTTAGAGCATTTTACTTATTTTATATGTTCTGTTTCACACGATTTGTTTTACTTTCCCAGTATTCCTGCAGTGAAGGCTCCCCTTTACTAGCAGGTAGGAGTTGGTGGACTCAAGTTACGCTTTTATTTATTGCCCCTTCTTTTATTGGGCAGTATCAGTGCCTAAGCCACACTCCCTCTAAGGCTGGCTTTTTAATCAGACATGCCGCTGGCGCGCCAAAGGCAAGCCCATCTGTGCCCGTCTGCGCCCGTCTGTGCACGGACGGTGCCAGGGGCCAGGGATGCTGCCTGTTTGGATTCTGAACCTACGGTTCTTAGAGTTATATGGTACCCACGGGCGCAATTACTGGGGCTCCGCCATACAGGTAAGAAGGTGGGCTTAACGGAGCTTAATTTAGAGAATGGGAAATGCACTCAGTGCCTGTTGGAAAACGAGGCAGCATCTGGGAGGCCTGCACAAATAACATGACTACATTTGTCCTTCACTGGGAACCAAACACCCAATTGTAGCGCCTGACTCTCAGAGGGTAGCGTTGCAGAGCAGTCTGAGGCTTACTCAAGGGAGGTGGTGTGGGCTAGTAATCGCCATTTGTAGGTGCGCAGAAATAACACTGAATTGATTGTCCAGTCTGTACTTTGCTTTATGAAAGTAAGAATACATTTATTAAACACACACACTACTCAATACTATGCCCCAATTTACAAATATACATAAGCTGTTGGAATTACTTTGTGACATTGCGTAACATCTCCACCCCTCCCACAGGGGGGGTGGGGTCTAGTACCACCACTCCCATGTATGCACATCATCTTGCCCCCAATGCAGTTAGTTGAACATAACCTGGTGTGAGGGCCCTGCGCACTGGCACCATCCCAGTGGCGACCCACCCCATTACCTCAACACGCATTAAAAATAGGTTCACCTGCCCTAGTGACACATAACCCTGACTGAGCATCTTATATTGACCATACAGTATGCACCCCTACATCGTCAGGGCTAACAGTCTGGGTTGTTCCTCACTTAGGCGCAGCAGCAAGAATACATGTTCAAGCATTACTTTGGAATGACAGTACTCATCACCTCTGTTGGACATTAGAATGCATTGCAATTACAGCCCCTAAAGGCATCACAGATGAAATCACAGGATTAGGCATATACAGCCAGACACCCTAGCAGGAATGTCTGGCAACATAACCCCACTTTGCTTATGACATCACCTTACACAGGTACTTCACATTACACATGTGATCTTCAGTCCCTCTAAAAAGTAATAACCGTTAGTAAATGCAGTTCTGGTGCAATTACACCTCTTCACCTCCAGTGGATGCCCTTCTCCAGACATCCCCAACTCAGTCCTTCACTCCGTAAAGCACTTCTCAATATACCCTCAACTGTACAACAAAAGTTCCAGCCTAGAAGGTGTTAAATGACTGAGCCCTTGAGGGGTTATTCTTTTTAAGTCCCCATGAGACTTAGGGTGGGACTCCTCTTCGTGCTGGGGGGAGACTGCGCTTCTCCAGCAGCTCCCCCAGCACCCTTGCACAAGTTTGGCGGTGACCCCGTTCTCCTGGGGCCACCACAAGCACCAAAACGATGTTTTCCCCATGCCTTGCAAGGCATTATGGGGCGCTTCAGGCTCCTCTTCTTGAATATTTTATTAGCGGCTCTCCCGCTGTGCCGGGGAGAGCCGCGATGCCGCCGGCGGCCTTCCTCCGCTTCTGCTGGCCTCGGTGGGGGGCCCAGTCCCACCCGGACTGCCAGGTTAGTGTAGGCGGTTCGGGGAGCCCACCCCCGGCCGCTCCTCCTTTTTTTTTCGGGGCCCGGTCCCACCCGGGCCCCTCGCACCGCTTGTGGTCTTCCTCGGGGGCCCCGGTCCCACCCGGGAACCCCGCTTGGCCCTTCGTTGGAGGGCAGCCCGAGGAGCCCACCCCCGGCTGCCCCCGCCGGCTCCCCGCTTGGTCAGCACACTCGCGTGCTGCCGCGGGAGCCGGCCGTGCAGAGGTGGTCTGCCCGCTCCGGCGGGCAGACGTGCAGCCTCACGCCGGCCCCGCCTGACCTCGGGGGAGTGCGGTGGCACTCCCCCGGCCTCCTTCTCTTCACGGGCCCGGGGATGGGGTCCCGGGCCCTAGGACAGTTTCACGGGGGATGCGACGGCGCCCCCCGGCTTTGCTTTGGGGCCCGGAGATGGGGTCCCGGGCCACTCCTCCCCGCCTTACGGGGAGCGCGCCGGCGCTCCCCGACGACAGCTTCTTCGCCGGGGGCCAGGGTGGGCTCCTGGCCCCCCGTGGGCAAATCTTCACGGGGAGCGTGACGGCGCTCCCCGGCTGTACTGCGGGGCCCGGGGATGGGCCCCCGGGCCCCCAGAGACCTCTCCGCAGGGGGGGGGCGCGACGGCGCTCCCCCACCTCCACCTTCGGCGGGGGCCAGGGTGGGCTCCTGGCCCCCTTTCAGGGCATTTTTCACAGGGAGCGCGACGGCACCCCCCCCGGCTTTACTTCTCTGTGGGGGGCAGCCCCCGGGTCCCGGGGGCATCTCTGAGACCGGCGGCGGAGCCCCACGTGCTTCGTCGTCGGTCTTCTTGGGGGTCAAAGGTCGCCTACCTTCCAGGGGGCCATATCTCAGCCCCTGGGGGTCCGATCTGCCCCATTTTTGCGTCTTCTTGCTCCTGGTGGCGCTCCCCAGCCACTGGGAGCACTCTCCTTCGCCCTCCGGGTCTCCAAGAGGATGCATTCTGCAGGGAGCGGTCTTCACTGGCTCCCTGCGCCAGCCTTTCGCCTGGCTCTCCTCCTGGGCCTCTCTTCTCCCTGCGCAGAGGCCCCTGCTTCTGCGCACCGGTCCTGGGCTCTTCTGGCGCTGTTAGGGCCCTGGGGGGCAGTCCGGGGGTTCCTCCTTCCAACTGCCCATTGCCAGGCTCCAGCACCTTCCGCCTCAGCAGACCACACCCCAGAGAGAGCTTCTCTTCCTGTTCAAGCACTTTTTAAAACTTGAGTAGGGGGCTGGCAGGAAGTCTCTGTTTGTCCTATCAAACAGCGACACATCACTTCCCTGCCCCTGCTCCCTCCTTCTTGTCCAGCCTCTGGGTTTGTTCAAAATGGCGTCGTCCAGGGTCTCTGGCCACATGGTCTCTGAAACAAGACCCCTTCCCTCCTAGCTGCCTTCCCTCCTTGGTGCAGCCTGGTGCCTGGCACCCAGTGATAGCTGCTGATGGATGAGCCTGTAGCCCCACCCATCTTCCCTTCGTGGAGAGGAGGCCTTAGCTTGTGGAAGAAAGGTTATCAATCCATCCAGCTGAGGTCAACCCTCAGCCTGGCCCTGGTTATGACTGACTCAGAGAAATGTGACATTTCTGGATGACCCAAAAGCAGTACAAATATGACTTTGGACTCTGCAGAATACTTCTTCTCACACCCGTTACAGTGGACTTTAGTGCGTGTCTGGAATCTGTAGGCCTTAGGAAAGTGACACTAGCCCATGGGCTCCACTTCCCCATAGGGGAATAATGAAGTGAAAAACACAGTAAAACACACTGACTTTCCCTGGCATGTTTCTTCCCAGTGTATAAAGCCTATTCCATGTCACCACCCAATTCTGCATAAGTCCTGCCACACCATTCACTTTGTAGCTGCTCCTGGACTGCGCACGCCAGGAATCTCCCCTGCGCATCCCCTACACGTGTGCACACGCATGTACACAGGTGTCTGCATGTAACCAGCCCGGTGCCCCGTACTCCAGCTGCTGCGCAGCGGCCTAGTCAAGCCAGGGGGACTCCAGTAAAACCCACATGCAGTCTCTTTCATCATGAGTTCACTGTGGATGAGTCCCAATTTATGAGGCTCTCCCACAGTAAAAGCTCAACACACAGGTGCTCAAAAAGCGAAAAATCCGGGCGGCCCATAGTGTCAGAACCACCTTCTAACACACGCCGCGCCCAGCTGATTCCTACAGGGAAGAAGTAGCCACTCTACATGGGTATTCTTCCCGTAGTCAGCGATAACTAGTTATAAGGGGTTCTGACCAGACCCCCCTTTACTCACCAGTTATCCGCTCAGACCACCTACTCCTCCCATCCATGAAATCTCCACCCATGACAGGGATCCCAGACTACCCTAAGAACCCTCCGGGCTCTAGGTTAGATACCTCTAGGTCACTCATGGTCTACATGGACTTGGCCTCACTAGGCCCACCTTTGCCCTTGGGCATGCAACACTATGCCTACCCCTAATCTGGACAAGGGTCCAGTGCCTCAGCACCGATGCGGTCTTCTGGGATAGGTCTACATCCCATCCCCTGGGTCACTAGCTGGTCTCCCTTCTGGAGTTTGTTCCAACCAGTACCCTCTCTCCGTTTGGTCCTTGCACCCCAAAGATGCAACCTCTCTGGACCCTCACCCTCAGCCTGCCGCTGAGGTCATTCTGCTGCCACCAGCCTTTCGGGATGACTGTCTTCCCTAAAGAAAGCACAGCCACTCGTGCTTTCCCCACACAGAAAAGCACCCTTTGGCCACTGGCCTGGCTCCCTGATAGGACCTCAGACCGGCCTCACTACCACACTGGCAGTGCCAGGGAGGAACACTGAGGGTGCCTCGTCAGTAACCCTGGGCGAAGTGCTACGCTACGCTCGCGTAGTTTGCGAAGCTTGCGCTACTTCGCACAACGCGAATTGCACGTAGCACAGTGCGAACACGCGTAGCGTAGCGTAGCGTAGTGCCGCGGTCATTTTTGCTTGCTCGCGGTCCTCAACGTCAAGTTGGCGACCGCGAGCAAGCAAAATGACATCCCGGCGAGACTTTTCCTCGTTCGCGATCAGTAACATCAAGTTGCCGATCGCGAGCGTGGAAAATAAACCTCCCGGCGAGATTCTCAACGCGGGAGGTCAGGTTTCTCATTGCGAGTGGTCGCGTATGCTCGCGACCGCTCGCGATGAGAAACTACCAGTCCGCGTTGAGAAAGCTCCCGCTCGAGTAAAAATCTACTCGAGCGGCAGTAAAGACAGCTCGCACTGTGCAAGTTGCCGTTTTCAATGATTGCACAGTGCGGACAAGCATCCGGCACTGTGCAATCATTGCAAACAGTGCGCTACGCAGTTCGCGTAGTGCTACGCGAAGCTTGCGTAGCGCGAACTGCACTTTGCGTAGCTTCGCGAAGCATTACTTCGCGAACTACGCCCACCCTTACTCGTCAGACATCCCACAGCTCATTCCCCCCGTCAGTAGCTCCACACGGAAACTACCCCGGGAACCTAGACCCCTTCTTTGTTCTCTGCTGAGAGAACAGGGCCTATGCACCCTTCCCTCCGAGAGGCGCGCTCTCCTCCTGGAGTACCCTTAGAGAGCCTGTGGGCCCCGAGTTAGCTAGACCCAGGCCCACCTCTCATGGCTCTCCCCAGTCTCCCGGCAGCGCCTTGGGAGACCGTCCAGGGACCCACATGGTCCCTGGATGGCCTGCACCACCCCTTATGAAGAGCAGGGTCCCTTCAC
This sequence comes from Calotriton arnoldi, assembly GCA_963921515.1. Lineage (NCBI taxonomy): Eukaryota > Metazoa > Chordata > Amphibia > Caudata > Salamandridae > Calotriton > Calotriton arnoldi. Next base: position 927,224 of record CAWUFW010003111.1, read on the forward strand.
TTAAGATAGGCCCCACCTGCCTTCAGGGTAGTACTACCACACCAAGCCAGGGACCCTAAAGATCCCGGCTAGGCCTGCACCACCCCTTTGCGAAACACAGGGTCCCTTCACTTAAGATAGGCCCCACCTGTGTTCAGGGTGGTACTACCTTGCAGGAGTCCATCTCCTGCCTCGAGCTAGGGGAACACCCCCATGCTCCTGGTCCTTGGGTTCAAGTCCCACAGGACCTACCTGACTGGTCACCGGCTAGGCATCGCCCCAGCCACCACTTCAGGTTCACCACACCAGCTCCAGAATGACATCCTGTTGCTTCCTTGGGTAACCACTTACCCGACCCTGACACCTCAGGGTCTACCACTAACCCTTCACCTGGAATCTGGGGAGTACATCACCCCCACTCAGATCTCCACTGGGTCAGTTACCTAGCCCACCTAGGGTACCTAGGGGCTACCACTACACACCATCACTCAAGAACTACCCTCCTTTGGGGCCACCCTCTACCAGGGGCCACCCCTGGGCTGCTCACCTCCCCACCAGTTAACCTGGGGGGCCTGCCGGACACTCAACTCTACCACACCCTCCTCCCACCGTGGGAAAAGTTTCTTAGGGTCCCCCACCATGGGAACCCTGGGGTGTTACTACCCGGGGTAAAGAAACCTCCTGCCCCACCCTTCCAGTGGTTTTGGCCTGCGCCAATGGCAAGTAAACCTTCAGCGGGGAAGGATACCTGTGGCCCCTTCTGTGGAAACCCTCCCTGCCCTTAAAAAGCGCGGGAATCTCCCAGGACCCCCTCTCTCTCCTGTCCCCCACAAAGGTCAATCCACCCCTACACCCCCACCTGTGATGTCGGTATCAGTTGCTGTCCCTATCTCTTGAGGAGACCTGCATGAGGAGACACCCTCCTCATGCAGGTGTAGTGCATGTAGTGTTATTGTTCAAATGTGTACAATATGGCTTAGAACATTTGTATGCAATCATTTCCTGGAAAGCACCATCCCGCTAGCACATGATAATCAACATAGCGCGGTCATATCAATACAGTTTACATTTAAACCATAATATCTTCACATGACACATATGTGTGCGGGGCTTTCCTTTCCCATACCTTTAGTTCACATAACCAAAACTTTGAACCCTTCTCAGAGCCTTGCGCTCTTCCATTTGCTCATTACTGCATAGGTAATGTGTGGCAAAACTGGACTTATCAAATGCTATAAATGCGCACCACAATGGGATACTATGTATCCCGCCGCTAGACACCAATGTTGGAAAACGAGGCAGCATCTGTGAGGCCTGCACAAATAACATGACTACATTTGTCCTTCACTGGGAACCAAACACCCAATTGTAGCGCCTGACTCTCAGAGGGTAGTGTTGCAGAGCAGTCTGAGGCTTACTCAAGGGAGGTGGTGTGGGCTAGTAATCGCCATTTGCAGGTGCGCAGAAATAACACTGAATAATTGATTGTGCAGTCTGTACTTTGCTTTATAAAAGTAAGAGTACATTTATTAAACACACACACTACTCAATACTATGCCCCAATTTACAAATATACATAAGCTGTTGGAATTACTTTGTGACATTGCGTAACATCTCCACCCCTCCCACAGGGGGGGGTGGGGTCTAGTACCACCACTCCCATGTATGCACATCATCTTGCCCCCAATGCAGTTAGTTGAACATAACCTGGAGCGAGGGCCCTGAGCACTGGCACCATCCCAGTGGCGACCCACCCCATTACCTCAACACGCATTAAAAATAGGTTCACCTGCCCTAGTGACACATAACCCTGACTGAGCATCTTATATTGACCATACAGTATTCACCCCTACATCGTCAGGGCTAACAGTCTGGGTTGTTCCTCACTTAGGCGCAGCAGCAAGAATACATGTTCAAGCATTACTTTGGAATGACAGTACTCATCACCTCTGTTGGACATTAGAATGCATTGCAATTACAGCCCCTAAAGGCATCACAGATGAAATCACAGGATTAGGCATATACAGCCAGACACCCTAGCAGGAATGTCTGGCAACATAACCCCACTTTGCTTATGACATCACCTTACACAGGTACTTCACATTACACATGTGATCTTCAGTCCCTCTAAAAAGAAATAACCGTTAGTAAATGCAGTTCTGGTGCAATTACACCTCTTCACCTCCAGTGGATGCCCTTCTCCAGACATCCCCAACTCAGCCCTTCACTCCGTGAAGCACTTCTCAATACACCCTCAACTGTAGAACAAAAGTTCCAGCCTAGAAGGTGTTAAATGACTGAGCCCTTGAGGGGTTATTCTTTTTAAGTCCCCATGAGACTTAGGGTGGGACTCCTCTTCGTGCTGGGGGGAGACTGCGCTTCTCCAGCAGCTCCCCCAGCACCCTTGCACAAGTTTGGTGGTGACCCCGTTCTCCTGGGGCCACCACAAGCACCAAAACGATTTTTCCCCCATGCCTTGCAAGGCATTATGGGGCGCTTCAGGCTCCTCTTCTTGAATATTTTATTAGCGGCTCTCCCGCTGTGCCGGGGAGAGCCGCGATGCCGCCGGTGCCCTTCCTCCGCTTCTGCTGGCCTCGGTGGGGGGGCCCGGTCCCACCCAGACCCCCAGGTAAGTGTAGGCGGCTTGGGGGGCCCACCCCCGGCTGCTCCTCCTTTTTTTTTCGGGGCCCGGTCCCACCCGGGCCCCTCGCACCGCTTGTGGTCTTCCTCGGGGGCCCCGGTCCCACCCGGGACCCCCGCTTGGCCCTTCGTAGAAGGGAAGCCCGGGGAGCCCACCCCCGGCTGCCCCCGCCGGCTCCCCGCTCGGGCAGCACACTCGCATGCTGCCGCGGGAGCCGGCCGTGCAGAGGTGGTCTGCCCGCTCCGGCGGGCAGACGTGCAGCCTCACGCCGGCCCCGCCTGACCTCGGGGGAGTGTGACGGCACTCCCCCGGCCTCCTTCTCTTCACGGGCCCGGGGATGGGGTCCCGGGCCCTGGGCCAGTTTCACGGGGGACGCGACGGCGCAGAGGCCCCTGCTTCTGCGCACCGGTCCTGGGCTCTTCTGGCGCTGTTAGGGCCCTGGGGGGCAGTCCGGGGGTTCCTCCTTTCAACTGCCCATTGCCAGGCTCCAGCACCTTCCGCCTCAGCAGACCACACCCCAGAGAGAGCTTCTCTTCCTGTTCAAGCACTTTTTAAAACTTGAGTCGGGGGCTGGCAGGAAGTCTCTGTTTGTCCTATCAAACAGCGACACATCACTTCCCTGCCCCTGCTCCCTCCATCTTGTCCAGCCTCTGGGTTTGTTCAAAATGGCGTCATCCAGGATCTCTGGCCACATGGTCTCTGAAACAAGAGCCCTTCCCTCCTTGGTGCAGTCTGGTGCCTGGCACCCAGTGACAGCTGCTGATGGATGAGCCTGTAGCCCCACCCATCTTCTCCTCGTGGAGAGGAGGCCTTAGCTTGTGGAAGAAAGGTTATCAATCCATCCAGCTGAGGTCAACCCTCAGCCTGGCCCTGGTTATGACTGACTCAGAGAAATGTGACATTTCTGGATGACCCAAAAGCAGTACAAATATGACTTTGGACTCTGCAGAATACTTCTTCTCACACCCGTTACAGTGGACTTTAGTACGTGTCTGGAATCTGTAGGCCTTAGGAAAGTGACACTAGCCCATGGGCTCCTCTTCCCCATAGGGGAATAATGAAGTGAAAAACACAGTCAAACACACTGACTTTCCCTGGCATGTTTCTTCCCAGTGTATAAAGCCTATTCCATGTCACCACCCAATTCTGCATAAGTCCTGCCACAACATTCACTTTGTAGCTGCTCCTGGACTGCGCACGCCAGGAATCTCCCCTGCGCAGCCCCTACACGTGTGCACACGCATGTACACAGGTGTCTGCATGTAACCAGCCCGGTGCCCCGTACTCCAGCTGCTGTGCAGCGGCCTAGTCAAGCCAGGGGGACACCAGTAAAATCCACATGCAGTCTCTTTCATCATGAGTTCACTGTGGATGAGTCCCAATTTATGAGGCTCTCCCACAGTAAAAGCTCAACACACAGGTGCTCAAAAAGCGAAAAATCTGGGCGGCCCATAGTGTCAGAACCACCTTCTAACAGTGCCCTAGTTGCAACTTCCAATTCGACATGATGAGTGGCCCCTGGATGCCCTCTATGGCTGAAAAGAGCAGGCGTGAGGGCACTAAGTAAGAGCTTCAACAAGCATAATCAGGTTTTCTGCGCCCTCATAAACGCACGCTCTCAGATTAAACATAAAGTCGTGGTCCATGAGCGAGTCTTATCCTTTCGTCTTGACTGTTTGTTTGTTACTGAAACATGGGCCTGTGAGGATTCTATCCCCGGCTCGGCTGCGACTGTCCCACATGCAGTGCTTAATTTGTAAAATATTAAGTGCCAGGGCTCTGACCAGGAGGCCACTGCAGCTTGCACAACCCATCACCCTTGTCATCGCTGCCAAAACAGCTACTAACCATCTCTCTCACATGTAAATGCAACAGTTCAGATTATTCCAGGTCCCCAAAGGCTGGGGAGGCAGGTATTAGCAATTTTTTTATGTATATTGTTTTCCTAAACAACTGTTATACTGCTCATCTCTAAATTAAATGAGCAGCGCCACCATGTGGCAGACTGCCCTAAGTGTGGTGTTGACAATTAGGTGCCGGTGCCGAGCACCAATACCAATTAAGTGCTGGTGCTCAGCACCGGAAAGCACCGGCTCAAATTAAGCACTACATGGATATGTCATCTCCCGATTAGATTGCCTTGGGCGGAGGGGTGGGCGGACTTGCCATTATATCCAGAGACTCTTTTAGTTGCACCCTCGAACTGGTGGCTTTGCACTCACTGGACCCGGGTGAGGTGGCTCTTTAGATTTAAATGTTCAGCCAATATCATTCTCTCTGGACTATTGGTGTATCGGCCACCTTTTCCACGCGCCAATTTTTTAACAGCCTGGGGGCAGACGATCAGACGGTTTCTTGTTCACCCCAATTTCCATTTGGAAGATCCATCTAGTAGATACTCAATCTCACGGCTTGAATTTATGATGAATTCTGGATTGGCCCAATTGGTCTAAGTGCCCACCCACGTGGGGTCATACTCTGGATCGTATTTCCACTAACTCTAAAACCTTATCTATTGTAAAAGGGCTCCCCCTTAGTTGGGTGGGCCATCAAGCGGTTATTTGTCATGTCCATCTTCCGCAGTCAGCGCTCAGTGTGTCTCCTGCCTCTTTTAAACCTAAATTAGGACCGCGTAGGAATCTGAGTGAGATTACATCTGCAGGTAGTTCTGAAACCAGTGCAGCGGGCCCGTCTGACCATACAGCAGAAGGTTTTCGAGGATACATCGAAGCCGCTCTAGATACTGTGGCACCAGTGAAAGTTAAACTCTGTACCAGAGGTAAACCTGCAGGACTTTCGTTTTCAGAAGAACTTAAAAATCTTAGACAGCAATGCCACGGACAGGAGCGGAGATGGCCAGAAAACCATGATTATATAGAGAACGAGCCACATAAAGCTCTCTTACTCCACTACAAATGTGCCATAAGTGGAGTTAAATCCACATTCTTTACTGAAAAACTTAGATTAGCAAAGAAATCGGCTAAGGAAGTCTTTAAAGTGCTCAAACAGTTGACCCAAGGTCTTATGGACCCCTCGCAAGGGTTTTGCGATAAACTTGCTAACTATTTCAGAGATAAAATTCCCAATATATACTCTGATTTTTAGTTCCCCTGAGGCAAGGGACCCTAGGGCAGAAGCAATTACTGTGGGCTTGTCCCACCTTGCTTTCAGTCTTTCCTCCTTTCTTGGCTCATGTAACGAAGGAACTTTTCTTGGGGTATTAAATTTGGGTCTCTGGCCGACCCCTGTCCACCCAAAATCTTGCAGTTGGCCCCTGACTGCATTGCTGAATATCTGCAGAGTGTTCGATCACATATTGGAAACTGGGATGTTTCGCAGCCCGTGGAAGGAAGTTATAGTTATTCCCCTTCAGAAAAAACAGAACGCCGATCCGGACGATTTGAAAAATGTTCGTCCTATATCCTTGTTGCTCTCACCGGCCAAAATATTAGAGAAGTATTTAAACCAGGACCTGGTGAAATGGATAGACACGCACAATATCCTTGACCCATCGAAGAATGGGTTTAGAAGTGGACATAGCACGGAGACGGCACTCATTGCCGCTGCAGACAGTGTTAGGTGCCATGTAGAGCAGTTATCTGGTGCTGCTTGACTTGTCGGCTGCATTTGATACCATCTCGCCCGTGCGCATGGTCCAACGCTTCCAGCAGATTGGAGTGAGTAGCAAGGCTCTTAATCTCCTTCACTCCTTCCTTACAGATAGGGTGAAAATTGTCAGCTGCGGTGGTTTCAAAGCCAAAACCTTTTCTCTCCCCTTTGGAGTCCTGCAGGATTCGTCCCTCAGTCCAACTCTTTTTAATTTGCATGACTATCGTCTTGTGAAGCTGGTACGCTCCTTTGGCTTCCAAGTCCTCTTCTACGCAGACGACCGTGTTCATCTCTGATAATTTGCCTTTAGTAGCTGACAAATTCAATCAGTGCATGTCAAACAGCAGCATCTGGATGAAAGACAATTTCCTCAAATTGAACGTGGAGAAAACTGAGGTTTTGGTGTTCGGAGCACAAGATTCTATCTGGACTGAGGCCTGGTGGCCGGAGGCCTGCGGTATTCTTCCTACTCCTGTAAAATCTGCCAAAAATCTTGGTATCCTCTCCGATAAAGCCCTGCACTTTGCGTCGCAGGTCAGCCGCACCACCAGTACATGCTTTTATATCATCAGGGCCCTCGGGAAACTCTTTCCTTCCACTCCCGTGGAAATGCGACATTCAGTAGTCATCGCTTTGATAACTTCACGCCTTGGCTACTGTAATGCACTGTATCTTAATATCAATATCTCCGCCATCAACCAACTCCGAATGGTTCAGAATGCGGCTGCGCGACTCATTCCGAAGCGTCTCTCCGTGCGAGAGGGTATTCGTAATCTCCACCGCCTTCCAGTCAGAAAACGGATTACCTTTAAAGCACTTCGCACGGTCTTGCGGGCACTTCATCACAAAGGAACTAAGCATCTTAATTCTCTCTTCAAATGGCATCAGCCTCGCAGATCCCTGAGATCCACTTCGAGAAGGAAATTGATTCATTTATTCCGAGCCATCGCAAAGTTAGATGGGGCGGTCACTCCTTCTCTGTCGCTGCAGAAAAATTGTGGAATACGTCACCCATCCATAGGGAGGGGATACATTATTCTTCTTTGTTTAGGATAAATCTGAAAACATGGCTTTTTTCCTTCATAATTGCAAGACGCTCACACTTTGGCTCAGTGCTTTGACACATTTGGGTTTAATGCGCTTTACAAACATGTTTTTTCATTTTCATTTCTTTGGGGGCGTCTCCTCAGGCAGACGCTGGAGCAGGTACGAAGAACTCAGGGAGATCTTAGAGTACATGTCCTTAAGCAAGGGTCCTTAGACAGGCAGGTGGGGCTGAGTGAACGTCAGTCAGGGAGCTCTTCAAGGGCCTCAGACAGGCCGGTGGGGCTGAGTGCACGTCAGTCAGGGAACTCTTCAAGGGCAGGTCCTCAGACAGGCTGGTTGGACTGAGTGAACGTCAGTCAGGGAGCTCTTCGAGGGCAGGTCCTCAGACAGGCCGGTGGGGCTGAGTGCACGTCAGTCAGGGAGCTCTTCAAGGGCAGGTCCTCAGACAGGCCGGTGGGGCTGAGTGCACGTCAGTCAGGGAGCTCTTCAAGGGCCTCAGACAGACAGGTGGGGCTGAGTGCACGTCAGTCAGGGAGCTCTTCAAGGGCAGGTCCTCAGACAACAGGTGGGACTGAGTGCACGTCAGTCAGGGAGCTCTTCGAGGGCCTCAGACAGGCCGGTGGGGCAGAGTGCACGTCAGTCAGGGAGCTCTTCGAGGGCAGGTCCTCAGACAGGCCGGTGGGGCTGAGTGCACGTCAGTCAAGGAGCTGTTCAAGGGCCTCAGACAGGCCGGTGGGGCTGAGTGCACGTCAGTCAGGGAACTCTTCAAGGACCTCAGACAGACAGGTGGGGCTGAGTGCAAGTCAGTCAGGGAGCTCTTCGAGGGCAGGTTCTCAGACAGGCCGGTGGGGCTGAGTGCACGTCAGTCAGGAAACTCTTCAAGGACCTCAGACAGACAGGTGGGGCTGAGTGCACGTCAGTCAGGGAGCTCTTCAAGGGCAGGTCCTCAGACAGACAGGTGGGGCTGAGTGCACGTCAGTCAGGGAGCACTTCAAGGGCAGGTCCTTAGACAGGCAGGTGGGGCTGAGTGCACGTCAGTCAGGGAGCTCTTCAAGGGCCTCAGACTGGCAGGTGGGACTGAGTGCAAGTCAGTCAGGGAGCTCTTCAAGGGCCTCAGACTGGCAGGTGGGACTGAGTGCACGTCAGTCAGGGAGCTCTTCGAGGGCAGGTCCTCAGACAGGCCGGTGGGGCTGAGTACACGTCAGTCAGGGAGCTCTTCAAGGGCAGGTCTTCAGACAGGCAGGTGGGGCTGAGAACACGTCAGTCAGGGAGCTCTTCAAGGACCTCAGACAACAGGTGGGACTGAGTGCACGTCAGTCAGGGAGCTCTTCGAGTGCAGGTCCTCAGACAGGCAGGTGGGGCTGAGTAAACGTCAGTGGAACAGGTGTACAGCAGCCAGGAAGGGCTGAGAGTTCAGGTCCTCAGAAAGGGGTCCTCAGGCCGGTGATGATGATATGCTCTTAATATACAGGTTCAAAGACAGGCCGGTTGGTCTGGGTGCAGTTCAGTCACTGAGCCAGCTGTTCAAGGGCAGGTCCTCTCTCATTATGCCCACCGACCGTCGAATATTCCCAGCGCCCTCAGAGCACAGACAGAAGTGACTACAGAATGTATGGTGGTAAATCTCAGGCCTGTGGCGCCGCACGAGGCGCTATGAGCGAAGCTCGTAAAGAGAGCGTCTTGTGGAGCCAGAGGCCAGTAAGGAGGGAGCCCATAATAACATGAACTTTGCTGCTCTAAAGGCAGGAGTTTGATGCTGCGGCGTTTCCTGCATAACTGTCATGGATTTGCCATGTTTGCAACATAATCCATCATATGCTGCATAATCTGCAGATATTAACAAAAAAATGATCAGAAGTTACTAAAAATGCGATGGGTGACACATTGCCGCAGAGTGGAAGACTCTTAGCGGACGTTAACGGGTCCCCTTTCTGTTAATTATTGCTGTATTTGTGTGTCAAACTGGTAGCAATGAGGGGAAATCTCAGCTGAGATAGTGTTACATGTGTAAAAATTACATAATAATGAGGTAATACTATCACAAAATGTGCTGCGTTATGCCGCATAATTTGCCTATTCTTGCCGCATAATTTAGTCAACCCTGTCTCATACTTTTGTCCTTTCTGGTCGCATAATTCCAGTGGTCCTCTCTATAGGCAAAGAAGCAGTGGTTTATCTGTGCCGGTGTTTGCTCTGTTTTAATCAAGGCAGAGTTGACTTTGCCAGGGTTCAGTCCTGCAGATCCGATTCAAACTTCGGCAGTGAGCGCTTTACTCACTGATCCTCGCCAGGGGAATCAAAAGCTATATATATTCAACTTCAGTCAGCCTTAACAGAGGACACACAATACATCACCGAAGTGACGTAGGCCTATCAGGGATCCTGCAGGTTTTTTTCAACAGAGGAGGTGCTGTGTGATTGGCTGGGAGTGAAATGGCGGGCTACTGAGGAGCCGACAGATCCTTGCTTCAGAGATCGAACTGCCGCGCGCAGAAGCTGACACTGAGGCACAGTATGGGTGATTATCCTGGTTTGTCAGTCCACCGACACCAGAGAGGAGGGAGCTTTAATTTTCTGCACTATGAAGTTTATTTAAGGGGGGGTAATTGAAATTCTTAGTTACGCAAAATATTGGTTTCCAGTTGTGAATTGTCCCATTGAAAGAGTGGCCGACCTGTTAGGAACTGCTAATGTTACACTCCTCTGAGGAGTATTCGTCCTGTCCATTACCATCAGTAGCTTGACAGCCGTCCTGAGAGGTGTTGTTTTTGTCCAATAAAGTGGTGGTAGCCCTCATAGAGGGGTTGCTTTTGTCCAATAAAGGTATGGCAGCCCTCATAGAGGGGTTGCTTTTGTCCAATAAAGGGGTGGTAGCCCTCCATAGAGGGGTTGCTTTTGTCCAATAAAGGTATGGCAGCCCTCATAGAGGGGTTGCTTTTGTCCAATAAAGTGGTGGAAGCCCTCCATAGAGGGGTTGCTTTTGCCTAATAAAGGTATGGCAGCCCTCCAGGGAGGTGTTGCCTTTTTCCAATAAAGATGTGGCAGCCCCCCATAGAGGGGTTCCTTTTGTCCAATAAAGGGGTGTTAGCACTCCATAGAGGTGTTGCTTTTGTCTAATAAAGGGGTGGTAGCCCTCATAGAGGGGTTGCTTTTGTCCAATAAAGTGGTGGAAGCCCTCCATAGAGGGGTTGCTTTTGCCTAATAAAGGTATGGCAGCCCTCCAGAGAGGGGTTGCTTTTATCCAATAAAGATGTGGCAGCCCTCCATAGAGGGGTTGCTTTTGTCCAATAAAGGGGTAGTAGCCCTCCATAGAGGGGTTGCTTTTGTCCAATAAAGGGGTGGTAGCCCTCCATAGAGGGGTTGCTTTTGTCCAATAAAGTGGTGGTAGCCCTCCATAGAGTGGTTGCTTTTGTCCAATAAAGAGGTGGTAGCCCTCATAGAGGGGTTGCTTTTGTCCAATAAAGTGGTGGTAGCCCTCCATAGAGGGGTTGCGTTTGTCCAATAAAGTGGTGGTAGCCCTCATAGAGGGGTTGCTTTTGTCCAATAAAGGTATGGCAGCCCTCATAGAGGGGTTGCTTTTGTCCAATAAAGTGGTGGTAGCCCTCCATAGAGGGGCTGCTTTTGCCTAATAAAGGTATGGCTGCCCTCCAGGGAGGTGTTGCTTTTTTCCAATAAAGATGTGGCAGCCCTCCATAGAGGGGTTCCTTTTGTCCAATAAAGGGGTGTTAGCACTCCATAGAGGGGTTGCTTTTGTCCAATAAAGGGGTGTTAGCACTCCATAGAGGGGTTGCTTTTGTCTAATAAAGGTATGGCAGACCTCCAGAAAGAGGTTGCTTTTATCCAATAATGATGTGGCAGCCCTCCATAGAGGGGTTGCTTTTGTCCAATAAAGGGGCGGTAGCCCTCCATAGAGGGGTTGCTTTTGTCCAATAAAGGGGTGGTAGCCCTCCATAGAGGGGTTGCTTTTGTCCAATAAAGGTATGGCAGCCCTCCAGAGAGGTGTTGTTTTCTTTCCAATAAAGGTATGGCAGCCCTCCAGAGAGGTGTTGCTTTTGTCCAATAAAGATGTGGCAGTCCTCCATAGAGATGTTGCTTTTGTCCAATAAAGGGATGTTAGTCCTCCATAGAGGGGTTGCTTTTGTACAATAAAGGTGTGGCAGCCCTCCAGAGAGGTATTCCTTTTGTCCAATAAAGGTATGGCATCCATCCAGATGGGGATAGCTTTTGTCTAATAAAGGGCCCTCCAGAGAGGTGTTCCTTTTATCCAGTAAAAGTATGGCAGCCTTCCTGAGAGGTATTATTTTTGTCCAATTGTCAATCAATCAATCAATCAATCAGGGGTTCGTTAAAGCGCGACTACTCACCCGTAAGGGTCTCAAGGCGCTAGGGGTGGGGGGGGTGCAGGTTCCATCCATCAAGGAGGGGGTCTGTCGAAGAGCCAGGTTTTGAGGTTTCTTGCGAAGATGGGGAGCGATGTTGTCTGTCTGAGGTGGAGCGGAAGGGCGTTCCATGCTTTGGCCGCGAGGAAGGAGAAGGAGCGGCCTCCCGATCTGGTCTTTCTGGTGCAGGGGACGACGGCATAGGAGAGCTGGGCTGATCGTAGGGTCCTTTGGGGTGCGTGGAATTTGAGTCGGCTGTTCAGGTATGCTGGTCCGGTGCCGTGGAGGGCCTTGTGTGCGTGGGTGAGCATCTTGAAGGTGATTCTCGCTCGACAGGGAGCCAGTGGAGTGTGCGCAGGTGCTGGGAGATGTGGCAGTGTTTTGGCAAGTTGAGGACCAGTCTTGCGGCGGCGTTCTGGATGTTCTGTAGCTTGCGGGTGAGGTTTTTGTTTATTCCGGCGTAGAGTGCGTTGCCGTAGTCGAGTCTGCTGGTGACCAGGGCGTGATTGATGGTCTTTCGGTGTTCGAGGGGGATCCATTTGAAGGTCTTACGAAGGAGGCGGAGGGTGTGGAAGCAGGAAGACGAGACAGAGTTGATCTGGCGGTCCATTTTGAGCTCGGAGTCCAGGATGATTCCCAGGTTGCGTGCGTCCAATAAAAGTATGTCAGACCTCCTAAAATGTGTTTCTTTATGTCCAATGAAAGTATGGCAGTCCTGTTGATGGTTTGGCCTGCACATGAAAATTATAGCAGCCCCACTTAGTAGCATTGCTCTATCGCCATTAAGATTATGACATACCTGATACTAAGTGTTGTTAATGTCCAATAAAAGAATCTCAAAGTAAGTGTTGCCACTCTCCTGGGAATGTTGTATTCATATTTGAATATTGAAGGAAGTGACCTGATTAGGGTCACTCGGGTCACTCGCGACCACCTCTCAGCCTTCCTCACAAATGAAGAGTCGGTCAGACAGTAGACAATACAAACCAAAGGTATTTATTAGAAGTACACTCAGTGCAGTCCGATCTGACCTTCCTCCTTGGATTGCTGCAGAGGGACTGACTTCAGCCAAAATGAATTTACATTAAGTACATCTCAAACCAATGAAAGCACCGCCCAGGATGGAAAATTCCAGGCTCACACAGCTAAAACAAAGAAGTACAGTAGGATAAGTTTCATCTCTAAGGCTGGGTACACGCTATCTATAAATGAAGGTCATCCTGCCCGTGCCCGCAGCTGGGCTGGTAGGAGAAGGCCTCTATCTAGTGGGAAAGGTATGTGCTAACGAGGACAATGTACTCAGCGAGACAGCGTTAAACCTTGAGGAAAAAGAGAAACAAAATGAATGGAGACATTTCTCAGCAAGCTAGGGTTAGTTTCAATCATGATTCAAAATGGCGGCTCAACTTAAAATGGTGCAGCGAATGCTAACTTTACATAGAGCAATATGCGAGCAAACGGGTGCATAACATTTACATTCCAACAGACCCTCCTTTTAGCAGAAGCTAACCATTTGAAGTTGAGAGAATATGGAGGGTAGCATGGCATGCATATAACAAATGATCTCAGAATTCAGAGCAATCCATGTATTCAGCATCAAGGGAAGATGAGTCCTCAAATACACCTTCGTATATCTGCATAAAACTATCTATTTCTTTCTGAGTCATAATCACAGCATGGGCATCATGGATGGGCGTCTTCTGTTTTGGGGTTAGAAGTGTAACACAATAAGAGCAACGGGCCGGGAGACATTGTATACAAATGCAACATGTGAGGAAAATACCAGCGACTACAGCTAGAAAAGTAAGGATCTTCCAACCCCAGGATGTAAACAGACCCCAAAACCACCAAGTTAAGGTCCAAGTACCATTTTCCTGGTGAATGTCAGAGGAGAGTCTGTGTAATTTCTGTATGGCAGCATATACATTGGGGGCGTGGTCAGGTATGTATACACAACAGCTACTACCAATGACGCAACAGGCCCCTCCCCGATCAGCAAGAATGACGTCTAACACCATCCTGTTTTGTAAGGTAACGAGTCTCGTAGCCTGAAGCTCAGCAGTGATATTGGTCAGAATTCCTGCTGTCGTGTTAATGACCCCTTCTACAACTCTTGTGAGCCGACGAATGTTAAGGCTATTGGACATGGGGCCCCAACAAGGTACAATACCCTTCATGGCATCCTCAAACTGTTGCAAAGTGGTATCTGTCTGATCTATATCTTTTGTGTCAATAACCCTTCTTACTCTGGACAAGTATACACTTCTGCGCTGCAGCCGATTGTCTTTATGGTAATTGGGCGGAGCGACATACACTGGGGGAAGGAGTAAAGAGAGCGTACACCTGCCAGACCATCCCCTAGGAAGCCAGACATAAGCTTGGGATCCACAAACAAAGTAGACATTAGGGGGGCAAAACCAAAGGTGGGCTATTAATCGTGCTAAGTGGGAAGATAAAATTACATTCTCTGTCCCCCACCTCTACCTCCCCCTTCCCTGAACACAGAAAGCAGCGGTGGAGCTGACCACAGACACCGGTATTGGCTTATCTCTAGTCACAGTACGGTCTTGGAAGGAGCGGAAGTACTCAGATGTATTGAATGTCTGGAAATCAGCCATTTCCATCTGAAGCCATGTGCTATTCTTTACCTTGTCGTATTTGCGCATACAGGAGTTCGGGGACAAAGTACCAGAGATGTTTAGTCCTGCATTACCTATGGGAGTAAACCCATCATGGAAACGTATATAATCAGTCACAGTGTTAGAATCAGCAGGGGTCATAACCTGACGGTAGTGGCGGTGAAATGGTGGTGTACCATTACAAGCAATTCAAATCAGCCCTCACAACTTCCAAGGTATGACAAAGGCATAGACAACAAATTATCTCTCTTATGAGTAACTGAGGGGAGCAGCTCACAAACCCAACAATTCGTCGTGTTAGATACATTATGAGCTTGCTGCAGCATTTGTATAAAAACATTATCAGTGTAGGTCTTCCGGTGCTCCCCTTTGTGAGGAGCCAAACTAACAAACATGTGTTCAGGGGGAACGGGTGTTGTACCAACCAGGGAATGCACAGGGTACTTCTCATCCAGGAAGTAGGATATCCCTAATACAATTATTAGTGCAATAACAACTATGGATGCAAAAACTATTTTACTTTTCGTGGACCAACCCCGCTCTGGACGCAGAGATGCAAAGGGCTGTTCTTCCTCAGTAATGGGCAGTCCAAACGGATACATTGTAAGCAAGGGAAAGGGAATGCAATGGAACTGATGACAAAAGGGGGCAAGTGTTCCCAGTGTCCGTCTGAGACTCACTGGTAGACTCCTATTGTTCATCAACATTGGCGCTCTTGAGCACCGGCGGTGGAGCCGCTCAGTCCTAGCTCGGATACGTATCCCACGTTGCAGGGTAATGTACTTCTCTCCTGGAGAGCACACTCAACTTACCCTGTACAATGTCCGGAACAGTGCACCAGTCTTGTCCCTGCCTAAACTAACACCGTTGGTACACCCTGACTTGCGCAGTCCATCCCTACTAATCTGACTTCTCCTTTGCTGCACTGTTCCTCCGTCGGGGTTAGCAAATTGTACCTGGCTACTCCAGGCACAGAGGGGTCAGTAAAAAGGGGCTCAGACACAGAAGGGCCAGTGGAAAAGGGCTCTTGAATAGCCTTCATCTCCGAGGGCACTGCTGCATTTAGTACCTCATTGTTCTCGACCTCCGTTTGGGTCCATGTGAGCTGGGCATCCGAAAAGGGGACAAATCGTGGGACTTGCTCCCACTCTGAGTACCCAATTCTTTCCTTGACCCACTGATCATAAGGCAAGGGTAGAGGCACTCTGTAGCAGTGTTGACTATGAACCCAGTTCTTTTGGCCGGTGACCTTCACTGCAGTGCGGGTGGCCAGAAGGACCTGGACTGGTCCCTTCCACCTCGGATCCAAGCTCTTCTTCCTCTGAAAATTCCGGATTAGAATAAAATCACCAGGCCGAATATCATGTCCTGACCCCTCGGGTACTGGCGGGAGAGAATCCTGGATCTGTTGGTGAATAGAACGCAAACTTTTAGTTAACTCATACAGATAGTCCACTAACAGAGGATATTCAATTTCAGAGAACCTACGAGGATGCGGGACACCCCAAACATTTGCCGGGCGCCCGAACACAACCTCGTAGGGTGACAGTCCTGTCCTAGAATGCACTGTTGTTCTTGTGGACAAAAGGTCAAATGGTAAAGCATCTGGCCACTGTAACCCTGTGCTCTCCTGAATCTTTGCCAATCTCAGTTTGAGAGTACCATTGTACTTCTCAACCAAACCTAATGACTGTGGGTGATTTGCAGCATGACATTTTTGTCTGATATGTAGTCCCTCACAAACTAACTGAATGACTTTTACATTAAAGTGGCTTCCATTATCACTCCAAATCAAACGCGGCAAGCCGAAGCAAGGAAGAACTCCTTCAGGAGTACTTTTGCAGTCGCTATGGCTGTGTTTTCTTTCGTGTGATAAGCCTCAACCCATTTACTGAATGCACAAACCACCACTAATACATATTTCAAATTGTTGACTCGATACATCTCTATGTAATCTATCTGGAGGACCTCAAAAGGGAAAGTGGGCGGTGCAAAATTACCAGGTGGCGTAGGGGTAACTTTTCCAGGATTGTGCATCATGCACACCCTACAATATTTGACCAAATGAGCGGCAGGATGTTATTATTTTGCCATACAGGGTCTAGCAACTTACAAATACCTTTAGCACTAATATGAGCTGGCCCATGTGCCATAGTGACTACGGGAAGAACATATGCATCTGGTAGCATCCATCTCTGTTTCCCTGACTTATCAGTCCAACACCCCTCCTCATCCAAACGTGCTGTGCTTTCCTGCCATATTGCTAATTCCTCAGTCGTTGCCTCACTCTTTATCTCCTTGACACTTTCGAGCGTATTCTCAAACATGGTGACCTTGGGCACCCACCTAGTGGGACCTGCTACAAACATCCTTTTCATTTTCGTCCGGGCTGTCTCCTTAGCTGTCTGCTCTGCAAAGGCATTCCCCTTACCCACATTGTCGGTAATTGTCTTGTGGGCGCTGCACTTCACTATCGCTAATTTCCTGGGGAGTGTCAAAGCCGACAAAAGCCTATGTATAAGGGGGCCATGCTGGATTTTCATCCCATGGGAAGTGAGAAACCTCTCTCTGCCCAGAGCCGCCCAAAATTATGGGCGACTCCGAAGGCATACTGACTGTCAGTATAGATATTGACAGCCAGTCCCTCACTCAACTCGCAGGCTCGAATAAGGGCAATGAGCTCTGCAGTTTGGGCCGACTGATAGAGAACTTGTGACGTCTCAACTACCATGGACAGTGTCGTGATTGCGTATGCGGCTGTTGTAGTGCCATCTAGTAGCTTAAAGCAAGAGCCATTGACATTTAGTTCCCCTTGGGCGTCAGATAAGGGAACATCAGTCAAGTCTACACTTCCTTTCGTCTCGTCCTCCGTCCGGAAGATACAATCATGTACGTCAATTTCCTCACTCTCAGAAGGGAGGGGTAGTAACGTGGCTGGGTTCAGAGTGGCACATCTTTTAATCGCGAAATGTGGTGCAAAGAGAGTAAAAATAAATATATATTAATCGCGAAATGTGGTGCAAAGAGAGTTAGCTCATAACCGGTCAGACATGCACTGGTGAGGTGCTGTGTCTTGGTCTTATTCAAAAGAGCATCCACAGCATAGGGCACCATGACTGTGAGGTCAGTATCAAGTATGAGCCCAGCTGATTACCTTATAGAGACGGCCAAAGCCGCGACCGCTCTTAAACAGCTCGGGAGGGCTCTTGCGATAGAGTCAAGAAGGGCAGAAAAATAAGCACACGGCCGTTGCTTACCTCCAAAGGCCTGTGTTAAAACAGAAAGCGCACAACCAGCCGTCTCGTGTACGTACAGCACAAACGGCTTTGCATAATCTGGCGTACCAAGCACAGGCGCAGAGCAAAGCGCAAATTTTTATTGCTCAAAAGACTGCTGACATTCAGGCGTCCAAGGCAAGGGTTCGTGCACATCTTTAATGGTTAGTGCGAGCAGGGGTTTTGTTAATAACGAATAGTTAGGGATCCACTGATGACAATAGGAAGTAATGCCAATAAAAGCGCGCACATCCCTTTGAGTTTTAGGAATAGGCATTTTAACAATGGCGCTGATGCGCTCAGGGGTCAACCTCCTACCCTCCTTCGACAGTAGGTGACCCAAGTAGTTGACCTCCTGTCGACAATATTGAAATTTGGAAAGGGACACTTTATGTCTGTGGTGTGCCAAATGCAACAACAATTTAACCATACTGTTTTTGCAACCCATTTCAGTGTCAGAAATGATGAGAAGGTTGTCTACATATTGGAGCAATACATTACCTGGGGGAAGCGTTACGGTGTCCAATTGGGCTTTTAAAGCTTTACTACATATACTAGGACTCTCAGTATAGCCCCGAGGAACTCGACAGAATCTAAAACTTCTGCCAGCTAGGGAAAAACCGAACAAGTACCTGCTATCTGGATGGATCGGAATACTAAAGAATGCATTTTTTAAATCAATGACAGAGAAAAATTTAGCAGTAGAAGGAATCATCGTCAAAAGGGCAGTGATGTCAGGGACCACCGGGAACTGTGGAACTACTATTTTATTTATTGCGCGCAAGTCAATCATAAAACGATAAACATCTGGATGATCATCAGAGGAGCCCGAAGGTGCCCTCTTAAGAATAAGAAGAATAGCGCTATTACAAACATTAGCAGTCGTCTCCTCAACAACTCCTGACTTAATCAAGTCCTGTATAATTTGTAACAAGGCTCGCTCCCCTGCTTGCAGTATTTTGTACTGAGGAATACGAGGCAAAATGGCATTGTCTTTAATTTTGATAGAAACTGGGGGTATCTGCAATAGTCCTATGTCCTTGTCACCCGTCGCCCACAATGTGGGCGGCACGTCCTTAAATTCAACAGGGAGGGACACATCTTTGGACAGACACTGCTTAGTGCTGACCACATTCGGGCCCATCGTCATGTAAACATCTTCCGGGGAACAATAGATAGTAGCATGCAACTTCTTTAATAAATCCAAGCCCATCAGATTTTCTCCGCAATTAGATGTCAACAAATATGGCGAATCCACAGTAAAAGGACCTATAGTCAGTGTAAGAGGTTTAGAAATGGGGTTCACAACCGGTACACCAGAAAATCCTACCGAAACATTATTATGGCCAGACAGGGCTGCCCCGGGGACCAGTGAATGAGAAATAGAGCTATTCATTGCACCTGTATCCACCAAAAATTCCTTAGCTGAGCCATGCAAATCTGCAGTAACGCAAGGACCGCGCTGATCTACAGGTATCTGAACTGGTCCCTCATCCTGTCCCTGGCTGTCCTAGCTGTGGGACATACCTGTCACCTCGTCTAAATCATAGTCATCATGATAATACTGGCCGCCCCTTTTTTGTCATCGAAGTAGCTACTATCCGGGCGATCCTGTAACGTTGCAGTATGCTGAGCTCTGTCCTGTCCACTAGCTCCACGACTCCGGCCACGAGAACCTCATCCTCTAGGGGCCGCGACTTTATGCAACAACACCGGAAACTCGCTATGCCAATGTCCCTCCTCTTTACAATACGCACACTGATTCGGCCCTACAGGCATAGTATTCCGGCTAGTACGAGGAAGCTGTCGGGCCATACCACCTCGTCCTCTCGCATTCCCTCGAGAAGCCTGCTGCAACAACACCTTCATCTTCAATTCTTTTTGCTTTTTCTCCACCTTATCCTCATTTTTCCTGTGCTCATAATACTGTGCCATACTCAAACTTACAGAAGGGGAGGAGGTAGTCCAAGTGCTCTCTGAGGCCTGCAACCGAGTTGCGATCTCAGGAAGTAGGTTCGTAACAAAACTATTAACGAACAATCGGACAACCCCCTCCACCGACAAATCCTGGCCGCTAAAATCCAAAAACACACCTTCGAACAGAGTGAAAAAAATCAGACACAATCTCATCCTTCTTCTGACGACATGATGTTAACTTGTCCCAATCTACCCTTCTCTGTGGAATGAGAGAATGCATTTACGTAATAATCCGGCCAGGCAAAGCTAGTATCTCGGCCTTAGGCTTCTCACCAGGCTTCCTCTCCTGGTCCCATGCTTTAATCTGATCCCAGGTACCACCCAACTCCACAACCTGGTCCTGTCTTTGCACCTGTCTCCAAATATCAACGGGCACCAGTAGGCCAAAGAACATCTCAATATCCTCAAGCGTCATCACTGTCGATGAAGGGGCCTCAGTCAATTCCTTATAATATGCGGTTGGATTTTTCCTAGGATCAGGCAACTGAGTCTTAAGGGATAAAACTTCACTCCTTTTCCATTGAGTGTAGACCCACTTTTCTTGGAACCAGGCCTCTACCCGTGGTCTAGTAACAACGTTATGCTGATCCCGTAGCTCTGGTATTTCAGGGTGATATATGGGGTGGACTTCCCTCATCGGAAACTGGGATACTGTCGTTGGGCTCTTCTCAAGCAACCTACCCCGATAAGCGACCAACGCAGCAACATTACCAAAAACTTTACCGGGTGCCATATCAACAACATATACATGATCCCTAATATCATAAATAATCTGGGGTGCTACACCATTGAAACACTGTTCCCACAGTCCAATCAAAGTAGCCGACATGTGCTTATGGGCATGTGGCCGCACAAAAGGCTCATAATTTTTCTTCACTCTCCACACATCTCCCACACTGTAAATGGGGTTACGAGCCCACTGGACAGCCTGGTCGGCTACTATCTTTTTCTCATCATCTCCCACATCTGATCGTATCAATATTCGCCCCAGTCGTTCCCTAGCAGTTTCCCAGTCTCCATCCCCTAGTCCTCTTACCGGCTTTCCGCTGCTCAGTAATGTCGGGGGATGTAGGAACAGGGAAGGAGTAGTGACAGACGTAACAGGCACCAACGCCGCTGCCGGCTGCGACGTAGGTGTAAGGGTTGGACACAGAGATGCCGAAACAATAGGCGTACGAGGGAGACTGGCAGTCATCGTAGGTGCAAAAGGCGAAGTCAAAGAAAGAGCAGGAGGCGCTGTGGCAGAGGCAGCTTGATCAATAGCAGAAGAAACAGAAACAGTAGAGACAGAGGGAACGGATGACTGAGGCTGGGGTATGGCAGGGTATATTCTCTGCGGGGCATATGGGGGTGGAGGTCGAGTATCTAACAATTCCTCCACAAATGTATCATTTTCTTCTCAGACAACATAAGACTTTTCACATTGTAATTGAAATTTCCTATCAGCACACTCTATTCCTTTTTCTATTTTCTCTCTATCATGTGCTACAGCTTTCTGAGTCAATGTTTGCATTCTCCCCTTCCGGGCCTCTTTCTCTGCTTTAGTTCGTCTCTGTTTAGCCTCCTTTTGCCATGTCCTGAGGGAATCAAACATCGACTGCCTACTCCTTTTCGCAAACAATTTTTCCTGCAGGAAATTTATTTTCTGTTCATCAAAAGTGCCCGTCAACAGCCACTGCAACTCAGCATTGTCCCTCGTATATTTGTGCCATAACGTACTAAACATAATAGGGCCAAGGCCATGTTTTACGTACATGTCAAAATTCGGACTACCTTTTGGAGGCGCCGGCTAACTTTCTTCCAATCGAGCATCAGCAGAACAACAACGACAGCCCAAGCAAAACAACTTACTCAAACAAGGCATTTTCAAAGAAAACAAGTTCACTACTTATGCCTAACAGATATTTGCAAATATCTTTACCAAAGTCGGTCCTCAGACCTCATCAAATACAAATCAAAGTGGTACCATGTTCATAAAGAACTCAAACAAATTCAAGCGCTTGTCCAAAGACTGTCCTCAGACCGCGTCAAATACAAATCAAAATGGCGCCATATCCAAAAAGAACCAAAGCAAACTCACCTGGTGCACACAGGTCAAACGAGTTTATTCTCCACTGCCGACTCTTCGGACCAAACGGTCAGATCCAAGGGTTTCGCCGTTCAGGACCCCAGTCGGGGTGATCGCTGGACGAGGCAGCTGCGAGTACAAGACTCTCTCGTGCAGGGATCCCCGGTCCGCTCGTCCGACCCGACGTGGCCCCGACCTTCTCGCCCGTCCGCAGGTGAGAATGGGTCACCCGATGGAGTCCCTGTTCGGGCGCCAAATGAAGGAAGTGTCCCGATTAGGGTCACTCAGGTCACTCGTGACCACCTCTCAGCCTTCCTTACAAATGAAGAGTCGGTCTGACAGTAGAGAATACAAACCAAATGTATTTATTAGAAGTACACTCGAGTGGAGTCTGGTCTGACCAGCCTCCTTGGATTGCTGCAGAGGGACTGACTTCAGCTAACCCCGGGCGGAGACCTCCGCTCCGCCCGCAGAGTGTGTGGAGATTTGCCTCCTCCGCGTTCCGCGGAGAAGGCAAATCTCCGCACACTCGCAGCGGAGCGGAGTTGGCCAGCCCCGCCTCCACCCCCCCTATATTAAAAATTACTTCTACATGACTTCAAATTAATTTAAAACCCCTTACCTGGCATGCTGCGTCCCGGGGCTGCCCTCCTCCCCTTCCTCACCGTCTGGGTAATTCTTTGAGAAAACTGTGCATGCAAGAAATGCGCATGCGGGGGCACGTGTGCATGCGCAGTTTTCTCAAAGAATTACCCAGACGGCGAGGAAGGGGAGGAGGGCAGCCCAGGGATACCGCATGCCAGGTAAGTGGTTTTAAATTAATTTAAAGTCATGTAGAAGTAATTTTTAATATAGGGGGGGGTGGAGGCGGGTGGCGTAGTGTAGCATAGCGGAGGTCCACGGAGTTTGCTCGCAACTCCGTGGACCTCTGCGTAGCCCCGCTATGCACACTACGCCCGGGGTTAACTTCAGCCAATATGAAGTTACATTAAGTACATCTCAAACCAATGAAAGCACCGCCCAGGATGGAAAATTCCAGGCTCACACAGCTAAAACAAAGAAGTACAGTAGGATAAGTTTCATCTCTAAGGCTGGGTACACGCTATCTATAAATGAAGGTCATCCTGCCCGTGCCCGCAGCTGGGCTGGTGGGAGAAGGCCTCTATCTAGTGGGAAAGGTATGTGCTAATGAGGACAATGTACTCAGCGAGACAGCATTAAACCTTGAGGAAAAAGAGAAAAAAAAACGAATGGAGACATTTCTCAGCAAGCTAGGGTTAGTTTCAATCATGATTCAAAATGGCGGCTCAACTTAAAATGGTCCCAAGTCTAAGACCAAATTTCCTCTTTGGCAGAATCAATCAATTCAGTTGCATCCACACAATATAACCATACCATATCATCAGAACATAAATTCACAAGACTAAAATACTAACAAATGGTTTTTATTAATTCTTTAAAACAATTTATTACAAAAATTTAAAACATTTTCTATAAAAAAAGCTTCAGTAAACCATTACATTTCATCAACACAATCAATTATTGTATGTATGTTAAAAAAGGCATAAAAACCTATACTGTATCAAAGGAGGGTCACATAGAAAACATACATAACATTTTTTACAATTTATACACAAAAGAGCGGGAGAAAACAATAGACAAAAAGTTCATATTATTGTACAGAAACACCAGTCAATAATGGATTGTCTGTCAGAGTCAAAATGCTTTACATAGTATTATTCTATTGACTTGCAAACATCCCAGTGATCTAGGGTCTATACATAAAAAAGCATCGACGCATTTCGGTGGATTGAAATCTATAACAACCACCTTCTTCAGGAATGTAGATATCTCCCAGCTACGAATTGTATTATCTATATTATACATACAAACAGAAGAAAGAAGAATACAAAAACATCAATAACACATGAATAAAATCTTCACCCTCTGATTCTAATAAAACCATTTATATCCTGATGATACAGTCATTTCAACAGACTACTCAACACTACCACATTCAAACCAGTTTCATTATAAAACACCCAGGTGTGAAACTCTATAGGTGTAATACCTTTTTAGATTTTTCAGATGCAGACTCCTGAGTATTTTCTATGCATTCTAGGAGTTCCAGTAAGCGTGCAACCCAATTATTCTGGTCAAATTGTATCGAGAAGATCTAAAAAGACCATATAATTTATTAGTAGGGCATCATAGATATTGACAACAAGAAATAGGCCCATAGTCAAAGTAGGGATTACCTGTATATTCCACGAAAACCATCCCTGTGCCAATGGCGATAAGATAGAAGGGTCAGCACCTATAAGAACTAAAGATGACATTCCTCAGTCTCAAACCAGATATACCTACTAAGATCATACCCACTATCTATTTAGAAAACCTCAATACATACCTCTCTTAAATAAAATCAAGGAACTCCGACCTTTCAGCCACAATAAAGGCAATTCCGGTTCTCAATTAACAGTCAACTTGTCCTTTCCGTTTTTACAATTATTCGCCAGAAACCCTGTAATATGAATGAATATATCTCATTATATCCCAAAAATACCATATTCACTATCCCGTTAGCGTATTCCCATCTCACATACCAAGTATCCCCCATGAATAACCAATAGTTAGTCTAAGGACATCTACAAAATTTATGGGGCTACACAGACATCCCCCGTATGCGTAATCAAGGAATCTATTGCTACATACTATTCCGACCAAACAGACCCTTAACATTGTAGGAATGTCTGTCTTTGCTCACGGCAATAGTTAAGAAAGCTTACAGGCACTATGTTTTGTTCCTAGTATCCTGTCGCAATAGACCCCTTTTGAAAATACACATATAATACGGCGGGAATATCTAGCGTTACTCGATGCCGTAATTCCTAATGTTTCCATATACCCCCGCTGTCCTATCAACTCTTACCTCTTTCTTCTGGACGTTACACTGGGACCAAACCTCCGATTCAAACCGCGAGCTCGATAGTCCCGGTTTTAAATATCCACGCCTCAATAGCACATGACTATCCATCAGCCTAGCTCTTCGTTACAGAACTGGTGGCGCCATGTTGGAACTGTCAAAAACATATACCGAGTAGATCTAAACCTCTGAATTTAGTAGGGATCAGTTTACAATTTAAGTCTATGCGGGAATTTTTCAGGGTGTAGTGCTCATTTCTTAATCAGACCATATCCTCATACGATTATATATATATAAATTTCCTAATTATCAATGAGTCTGTATAAAAGAATCATACAGACATAGAATTAATTTGGACTTAAAAACCCAAAAACCCATATGAGTGGTCTAAGTCTCCCAGTGTTTGGTGTGGGCGAATTTGAAAGAAAGCACATTTACAACGAATTGGCTCCTTTTTATGGAAATGTAGCGGGCTGGTACCGCTACATTGATGATATATTTTTTATTTCGGAAGGAAATATGGAACAGTTGAATGAATTTTTAACCTGGCTCAATTTGCGGGACCACCACTTAAAATTCACGTCCCAATTTAGTAGATCAAAAGTTGACTTTTTAGACATTACTATCAACGGATGGTGCTCTTATGGTGGAGTTGTATACCAAACCAATGGATAAGAACACACTGCTCCATTATTCGAGCTTTCATCTGAATTCCCAAAAGGATAACATTCCGTTCAGTCAGTTTCTCCGTCTCCGGAGAAACTGTTTGAATCTTGGTGATTTTTATAAACATTCAGAAGTCCTGAAAACCAAATTCAAAGATAGGGGATATCCCAAAAAATTGATCTCGCATTCCTTGAAAAGGGCTAGATTTTATGATAGAGATTCAATGATTAATAGGACGAAAAGGGAGAAAAAAGAAACCAATCGACTAGTATTTGTGACTCAATTTTCGAATATTAGCAATCAGATCAAAAATGTAATCAACCGAAATTGGCAGATTTTAAATGATGAAGAGGATGTAAACTTGGATAAACCCTTGTTTGCTTTTAAGAGAAATAAGAACCTCAAAACTGAATTAGTCCATACTTATAGGGAGGCATCACATATAACCCAAAGTACACTTTACAACACTCCAGCCGTAGGAAACACACGATGCGGTACTTGCAATGTCTGTGAATTGTGTATATTGACTAAAGAAATTAATCTTAATGGCATTTGTGTGTCCTCCAAGACTCCGAATAACTGCCACAGTAAAAATGTAGTGTACTTGATACGCTGCCCCTGCGGATTAGGGTATGTAGGCGAAACGGGGAGGGAAGTACCTACCAGATTACAAGAACATATGTCGGCAATTAGAACGAAGAAGCCGAATGCCCCTTTGGTGGCACATTTTGAGGAACTGGGACACAATGCACTAGATATACGTTGGTTCATTTTGGAATAAATTTGGATAGGTAGACAAGGGGGAGATATGGTGAGTAAAAGGAAAGAAAGAGAACAATGGTTTATCTCCAGACTTAACACGGTCCGTAAAGGACTTAATTCGAGAGAGGAATGGGACCGATTGGTGAGCCAAAACTGAGAATTTTTTGATACTGGCTTCTCTTTCAGGTAGAAAAAATGGCAGAAATACCTAAGTTAAAATGATTTTTAGAGAGGGAAATTAGATGGCAATTTAGATTAGGAAAAATAGTTTTTTATAAATGTCCTTGATGGTTTATGTTTGATTATTACAAAATAACCTCTTTTTCTATCATTAAAAGGAATTAAGGGATAGCCTATGGTCAGTTATTTTGGAATGGAGTATAGACAACATATGGGTTTTGTTTTTAAATATAAGCAAGACAAGCGCCGTCGAGCTATGTTTTGTTTCACTCATCACTTCAGTATTACGGAGATTTTTAAGAATACGGGAGACTAAGCACTAATAACATCGTTGAAGTGTTGGAATAATACGGTCTATCATTAGACCTGAGAGTTGAGCCCCAGAAGATTGTTTCCATGAGGTTGAACCCCCGAAGAATGTCTTTATGGTGTTCAGTGCCATTGATGCATGCACTATCTCATTCACCAGTCTAATATGGCGGTATATTAAGAGATATGTTAGGTGCACTGCAAACGATAACTCTGAATTATTCCAACCAAACACTGGGAAACTTAGACCACTCAAATGGGTTTTGGGGTTTTTAAGTCCAAATTAATTCTATGTCTGTATGATTCTTTTATACAGACTCATTGATAATTAAGAAATATATATATATATATATATATATATATATAATCCTATGAAGATATGGTCTGATTAGGAAATGAGCACTACACCCTGAAAAATTCCCGCATAGACTTAAATTGTAAACTGATTCCTACTAAATTCAGAGGTTTAGATCTACTCTGTATATGTTTTTGACAGTTCCAACATGGCGCCGCCAGTTCTGTAATGAAGAGCTAGGCTGATTGATAGTCACGTGCTATTGAGGCGTGGATATTTAAAACCGGGACTATCGAGCTCGCGGTTTGAATCGGAGGTTTGGTCCCCGTGTAACGTCCAGAAGAAAGAGGTAAGAGTTGATAGGACAGTGGGGGTATGTGGAAACATTAGGAATTACGGCATCAAGTAACGCTAGATATTCCCGCCGTATTAAACGTGTATTTTCAAAAGGGGTCTATTGCGACAGGATACTAGTAACAAAACATAGTGCCTGTAAGCTTTCTTAACTATTGCCGTGAGCAAAGACAGACATTCCTACAATGTTAAGGGTCTGTTTGGTCGGAATAGTATGTAGCAATAGATTCCTCGATTACGCATACGGGGGATGTCTGTGTAGCCCCATAACTTTTGTACATGTCCTTAGACTAACTATTGTTTATTCATGAGGGATACTTGGTATGTGAGTAGGGAATACGCTATTGGGATAGTGAATATGGTATTTTTGGGATATATTGGAGATATATTCATTCACATTACAGGGTTTCTGGCGAATAATTGTGAAAACGGAAGGGACAAGTTGACTGTTAATTGAGGACCGGAATTGCCTTTATTGTGGCTGAAAGGTCAGAGTTCCTTAATTTTATTTAAGAGAGGTAAGTATTGAGGTTTTCTAAATAGATAGTGGGTATGATCTTAGTAGGTATATCTGGTTTGAGACTGAGGAATGTCATCTTTAGTGCTTATAGGTGCTGACCCTTCTATCTTATTGCCATTGGCACAGGGATGGTTTTCGTGGAATATACAGGTAATCCCTACTTTGACTATGGGCCTATTTCTTGTTGTCGATATCTATGATGCCCTACTAATAAATGATATGGTCTTTTTAGATCTTCTTGATACAATTTGACCAGAATAATTGGGTCGCACGCTTACTGGAACTCCTAAAATGCATAAAAAATACTCAGGAGTCTGCATCTGAAAAATCTAAAAAGGTATTACACCTATAGAGTTTCACATCTGGGTGTTTTATAATGAAACTGGTTTGAATGTGGTAGTGTTGAGTAGTCTGTTGAAATGACTGTATCATCAGGATATAAATGGTTTTATTAGAATCAGAGGGTGAAGATTTTATTGATGTGTTATTGATGTTTTTGTATTCTTCTTTTTTCTGTTTGTATGTATAATATAGATAATACAATTCGTAGCTGGGAGATATCTACATTCCTGAAGAAGGTGGTTGTTATAGAATTCTATCCACCGAAACACGTCGATGCTTTTTAATGTATAGACGCTAGATCACTGGGATGTTTGCAAGTCAATGGAATAATACTATGTAAAGCATTTTGACTGTGACAGACAATCCATTATTGACTGGTGTTTCTGTATAATAATATGAACTTTTTGTCTACTGTTTTCTCCCGCTCTTTTGTGTATAAATTTAAAAAAAGTTTATGTATGTTTTCTATGTGACCCCCCTTTGATACAGTATAGGTTTTTATGCCTTTTTTAACATACATACAATAATTGATTGTGTTGATGAAATGTAATGGTTTACTGAAGCTTTTTTTATAGAAAATGTTTTAAATTTTTGTAATAAATTGTTTTAAAGAATTAATAAAAACCATTCTTTAGTATTTTAGACTTGTGAATTTATCTTCTGATGATATGGTATGGTTATATTGTGTGGATGCAACTGAATTGATTGATTCTGCCAAAGAGGAAATTTGGTCTTAGACTTGGGTCTATTTGGTGCTCTACCTCTTTTGTTTTTAAGGAGTGTCTCTCTGTTTTGAGATCAACTTAAAACGGTGCCGCGAATGCTAACTTTACATAGAGCAATATGCTAGCAAACGAGTGCATAACATTTACATTTCAACAATATGTAATTGATATTACATTAGGTTAAAAAAACAACACATTCCTACATTATTTTAGGATGCTCTGTTTATGAGTGATATTATAGTGTTTACAATGTTCAGACCTGTATACATACAATGGAAGTTGCATTGTGATGTGCCCTATGTGTGATCAAAGAAAGTAGCAAATATAGTTGTTAATTGGGGTTATAGAAGAAAGCAATAGGTTGTTGAAAATGACAGTCCACAGGAGTGCCAAGTAATCTTATGCCGACATGTTTCAACAATACTCTTGCTTGCTGCTGAGATCTTCATCAGGCCAGAACCTTCAGCATTAAAAAACAAGTGTCATCCCACAATTAACATGAATAGTTCAGTTTTTCAGATTTGTGTTTGATCTGGTGACCCAAAACGTAAACATGTAATTTTTTTCAATGTATAAGAAGACGATGTCCAGGCCAATCTTTTTTTATGACTTTTACTCACACCACTTGCATCTGACGAAGAAACAAGCACGGTCTTAATGTGTGCGCTTTATGCAAGCCATAAGGACAGACGGATAGAAACCTTTTATAAGCTATTGCTGAGGTGATGATCGTCAGTGCTAATACAAAGGACCTGCTAACGGGAGATGTGGACACTTGAGAAGGATCTCTCCAGTCCTGGTCTTGGCTGATCCTGCTTCTGAAGATATCCTTCAAACCCAAACTAAACAAAGTTGTACAGGCCTCCCATTGCATCTTCATACCAAAAAATAACTTTTCCTTATCTGTCTAACTTTGGAGTCAATCATAAGGCTTGTTATGTTCCGACTTTATTACACAAGTAGACAGTGCTGCCAAAAAATGCTATCAAAAGGGGCAAGTGGTGCAGAGAGGAGCAGCAAGGATGCTTGCTGGTGACAGTGCTTGGATGGGGTGTCTAGCATCGTTTGCCTGCATTGGGCCATGCATGGCCGGGGCGCCATGTGACCGACTAATTGGTTTACAGTTTACCACAGGATCAGGGTACTGAGATCAGCAGAAGTCAGCCTTACAACCACACTGAGAAGTTGGAAGGCAGGATTTAAAACCCCCAGCTTCTCTTTACAAGCTGCTAAGCCATGGAACACTTCTATGATTTCTGTCAGAACCAGTAAGAGCTGGCCAATTGGGGTGTGGTGGGATGGCCCCTCCACTTTCAAGATGCCGCTCATGCATTCAGGCTCTCAGCTTTGTTAATGTCATGTGGTTGGAGCGCAGCCGAGCATCGCCCTCCTTCCACACACAGTGTGTGTAAAAGAAAACTGCAGCTGTACCTGCATGAAGGGCGGTGTGTGCACCAGCCCTTCAAAGACTCCCATCTGATCGTCCCGCAGTCTCCTCTACAAGCGGAGGAGGCAAGGACCTGGACAGGACAAGCAGAAGCTTCACCCATGGCAATGCCCACCTGTCCCTGCTGCTCTGCTCTTCTTCTGGGCAGGAGTCAAAAGTGAAACCCGTTGGCCACCTGTAGCGCTGCTAGTGTGCCTGTGCACCAACATGTCCGTGTATGTTTGTGTGTTTGTGAGCTGGTCCAGCAGTGCACTTTTGTGTCGGTGAATAAATGTGTTGTGTGGGTGTGTTCCCATGATGTTGGTATTCGTTTGCGGGGGTGGTCCCTTGTACAATGGTTACACTGGCCAAAATCTGCCCCTTCTTTGCATACTTTATGGATTCTCAACAGCTGTCGCTGGCATAATGGTGGACATGTCCTAATTGTGCCCATCCTTGACATGTTTTGGGAATTCTTGACATAATTCAGGATATTCCTTGCATACTGGTAATGTGGGCATTCATGATATAAGTGCGACGTCAATGCCATGGTGGTGGCCCTGGCATAATGGTGCCCACCCTTGACATATTTTGGGCATTCTTTACATAATCCAAGGTTTTTCTAGCATATTGGTGGCCAGCCCTAACATACTGTGGCATTCTCGTCTTAAGTGGTGCCATCCATGGCACAATGGTGGCCCTGGCATAATGGTGCCCACCCTTGACATCTTGTGAGCATTCTTCTGGGCAGCCCTGGCATAAAGGTGGCTCTGGCCCCAATGCATTGATCCATGACATATAAGTGCATTCTTGACATAATGAATGCTATCTCTGCCATCATGGTGCCAATCCTCTCCATATTGGGGGCACCCATGACATTATTGTCGCTATCCGTCGTATTATTTTGTCTCTTGCATAATAGTGCCTGTCCATGACATATTGTGGCCATTTTTGGCATCATTCTGTCTACCCCATAAATACTTGTGATGAAAGTTCCTGCCATACTTAGGACATCCATGACTTTTGGTGATGGTAAATGGGCATGTCAAGATCTGTCCATGTGTGGCAGATGGACGTGTGAGTGCGTGATGAAAATGACACGTTCATATTTGCAGAGAACTTAAGTATTTAAAAGAAAATGATTGTCTGGTATTTCGGGACAAAAACTGAGTGCTTTTTCCAAAATTGACAACCCTGTGTTTGTGCTAATTGAGCCTGTTTATTGAATATGACAAGTTTTCATTTGATGGAAAATAGCGTATTTTGAGACAACTGCAAACTTTTGGACGGGGACAAAATGATAGCCTCGAATGAGTGCAGAAAAGTGTAATGTCCACATAACGGCCTTGAGAAGCTTCTGTTCACCATGTCTAATTAAAGCACATGTGTGGGAGGGGCACTGCTGTTATCAGTTTTCAGTTGAATCAGTTCTGCCATAATTTAAATGGAGCCGAACAGATGGCGAGCAGGACTCAGGGAAGGTTGAAGCAAACAGCAGCATATCTGAATTTTATATAAATTTGTTCTACCTTGCCCAACATATTCTCAACCACAAAGCCTGTTTTGGTAAATCACTTGGTTATGCAGAATAAGGTTTACTAT
The DNA here is from genome assembly GCA_963921515.1 of Calotriton arnoldi. NCBI lineage: Eukaryota > Metazoa > Chordata > Amphibia > Caudata > Salamandridae > Calotriton > Calotriton arnoldi. Next base: position 958,945 of record CAWUFW010003111.1, read on the forward strand.
CTGTAGGGTTTGCACTCTGTGAAGATCAAAGCACATTTGTCTGGCATTGAAAACCGTATAATTCTTCAGTCCAGGCAGTGCCCGGAAGTGGGACACTTCCTTACTGGAAGCGCTCTGATCTCTGAAATTCTGCATTCTTTCGTTGACCTCCCCCGCCTGGATGCTCACCCTTCCAGGCTCTTGACTCCACCACTTGGTCACCTGAGGAGCTGCTTCACCTTCTACAACCCAGGACATAGGACATCTTTGACCATCGAAGGTGGTTGACCCAACCATGCGGCCAGCCAGGGTGTCATGTCGTCTGTAACTCCCTTTGAGGCTGTCCAAGTCTCTCCCACAGGAGCTGCCACTCACCACCTGGAGTTCTGCAGCCTTTCCAGTTTCAATAGGCCTACCACCGACGTTCTTAGTTTCCACCAATGTCCTTTCGTTCCCGGTGTAACTTCACAACAAATCTTGGCTAAATTTGGCAGAAGTGATCACAGCAGTAACACTCAATATTTAGGGAATCAGATAAATTGTAATTATGTAGTTGTGAAAAATTACAGAAAAGTTATTTTTTTGTAATGGTTTTATAACGACCATGCTTTTTTATTTTTATAGATATGATATGGGAAAGCTAATCATGTTTTGCGTAAAACATTGACTAGCACATAAATTGGATGTACGTTAGCTAATGCTAATTTAGAGAATATTTAGTGAGCTGGGGATAATCAAATGATCCTCATGAATTAGGAGCATGTCTGGCAATGATACATCTGTGGAGCCCTGGTAAGGGAGCAGCTTAGGAGAAGCGCTCTTGAATTAAATGGCTATGATGAGATATCTGTATTCATTAGTGCGTAAACTTTATGAATCACTTCAGAGTATACACACAGTTGTGTCATAGACTATTTCATATGAAGAAGCTAATAGGTTCTAACTGTGCAAGAGAATACTCTCTGTAACATGCTGATTTTTCGTTTTTATATGTGATATTTTATAAGGTTTAAAAGGAGTTCGCTGTTAAAAGTAAAAGCTGGACCCTTAAGAATATCTGTCACTTCTCTGATGTACTGTTCTCTCCAGTGGGACCCAATTAACTCCTGATATGAACCAACCCGCAGTATTTCCTGACCACTTTGGTTTGGTGCCAACACGAAATCAAAGTGCGCATGCCCAGTGTTCATGATGTGAAAGAGAGAAGTGTAGATATCCGACGCTGCCGAATATCACGGCTGCACAGTTTTATTCACGCCTTTCTTTTTATCATCCTGCACTTCCGGTCTCTTTATTTTAGTCTTTCAGGTTCATTCTGATTCCTGCTTTATTTGTCACTGTTGCTGTATCTTTCTCTTCCTCATTCTTTCTCCTTTTTCTCCCTTTCTCTTACTCTCGGTCAAATTCTGATGCCGAAAAATAAGCCTCTCTTCACAAAAAGTCCTGCCAGTGCCCATCACGGATCACTGACAATATCGGAAAAACAAGTATTGTGTGGTCAGAATATCGGGTCAAAAATATTGAGGACCAAAATATCGAGAAGTCAGGGCCGGTTCTAGGGCGGTGCGGCCGGTGCGACTGCACCGGGTGCTGACGTGGGAGTTGGGGGTCGTATTTGCAAGTATATTATGGTTTTTAAAGCACCTGCTGCTGCGTTCTTTGCCTGCAGCAAATTTTCAGGCTACAATAAAAATGTCAAGATAACGCTGATGATAAATGTTCTTCTTCGAGAGAGAGCTCGAGAGTTTTGCCAGTGGAGGTTTTCACTCATCATGAAGTAGCTTAGAGGGTTAATATGCCTGCTGCAAAGAATGTGTACCATGTAAATCACAAAGTGCACATAATGTAAATAGGTCAGTGGGTTACTGCTTTTGTCAGTGAGATCCTTTTGTTACTTGCAGTTTATAAGTCAAAATCCTAACATAGAACAGTGCGCTATTAACTGTCATCTAAGAGCTGCATACAAATCGCAAGGTACAGATTAAAGAGTTATGATTTATCCCCAGTCTTTTTCATTATCCTAATGTTGCAAAAAGGGTTCATTTGGGTAGAAATAATTATTATTGTTAAAGAGAGCCCCCCAACCATGGTGTTACATTTAAAATTCTGTGTTTGTGCTTCTCCAGACCAAGCACTCAAACTATACTGCCTACCAGTATGGATGAGATGTGACGTCCATATCTTGTAGTCCTCTGTCTCATGTAACATTTCCTATACACTGATTTACACACATATGATTGAATGTCTCAGTGTGATGTAAAGTGCTCTGACACCCTACACTGGTACGAGTGGCGCTATAAAACTAATTAAAAGCATTAGAGAGAGTGTGGTTATGGAGACTTGAGGGGCACTGTTAAAGGGTGATGGTGAGGGCATCCATGGCGGAGGTGGACATTGGGGGGCACCAGCAAACATTGTCGCACCGGCTCCACCAGAGCTAATGCCAGCCCTGCGAGAAGGTAAGTGTAAATAGGTAGGTATAGATTTACTATTCTTAACTCCACATCTATGTACCTTGACGATGTATATATTGTCAAGGTACATAAATGTGCATATATATACATATATATATATATATATATATTCACTGAAAAAACCATAGGTTTCAGACACGTTATAGTTACAAATTAGCATTTAAAAAACCTTTGAAATTCACTGAAAAAACCATAGGTTTTAGGGACAGTTATAGTTACTTGGGCATTGCACTCGTAAAAAACCCGTGAAATTCCCCGTTATAGTTAGTTCAGCTAACTATAACTCGCGCCCCGCAATGCACTGCTGATGACGTCACATATTACATCACTCATGACATGGTCAGTGACATCACTGATGACATCACTGATGACATCTCAAATGACATCACTGATGACATCATCCAGTGACTGTGTGTTTCTGTAAAGTTTAAATATTTTTAATATATATAGGGAAAGGCGTATTAAAGAATGAGTGGGTGTATAAGTGTGTGTATGGATGATTTAGTAGGTGCGTGACTAATTCTATAAGTGAGTGATTAAACGTATCTTACTGAATGCATGGGTTAGTGACTAAACTGGGTGAATGTCTGTATCTGTCTGTTGCTGTGTAAGTGGCTGCATGGGTTTGTGAATAGCTACATGAGTGTCTATAAGAGTTATTGATTTGTTGTCTGAGTATCTGTATGGGTGCCTGAGTGTTTGTGTGGATTGGGTGTGTGAGACTGTGCATAGATGTGTGAGTGGGTGATTCACTGGGTGGATGGTTTCAAGAGTGCATCTGTGATAGACTGTATGGGTGGGTAAGTGTGTGTAACAGTGTGTTAGTGAGTGAATGTATGTTCCAGTGGTACATGTGTGAGTAACTACATATGTGAAAGGCAGTATATATGTGTGTTAGAGTATTTAAATGGCTATAAGTGAGAGTGTGTTATTGTGAGAGTGGCTGTATGGATGAGTGTGTGCTTGTATCAGTGATTGTATAAGAGCGTAACAATGTTCTAGTATTTGTATGATTAAGTGAGCTGGTGTGTGTATAACTGTATAGGTGAGTAAATGGCAGTGTGTTTAATTATTTGCATGACTGACTAGGTGTGTGAGTACCTCTATGGATGAGTGGCGGTGTTTGAGTGTCTATATAGGAGTAAGAGTGCATATGATAGTCCTGTACTGAGTGACCATAAGTATGAGTGACTGTACGGGTGAGTGAGTGGATGTGTGTGTGTAGACCTAAGAATCAGTGAGTGGGTATGTAGTTATTGGTGTTGGAGTGTCTATGGTTTTGCGAATGGCAGTCTGTAATTTAGAGTGGGTGTATCAAAGGTTATATTAGGGTGTGAGGAGGTGCATCAGATTATCACGTGGATGATGTCATCAGTGATGTCATTTGAGATGTCATCAGTGATGTCATCAGTGATGTCACTGACCATGTCATGAGTGATGTAATATGTGACGTCATCAGCAGTGCATTGCGGGGCGCGAGTTATAGTTAGCTGAACTAACTATAACGGGGAATTTCACGGGTTTTTTACGAGTGCAATGTCCAAGTAACTATAACTGTCCCTAAAACCTATGGTTTTTTCAGTGAATTTCAAAGGTTTTTTAAATGCTAATTTGTAACTATAACGTGTCTGAAACCTATGGTTTTTTCAGTGAATTTCAAAGGTTTTTAAAATGCTAATTTCTAACTATAACGTGCCTGAAACCTACGGTTTTTTCAGTGAATTTCAAAGGTTTTGTAAATGACAATTTTTAAATGTATTAATTGTTATATTAATTTTTTTCATACTGATTTACTACATTTTTAGAAACAATTTTTTTTTACATATTTTATTTTTTAAATTACATTGTAATTACATTATACATTACATTACAAAAATACTTTCTCAGAATGAATTACTTTAGTTTAAATACTTTGCACATAGGCAATAGACTTTTAAGTACAGTAGTTACAGTTGTTGCAATGGGCAACACATTTTCAAACACAATGCAACATTCTGCTCAATGTGAATTTCTAGTTAAATGCAATTAGTTACTTTATGGATTACTTTTCTAACCACAGGACTGGATCCTAGATTCAGTCCTGGGACATCTCCTGTAAACAGTTGAGTAAAAGCGTTTTGGTTACAGTACTGATTTTTAAGGAATATTATTGTATTTTAAAAGTTGACACTTAGAAACTTTTTCTCATATAGTCACCAATGTTATCCTATGGAAGGAAATTCACTTAGCAGGTAAAAACTGTTATCGTTACTTTTTCTTACTCAGTGTTGGATCCTGGATCCAGCACTGGTGCATCTCCTGTAAACAGTTGAAAGAATGCGTTTAAGTCATACAGGCGATTTTTAAGGAATATTTGTAGTTTGTAAAAATCAACACTTTGAAACTTTTTGCTGAAAACCAGACAATGGATTCCTATGGAAGAAAATATAAGTTACTGGTAAGTACGGTTAAAATTACTTTTCAGGGTCAGTGCTGGGCTAAAAGATGCAGCACTGGGTTCTCTCCTGATAACAGGTGAGTAAATCGGAATTCGTATTTCGGCTGATTTTAGAGGAATATTTTAAAGTTCCAAAACTCCACACTTAGAAGAATTTCCAAGTGAAACCAGTCAATGTTAGCCTATGGAAGGAAATTCAAGTTACTGGTAAGTACGGTTAGAATTACTTTTCAGGGTCAGTGCTGGGCTAAAGGTGCAGCACTGGGTTTTCTCCTGATAACAGGTGAGTAAGTCGGAATTGGATTTCGGCTGATTTTAGAGGAATATTTGTATGTTTCAAAAATCAACACTTAGAAACTTTTTCAGCAAAAAGCAGGCAATGATATCCTATGGAAGGAAATTCAAGTTACTGAAGTTACCGTTGCAGAGAGGTGTAAAAAGGGGCGTGGCCTCTGTACACCTCTCTGCAAGGCAGCCCCCTGGCGCATACTGGAGGTTCCTGGTGGGCTAGTTGGCCCCCAGGGACCCCCAGTATTCAAGGGGAATTTGTTCCCCTCTGCAAACGCGCCAGGGCGCGTTTGCAGAGTGGTGAAGGAAGGGGCGGGGCCTGCGGGCCCGATCGTTTTTTTTTTTTTTTGTCGCCTGAAGGGGGCTGTGTGGCCCCCTTCCTTTTCCTGCTTTTGGGCCCTGGGGACCCCATCCCCCAGGGCCTTACCCCTTTTTGTAATTAAATTTTTTTTTAAAACGGGAAGGGGCCGCGTGGCCCCCTTCCCTGGGCCTGTATTGGCCCCGGGACCCCATCCCCGGGGCATGGCCTCTATTTTTAATTTTATTCTTTGGAGGGGGCTGTGTGGCCCCCTCCTCTGGCCATTTAAGGCCCCGGGACCCCATCCCCGGGGCCGGCCATACCCTTTTTTAAACTTTGGGGAGGGGGCTGCGTCGCCTCCTCCCGGGCCACTACTTGCCCGGGGACCCCATCCCCGGGGCTGGCCCTCTCCGTTGGGGACTGTGGGGGTCCCCAATCCCCCACAGTCCCGCCGGCTCCCGCGTCCCTTGGGAGCCGGCATTGCTTTACACATGGGGAGCTGCTAAGATGCAGCTCCCCATGTGAAAAGCAATGTGCTTGGATATTGGAAGAGAGAGCAGGTTTCCTGCTCTCTCTTCCAATATCCAAAGCAGTTTGCTATGGCAGGACGGAGCCGCGAGGCTCCCGTCCTGCCATAGCAAACTACAGTGTCCCGGGGTAGGCACCCGGGACACTGCAGGAGCCGGCCCTGGGGGTGGCGGTCCCCAGGGCCATCAAGGGCTCCAGGAGGGCCGCGCGGCCCCCTCCCTTAAATTGCACAGCCCGGGAGGTGGTGGTCCCCGGGGCTCTGAGGGTCCGTAATGGACCCCCACATTTATTTTATAAGTGCCCGGGAGGTGGTGGTCCCGGGCGTGTGGGGCTGGAGCCCCACACACACCTTATTTAAATAAAAGAAGCCTCGGGGGTGGCGGTCCCGGGGCTGCGGGAGGGCAGAAGAGCCCTCCCGCACCATTTTTCAATAAAGCCCCAGGGGTGGCGGTCCACGGAGCTTGGGGGCCTTTGAGGCCCCCACACATAAGCTAACCCCCCACCATGCCTCCGGGACTTGGGCCACCCGGGCAAAATACGATCGAGCGGGAGACCGCGCTCGATTTATTTTCCGGCAGAATCGCGCACCCTGAGCGCATCCTGCCGATTTTTAAAAAATTATTTATTTTTTTTTGCCCAGGGTCCTTGTGGGACCCCTGAGCAAACCTAGGAGTCAGGGTGTTTCTACCCTGCCCCTTTGTGCGCTTTGCGCACTTGTTTCTGTCCCTCGGTTCTACCGAGGGACAAAATGGCTGCCAACACTTCCTGATTTGGAGTGTTGACAGCCAATTAGCATGCAGCTCGTGATCGGGAGGGTGCACTCCAAATCAAGAAGTGTTGGCAGCCATTTTGTCCCTCGGTAGAACCGAGGGACAGAAACAAGTGCGCAAAGCGCAAAAGGGGGCAGGGTAGAAACACCCTGACCCCTAGTTTGCTCAGGGGTCCCACAAGGACCCCTGGGCAAAAAAAAAAATTTTTAAAAATCGGCAGGATGCGCTCAGGGTGCGCGAATCCTGCCGAGAAAAAATCGAAGTGCGGTCTCCGCGCTCGATTGTATTTTGCCCCCGGGTGGGCCAAGTCCCGGGGGCATGGTGGGGGTTAATTTATGTGTGGGAGCCTCAAAGGCCCCAAGCCCCGGGACCGCCACCCCCGGGCTTTTTAAAAATGGTGCGGGAGGGCTCTGAGCTCTCCGCAGCCCCGGGACCACCACCTCCCGGGGCTTTTTTAAATTAATTTAACAACCTGTATGGGGGCTCCAGCCCCCCACACGCCCGGGGACCGCCACCTCCCGGGGCACTAACAAATTAAAATGGGGGTCCGTTTGGACCCCGAAGCCCGGGGACCACCACCTCCCGGGGCTGTGCTCATGTAGAGAGGGGGCCGCGCGGCCCCCTCCTGGAGCCCTTGATGGCCCTGGGGACCGCCACCCCCAGGGCCGGCTCCTGCAGTGTCCCGGGTGCCTACCCGGGACACTGTAGTTTGCTATGGCAGGACGGGAGCCTCGCGGCTCCCGTCCTGCCATAGCAAACTGCTTTGGATATTGGAAGAGAGGCAGGAAACCTGCTCTCTCTTCCAATATCCAAAGCACATTGCTTTTCCACATGGGGAGCAGCATGTCAGCTGCTCCCCATGTGGAACAGCAATGCCGGCTCCCAAGGGACGTGGGGAGCCGGCGGGACTGTGGGGGATTGGGGACCCCCACAGTCCCCAACGAGAGGGCCAGCCCCGGGGGATGGGGTCCCCGGGGCAAGTAGTGGCCCAGGAGGGAGCCACGCGGCCCCCTCCCCAAAAAAGAAAAAAAAAAAAATGGAAAGGCCGGCCCCGGGGATGGGGTCCCCGGGGCCTTAAATGGCCAGAGGAGGGGGCCACGCAGCCCCCTCCAAAGAATAAAAATAAAGGCCATGCCCCGGGGATGGGGTCCCCGGGGCCAATACAGGCCCAGGGAAGGGGGCCACGCGGCCCCCTTCCCGTTTTTTATTTTTATTAAAAATTTAAAAAAAGGGGTTAGGCCCTGGGGGATGGGGTCCCCAGGGCATAAAAACAGGAAAAAGGAAGGGGGACCACACAGCCCCCCTTCAGGGGACAAAAATTTATTTATTTATTTTTAAACGATCGGGCCCGCAGGCCCCGCCCCCTTCCTTCACCACTCTGCAAACGCGCCCCCTGGCGCGTTTGCAGAGGGGGAACGAATTCCCCTTGAATACTGGGGGTCCCTGGGGGCCAACTAGCCCACCAGGAACCTCCAATATGCGCCAGGGGGCTGTGTTGCAGAGACGTGTAGAGAGGCCACACCCTTTTACACCTCTCTGCAACGCAGCTCTGTGGCGCTTTTGGAGGTATATGGTGGGCTAGTTGGACTCCGGGGACCCTCAGGATTCAAGGGGACTTAATCCCCAACTTAAAACGCGCCACGGGCGCGTTTGCACAGTGGTGAAGGGAGGGGCGGGGCTTCAGGGGACATGTGTGCAAACAGGCCCCGTGGCGCGTTTTAAGATGGGGAATTAAATCCCCTTCAATCCTGAGGGTCCCTGGGGCCAACTAGCCCAACAGGTACATCCAGAAAGCGCCACAGAGCTGCGTTGCAGAGAGGTGTAAAAGGGGTGTGGCCTCTCTACACGTCTCTGCAACGCAGCCCCTGGCGCATATTGGAGGTTCCTGGTGGGCTAGTTGGCCCCTAGGGACCCTCAGCATTCAAGGGGACTTAATCCCCCAACTTAAAACGCGCCACGGGGCGCGTTTGCACAGATGTCACCTCAGGCCCGCCCCTCCCTTCACCATTGTGCAAATAATCCTCTAAAATCAGCCGAAATACGAATTCCGATTTACTCACCTGTTATAAGGAGAGACCTCAGTGCTGTATCTTTCAGCCCAGTACTGGTCCTGAAAAGTAATTTTAACCGTACTTACCAGTAACTTGAATTTCCTTCCATAGGCTAACATTGACTGGTTTCACTTGGAAAATCTTCTAAGTGTGGAGTTTTGGAACTTTAAAATATTCCTCTAAAATCAGCCGAAATACGAATTCCGATTTACTCACCTGTTATCAGGAGAGACCTCAGTGCTGCATCTTTCAGCCCAGTACTGGTCCTGAAAAGTAATTTTAACCGTACTTACCGGTAACTTGAATTTCCTTCATAGGCTAACATTGACTGGTTTCACTTGGAAATTCTTCTAAGTGTGGAGTTTTGGAACTTTAAAAATTCCTCTAAAATCAGCCGAAATACGAATTCCGATTTACTCACCTGTTATCAGGAGAGACCTCAGTGCTGCATCTTTCAGCCCAGTACTGATCCTGAAAAGTAATTTTAACCGTACTTACCGGTAACTTGAATTTCCTTCATAGGCTAACATTGACTGGTTTCACTTGGAAATTCTTCTAAGTGTGGAGTTTTGGAACTTTAAAATATTCCTCTAAAATCAGCCGAAATACGAATTCTGATTTACTCACCTGTTATCAGGAGAGACCTCAGTGCTGCATCTTTCAGCCCAGTACTGATCCTCAAAAGTAATTTTAACCGTACTTACCAGTAACTTGAATTTCCTTCCATAGGATATCATTGCCTGCTTTTTGCTGAAAAAGTTTCTAAGTGTTGATTTTTGAAACATACAAATATTCCTCTAAAATCAGCCGAAATCCGAATTCTGATTTACTCACCTGTTATCAGGAGAGACCTCAGTGCTGCATCTTTCAGCCCAGTACAGGTCCTGAAAAGTAATTTTAACCGTACTTACCAGTAACTTGAATTTCCTTCCACAGGCTAACATTGACTGGTTTCACTTGGAAATTCTTCTAAGTGTGGAGTTTTGGAACTTTAAAATATTCCTCTAAAATCAGCCGAAATACGAATTCCGATTTACTCACCTGTTATCAGGAGAGACCTCAGTGCTGCATCTTTCAGCCCAGTACTGATCCTCAAAAGTAATTTTAACCGTACTTACCGGTAACTTGAATTTCCTTCATAGGCTAACATTGACTGGTTTTCAGCAAAAAGTTTCAAAGTGTTGATTTTCACAAACTACAAATATTCCTTAAAAATCGCCTGTATGACTTAAACGCATTCTTTCAACTGTTTACAGGAGATGCACCAGTGCTGGATCCAGGATCCAACACTGAGTAAGAAAAAGTAACGATAACAGTTTTTACCTGCTAAGTGAATTTCCTTCCATAGGATAACATTGGTGATTCTATGAGAAAAAGTTTCTAAGTGTCAACTTTTAAAATACAATAATATTCCTTAAAAATCACGACTGTAACCAAAACGCTTTTACTCAACTGTTTACAGGAGATGTACCAGGACTGAATCTAGGATCCAGTCCTGTGGTTAGAAAAGTAATCCATAAAGTAACTAATTGCATTTAACTAGAAATTCACATTGAGCTGAATGTTGCATTGTGTTTGAAAATGTGTTGCCCATTGCAACAACTGTAACTACTGTACTTAAAAGTCTATTGCCTATCTGCAAAGTATTTAAACTAAAGTAATTCATTCTGAGAAAGTATTTTTTGTAATGTAATGTATAATGTAATTACAATGTAATTTAAAAATAAAATATGTAAAAAAAATTGTTTCTAAAAATGTAGTAAATCAGTATGAAAAAATTAATATAACAATTAATACATTTAAAAATTTTCATTTACAAAACCTTTGAAATTCACTAAAAAAACGTAGGTTTCAGGCACGTTATAGTTAGAAATTAGCATTTAAAAAACCTTTGAAATTCACTGAAAAAACCATAGGTTTCAGACACGTTATAGTTACAAATTAGCATTTAAAAAACCTTTGAAATTCACTGAAAAAACCATAGGTTTCAGACACGTTATAGTTATAAATTAGCATTTAAAAACCTTTGAAATTCACTGAAAAAACCATAGGTTTTAGGTACAGTTATAGTTACTTGGACATTGCACTCGTACAAAACCCGTGAAATTCCCTCGTTATAGTTAGTTCAGCTAACTATAACTCGCGCCCCGCAATGCACTGCTGATGACGTCACATATTACATCACTCATGACATGGTCAGTGACATCACTGATGACATCACTGATGACATCTCAAATGACATCACTGATGACATCATCCACGTGATAATCTGATGCACCTCCTCACACCCTAATATAACCTTTGATACACCCACTCTAAATTACAGACTGCCATTCGCAAAACCATAGACACTCCAACACCAATAACTACATACCCACTCACTGATTCTTAGGTCTACACACACACATCCACTCACTCACCCGTACAGTCACTCATACTTACGGTCACTCAGTACAGGACTATCATATGCACTCTTACTCCTATATAGACACTCAAACAACGCCACTCATCCATAGAGATACTCACACACCTAGTCAGTCATGCAAATAATTAAACACACTGCCATTTACTCACCTATACAGTTATACACACACCAGCTCACTTACTCATACAAATAGTAGCACATTGTTACGCTCTTATACAATCACTGATACAAGCACACACTCATCCATACAGCCACTATCACAATCACTCACTCTTGCTTATAGCTATTTATATACTCCAACACACATATATACTGCCTTTCACATATGTAGTTACTCACACATGTACCACTGGGACATACATTCACTCACTAACACACTCTTACACACACTTACCCACCCATACAGTCTATCACAGATGCACTCTTGAAACCATCCACCCAGTGAATCACCCACTCACACATCTATGCACAGAGTTGCACACACCCTCCCACACAAACACTCAGGCACCAATACAGATACTCAGACAAGCATTCAATAACTCATATAGACACTCATGTAGCTATTCACAAACACATGCAGCCACTTACACAGCAACAGACAGACGGATACAGACATTCACCCAGTTTAGTCACTAACCCATGCATTCAGTAAGATACGTTAAATCACTCACTTATAGAGTCAGTCACGCACCTACTAAATCATCCATACAGACACTTACACACCCACTCATTCTTCAATACGTCTTTTCCTATATATTTTAAAAATATTTAAACTTTACAGAAACACACAGTCACTGGATGATGTCATCAGTGATGTCATTTGAGATGTCATCAGTGATGTCACTGACCATGTCATGAGTGATGTAATATGTGACGTCATCAGCAGTGCATTGCGGGGCGCGAGTTATAGTTAGCTGAACTAACTATAACGGGGGAATTTCACGGGTTTTGTATGAGTGCAATGTCCAAGTAACTATAACTGTACCTAAAACCTATGGTTTTTTCAGTGAATATATATATATATATGATGTGATCAAGACCGTGAGGTAACGGTCGAAACGTGTCATGCTGGGCACGGGCCAAGTACTGACTGGTTGCTATGTGAACTATAATGAGAAATAAAGCACTGCATCACTCATAATTTCCATCTTGTGGTCCGTACCTGTTTTTGCCTGCGCAAGGTGGTGGCGAGTGGGAATTGCTTTGCATATATATTTATATATATATATATATATATATATATATATATATATATATATATATATATATATATATATATATATATATATATATATATATATATATATATATATATAAAACTTTACTTGCCTATAGAAACTTAACTTCACAATATTTCTGCCCTCGATATTCTTGACACGGTATTTTGTCCCGCAATGTTCGTGTTTCCGATATTCTGTCTAAATGTCCCCATCACCCGAAACCACTGGCACAAATTAAATACTGGGTATGTTGTCTGGTTAGGTCAGGAAGTTGCATTACAGCTATTAGTGCAGTTTGCACCTAAGATGCATTTTGGATTCTTCCAACTAATATATGATATGTACAATACTCCTGCTCATATGGGGTTCCTTGGAACAGCTCCTGTCCACAGCAGATAGTGCTCGTGGACCTGTGGACGCGGTACTTGTAAAATAACCAGTTTGTGTGCCGATGCTACAAGTCCTATGCGAGTGCCACTGCACTTTTCAAGTCTCTGATCTCCGCAGGGTCAGTCTCCAGGCCACCCCAGGAAAACTAGGGCGCTCACTAGCCTATCTTCTATCTTTTAAGGGGCAACATCCACCACGACCTCAGGGACCATCTGCTCCCTGGGCCTCCCAATGACATAACGCACAATGAAGGGTCCCCCTTCAGAATGTGAATAGGGGCCCCTGAGTCTTGGCCGAGTGTGTGACTCCTGAAGGGTAGGGGACCCCTGAACGCCTGGGGTTCCCCCTGCGCAACAGGGGCTGCAGGGGCCTGCGTTACACCCCTGGGGCCTCCGGCTAACTTGGAGTTCCCCGGAACAGCTCCTATCCCAGCAGCTCGGGGAGATGGCATGTATATATAACATTATCAGTTTGTGTATCGACGGCCCGAAGTCTTACGGAGGGCCAGTGGAGCAGCATAATTTTGGCTCCATCCTTACACGTCCCAACTGCACAATATATTTGTGTACTTATCACCATTTACTCTGTGTCCTAATGATTTTAATGTGAAGTGGTGCACTTGACCTCATTACTGAAGTGTATTCACTGTAGAAATTAGACATTCACATGAGTGTGCACTCACGTTTCAGTATAACATTAAGGATCGTAGTTCTCATTCACATGAGTGTGTACTCACGTTTCAGTATAACATTAAGGATCGTAGTTCTCATTCACATGAGTGTGTACTCACGTTTCAGTATAACATTAAGGATCGTAGTTCTCATTCACATGAGTGTGTACTCACGTTTCAGTATAACATTAAGGATCGTAGTTCTCATTCACATGAGTGTGTACTCACGTTTCAGTATAACATTAAGGATCGTAGTTCTCATTCACATGAGTGTGCACTCAACGTTTCAGTATAACATTAAGGATCGTAGTTCTCATTCACATGAGTGTGCACTCACGTTTCAGTATAACATTAAGGATCGTAGTTCTCATTCACATGAGTGTGTACTCACGTTTCAGTATAACATTAAGGATCGTAGTTCTCATTCACATGAGTGTGTACTCACGTTTCAGTATAACATTAAGGATCGTAGTTCTCATTCACATGAGTGTGTACTCACGTTTCAGTATAACATTAAGGATCGTAGTTCTCATTCACATGAGTGTGCACTCACGTTTCAGTATAACATTAAGGATCGTAGTTCTCATTCACATGAGTGTGCACTCACGTTTCAGTATAACATCAAGGATCGTAGTTCTCATTCACATGAGTGTGCACTCACGTTTCAGTATAACATCAAGGATCGTAGTTCTCATTCACATGAGTGTGCACTCACGTTTCAGTATAACATTAAGGATCGTAGTTCTCATTCACATGAGTGTGCACTCACGTTTCAGTATAACATTAAGGATCGTAGTTCTCATTCACATGAGTGTGCACTCACGTTTCAGTATAACATTAAGGATCGTAGTTCTCATTCACATGAGTGTGCACTCACGTTTCAGTATAACATTAAGGATCGTAGTTCTCATTCACATGAGTGTGCACTCACGTTTCAGTATAACATTAAGGATCGTAGTTCTCATTCACATGAGTGTGTACTCACGTTTCAGTATAACATTAAGGATCGTAGTTCTCATTCACATGAGTGTGCACTCACGTTTCAGTATAACATTAAGGATCGTAGTTCTCATTCACATGAGTGTGCACTCACGTTTCAGTATAACATTAAGGATCGTAGTTCTCATTCACATGAGTGTGCACTCACGTTTCAGTATAACATTAAGGATCGTAGTTCTCATTCACATGAGTGTGCACTCACGTTTCAGTATAACATTAAGGATCGTAGTTCTCATTCACATGAGTGTGCACTCACGTTTCAGTATAACATTAAGGATCGTAGTTCTCATTCACATGAGTGTGCACTCACGTTTCAGTATAACATTAAGGATCATAGTTCTCATTCACATTTGTGCATTTCTAGTTATAATGCATTTACTTAAAGTGCTTTTCTCATGTACTCATCTATTAATGTTTTGCTTGTGTCCTGTAACCGTACGTGTACATATAACCATGTGTTTGAAGAGTACATTGAAACATTCTATTAATTTAGCTTAACCAAAGGCCTTTAGCATTTGGTCTTTAATGTTTAACCTTCAACGTGAAAGCTTTGCTTGCGCTGCAATGTTCTTTCTTTTGCAGGTGCGTTCACATGATCTCATAGCTAGTGAAAGGCATATTGTGTGATAGAGATAGTGAAGTCGAGGAGGGTAAATTTTGGCAAGGATGAGATGTGATAACAAACTAAGAGAAGACTCTTTCCTATCCATGTTGTATCAGGGGCAGGGAGACATCCAAGGTCGTCCTGATGTTTAAATCATAGGATGGGAAAATTGAGTGAAGTTGCCAAATTCTACAGTGAGATAGTGGGAAAGTACTGGAGTCGATGAGGTGGAATTCACATATGTGCTGGGGTGTGATTGGTGTTCACACTTTAGTCTTTATGGCAGATTCCCTTCAGACTCTGAGGGGTACAGACCTCTCTGCTACATTCTCATTGTGTGGCTTTATGCTATGCAATTCCTGATTAGGAGAACTTCTACTGAAGTCTCCGTTATGCAGACACCTTTCTGCTTTCCTTAATTTAATTAGGTTTCCCTATTTTTCCAACTTTAGTTTAAGACTAGTTTAGGCGGCTTTAGATTTATTCCTGTATTAGCAGGGAGAATCGAACTCTGTACACTGACCATCAGGTCTAATTCCTTATCTTTTCTATTGCTGCAACTGAGTTTCATGTATTCCTTATGCTACTAAGACTTAATTTAATTTGATGTTTGGGTTTACCTTTGGTGATTCTGTATCTTTACAATATGTTTTTGAGATTCATATATATCAGTTTGGCCCTACATTTGTAATAAAACTCATTTAACTTTACTTACTGATTCCTGCTTCTCAACGTGTGTCAAAAATGGCTTCACTGTAAATTGAATTGCTTGATTGATGTTAGCTCCCCTTTACCTCTCAGGCAACTAAAAAGATGCAGCGCAGGATAAATGGTAAGATTGGCCCTGTGCTCTAGCATCAATCACTTTTCAACAAAGTGCCACACATGGCAATGAGGCCTCCAGCACAGGATTCCAGTCTCCTGGAGAAAGATGTACGGACCAGCTGCACACAGGCAAAGCCTTCACAATACAAGGCTATTGGGTTTTTCCAGGCACAATTTCCGGATGCAGCTAGGAATGCATAGTGGGTCCAGGTATGATGAAGGTCTGCTGGATTAGGCACTAATCACTTATAAAGGGGAAGTGGTCCCTGGCAGATCACTTCTCCTGTCCCAGCAGCATCAGCCTCCTAGAAGCAGGTCGCAGGCTCTACGGTTCCCTCGAAGCCCACCTCACAGTGTGGATCCTTTAAAGTCATTGTGACAATGCCCTCAGTGCTGAAAGTAAGGACAGAGGTCTGCTGTTCCATGTTGGTTTAGGTGCTTTTGCTAGTTTCTGTGCACAATAATTCACATCTCTTAATCCTGGTTGATGCATATTAATGAGACAGTCTATGTGTGCATCACTATTAGTGCAAGGACCACGTTCAGCTGTAGCTGCACAAAGGAGCCGGTTGATCACGGAATGTACAAGTGGCTGCAGAGGGTTCTATTGGGATGTTTAGCATCCCTCGGTAGCCTTTTTTCCTGTTTCTGGCTGTTTATCTGCCTCACTGAGGAGTCCTGACCTCGGGAGACGTGAATGAATCTGTCATTTGGGGCCTGATTTAGAGTTTGGCGGACAGGCTCTCTGTCGCGAATGCAGCGATGCACCCTGCCCTCGGTCTGTCCACCTCATTTAGAGATAGACGGACCTTAATTTGTTCTTTGACCGAGCCCCCATTGACTCCATTAATGCTGTGACAGCGGTTTCTTTCATTGTACACAGATGGCGACTGGGATGGCGGTCATCTCTAGATCTGATGGACAGTATTCCGTCAGAGTGGTCGAGGTAATGTCCTCCATCACCCTGACAGAGGGAGTAAAATCCGTCAACCTATAAATCAGGTCCTTGCTCTGTAGCTCACCTTGGTGTTGTGTCATGGGACAGCTGCGTTGGGCGAGTAGCTCGAGGCAAAACAAGTTCTTGGTCATGAAGTCAACACTTTTTGGTACTTTCTTTAGGTTCTGTGCTGCTGAGAGACAAGAATTTTCCTACAACATCTTAAAAGTTGCAACGCCAGTACCATACAGACTTTCCTTGACACAAAGTTGACAGTGTCGGCGTAGCCACAACTGACTACGGGCATCCTTTGCGGGACTAGGTGCGATCGATGTGTATGAATGGACGAGACAGTATAATACCAGAATATCTTGCCCAAAACTACATATCGTTTACAAAAAATTTGTTTCATTGGAATTTTTAATCGAAAATCTACACCCAATGGAGAGTTATTTTTGTAAACAATATTTGTGTTATTGCTTATGGTCCTGGCTGAGTTCACCTGATGAAGGTGGAGTAAGAGGTCCAAGAAAACCTTTATGCTTAGAAACAAATTCACTATTCATGGCCATCCAAAAGTACTTTACATCATGGGAAGAACTCATCCCTGCTTGCTGGTAAGAAATACTGGCTAGGTGTGCTCCACTCCAGGGCTGGGTTCGAGGCGCTTTCACTAAAAAAGCACTTTTTGAAACTGCATGAACTATTTTTAATACCATCTTAGAGCCTGCTGTGGCCTACCCTGGTCCTTAGGAGGGGCCGCTTCCTTTGCCAGTGTGCCTTCTTACCTATTCCTGCTCCTATTGGTCAACGGTCAGTTATTTACTTATATATTTTTAAAGTTCATTAGCTGGATATTCTATTATGAGTATCTTAATGCGATTGCTGAACCGTGAGGTGACAGTATATTACCTTCTGTGGGGGTACCCCAACTGTGCCTCGACTACTTAAGCGAGTTTGTCACCCACCTACTTCATTAACATACACCCCCAAATCG
This sequence comes from Calotriton arnoldi, assembly GCA_963921515.1. NCBI lineage: Eukaryota > Metazoa > Chordata > Amphibia > Caudata > Salamandridae > Calotriton > Calotriton arnoldi. The sequence continues at coordinate 976,837 of CAWUFW010003111.1, forward strand.
GGGTCTAAGACAGCCTTTTAGTCATTATTCCTAAATTATCATCTCCTCTTCCTCCTTTCTGCTGTCTGTAGCTAGTCCCCTAATAGTTCTACATCAAAGTAAGACACTCAGGGGCATATTAGCAAGGGCCTAAAGCGGCACTTTTTGCCACTAAAGCGGCGATTTTTTTATCGCCCTATCAGCAAGCTGCCGCTAACAGGCGTTCGCGACAGCTTTCTGGCGATAGCGGCCCGTTTTCCCATCGCCTTGCATGCCAGCGATAAATATCGCTAATGACATGCAAGGTAGGCGTTCCCAACTAAAAGCGACTGAAAACAGTCGCTGACACAACTTCTCCCTATTAGCAACGCAGGCGAAGCGATAAAGAAATTCGCGCTAAGCGCGAATATCGCTAGAATTTAACACCTGCTAAAAACATGACTTACCTGTTTGTAGAATAGGAGGTGGATTGTCAGCCTAAGTCCACCATGGCGTTAATGCGTGAATATCGCTGGATTTCCAGCGGTATTCACGCATTTTGCCGCTATTGCTGGATATTTTATCGCATCGGAGATAAACCTTGCTAATAGCATGTTATCTCCGCGATAATATCCAGCGATAGGCGGTATTAAGAAAATGCGCGCTAAGCGCGGTTAGCGATAATTTTCGCCTGTTGTTGCTAATATGCCCCCTAATGCACAGAGATTCACCATCAGTCTCTATTCTATCATTTTTATCCTTTTGACTGTCCTTTTTGTAGGAGGTTATTTTATTTTTAGAAGTGTGCTGTTTTCTGGCATGACATGAATTTATGCAATTTCTTATGAAATGAATTTCATGCAGATTGACGTATAAACACCCCTTGTGCAAGTATGGTGTTGACAACTCTGTAATTATTTGTGTAAATGGTTTAAGAGTCCCATTTGAATGCCCTTCCCAATCAGTCTCAAGGACACACATTTGAGTCTGGCTGTGAGTGCAGAAGAGGCAGATTGTGAAGGCAACAGATGGATGTCTGGTTCAAGCGTTCTGTTTTCATGAGGCTGATGGGGGGGAGGGGGTTGGCTGTGTGATGTGCATTCTGATTCATCTGCTGTTGATAGAAGCAGGGAACCTTGATTCAATGCTGCAAACGCAGTGGTGAGATATCGCAAGTCTTGTACAAGAGCCTGTCTGATATATAATAAAGGGAAATAATGCCAGGTCATAAATAACTTTTATGGAGCCGCCATCTTGGTTCAGGTCCAGGAAACCTTGCATTCTATACTTCACCAAAATGATTCACACTCGTTGAGCCGCTGGGTGCTATACTCCTGGGTGGTTATTTACACACTATGCCCCACCCTCAGCGGGGCAACTGTAGTAGTGCACAACCACAGTTGTCACAAAAACCAGGTGTAATTACATTCATGCAGAGAACACATCACCACTCGTACTAGGTCCTTCTCCTACTTCGCAGCCAAGACCTGGAACGATCTCCTCCTTCACCTCAGGTGAAGCCCGACACTGCACCAGTTCAGGAAAGACCTCAAGACCTGCCTCTTCGAATGACCCCAACGGAGTTGCATGCCCCCCTCCCTTTTCCCCCCAGCGCCTTGAGACCCTAACGGGTGAGTAGTGTGCATAACAAACCCCTGATTGATTGATTGATACTATACCTACAGGTAGAGACTCCCACCGCAGAGGAAGCAATCCTACTCTTCTGCACCATGGGTATAGGCAGGGTATAACGTCCCTGAAAGAAATGAAGCTTGGCAGGAGAGATAGAGTAAGTGTAGTTTTATGGGCACTAAGAGGAAGTTGTCGCAGCACTCTGCACCCCCCAGCCTGCTTCCAGTGGACTCCTGAGAATCCCCATGACCTCACAGCTCATTCCATTCCATGACGCAGGATGCCGCACAGGGCCACTGGAGCTATGCAATTCATCGGCGCAGCATTTTCTGAATAAATATTAATTCGCCATATAATCCACATAATCCATAATTTCCAGATTTTAACACAAAATATTTTCTTCTAGCTCAAACGGATCAACAGTTACTAAAAATATTGCCATAGATGTTGCCACACAGTGGAAAGCCCTTCGCAAAGGTTGACTGATCACCTTCCAGTTGTTGATTGTTGTATTTAGGTGTTAAACTGGTATTAACGAGGTGAAACTAATACCCAGACAGAGTTAGCTTGTAAGAATGACTAAATAATGAACTAATACTGCCACAAAATCTGGCCAATTACGCCATACAATTTGCTTTTTCTTTCTGCATTATTTAGTCAACCCTTGTGCGTTATTTGGCCGTCCCCTGCCGCATAATTCCAGTGGCCCTGGAAATAGAAGCCTCTGCCTCCCTGCCAGTCTCTCCCAGAAGTAGCCTACACCTCTTCTGGGGTGGTAAAAACAACTGACAGCAGTGGGGCAGCTATGTTGCAACAGCAAATGTGAAGTCAAGGCATGCCTAAAATTTGACCAGTGAAGTGTGAGGGCGGTATCAAAGGCAGTGGGGTGGGAGGTTGTGCCAACTTGTGGCATAGGAAGGTCCCCACCCACTGCCCTAAACATACCCAAATATACAGTGGCGTAGCAAGCACTACATGCGTCCTAATGCAAGCAAGGAAAATGGCCTCCTCTCCCGCAGTTCGGTAGTAAAAAACAGTGCCATTTCGGGTGCAACATGCTCCTACACTCTCTGGGCCCTGGTGCCACTGCATGTGCTGAACTTTTGATAGCCGTGCACATGCGAGTATAATCCTTTGTGGTGACTCACTGTGCATTACTAGTTACTGCCTACTTCAAAGAATTAGTGGTCCCGGAAACACCAATTCCTCTTTGCCCCAAATCTGTAAGATTTAGTTGAAAAATAACAAGTACATTTTTTTCACTGTGCTTACGTGGTAATGCTTCTAGAGAGGCGACTAACTAGCTCTTGTCTAGAGAAAGCGCTGGATTAAATTGTTCTCATTACAGAAGACATAGTAAAATGCTCAGGGCCGACAGGCACCTGGTTTAGTGAGGATCTTTTGTCTCTGAAAATAGTCTGTTAATGGGCGATAGGAATGGACAGTTCACTATTGCCTACAGTGTTTAATTTGTGCTGGTGTTTGCTGGTGTTCAGCACTGGCACTTATTCCTAAATACCGGCTTTTTTGTGTCCAGCACAAGGTGGCGCTGTCTATCTATTTTGAGCTGAGCAACTCAGTTGAGTGTTTAAATGTTAAACCTTGCACTTCAAAGCTATACTTACACTTGGAGGTGACCTGGACTAGTCAAAATGTCAGATGTGAGTGAGATGGGCGGGACATATGCTGGCGCTGGCATTCAGCAGCAGGAGCTGAGCGTGGGCCAGTTACAGTAGACTCCAGAGTAATACCCTGCCCCTTCTTTTTAAAATAAATTAAGCACTGATTGTCTGTAACTAAGGAACAATATACAAGTGCACTCAAAGAAAGGCAAACACCATTAAAGCTACTCATTCTCATTGTTACATAACTCGAATCGTTAGTGCACTGATTATAACAACGGCGCTCATTAACGACCCCCCACTGTTGCAGCACCACTGCCCCTTCTTAGAGTACCATCTGCTCCGAAATTGATGCAGATTTTTGGCAGTAAAATGAAAGAGATCAGGACCCCCTTTTCATTGCCATCAGTCTCCTCAAATTAAGGGTGCGTCCCTCTCCCCTTCCTGTACCAGCCATCCTGGAACTTACTCCCATCAAACCTGAACTGACTTTGCAAATGACGTCTCTATTAAACTCAGATCCCCTGCGGATCCAGGTACAAGGACATTTGTAAAGATGACATCGAGCAATACCCCCACCCCCTGCTACCTGGGGTGACTGAATCTGTGCGAGCCTCAGTGTTAGGTGATTCATGTGTGATCTTGGATAAAGCTTGGATAAAGTGTGGTCTTGGTCAATACATATCTAATAAGCATATTAAAAAGTACAATTTTTAAAATACATCATTTCATTCACTGGTTTAAGAAATAATTGCAATGCTTCTTTTGTCGATCAATGGTTTCAACAGACGACAGCGGTTAATATGCAGTAAAGGGCAGACAAAGACCCCCTGCTCTAAAGATTGAATAGAGACCCGACAAAGATCACACAGTCTGTTCTCCGGAGCCAGACCACTCCAAGCTCCTGTAATAGATTTTAATGGCAAGATATTCATACGAGCCAGTAGGGTAAAGACTCCCCTTGGAAAGATCGCCTCACACATCAACAATGCTGCAATCACTCACGGCACTCAACCAATTCATTCCCTTCTGCACTCGATTCTTTTCACTCAACAGGTACCACCAAGGTTAAAAGTTACACAAAGCTTTAATCTCATATATATGCACTTATAAATACATCATATCAGCATGGAGCATATCCGAATTTCATATCCTGATACAGTTAATTATACATCACATGAATGTTATAAATTTCTCTACAGGAAAAGCTCCAAGCACTAATCAAAGGTTATACCTCTGGGGGTGCATACAGACTGGGGAGTTCTAAATTGTGAAGGAGTTCGATTTGGAATACCTTTTGTACCTGAGAGTGGGGCGAGTGGATGGGGCTAGGAGTCCCCGTGCCCAGAAGAGAGTGGAATGTATGAATGGGTGGGCCTAAACTCATACCCGTGGGTGCATCCCGGGTAGGTTTGGGCCCAGTCCCGGGAACCCATAGAACTAGCATTACCCCTAGAGAGCAGGGTTCACACTTGGTAAATTTTTAGTCCTGGTTCCCCACTTTGGAGGGGCTGTTTAGAGAATTAGGGGTGCATTATCGCTTGAGTACTGCTGAAGATGAGTATACATGAAGTTTTAATGATACTGTGAAATGTTATTGTGTTTTACTTTATATTATATGTATGTGTTTTGTAGATATTGAATGCATTATCTATCTATGGGGAGACTTATACCTAATTACATGGTCCTGAAGAAGGTGGTGGAAATCTGTCCTAACCAACCAAAACGTGTTGACGTATCTCTTACGCAGAATCCGTTCACAACAAGGGACTATAGATGAAGAATATCTACTTCATCGGGACTCGTGTTTGATAGATATAACGGATCAGCATATATAACAGATACATGAGTACTGTTTTGCAGGGGGCTCCCATTTGTGTTTTAATCTTTTAATCGTTGTTTGTATATCTGTGGGTCCTATGTTGCACCGTAGTGTGGGGGGGGGGGTATAAGCAGTAAACTGCCTTTTAGATCAATGTGATGTATAATTATTATTTTTAACTGTATCGGGATATAAAGTTAGGATACGCTCCATGCTGATATGATGTATTTTTAAGTGCATATATAGGAGATTAAAGTTTTGTGTAATTTTTAACCTTGAAGGTACTTGTTGAGGGAAAGAGTCGAGTGCATAGGGTAACAATTTGGTTGAGTGCTGTGAGTGATTGCAGCATTGTTGATGTGTGAGGCGATCTTTCCAAGGAGAAACTTTATCCTACTGGTTCGGTAGTGCCCTGTCCCCTTGGTGTGAGGGACCCCTCTCATGTTCTATTAGTTGACGTTATTCATACGAAACAGTAAGAAAAGCTGCCAGAGGCCGTGCTCCAAATTCCACTTTAGGTAGGGTTGAGGCTGCGCCCCGGAACATGTAGAAATGATAACCTCCATCTTCCTTTTTTCCATTCACGTCATCATATCCTGTTTCATTGAACTAGTCCTAATACTATGTTTCAGAAAATACTTGAGTGCAAAGTGGGGCAAACCCACTATCTCAGCTCTACTCAATCTAAAGTGCTAAAGTGCTTGGTTATAATTCTTACACAAAGCACTGACCTTCCTGCTTTGATCTGGTGCTTCTGTGCAGAGTAGCCTCTGCAGGAGGGCTCTTTACTGTGCAAAAGCCTATGACCCCGTCGCAGGACAGCGACCAGTCAATGACTTTAATAGCATAGAGTAGATAGAGTTAGTGATACGTTTGCGCTGTACACAGCAATGAAGTGGTTGAAGTGTCTCCGGCCTAGCGCCCTGTAAAGTGATAGGAGTGCGTTAGCATCTGCCATGTCTTACCAGAGGGATGCGAGATATGTGTCTTTACTCAAAGGCTGGCGGAACAGATTTTACCCAAATAAGGGTATGTTTTAACACTTCCAACTCATCTCTTCCTAAAAGCCATTTACATTTTCTAGGGGTTCTACACCCCTTGGCTTTGAAGGTCATCACTTTACTGTTCCTGGTATTATTTTTCAAGCTGTGGCTTTCAGCAAAGCGACGCAGACAATCCAAACGTTTCAGCAGACCGCTGGGGTTAGGTCCAAGATCACAATATCATCTGCATACAGCAATGAGACTCTATAGTGGGGCACCCCCTCCCAACTCATTCAAAGCCCCGGGTAAGTCAAAAATAAATACAGAAAATAATAAGGGAGTTAACAGGCATCCTTGTTTAAGACCATTGGGGCATATTATCAAGAAACGGCGTTAAACTTATCGCCGGTTTAGCGGCAGAAAACTGCCGCTAAAGCGGCGATAATGGGCTTGATAATATGCCCCTGAGAATTCCAATAGAAGCCCATGTTCTGGTGTCAACCTGGGCTTCTATTGGAATTCTCCAGGGCATATTATCAAGCCCATTATCGCCGCTTTAGCGACAGTTTTCTGCCGCTAAACCGGCGATAATTTTAACGCCGTTCTTGATAATATGCCCCTAAATTCGTTAGAAGTTTTGGCGATAGCCCACAACCGCCCCCAAGTAACGCACGGCGAAAGAATAAAGTGCTACTATCAGATTGAGCAGGTTTTCTGGAATTTTCAAGTCTCTGAGCTTTTGCCACAGGGTAGGTCAGTCTACGTGGTGAAAAGTCATGGAGAAATCAGTGTATACCGCGTGGACAGGCATACTCCGCGACACCACAGACGTCTCCCGAATCACCTGCCGGGCTGTGATATCATCCAAGGTGGAGCTGTGTGGTTTAAACCAGCCAGCTCCCGCGGTAGGATGGTCTTGGCCTCCGCCCAGGCTTGCAGGAGATCCTAAAGGCTCTTAGCGAAAACCTCCCCAATGGACTCAAGCAGCGTTATTTGCCTATAATTACTGGGGAGGGCGATGGAACCTTTCTTATGTAATGGTAAAATAATGCTGCTTACACCGGTCACTTCCATGCACATTCTCCCCTTGGCTCCTAAACTTTTGTTGCCACTTGCCATAATTCGCCACAATGTTCCCCTAACTCACCCTGAAGGCCTCGGACAAGCTGCCTTTCCTTTTGTAGACCGTCTCTAATTTGCTGATATTCTGAAAACTTTCAAAGGTCATCTTTGCGTCTTATACTTCAATTCTGCAGCTGCGGTAACTTTGCTGTTCAGTGCCTGGGATCCTCCATCGTCATCATCCTCTAGGCCACAGTGCGTCCATGAGGCCTGGTTCCGGACCATCCAGCTCTTGTTTCCACTCAGGTAATGTTGCCCCTTTTGGGTAAAGGCCCTAGCGCCGTCATGGTCCCTGCAACAAGGAATGATAACTGTAGAAAATCGGCCTTCTCTGCGTGGTCCCCCGTATTTTGTGACCTCTTGGTGGTCCCTATATTTTTCCTGGCTTTAGAACTCTGTATACATGCTCCTGCTACCCCGTAGTAAAGTGCTTGTGTGTCAACATGATGAAATTGTTATACTCCTAATTGGTATATTTAACCTACATATTTGTCCCTTGTATATGGTACAAAATGTACTCAGGGCCTGTAAGTTAAATGTCACCAGTGGACTGCAGCACCCATTATTCCATCCACTACAGAGACATTGTAAAACATGACTTCAGGCCTACCTTTGAAGGCTGACTGTGGCAGATTAAACACTGCAGTTTGACCTACCAAAATATACTCTTTCGACAGATCAAAACCTCACTTTTAAATATTAATTAGTCACCCCTTTGTAGTCCTTGTAGCCCACCAGTGAAGCCTGTCTGTTGTGTGCCATAGCTGCCAAGGGGCTGAGTTCAGATTAATTTATTAACTTTGAGGACTTACCCTGACCAGCGATGTGAATATTCCTTGAAGTGGGTACTCTCCCACCACAAATATTGATTCAATTTTATACATGCACTTTACAGCTATACATGCTTCGTTAAATATCACCCGCCTTGGTCGGTGGTACCACAAGGCATTAGACCCTTTCTTTGCACGCTCTTGTACTGAAGGGTCATCATTTTTGACTTCACTTCAGTAAGCCAACTAGACACTTTAGCACTCAGTGTTGGCTGTGATGGTCTGCTTGTCGAATGAGCCTGATCTTCATGCAGACTAGCGGGGCTCCTCCGCTAAGGCGGCGAAGCATCGTCCCGCTGCTCTCAGAGTAGTGGAAAAGGGAAAAATAAAATGATAATAAAACAACATTATCGTTTTATTTTTAGTATGGGCTGCGGGGCCAGGTGAAGGCAGGGCTGGGGTCAAAGGGAGGAGAAAATATGTATGAACCATAAGTGCGCATGACAGTTTGGCCGGCAATCTTGGGTCGGCCAAACAGTCATGGGCACTCAGCGTTTCTCCACCTGGCTGTGTTGCTCAACCGGGTGAAGAACAGTCCTAGGGCTCCCAGGCACTGTCTGAGCGGCCAAACAGGCCACTCAGACCAATCACAACACTGCTGTCATGCTGGTAAAAGCAGCGTTGTGATTGGCTTAGGGGAGCCTGTGTGCTGTCTAGAGCCAGGAAGAGAAGAGAACGGAGGAAAAGCTGCGGCCGTAATCAGGTAAGTGATCTTTTTTATTTTTTTTAATCCTCCCCCCCATCTTGCCCCTGTTCAGTAGCAGCCGTCACTGAGGGAGACAGAGTATTGCGAGACCTGACTAATGATAGAGTCGGGCTTTACAGGTGACAAGTACCCCAACCTATAATGTCATCTTTTCCTTTTACTAAGTAAGTAAGAAAGTAAACTTTATTTGCATCAGTTAATAAAAATCCTTGCAATAAATATGTACAAAACAATCAAGTTAAAAGAATCAATTTAAAAAATGGCAATAAAAAATAGTAAAAAGGTATCAAAGTCTGTGTACAACCGGCTGAAATGGGCTCCTGTCAAAGCAAACCAAGAGGGAGGGTACATCAAGTAACTGTACAGAGATTACAAGAAATAAAAACAATAGGGCAGCACTCCACATAACTTAAAAACTGCCTTAAAGTGCGGCTGTGAGGATTGATAACAGCATAAGAGAGAGCACACATAAACTTTATTATATATTATTTAAACTATTATTTTTGTTCTCTAGTTATCAATGGAGCAAGCAACGCGCTTTTCCTAGCTTACTTATTTTTTGTTCGAAGCAGTTTAAGTATTTCGCAAATCAACAGTTCAATATGGGGTCATCAGCTTGTAGGCAGGCTATGACGACCTGTCTGAATGTGCGAAGCCCTTTGTTTTTTAAAGTTTTTAAGAAAACAACTCCTGTCAGTGGCGATTCCAGGACAGATGCATAGAAGGTGGGAGAGCTCTTCCGTACTTGAACCACACAGACGACAGCCTCTGTTACCAGTATGCTGCTATGCTGGTTTTTCTGCTTGGTTAGGAGGGCAACCCAGGGAAGATAGTAGCAGCTTTAGTTTTAGATGCAGCGGGTATGTGCAAGCTAGGTGTTTTTCTCAGTTCAACTGGGAGTAGCTGTTAATTACTGACCAGGCGTGAGATCTTTTTGCAAGATCATCTTTTTCCTTTAGTGTGGAGACCTTGGCCATCACGGTATTCACAGATTTTTTAAAGGCGTCGTATGTGCCTGGCAGCTCCCGTAGATTGCCAAGTTGTACATTTGCTAGAGGGTGGTCTCAATACTCTTTGACTCTGCTGCTCTTAATACTGCCTGTGTTGTAGACAGTTGACCACAGGATATTATTTAGTGTGTTAGCATCTGAATGTTTAGCTTGAAGCAGCACTCGACAGTTGCGCCCTGCTTACTAACTGATTGCGTCAAGAGACCAAACTCCAAGCGTATCTGGCTCGGGGAGGAGCTCTGTGCTAAGTTCGAGACTTGCCTGTACACCTTTAATTGAAGGTTATCCAGTAGGGCTGCGTCACCACCATGAAGAGCCTCATTGTCGCAAGTTTAAGTTGGCAGGACCTTTGCTGCCATTACCCTCAGTAACGAATTGAGTGTTGAGCCCTTCAACCTAGTATATATGGTTTTCAAGGCCATAATTAAAGCCCTACTGTGGTATCCTGCTCTCTTCTCTATCTAGTCCTTTCTCTATGTTCTGTACTCTGCAGCTCAGCCAGTGTAAGTAATGTCACAGAATGTTCCCTGTGTGTATGTTTGAGTGGAATTGTCAGTTGCTGTATGTGGGCTGAGCAGCAGGGAAGCTGCTCTCGGTGGGGCTGATTCTCCTGATACTACTTTCAATACTACCACAACCATCTTATCCTCTAATGTTCCTGTCCTGATTGAACTAAAGAATAAATCTACCATTTGGATAAAACTACATCTCAGTCTACCTCCTTTCATGCATTTCACACCTACTCTTATTTGAGATTGCCCCAAGCTATTGCTTGAAGGTTCCCTTATCGTCCAGCAAAACTCCTAAGTACTTGTATTTGTTTACTGTGTCCAAGGTGTGCATGCATAAAAGCCACACCGCGTTGTCCTTGACTGTCTTGCTGACCATCATTACCTTCGTTTTGTTTCTGTTGATGACTAAGTCGTTTTGTGTGGCGCGCAGTTGCAAGATGTTTATCAGCCTTTGCAGGCCTACTTTAGTTTAGCTGCACAGGACCGCGTCACCTGCGTAAAGTAAATGATTCGATACAAATGTTCCGAGGCGGAGGTGGGGGGGTGGCTGTGAGTTGCGTCAAGGAAGCGGGAGAGGTCGGCCATAAAGAGATTGAAGAGATTGAAGAGATATGGTGCCAGCGCACATCCCTGCTTTAGACCTTGATGTGTATAGATCTTTCTTGACAGAAGAGAGTCATGTCTGCCTTTGAACCGCACCTAAGTGCAGCTGTGGAGTGACGGCAAGTCGGCTTTCCACTGCTTATAATTTTAAGCAGATGAGGTGGGATGTTCCAGGCCCTAAGCATCCTCCAGAGCTTTGCTCGGTTTACACAGTCGAAAGCCGACTTCTAGTCAATAAGCAGAGGTAAGTCATACGATGCTGCTTTACCATTTGATCGAGTAGGATTGACATAGCCAAAATGCTTGTGATCGTGCCAAAACCTCTTCTAACGCCAGTTTGAGTCATTGGAATTATCCCCTTTGATTCTGCCCAGGCAGTCAAGTCCTGGAATACAAGTGTTGCACAATAATTTGGTTCATTAACTAATAGGGTGATAGGACGGAAATTCTCTGTTAAGGTCTTATATCCCCCTTTATAGATTGGAGAGATGATTGCGCCTCAGCACAAATCGGGTATCTTTGGGTGGTTATTGCGTTGGAGTAGAGAGGAGCCAGCTTTTCGGCCCAGTACTGTGGGTCAATCAATCAGGATTTATAAAGCGCGGCTAATCACCCAATAGGGTATCCAGGCGCTTGCAGACCCCAGGGGCCTTTTCGAACCATTTGAATCACCAACTAAAAAGTAAAAAACAAATTCAATCCATCACATAAAATAATTCCAACACATAAACCAAGCAATTCCATATAGCAATCACATAATATTAACACAAACATTTTAAAATTACTTTTCCCACCCAAAATGAAATAAAATAAATAATACTTTCTGTTCTGTAGCTGCAGATATTTCTGTATCCAAGTATTAAAAATAGGAATCCACCAAAAATTGGAAAAATATTGTCCAAAACCGCCCTAAAAAATGCAAAAATAAAACAAATCCAATAAATTCCATCAAAGAAATCCAAAGTATGCAGGAACCATAAAAAAATCCAAAAGTGTATTAAAAAATAAACACTCCAGTAAAACCGAAAAAGGAAACCAAATTAAAATGCCTTGGTTTACTATAAATTAAAAATGATTTCCCATTAAAAAAAACGTAAACCCCCAATGGCCATAGCACACGATCGTAGACAAACACCTGTAAAGTAAAATAAACAACCCACCCGCAAAAACACATTAAACACCTAAAAACACACACATATCTATCTATCTATATATATATATATAGAATACATTTTCTTGTTGCAATTGTAGAAGGGATTTAGTGAGAAAATATATTTGAAAAATTGAAAGATTACTGTATTTGTGGTTAAAATTAAAAAGACAAATATCAGTCTAATCATTATTGTGTTAATGGTGGTGGAGAGAGGGAAGTTGTCCTTTTAAAAGCACTCTCTATACATGTGAAACTCTGGGACCCTGTTGAAGGCTACGGCTGAAACGCTTTGGTCCTGTGTGTGTCTGCACCCGATGGTGATGTTTATTTAATAAACTAAAGGATTTAATGAATCCCCGGCTGTGCTGCTGTTTCCTTACCTCAACGTGAAGAGACTTTATTTCAAACGGAGGCTGAAACGGAGACAAATTCTTGAGATATATATATATAAGAGTTGATCATCAAACCATAACTAACATAACTGAATCTAACAATACATTGCCATAATAGTACACAAAAATGCAAACCTACAAACTATTTAAAAACAATATCAGTAATACATCTAAATATACAGGGAACCCACAAACAGCACTATAACTACCTTCTAGACCTCCCTCCTAAATCCCCCCTACCCTCAAAACCCTTAAGCCTGGCGTACCCCATTGGGCCCAGGAGGGCCATCTCTCCCTCCTTTTCCAAATGACCCTGGAGATTTCTTGTTCAGGGGTGCATACTAATTCTAGGCTGGAGGCAGTGTAGAAGGCTGCACCTAGAGCAGATTTACCTTGAAGTAAAAACTGTATGAGGAGGCTGGGGGAGCTGCAAGACCATAATGGGAGGGCGCTCTTCAGCTGCAATCGCAGCTTGGAAAGGTGCCATGGCCTGGGTACGTGGGCCGTTCAATGCGGACCCTCTATGGAGAAGGGCTAACAAACTGACGGCAGTGGTGTAGGCTGTGCCTCCTGGAACGTTGTAGTTGGTGACTCTTTTAGTATCGAAAAGTGTTTTTGGAGGAAACCCGCCCAGCTCTCTTCCCTGATCAGGATGCTACTTAGGGCCTGCCCATCTCGGTTTAGATTCTTCACAGTTATTTCCGCCATTTGGAAAGAGCGGATGACAGGGAAGAGGGTGAGAGATGCAAAGGTGTAATCTACAATGAACTCTAAAGAAAACCAACTGCATCCTTTAGCAACCAAGTCTGAAGGATTGAAAGATGCTCAAAGCAGCTGCTGAAATGTTCCAGTCCAAAACGTACCGTCAGAAGGAAACCTATATATGGATGGCGAGAAGCAGGTTAAATAACTTTCACCTAAATATATTTACCAACATTTGTTCTACACCGAGGGCTTGGACTATGACTTTGGAAATGTAAATTCAAGCTATTGATAACCCTTGCTCTGGGAGGCCATGGGAGAGGTATTGCCACATTTACAGGGATTCTGGGGCAGGTGATCAGTGAATGTTATCTAAAATAAATGAGTTTATCATCACAGACTCTCATTTGATTCTGTTTGGAGCTAATGCAATTAGCAACACACTACTCGTTACATCTCGTATTTTCGGTAATTAATGCGGCTCCCTTAATTGTGCACGCAGATGTGAGGCAGGAAGCCTCTCCTTTGAACTCTTGTGTGTATTGACAAACCAGCCGTCTCAGGGATTGAACTGAAACATCAGCTTTTTCGAGGCTATTAATGGAAGGGAGTTCAGAAGAGGGGGCTTAGCGAGTATTTATTTATTTTCTTTTTCTTTTCTGATTGCAAGCTTATTTCTTTTGAATTGTTTTATTTTGTATTGACTTTTACGCATGTTATTCAAGCATATACATACAGGTACAAAAAACAGATATAACACGAGAAAGAAAATAGTGCATAGGCACCTGACAATTTCTATAGAATACAATTGAACACACCATTATTAACACCAACGCTGCAAAACAAGCAAGGCCGAGGCGAGGGTGCCCATGTTAGGGTTAAGCAGAGAAAAAACTGAATGGGAAAGAAGCTGTGCTTAATTTGTGACAGGTGGTTCCAGGTGGTGGGCTGCAAAAAATACACAAGGCATGAAAGGGAACAGGAAGGTGTTGGGGAGCAGGGCGTTCAGAGGTGTCCTTCAGCTACTCAGAGGAGTGCAGGTTGTCGCACAGCTGAAAGGATCCTCAGACCCCACCCCGATGGAAAAGACAACACCGTCCTAAAGATGCAAGTAATGTCGCTCCGTTAAACCAAGAATCTTGGGGCGGATGACATTTTGGCATCACTAGCTCGGCTCTGATGACAAACCAGCTGTGAGTTAACTAGAGACAACTGTTGAGTAAAACCCTAGAGAAGCAAGACTGCAGAGGGCGCTGTATACATAACACCTCTGGGGCACTCGCTTTTTTGCACCAGGGCCACCATGGCATTCCAGAACGGGCCTCATAGGCTCACCTGGCCCTTTTTGCCATATAGATTTTACCTGCACTGATTGTGTCCCAGTGGCAGTTCAAGGGGCGTGGCTCCATTCAGACAATCCTTTGATGAGGTGCAGAGGCAAAGTGGTCTTCAGGAGGTGCACTGACTGTGTCACACATAGAGGTGACCTGTAGTCATTAGAGAGGGGGCATGGCAGTGCTTAATTTGAGCCAGTGGTTTCCAATGCTGGGCACAGGCACTTAATTGTCAACACCTGCACATATGATAGTCTGCCACATGGTGGCGTTGTTTGCCTGATTAAGGTATGAGCACAACAACAGTTGTTTACTATTTAAATATGCATAAAATGACTTATACCTGCCGTCCAAGCCATTCTTATAACTTTGGAAGCCTGAATAGTCAGAATTGTCAGACATGTAGGAGTGTGATGGTTAGTAGTTGTGCTCGCACTGTCATTGACAGCATTGGCTGGGACAGCGGGTGGTGCAAGCACCTAGAGTGGCCTCCTGACAGAGACCCTGGCACTTATGTTTTTTTTTTTACAAATTAAGCACTGGGACATGGGGATCTTAGGGACCCCCTGAGGTATCCTCTGCAGGCAAATGCAGTCACTCATTATAGTTACTAATGGGGGTCAAGCCCCTGCCTCTAGTGAAAGGTGGACTGGCAGCTTCAAATAGCCTCTATATCAACAATGCCCTTGATACGTCAACCACACCCTATTTCTCACTCGTAGGGCATCCCTAACCACAGTGGACTTCTGTTAAGGGAGGGTCCTGTGTCTGTCTATAGACAACCCCTATGCCTGTGTGTGATGCTTTCGCCAGGTCTGGTGACCAGGGACATTCATATCAATCCTGTTCCTAGACAGATTGTGTGAGAAATGTAAAATCTCTCTCTCTCTCTCTCTCTCTATCTATCTATCTATCTATCTATCTATCTATCTATCTATCTATCTATATATATATATAATTTCCATGTTTCTCCAAGACAGCAGACACACTACTCTGCAGGTTTAAAATTCATTTATTTTCGCAGGAGGTCTGACATTTCACTTTGATATATATATATATTAATATTGGAAAGCTTCCAATGATGAGAAACCGAGCGAATTGGTGAGTAACAATCAATTAGCTCATGGTGGCACCTCCTCTCTCTCTCTCTCTCTCTCTCTCTCTCTCTCGCTCTCTCTCTCTCTCTATATATATATATATATATATATATATATATGTATAGAGAGAGAGAGAGAGGAGGTGCCACCATGAGCTAATTGTTTGTTACTCACCAACTCGCTTGGTTTCTCATCATTGGCGGCTTTCCAATAAACAGGAGGAACCAACACCTAGACTAAATCACAAGAAGTTGCATGTGTGCATCCCATTCACATGTGCCACACATGTCTTAGCCTCCCATGATCCTCATAAGAAGGAGAATTGACTTCCTCACAAAAAAGCTAAAAAAGAGTTATGTGTGGCATTTAGCAATAGTCTTTATTTTATGCCCATGTATGATAAAAATAAAGAGGTATGCTAAATGCCACACATAACTCCTTTTTAGCTTTGTTGGTGAGGAAGACACTGGGACAGGACCCTCCCTTAACAGAAGTCCTCTGTGATTAGGGATGCCCTACAAGTGAGAAATAGAGTGTGTTTGGTCTATCAAGGGCATTGTTGATGGAGTGTGTTTGGTCTATCAAGGGCATTGTTGATGGAGTGTGTTTGGTCTATCAAGGGCATTGTTGATGGAGTGTGTTTGGTCTATCAAGGGCATTGTTGATGGAGTGTGTTTGGTCTATCAAGGGCATTGTTGATATAGAGTCGTGTTGAGCGGAGGGCACCCTTGATGTAGATTCCCCCTTATCTTCTAGTAGATTGGAGCTTTGAATAGCCACCGCCTTTCACTAATGATGATGATGATATGAGATTTATATAACGCACAGATACTCCAAGGAGTGTCCCGGTGCTGGGGCACATCTCCCAGTGCAGGGGTGGGTTCCCCCCTGCACAGGGAACCCAGTATTTGCTGTGAAGCGATGCACTGTCGCCGGGCTGCGCCTGATGCTCACACAATGGGTACGCCTCAGCGCAGAGCGGGACAATGCACCATATCTATAGCAGGGTCTCAGATCTCTCATGAGAATCCCTAAAATAAAAGAAATCCCTCTCAACAGTAGCGGCCCGTGGAGGGAGTTCCGTGGGGCGGTGAGGAGGCGCGGGGGAGGGGCAGGGTGGGGGGTAGTAAACACCGGAATATGGATGAACGGAGGTAAGTAAACAGTTAAATAAATAAAACGAATTTCGTTGCGCGCGCTGCAACGCATTTTGCAATGCTGCGCGCGCAACGAAATTCGTTTTATCTGTTTAAATGTTTGCTTACCTCCGTTCATCCATATTCCGGTGTTTACTACCCCACCCAGCCCCTCCCCGCCTGCCTCACCGTCCCACGGAACTCCCTCCATGGGCACGCTACTGCCTCTCAAGGTATCATTCCTAAACTGTACATCTCTTGGTGTAAACAATGTCATGTGCAAGAAAGAACCCTTGATTTGCCCACAAGCCCAGCTTGCCTCATCTTACGGAAGCTCAGGCAAGAGCCCCACACCTGGTGACCAGAGCTTTCTACATTTTATCTTCTGATATATAAATCTAAGGCGTGCAGTGTCATGAGACTAGTTGTGCTAGGACCTTTGCGGTTCTGGCCGGCCTTAGCAGAGGACCTAACTGGTTGAGAGGTGTTAAGGTGTGGTTATTAACAGGTATGACGTAATCAGAGAGCAGAGTGAGATTGTATGCGGGGGAATAAAGACGTACAATCCAGAGCTCCGTGTGTGCCGTATTGATTTGCATGCTCCAGGGCTGGGAAGGATGCTACAAGGTGTAGGTCCGCAGAACACTTAAAGTTGCAAGATAGGCCCAGTGCTGTGTGCTCAAGTCATCACTGAGGAGTGCTTACTCACCAGGCCAAGGCTCAAATTAAAGAGCCTGTTCAGTCAGGAAGCCAAGTCTTCTTGGATGTTGGCCAAAGGGCACAACTGGAGGCAGGTGCCAAGGCAGCATATGGATGGTTCAACTGTGCACTGATATTGCACCGATGGCCATCACAGAGAGAGGGCTAGTGTTAATGTTTCTTCAAATTTGGCAAAAAACTGCCCGTCACCCATGCACATTTGTCCAGCACCCGGTACCAGTGCAAAATTGCACGGTTCCTGCACAAACTCACGCAGCTCTGATGCAGTTTGTGTGATCCACCGCAAACAGTAATTTGTACTAACATCTTCCAGGGCCTTCTTGTAATTCACAGGCTCTGATAGTGCTTGTTAAAACTTCACTGGAAAGTGTTGTCTCCATGGTAATCATAAGTGTGCTAGCTCTGCGACTGATGCTGCATAGTAATTCAATGTCGTACGCAAGCTTAATAATTCGAATGTCACCTAGCGCCACCACTTTTATAGCTTGGTGCAGACACTGCTTAGTGGAAATAGATTATATTTATTTTTATTGTTTATTAAATTTTGATTACCAGACAGAAGTGCATCACTATGCTTTAAACGGCGTCAAAGCAAAATAGTTTGAAACAGCACACCGGAAAAGGAATAATTTTAAAGATGGCAATTTTTAGGTCCGGCCTAAGACTTCTTTAGCTTTGTTGCTGTCTTTAGCTGTGTCGCTGCCTCAGTAATAATAAATATAAGGGGCTTTTAGTCAACCCTCTTTCTCTATAATGCTGCTCAAATGTCACTCAAATTATGCTCCCTTCCACCACAGCACACATTATTTTTATTTTTTCCTTTGTCAGGGCCTCGTTTCTGGTTCAGATACGTCAATCGTCACCTTCCACAACACCCTATTATTCGTAAGCCGTTAGTAACAAACTTGACAACAAGTGCACAAGCTATCCCATTGAACTTTTACCTGTGATAGGAAAAGGTTACGTTAGTCAAATACATACAGTAAATAACTTTACATTTACTCCACCTACCTTCTTCCGCATTCTCGTCATGTCCCCTGTCGCCATCCGATTCCTGGGTTATAGAGACAAAGAACAAAGAGGTTAGTGGCCCCTTGGGGCCCCCCAAAAGTAAGGGCAGGGGGACCCCTTTGGGTCCTCCGGTGTCGTTGTTGTCTTCTTTGTTGCCTGAGCCATCCAGGGCCCCCCTGTCTAAGGGTACAAGGCGACCCCTTTGGGTTCTCAGGTTTCGTCTTCGCTGCCTTCATCTGATCTGTCCAGTGCAGCGTAGTCACTCAAGAACCTGTGGATCATCTTTTGGCATGCCAGGGTCGATGTCTCCTTCTTCCCTTCTACCAGGCGGTTTCTGGAAAACAGAAGAACATCTTTAAAAAGGCACAGGAGCCTCCAGCAGTCCTGGAGGTCCCCAAGTACGTGTGTCCCTGGGAACAGACCATACATCACTGAGTCCGCAGTGATGCATGATATTGGTATCCAGGCCCTAAGCTCCGTGCCTAGGGCCTTCAGCAGGTTCTGTGCGTAAGCGCACTCCCAGAAGAGATGGTAGGTCATCTCGTCCGCGGTGCACCGTCTCGGGCAGGACATGTATCGGTTGAGTCCTCTTGCGTGCATGAAGGCTCTCACTGGCAGTCCTCCTTGAATAGCCTTCCAGGCTATGTCTTTGTGCTGGTTGGTCAGTTGCTTGGAGGCGATGTTCTCCCACACATGGTCTGCTGTGGCAGAGGGGAGGGCGCCGAAAGGTTCGCTGACGTCCCCCGCACGTATCTGGCGTTGGACGATCTTCGGAGTCCACGTGGCTGGGGCGGCAGCCTCCAGACTAAACTCCTTGATGAACTTTTCCACTTCCTTGTAGAACCACGAGCTGTCCCAGTTGTAGGGGATGGCACTCACCCATTCTGGATGTGATAGCACTCTCCTGGGTTGAGAGAGTGTCCCCCTCTTGCACTCAGTGGGAAAGTTCAACCATTCATCTAAGTGGTAACAAAGTGTTTCACAACGTAATCGTCAGTGTATGTCAATTTTTTAGTCGATTTTCCCATAACACATTTTTTCGTGAAACCATGAGGTTCGCTTTGAATTCAACATTCATTCAAAGTGCCCAATGCATTTCGGGCCGATGAGCCCTTCATCAGGGGCTAATATACTATAAAAAGGAAACAAGGTATCAGCAAAATAACATTAAATTTTACATGATGTACAATTGTCTAATGAATAGTGGAAACCACACATGTATTTCGTTAATATAGTGCAACCAACATAGTTTATGGTGATCTCGTGAATGTTGTCGATCACTATAAGAAGTGTTAAACGGTGACACCGTGATGGGAATAGTGAGTGAGTAAACCTCGTGAACCTATCTGGTGTTGCTAAGTATACTGATCATTACATGAGTGAAGTGAGGAACTGTAGAACAAACGCTGTGAATAACGGTGAGTGATTGTTCGGTGCCTACCGACATACGATGGTGAAGGAAGGGAAAAGAAAACGGGTGGATGAGAGATAAAAAAGACTTAGGCTGTGCTAAAAACCCGGGTGAGCCGAGATAAAGTGCACTCACGTTACTGGGAAATCATTGTAGGCGATTCTCTGCAAAAAGTAGCAGGGTAAAAATGAGATCAAGGGAAATAAATACATTGCGCCAGGCGCAGCGGCTGGTGCTGCATGGAATAAACTTACTGGATTATGTGTTCCGGGTAAGTTCAATCATCCGAGAATCTGTTTCGATGCCGGGTGGCGTGGAAAATGTTTGGAGTCGGCGTCAGCGTGCGGGGGATATGACCGACATCACTGAGAATTGTGGGGTAGCACAAACTACATGAAAGACAGACTCGTAGTTTTTTAACCCACATTCACTTTCACTGTTCACTGTTAGTGATACAGACTAACGGTATTTTGCTCTTCGTTTATCTCGCTGAAACACCTCATGTTCAGCCTTATTTTATTTTTCTCGTCAGCACCTCATGTTTTTCTTTCACATTGTTCTTGTCACTCTGTTTAGTTTATTTCTCGCCGTTACCGCTGATACCGGCATCGAAACAGATTCTCGGATGATTGAACTTACCCGGAACACATAATCCAGTAAGTTTATTCCATGCAGCACCAGCCGCTGCGCCTGGCGCCATGTATTTATTTCCCTTGATCTCATTTTTACCCTGCTACTTTTTGCAGAGAATCGCCTACAATGATTTCCCAGTAACGTGAGTGCACTTTATCTCGGCTCACCCGGGTTTTTAGCACAGCCTAAGTCTTTTTTATCTCTCATCCACCCGTTTTCTTTTCCCTTCCTTCACCATCGTATGTCGGTAGGCACCGAACAATCACTCACCGTTATTCACAGCGTTTGTTCTCAGGCGCGGTCGGTGGTAGGAGTGCCGGTCGGGCGGTGACGTGGGGCGGGGGAGGGGTAGGGTGGGAGGGTAGTAAACTACGGATTAAGGCCTAATACAGGTAAGTAAACATTTAAATAAATAAAACGAATTTCGTTGCGCGCACTGCATCGCATGCGCAACAAAATTCGTTTTATTTATTTAAATGTTTACTTACCTGTATTAGGCCTTAATCCGTAGTTTACTACCCCCCACCCTGCCCCTCCCCCGCCCCACGTCACCGCCCGACCGGCACTCCTACCACCGACCGCACCTGTTTGTTCTACAGTTCCTCACTTCACTCATGTAATGATCAGTATACTTAGCAACACCAGATAGGTTCACGAGATTTACTCACTCACTATTCCCATCATGGTGTCACCGTTTAACACTTCTTATAGTGATCGACAACAGTCACGAGATCACCATAAACTCTGTTGGTTGCACTATATTAATGAAATACATGTGTGGTTTCCACTATTCATTAGACAATTGTACATCATGTAAAATTTAATGTTATTTTGCTGATACCTTGTTTCTTTTTTATAGTATATTAGCCCCTGATGAAGGGCTCATCGACCCGAAATGCATTGGGCACTTTGAATGAATGTTGAATTCAAGCGAACCTCATGGTTTCACGAAAAAATGTGTTATGGGAAAATCGAATGAAAAATTGACATATACTGACGATTACGTTGTGAAACACTTTGTTACCATTTAGATGAATGGTTGAACTTTCCCACTGAGTGCAAGAGGGGGACACTCTCTCAACCCAGGAGAGTGCTATCACGTCTGGATCATCCTCATACTCAGGAGGACTTACCTTATTGCACCACCTACCCGATTACCACTGGAACACTTTGATTACCCATAAGAGTGCGTTACTCTTTTCTTCACACTCACCCATTCTGCCCATCCGAGGCATCTCCACATTGGCAACAGGAAGAAACGTGTCATCAGAAAGCCGGCATGGCTCTCATCTTCGGTCCTCAGCCTGATGTTTTCCATAAAATTCACAATAAATATATATATACATATAAGAGGCTTTATCCATTGAGCTGCTCATTTGACACTCAAATTATACTGCCTCCCACTGCAGCAGAGAGAGTAAGACAATTAGTCAGCCCCCTTCAACAGCTGTATACCTTCACTTTATGTAACCGCATTTCACCTGTCCACATATACACATTCACCTAAAAATATAGTCCCCCAATAGTCTCCTAAAGTCAGACCTTTGAAGGCGCATGACTGCTAGTACCTATGTATAGTAAGATGCTATTACTTTCTTCAGTAAAGCCACACCCCCTCAGCTTTCTGAGAGTCATTTTAAAACCTTGCATCAGTTTAAGAGGGACACCCAGTGACCACTTAAGGCACTGCAGCGTCATTAAATAATTTCTAGGGTATGGCATCTGACTCAGGAGGGACCTTTAGTGAAGACTCGAGGTGCTGCATGATTATGGATTCTTCAGTGGGCTCTGACTCAAAAGGAACACCTTGAGGTACTAAGTATAGTGCTGCTCAAAAACCAGTTTGCTAAGAAAAATGTTCAAGGCACTTGAATTAATCAGTGACTGCTCGTACTTATGTTTACAGGCATTTCATTACAAGGGTTCCATAGTAATCAAAATATTTATTGAATGCTGCAATATTGGCTGATCATCATAAACCATCTTTGGCATAATTATTTATCCTATAGAAAACAAGCATAATTCATTAGAGAAGCAAAAGTGTACATGTACATTTTTATGTTGAAGTCACATCTACTTAGTTTTGTGAAGACTATCTCCAGGACCAGCAGTGAATTGTAGAGAGGTGGTCTAGAAATGAAGCAGTGGCTCAAACCAGCATCTTGTGTGTCTCTGTAGATTGGCCCCACGCTTGAGGCAAGAGATGAAGGCTTCCATAAATAAAGGTTGTGTGAGCCAGGGTACTAGCCACAGTCTTTAAAACATGTTTTGAGAATCAGGCCCAAAGCATGCTGTGTCTGCACAGCACTCTATGTATAGGGATGAGGCCATTTTAATCCAGTTTTTTTGCAGCTGTAAATAGAGCTCACTTGGCTCACATTGGAGGCATTCACAAGAGAACCAGATTCCATAACATATGTGATAGGCAAAGAGAGATTAAATGATTTGCCCAGGATCACAGGATTTTGGGCAGAAGCTGTGATTCCAACTCGGTTCCCCAGTTACAAAGCAGCTCTAGCTCTTAGGACACATCTCTTCCCAGTTAGCAGTACAATGGACATCCTTGTTAAATGCCTACTCAGAAGCACCGTAGGCAAATTAAGATACAAAAAATCATGTTTGATAGGCCTTAGCCAACAGCAGGGCCCAGTCCAGGTCCATTTACCACTTGTGAGCTTGTTCCTTCCAGGAAAAGGCATCTTGCAGCTTGTTGACTCTCTGTAGCCAATTGACCCTTTGAGCCCATGTTTTTGTCCTGGGTGCAAGATGGAGCATGTCCAGTCCTTCAGTGCTCCTCTTGAGTTACAGACAGCTGGTCCAGTCCTTTTCTTCTCCTCCGCAGGTCCAGAAAGTGTTCTGAAGTGGGTGTATGGAGGTGCCACATTTATGCCTGGCAGAAACTAGTGGGAGGGAATGACTGGGCATGCTCTCATCAATGGGGTAAAGGTTCACGGGGCCAACCCTACCCAGTTTGTGTATTTTGAAGATGGCAAAAGTCTTCAGCCACATAAAACTTGGGCGCTAAGGATGGGGGTGTGCTTGGGTAGTGTACTGCAGTAATCCTAGTGTCCTCCCACAACTAACGCTTAACTCCATTTTGATGTAGTCACTGTACCAACTACAAACCCAGAGACTGATGTCTGGTAGGACAAAAGCAGAGCACGTCAGCAACCAGACATTGGATCCACAAGATTTGCCTTGGCATCTGTTCTCTCCCCTTCCAAGTGTGCCCTAAGTGTTATATGTGAACCCAGCAGACCTGTCAAGCAGGATTTGACATTCAAACAGGATTT
Source organism: Calotriton arnoldi (assembly GCA_963921515.1). NCBI lineage: Eukaryota > Metazoa > Chordata > Amphibia > Caudata > Salamandridae > Calotriton > Calotriton arnoldi. The sequence continues at coordinate 1,000,519 of CAWUFW010003111.1, forward strand.
GACACTGTTGTATAAAAAAAGGATGCTCACAGCCCCCACCCTGCATATTCTGTAGAGTTCAGAGGAGTCCTCTCTACCCATTCAGGTCAGCCTATTATTTGCTCCTGGGATGCATTTCACATCTATTTACAGCTATCCATTTCTTAGAGATTGGAAAAGCTGGAGAGTCAATGCAAATTAGCCGCCAAGAACTTCAGGCAGAGAAAGGTAACTTTCTAGAAGTTACTTTTTCTTAACATTTATTAAAAACCTGACTTTACCACTGAATTGGATTTTCAATAACTATGAAAATAGCTGTTTAATTATTTTTATAGCTCGTCCCATTCCTGCGATACAGTATTAGTATTAAATATTGCTTCCCGGTGTTTCTCTGTGGGTCAGCCAGCCTTCCTACAGTGGACAGCTTTTGGATGGCAGTCAGTGTAAGGACATGTTAACATTACATTTCTACATGTCCTACTTTTATATACCATGCGCCCTGACATGTGGGCTACAAGGTCTACATCGGAGGGGAGGGCTTAAAACTTTTTAAAAGTGAGGCTTTGACTAGTCAAAAAGTTCATTTTGACCAGTTGGATTGCAGTTTTTACACAGCAACAGTCAGACTACAGTGGTAGGCCTAGAGCCATGTTTGCACTGCCAATGTAGTGGATAGCACAATAGACGCTGGTGGCACTGGTGGCATGTAACGTCCATGCCCTGGATACACCTTGTACCAAATACTAAGGACTTACAGTTGATTAAAATATACCAATTAGGAATAAGCCAATTAGACCATGTTTAAAGGGAAAGCATGGGCACTTTGCTTCTGTTTAAAGTAAAGGGTAGAGTGCACTGAGTTGTAAAGCAGCAGAAATATAATGTCCGGCAAAAGGTGAAAAATCAGGGGTGACAACACAGAAAGGTGGATTTCCTTCACCTATCACTTTCATATGTAATTGTGTTTGGATTTATACAGATCGAACATAGCTACAGAGCAACGGAGTGCTGTATTGTGAGGGGAGAGACTGGTAGGCAGAGGGGCTTTAATGCCGGTGCACCAGCATGTAGCAGTAAGCAGAACATGCCCGTTCCATTCTGTGCTGCCCAGGATATCCTTTGTGCTGGTTTTTATAGGATCCCATCAGCTGCCCAGCAAGAATCCGAAGAGGGAGAATTTGCAGTTGACAGTCTCTGCAGTAGAAACAGTGGCTTCATGTGTTTGGGATGGAATTGTGCCACCCTGTGGCACGTTAACATCCTGTGGCTCTAGTGGTATTGGGGCTAATCCATAAAATTATTTTACTGCTAGAGGAGTACTCGTTTTGCTACGCTTACACGCCTTTATGAATTGGCCTCTACACGTCCAACACCCTGCTAGTAAGAGATCAAAGTGAGCACCCGCCTTTCTTTTTGAACTAATTGTAAATGAATATTCCCGGAATATTCCCATTTTATTCTCATTTTAGATTGAAGCCACTTCAATGAGGCTTTCTAAATATATAAAGGAGTACCACAGGAGTAGTACTTTACGTACTCCAACACAGGGCCTTCTTCAGTGTTGGTGGCACCCAGTGTAACAATCTTTGTTGGTACCCCCAGGACTTCCTTCTTCACGGATTCCCTCACTACCACCATCGAGAGGTGCCCCACATCTCTCCATTGCCCCTCTCTAACATTTATGTAACTTCTTTTATAGCGATACTCGTACCAGTGTAGGGAGCACTTTACACATATTACACAGAGACTATGAATCACACACGTATGTAAATCAATGCACTTCACTCAGTGTTGCAAATTATCAGCCCACGGGCCTTGTCAGTACGGCAGCCTATCTTGTACGCCGTGCACCCTATCTTATACTGTGCGTAATGCAGGGTTTAAAATAATTACATATACTCACAGTGCTTTTTATCACAAACTTGGCCTCATAATGCTATAAATACATGTCACTACTCCCTGGTGTGACCAGGATTCAAATCAGTGACCCTGTCGCTAAAGTGATCTCATCACACCACACCTGAAAGAGCTCCACTGGCTCCCCATTTAGAAGCAAGCACAATTGAAACTGCTCACCCACACTTTCAAGGCACTCCATAGCACTGGCCCGGCATACCTCAACAATCGCATCTGCTTTCTCAAACCATCCAGACACTTCAGCTCGTTCAGACTCCTACTTGTACAAATCCCATGCATTCAGAAACCCCGATCTGGCAGTCAAGCCCTCTCCTATAGCTCTCCTAAAGTGTGGAATAACCTGCCTCTGCACATAAGAACCTCCTCCTGGCTTTTCAAGTAGTCCCACAAGGCCCTAGATGTGCCGAGACTCACACCTGCTCAGCGGCAAAATACCCTCGCCGGGTGATAATGTGCTCTACAAATCTGCATAACAATATTAAAAAGTGATCTTTGCTAGCTGAATAATTCATTTCCCGCAGATAAAGTTAACTTTCATTTAAGTTTCATTTAATTTAAATTTAAAATGTGTGCATTACATGTTATACACAGTTATCTGTAGCTGAAAGGCCAACATAATAGTTCCAGAATATTTTGTTCTTTGTAGCTAGGTGTCTGACCCTCTCCCTACACTCACTGCCCCTCCCCCAGTCTTCCCAGGGTCCACAGTCCCCATGATATTTTATGTAGTTTGACTGCTGCTTAGAAGGAAGTAAACTGCTCCAGTATGAAGGTACAAGCAAACTGTAACAATATTAGCCATCTTCTTATCTGTGCAGCAAATTTCAGCGAGTCTTCATGCTCTTCTCGCTGACAATATAGCAGGAAGCCTGGCAAAAAGTGCCACCCATGATTGGCGCCCGTGCAGAAGCCCAGGGTGCACCGCCCTAATTCCGGCTCTGTCTTGTGAATAGGCCCCAAGGAGAGTAGATTACACAGCTACACTAATTAATTAGTGTCACATCATGAGTCACTTCTGCACAGGATTTTACTCCTTCCCCTATAACTCAGGGCCATAGCACCAGATTAGCATATGCAAATGTTTCCATTGTAACTGCTTTTAAAGTGTGGTTTGGTTTTCAAGCCCACCTGTAAAAGTCAAATTAGAATTCTGGACTCAGTGGCGGCCAGCATGGATCTCGCATGGCGGGCTCACGGAGGAGGGGGGAACCGGGGGGGTGCAATGGAAAAAACATTTCTTTTAAATAAACACTTACCTTGCAGCTAGGTCCCGCGTCTCTGCTCCAGCTCTCCTCCGTCGGACTCCAGGAACAGGAAGCACAGCTAGGCTCCCCTGACCAATCACAACGCTGCACTGCAGCGTTGTGATTGGTCTGAGTGTTGTGGTTCGATGCTCAGCCAGTGAATGAGGGCCTGGGCATCTTCTAACGCAGGCTGTAATTCAGCCTGCGTGGAAAACAGGTGTGGTGCGCATGACTGGCGGCCAGCGAAACAGTTATGTGCACTTAGGAGTGTGCAAACCACTCCTCCCCTGCCATGAGAGCAGAGCAGCCCCGCCCGCCCGCCGGCAAAGCAGCATGGAAACATAAAATGATAATAACCCAAAGTTATTATCATTTTATGTTTCCTTTATTTGCACTGCTTAAAAGCAGTCGGGCAACGCTCCTCCGCCATAGCGGAGGAGCCGTCACTGGGTCACTGCAGGCGAGTTCAAGAAATTCCAACTCGTTCTGCTCTGTTCTGGATCACAAGTCCTCCAGGTGATTTGTGCTCTTTATTACTCCGGTGAAATCAAACACCCTTGGTTTTGAAATTCACACAGTGTGAGAAATACCACCAATTACAAGTTTGCCCCTAAAATGGACCACATGCATGTTTTAGTGGAACTCTGACCTGCTGAAATTTAAAGGGGGAAACATTCATATAGTGTGAGCTTTATCACACCAATCTTTGGGCAGGGGCAGCGATTTAAGAAGGCATTTGTAATCGAGACCAACACTGATGCTTTCATGAGAATCACAACTGTAAGGGGTGGCTGACATGTTTACCCTGGATTGTAGTGCAAAAAAGACAAGGTCCATGTTTTGCGTGCAGCAGAGGGTTTGAAGAGTCGGCTGTTGCTGCACTGCACAGCTCTCGAGCTAACATGTTTCGGAGCACGACATCCTAGGACATGGTCTGGCCTTCAGAAGGATGATGTTACAGTGATTTAGAAATATTTCTTGGACACTTTGTAAAGCTACTGTTACTCATTTTGCTGGGCTGGAGGCACATTATTTTATAACCAGATTGATGTAGGCTGCAACAATTGAACCTTAAGCAAACCTGAAGGTTTTTAAAAAATATTTTAAATGATTGCTTCTTATAGAGAAAAAAGTCCTTTTCATGGGTGTGAAACCTGTGCCTTTCTGTTCTCCCAATTTTCTACAAGATTCTGTGCTTTCTCCCTTGTGTGGTTGACGGTGCACAGTCTAAATATCGAGTTTAGAATATCGACCTACAGTAATATCGAGTTCCAAATATCGCAGGGACAGAATATCGAAATCAAGAATATCGACGACCAGAATATCGCCCTGAAGGTAAGTAATATCGTTTTTGTTAATATTGAAGTTAGTAATATCGATAGCAAAAAAATCGATGTTACTAATATCAATATTTATATTAGTGTTATGTATTTTATTATGTATTTTATGTGTATGTGTTATATATTTTTTGTTAAAGTATTGTACTGGTTTTTAAATATATGTATAACATTTTTATAAGTTAGTAATCTTTTTTTAAGTAAATTATGCGTTTTAGTACTGTAGCGGGTTGTGGGTTTGTAGGGGAATAGGGTGGGAAGTAATTTCATTATAGTAAATTCATTAATAATTTTTAGGAATTATTAATTAATTTTAATTAAATTTTGCGTTTTAGTTGTGTAGCGGGTTGTGGGTTTATAGGGGAATAGGGTGGGAAGTAATTTAATTATAGTAAATTCATTAATCACTTTTAGGAATTATTAATTAATTTTAATTAAATTTTGCGTTTTAGTTCTGTAGCGGGTTGTGGGTTTATAGGGGAATAGGGTGGGAAGTATTTTAATTGTAATTAAGTAATTATTTATTTTTATTTATTGGTTTTGTTAATTAATTTATTGTTAATTAATTATTAATTGGTAATTAATTTTTATTAATTGGTAATTAATTTTTATTAATTGATTAATTGATAATTATATTAAGTGTATTAATTTATTATTGGAGCGGGTTGTGAGTTTATAGGGAAATACGGTGGGAAGTAATTTAATTCAAATTAAGTAATTATTAATTTTATTTTGGGGTATTGATAATTAAATTATTGTTAATAAATTATTATTTGGTAATTAATTGTAAATAAATATTATTTTTGGTATTGTAAATTAATTTATTGTTTAATAATTATTAATTGGTCATTAATTTTTATTAATTATTATTTATTGGTATTGGAAAATAATTTATTGTTAATTAATTTTTATTTGGTAATTTATTTTGAATAATTATTATTTATTGGTATTTATCATTAATTTATTGTTAATTAATTATTAATTGGTAATTATTTTTATTAATTATTTATTGGTATTGGTAATTAATTTATTGTTATTTAATAATTAAATCATTATTTATTTATAAAAATTTATTTAATTATAAGTATGTTAATTTTAACCCCTACGCCAGAGGTCTTCAAACTTTTGGATGCCGAGACCCCCCTGTCAACATTTTGAGGCGTAAGGACCCCCTCCTGACAAAAATTTCTAAACCTGTATGCAGGGCTACTGGAATTATGAGGCAGGTGAGGACCAAATTACGTGACAGGCTTGACTAAATTGTGTGGGAAGAAAAGGTAAATGATGTTATGTGATGCTGCGTACACAGTAACACTGAGGAAAGATTTCACCCCATCAGTACCAGTGTATAACCAAAATACAGCAATTAACATCAGAAAGATTTCTAGTCAACCTTTGTGAAGGGCCTTCCACTCCGCAGGAATACGTGCTGCCACATTAGAAGCTCACTTGGCCCTGGCCGGGAGAAGCAGGGGTCCCTTAAAACCCTGGCGGTTTTGTGCAGAGTTAAGCAGTTTACCCATGCAGCTTTCCTCTCACCCCTCCCTTCCATCCCTCTGTCCTCTCCTAACCCCGGATCCCTCTCTCACTTTGCAGGCCATTTTATTTCACCCTTTTTACAACTTCTGAACTCTCCCCATTCAACCTCTCACTTCACCTTTAACACTCCCAGCCAGGGCTGGTCCTAACACTGGTCGCACACGGTGCAACAGTCTTTTTGGTGCCCCACCCCGTTTCCTCCTTCTCCATGAATTCCTTCACTGCCACTCACCAACAATTCACCTCATCTCTCTATAGCACCTTTCTGACAAACATTTCATTTTTTTATAGCGCTACTCATAGTTTACTCACACTCATTTCTGTGATCTTCATGGTACATATTCTTTGTAGCACGAACGTTAACCCTCTGCACTGTGTGGGTGACAAGAGTGCCCATGTGAGTGCATGGTGAGCGATGCAACAGTGTGAGAGTAGGGTAAGAGGAGTGACTGCAGGGTGAGTGAGGTGGCTTATGAATTTAGGTGCGGATGCAAGTTCAGAATGGGACGAATGAGTGTATGATTACTGATGGGCTTGTTTGAGTGAGTTGCATATTGAGCAGTGAGGGGGACAGGTGAGTGAAGTGTCACATGAGTGCAGGATGAGTAGTGTACTCGTGTGGCTGCAGGGTGAGGTATAGGATGAACAGCGCAAGTGCATTGTGAGTGCAGAGTGATCACTGTGAGTGCAGGGTGAGCGGGTGAATGGTGTGAGTGCATTGTGATCGCTGTGAATGCAGGGTGAGCGTGAAAGTGAAGGGCGAGAATGACGAGTGAGTTGTCTGAATGCAGAGTGCATTCCCAGACACTTGAAGTAACTCAGCATGTTATGGACGGCGGCGTAGGGTTTAAGATCTAAGTTAAACTATTGCTATTATGGCATTAATCAGGGATCGAGGAAATAAATAATGTGCTGATCCTGCAACAAACTTCCTGTCCTATGGTTAGGGTTGCCAGCAGATTATTTTGATGGCCCAGTCGGTACAAAAATAAGCAGTCACCTAAAGCTGTATTTTCAGCACTTATCTGTGCATACTTCGAACAGCAAATATAAATAGAAAGCACTTTTAATTGTGTTCTAGGGCTGCCTCAATGATCCATGACTGATAATTAAAGAGAACAAAGACAGAAAAGTCACATAACGAATGCATACATACTTTTTTATTTATAAGTCTATTTAGTGTCAAGAGGAGGTCTTTGCAGGCTCTTTAAACAAAACACGGCAGGCATTCTTCTTTTGGCAACCCTACTTTATATTCCTTTTCATGAAATGCATTCTCACACTGCAGCAGTAAATGTAAAATACAAATGCAAGGAATAAGCAGAGTGGGGGCCCAGGGGGTACTGGAACCAGAAAACAAACAGCCTCTGTAACCAGTTCACAAAGGTATGTAAACATGCAAATGGTCTTTAAAGACCTGTGAAAAACTCGGGCATGCCGGAGATAAGACTCCAGACACTGCCCAGCTGAGCCCCCAGCAGCTCGAGTTGCACTGCAGCAGCCCGGGCTGAGACGCAGGACGGGGGAAGAGGGGGTGCTGAAGCCCTTGGGCCTTGGCAGAAGTGTGACTGGGAAGGCGCGACCCCCTTTGCATCGCTCCACGGCCCCCCTGGGGGTCGCGCCCCACAGTTTGAAGACCCCTGCCCTACGCTATCCAACACTTTCCCTACTGTTGCACTCACTGGAGTGGGAATAGTAATTTTTACCCCCACGCTATCCAACACTTTCCCTACTGTTGCACTCACTGGAGTGGGAATAGTAATTTTTACCCCTCCGCTATCCAATACTTTCCCTACTGTTGCACTCACTGGAGTGGAAATAGTAATTTTTACCCCTACGCTATCCAACACTTTCCCTACTGTTGCACTCTTTGGAGTGGGAATAGTAATTTTACCCCTACGCTATCCAACACTTTCCCTACTGTTGCACTCACTGGAGTGGGAATAGTAAATTTTACCCCTGCGCTATCCCACACTTTCCCTACTGTTGCACTCATTGGAGTGGGAATAGTAATCTTTACCCCTCTGCTATCCAATACTTTCTCTACTGTTGCACTCACTGGAGTGGGAATAGTAAATTTTACCCCTATGCTATCCCACACTTTCCCTACTGTTGCACTCACTGGAGTGGGAATAGTAATTTTTATCCCTACGCTATCCAACACCTTCCCTACTGTTGCACTCATTGGAGTGGGAATAGTAATTTTAACACCTACGCTATCCAACATTTACCCTACTGTTGCACTGTTTGGAGTTGGAATAGTAATTTTATTCCCTCCACTATTTAATATTTTTTGTATTATTTTAGCTAATGTAGTATATAATTAATTTTAAAAATAATTTTAATTTTTTTAATTTGTTACATATATTTATTTAATTTTTATTTATGTTATTGTTTTATGTGTATAGATGTATTTATAAGATTCTCTTAATTTATAAGTTATTAAAATAATTATTAAAACATATTAATAAGTAAGTGTATATATTATATGTATATATTAAATGTATTTATAAATTATATATATTTAATTTATAATTTTTAAACATTTTAAAATATTTTTAACTATGTTTATTTTAATTATATGTATTATTTACTTTATTTTACATTATTTTTTTAACTAAAAAAAACCCGATATTTTTAACGATATTTTTGACAACGATATTTTTATTTCGATATTTTGTACTTACCATAATGTAGATAGGATGTCGATATTCTTGACTTCGATATTCTTGCTGCAATATTTTTGTAGGTCGATATTCTGACCTTCGATATTCTGTCAGTGATTCGTGGTTGACAACCACTGACTCCACTGAAGGTGTGTATGCCTTTTTTGGAAAGTCCCTCTGTTGCTCTCCAGACTATCTTGGGGGCTCACTTGTCCTCCCCTACCATCCCCTCACTTTCAGAGGCCACCCTCACTTTATCCACAAATGCCTTTCTTTCATTTCAGTAAATATATACCATACATTGCAATCAAGTTCACAGTTAACCCCATCAAAGACTTGCCATTGCCACCCAGAGCTCAGTTACGCGTCATATGCCAGTTATTGCATCACGGGTAATGGGTATTAACTGTGTGCCAGTCAATACCATGATGTGCTGCAGACATCTTTCATATGTCATAATGAAATATGACATATGCCATAATTGGCCCAGGTACACATCACATACATGCCAACATTTTGGAAGAGGAAAGTGGGAGATTTAAAAAACGAATCTGGGGAATATATTTCTCCAATTTACTTTGATTGAAGGAGAGGCAATTTCAGGCAGGAGACATCCAAAATAAAGCAATTTTTGGCTTAAATAATTGGGAGTCTCCCGTCTGAATCAGTTCTATTGGCATGTATGACACGATACCCACTCAAAGCCACGATGGACCCCAAGGTACACACCATATACCACTGAAAGCCATGATGTGCCCCAGGTACACACCATATGCCACTGAAAGCCATGATGTGCCCCAGGGACACATCATATGCCACTCAAAGCCACGATGAACCCCCAGGTTCACACCATATGCCACTCAAAGCCACGATGGACCCCCAGGTACACACTATATGCCACTCAAAGCCACGATGGACCCCCGGGTACACACCATATGCCACTCAAAGTCATGAAGGACCCCCACGTAAACACCATGTGCCACTCAAAGCCAAGATGGACCCCCAGGTACACACCATATGCCACTCAAAGTCACGAAGGACCCCCAGGTACGCACCATATGCCACTCAAAGCCAAGATGGACCCCCACGTACACACCATATGCCACTCAAAGCCACGATGAACCCCAGGTACACACCATATGTCACTCAAAGCCACGATGGACCCCCAGGTACACACCATATGCCACTCAAAGCCACGATGGACCCCCAGGTACACACCATATGCCACTCAAAGCCACGATGGACTCCCAGGTACACACCATATGCCACTCAAAACCACGATGGAGCCCCAGGTACACACCATATGCCACTCAAAGCCATGATGTGCCCCAGGTACTCTGTATGGACTGTACCTAAGAGTTCCTTCATATGCCAGTCCGTAGAATGATCTGTCCAGGTATTCCTGCATGTGCCAGTTAAGGTATGATGGAGCAGTAAAAATAAAAAAATTAACCCCTAACAAATTATATAATTAATTAATTAAAAATGTTCGTTTAAATGTATTAATCAACATTGTATATGTGGGAATGGTAATATGCTAATGTACGTGCTAAGTAATCTACTAATGAATGTCCGTGTGTCTAATCATAACGTAAGAATAAAAAGCGTACTAAATAAAATAAATGCATGTTTGTGCTTCATAGAAATAAAATGTGTCGTTGCAAAAACAATAGTGATGGTAAGTAAGGAGCAGCTTAAATGTCGCTTTTGCTAGGTAACAACTAATTGGGAGTACGTAGACGGGAGGGAAACGAAAGGGATATTTTTCTCTATTTTAATTATGTTTTATTTGCCTCAAATTAGTGCTTCTAAAGTAGAACCGAGTGGCGAGATAAAATGGCCGCCAGTGGGAAGATGTGCGCAGGCGCAAGGGGACACGTGGTACGGGATGAGGTTGAAGAAATCTGGAGCCTCGTGATGTCTCCGAGAGGCTAGGATGCAAGAAATGGTCAAGGCTGGTGTGACCTAATTGAACTGATAGTGTGCCGTGATGATCAGGAGAGAGTCCGTGGGAAAGGAGCCCAAGAGAAAGGACAATGACTGCGGAGTTCTTGAATGTGTCAAAAGAAGATACAAATGGACTGATCGAATCGGATGGAAATGTTTAAGCGTATGGGAAAGGAAATGATCCAAGGACCCTTGAATCCAAGAGAACTTGATTAAAGAATGAATAAGCTGACATGCATGGACCAATGAAAGAAAAGCGTGATATTAATGTTGCAACAGTTAGTTAGCAAAGTTAGAATTAGGGTATAAGAGGGCCTACTCTTAGTGGGAGGGGGTCAGACGCAGTTCCAGGCAGTTGATGTCAGTCGCGGTTGCAGTCACAGTCAGTTGCGGTTCGAGAGTCGTGGTTGCAGTAGAGGAGACGGGTTGCAGGTAGCTGATGCTGACGAGCTGAAGTTGCTGTTGCTGTCTTAACTTTACAGTTGAGTATGAGAATCAGGCTATTTCTAATCCCAAAGTTAGGTTAGAAATCATTAGGCTAAATTAGGAAGCTAGGCAGGTAACTAAGGTTTTTGGCTTCATGACAAAATTTCCTTTCTGCAATAAATTGATTATGCTTAATAAAATTGTGAATTTAAAAATGAATAATTGAATAAAGTATTAAATCTTTTCATGCTTTTAAAATTATATAAAATTTAAGATTCTTTAAACCCAAAATGACTCAGTGGTTATTTTCCTAAATGATTGTGACCTGAGTAATTGGTTGATTGTGATTCAGCTGGTCTTAATCACTATGAACTAATTTCTTAAATGAATGATTCATCGACAAAACAATGAGCAGGAATATCTTAAGAAATAATTAAAAGAAAGTGACAAATTAAGGTAAATAGATATCCTTGCTCTTCCAGCGGTACACAAAATGGTGTTCTCCATTTAGTTCTCATGCTTCTCCTAGGAATACAGAATTTCATAAAGGTGTAAAAGGAAATCCAGGAGTGTGTGTGTGTGTGTTTAGGCGATGTTTATGGGCCCCATCGTCATGTGGATATGAGAAATATAGTTTGCCCCTGGATGACCTATAAGTAACCTGGGAGGAGGATAGTTTTTATTGTACGCGCTGCATCAGGTTTCTTGGTAGCAGAGGATGGTTTTCTATAGATTAGTTTAGTGATTATTGTTTATTGATTATTGATTATTTTATGACTAACACTATATGTTGAGTCGCGTTATGTTATATGTAAGTTTTCACGCTTCTGGGATGTAGGAAGTGGAACACGTGTGGCAAGAGAAGTCACATGGAATTTGGTACATGGTCTGAATTCATTTTGGTTATAACACAGGTTGTGTTATGTTAGGGATTTCGGTGTGAAAAGTGTGTAAATGAAATAGCAAATCACGTTTACTTGTGAAACTTTGGCCTTAATTCTCAGGAGCCTAGTCTCCACATGTGTCTTATCCCCAGAGAAACGAGTAAATTGTTTGTTTGAAAGAAGGGTAAGGTAGAGGGAAGTGCTACTTTATCGGCGAAAGTAAATAATTCTGTGGTAGGGTAGAGGTAAGCGCTGCCTACTGGAAAAACAGGATTCTTGTGTAAAAGGACAAAGCTGTCACTTTGTTTAGCGAATCAGACTATGGAATTGTTTAATTGTTGTAACTAACGAAGAAAACTGTAAAAAGAAAAATTGCCGATAAATTTTGTAAAGGAGGGGTAAAGAGTAGAAGTGACGTGAAAAGTGCCGCGCTAGGATTGGTTAGTGCACTAGTCACGTGAATAACAGAGCAGGAGTGACGTAGAAAAGTGCCGCGCTAGGATTGGTTGGTTCGCGGACGGTGGAAATTGTTCTGATTGGTACGTTAGTGTGAATCGCGCTGTAATTGGGCGAAGTTCCGTACACAGAAACAGTGTTAGAGTAAAGAGAAAACAAATAGAAAACATGCCGTATTACGAGTATGAAAGGGAGAGAACGTCATGGACAACGAAATTAAAGAATTTCTTTAAGAAAGACAAAAAGGTTGTGACTAGAGAGGGACAAGTAATTCCTCCGCCGAAATCAGCAGCTTCACATATGATGCTGAAATATGGATATCATACGTGCATATGGTTGGATAATTGGGTAAAATATACAAAGAATGATGGAGCATTGGCTTTTCCTGAAAATGGTTCTTTTAATGTAGCGATTTTACGGAATTTAAAAGAAAAGATGCTTAAATTGGAACCTAGACCTAGACCGACACAGTTTGAGGCTTTAACAGAATGGGAAGATGAGATGTACGAGAAAGAAAGATTCAGAGGTATGAAAGGTTATGAGTTTGTGCCCGGAAGAATGTGGGGAATGAATCATGAGGACAGAATAAAACGATGGAGATGTGCTAACATGACAGGAGGTTTGTTTCCAGCTTTTACAGTTGAGGAAGGGACTAAGAAAAAACGGACTGAGAAAAAGAAACATTTAGAGAGAGAAAAGTATATGCATGAGAGCGAAACGGATGACGAGTTGCTGGAAGATATATTAAATAAAAATCCACCTCCGTATCAGCAGAATTCTACAGTGGTGACACCAAATGCGCCACCAATAGAAGCTATGCGAAATGAAAGTCCAGAAAAAGACAAGAAATAAATAGGTCACAAGAACAAATAAGAACTTCCCAAATTGAGGGAATAGAAAATGATAGTGCAAGAGAATTGGCAAGGACAACAAAAGAACTAACTGAGAAAATTAGAGAATTAACAAAGAATATGGAAGCAGTTACCGTACCCGTAACAATAGGTCCAGTAATACCAGTTTTCGAGAATCAGAAAATTGATGAACGATCTTTGGTGATTCCCTTGAGTTCGCAATTCCAAAGAGAAAAGGAAAGAATAGAAACAAGTCCAGGTACGAGCAATTTTACTAGTGTTTACAGACCAAGTCCACCTGAAAATTTGACAGTGAATGAGTGTAGCGGTAGAAAAATGCCTATGGTAACTGAATCTGCAACAGTGACACCTGAAAAGAGTGGAAATTGGACAGAAATAAATAGTACTCCTATAGGTCCGACTCCGGATGAGTTAAATGAGTGGATAAAAGCTTTTAAAATAAAAGAAATGGAAGAAAAACCATTAGATGTGATCAGATTGAAGATTGACATGGAAGAATTAATTCTAGGAACGATTGGTACAGAAAAGATAAAGAATTATCAGGATGATGAAATAATGTTTCTGTGCAAAAGTATAACATGGAGGGCAAAGAATTTACATGACAAACTAGAAGAAGTGGCCGGTGAGATTGGAATAGATTTTGCAAAAGTAAAAACGTTGCAGAAACCATACAGAGTAGATTTTTGTGAAAAAGATATTGAAAATTTGAATACAGCAGGAAGGCTGACACAGATAAAAGAGTTGATTGTTTTGTTGAGAAAATGGGGTGATGTGGACAGATGGAAGGTTAGATGGACAAAGAAGAATGAGAAAAGTGTAGACAAAGGTTCATTGGCTTTTATGATAACAGAAAAGGAACATGTTGTTAAAGAGTACCCTATGAGAGAAACTCCAGGTGGTAGTTATGTGCATGTTCCCTGGACTAGGCAGGACATCCTGTCATTTACAAATGACTTTCCAAAGTTAAGAGAAAAGCCAGTTGAGTGGTACCGACAGGTAGAAAGGTTTGTAAAGGTCTCGAAAGTGTTGTGGATAGATTTGGATGGATTGTTTGACATAGTGGTACCAACGGATCTATGGTCAGAATGTAAGATTACAGTTGACTGGCCAACTACAGAATATCCAAGAGATCCTAAGACAGGAGCTCCAGGACCAGATGTGATGAAGAAATACGATAAGGTGATTACCTTTTGAAAAATAAGATTCCTCCAAAAGAGACAGATTGGGTTAAGATTGATAGAACTACACAGGAAAGCAAGGAGAGTGTACATGCATATTATGAGCGATTGTTGTTGGTTTTCAAACAGTATAGTGGTTATGAGGAATTAAGTGAGAAGGATATGAGTCATTTTGTATATCGATTTGTATTTGGCTTGAAACAAGAAATAAGTGATATGATTAAGCAACATATGATAAACTGGCAGAATGCAAGTGTAGATGAGGTGCTGAGGTATGCTAAGTATTGTAGTGATGAAATAGAGAGTAAACAGCGTAAGTTGAAAGAAAAAGCAATGTGGGCACAAGTGAAAGTGGCAGAGAAACAAGAAGCTCAATTGGATAATAATAATGGAAACGAATCAGGACAGAATAAGATGCGACCAAATATAGGTAAAGGAAAAGGACAAGTGAGTCTAGAAGAGGCAAAGAAGAAATGGCCATGTCATAATTGCGGAAAATTAGGGCATTGGAGAAATGAGTGTAAATTCCCACCTAAACCTAATCCGGAACATCAATCATTAACTCCACAGGTGCAGAATGAGGTAGTTGTTCAACAAAGTCAGGTGCCACAACCACCACTTCCCAACACTGTTAACCAGCAAAGATACAGTACAGAAACAGGATTCTACGGAGGAGAGCAGGTAACACAGTTGCCGAGAGCAGCTAACATTTCCCAGTATTGGTTGCATCAGAGTGAGGATGACCCGGATGAAAGTTTCTGACGGTGCGCAAGAGAGGGGAAAGAGTGCGTGCTTGGCGCAACTCTAGAGGTAGATCAGTCTGGTCCCTTTGTGGATGGAGAAGTGAATGGAGCAAACGTAACATTCCTTGTCGATACTGGAGCTACCCGTTCTACTGTTAGGTCAGTGGAAATTCCGAACCTTCCTCTCTCAGGTGAATGCATCCAAGTGGTAGGAGTTGCCAATCAGCAGATTAAAACCCCACTTACTGAATTGGTAGAAGTAAAAATTGGTTCTTTTAGAAAAATGCATAAATTTGTAGTGTGCGATTGTAGTCCTGTAAATCTTCTAGGTCGTGACCTCTTGTGTAAAATGAATTGCACAATTTATTGTACACCAGATGGAATTGGTTTTCAGACTTCAGATGAAGATGCTTTGTATAAAGTAACTTTGATGAATCAGGAACCTGAAATGAATGGGTTATTTCCTGCATTTGATGCAGGAAAACTTCCAGAAGAATTAAAAAGTACAGTGAAAGAAAGTGTGTGGGATTTTACAGGAGAAGACATTGGATTAATGAGAGAAGTTGATCCTGTAAAAGTGACAGTGAAAGAAGGGATAAGTTATTCAAACACGCCACAGTACAAATTAACTCCAGAAATAATTGAAGGAATAACTCCTGTGATAAATAAGATGATTGAACAGGGAATTCTGAAAGAAATCATGAGCAGTCCATGTAATTCACCTATTATGGGACTGAAAAAGCCAAATGGAACATACAGAATAGTACAGGATTTGAGAAAGATCAACAAAATAGTTGTACCATGCTGTCCAATAGTGCCAAACCCTGCAGTGATTCTATATCAAATTCCGCATGAAGCTGAGTGGTACACTGTGATAGATTTGTGTCATGCATTTTTCTCTATTCCTTTGCATCCAGATAGCCAGCCATTATTTGCATTCCGTTTTGGAGAGCGTATTTTGGCATGGTGCCGAATTCCTCAGGGGTATACAGAGAGCCCCTCAATTTTTAATCAGATTCTAAAGAAATCTCTGGAAGATTTAAAAATGCCAGAAAAATCAGTGATGGTGCAGTATATCGATGACCTATTGGTGGCATCGAAAACCAAAGAGGCATGTGTAAGTGACACAATTGCTTTACTGAACCATTTGGAGAAAAGAGGACATAAGGTGTCCCCTTCAAAATTACAGTTTTGTCAGAAAGAAGTCCAGTATTTAGGACATAAAATTGAGAAAGGAGTGCGGAAAATAGCGACAGAAAGAGTAAAAATGATTCAAGGAATGAGAGCACCAATGACTCAGAGAGAGGTAAGAATGTTTTTGGGAATGGTTGGATATTGTCGACAATGGATAAGTGGATTTTCTTTGATTGCAAAACCATTACAAAAATTGACAAAGAAAGATGTAAAAGACCCTTTTGAGTTAAACAAGGAAGAAATGAAATCTTTCAAAGAATTGAAAAAGAAACTGTGTGAGGCCCCTGCATTAGGCATGCCTGATTATGAGAAGGATTTTGAGTTATACTGCAGTGAAAGAGATGGATGTGCATTTTCAGTACTGGTACAAAAACATGGCACCATGAAGAGGCCTATAGCTTACTTTTCAGCTGTTTTAGATCCTATAGCAAAAGCATTGCCTGGATGTTTGAAAGCAGTTGCTGCTACTTGTGTAAGTCTGGAACAAAGTGAAGGTATAGTGATGGGGTATCCACTGAGAGTATATGTTCCCCATTCAGTAGAAATTCTTTTGACAAGAACAAAAACACAGTACATGACACATAGTCGGCTGACTAAGTACGAAAAAGTCATCTTGAGTGCAGAAAATGTGACCATAGATAGATGCATAAATGTAAATCCTTCGACATCATTGCCAGATGAAGAGAGTATAATTGAACAAGATGAAGTAGATCATGATTGTCTGAATGTGCTGGAATATTGCACAAAACCAAGAGCTGACATAAAAGATGAACCGTTAAAGGAATCCGATTATGTCATGTTTGTAGATGGTTCATGTTTACGCACAAAGGAAGGAGTGTTAAGCGCAGCTTATGCAGTATGCACAGTGGCAACTGTAATGGAAGCGTCTTGTCTGAAAGGAGTTAGGTCTGCCCAAGTTGCGGAACTAATTGCTTTGATTCAAGCATGTAAATTGGGGAAAAATGTACGAATCACGATTGTGACCGATAGCCAATATGGTTTCGGCATCGTACATGATTTTGGCCAGATTTGGTCACAAAGAGGATTTTTGACATCTGCAGGAACACCTATCAGAAATGGAGATTATGTTAAAAAACTGCTTGAGGCGATACAGCTGCCTAAACAAATAGCTGTAGTGAAGTGCAAGGCGCATAAGAAAAACGAAGATTACATAGCGGTTGGCAATAATTATGCTGACGAGATCGCTAGATATTGTGCGGAAAACATGGCGTCCCTGAACAGAAATAGGGAAAGGGAGCATGTCTCTTGTCCTTTACTTTTCACTAATGCAGTCGAAACATGGGATGAAGTAAGGCAGTTACAAGAAACAGCAAGAGATGAGGAAAAGGATTACTGGATTAAAGCAGGATGTAGAAGACAGGAAGATAATGGAGTGTGGGTATACAGAGATGAAAGACCAGTTATGCCTGATAGCATGATTGCAGACATGGCACGGATGTACCATGGACAAGCTCATATTGGGAGAGATGCAATGATCAGACTTTTTAGACAAACTTGGTATAATCCAAAATTCAGAGCCATTGCTGAAAGTCTTTGTCAAAGATGTCTTATTTGTCAACAATTTAACCCAGGAAGAAAAACAGTAGTGAGTCTAGGAACAATAGGACGAGAAGGAGGTCCATTCACAAGGATACAGATGGATTTTATTGAGATGCCCCCTAGTAACAGATTAAGATATGTTCTGGTGGTCGTCTGTTTGTTCTCTCGTTGGGTGGAGGCATACCCCACAAGAAGGAATGATGGAACAACAGTGGCAAAACTTATGCTACGAGAGTTCATTCCGAGGTATGGTTTTCCAGTCACAGTTGAGACAGATAGAGGAACACATTTTCAAAATGAGTTGATCCAATTGATTTGTGAAGCATTGAGTATTAAACAAAAACTACATTGTGCTTACAGACCCGAAGCTTCTGGGGTAGTAGAGCAGATAAATGGAACGATTAAAAACAGATTAGGAAAAATGTGTCAAGCTACAGGACTCAAATGGCCAGATGCACTGCCTCTTGTTCTGATGACCATCAGAAGCATCCCTGAAAAGAAAACGGGACTCAGTCCTCATGAAATGATCATGGGACGAGCAATGAGACAAGCCCACGTACCAGTCAACAAGTTATTGACAATAACTGATGATCTAATACTGGATTATTGCAAAGGACTGGCTGATGTGGTGCGTTCTGTGTTTCATCAGGTTGGACCGGATGCGACCACTCTTGAAAGAAAACCAGCCCACGACTTGAATCCAGGAGACTGGGTCCGTATTAAAGTCCACAGGAGAAGAAACTGTCTAGTTCCGCGTTGGGATGAGCCAAGACAGGTAATCCTAGTAACAACGACTGCTGTCAAGTGTGCAGGAGTAAAGAACTGGGTTCATGCCAGCCACACAATCAGAATTCCAGAACCTACAGATCGACATGTGAATCGGCGTCTGGAAGTGTGGGATAAAAGTTTAACGGCGGGAACAACCAAGATAAAAGAAAGGGTGCCAGAACTTGAAGATCGACCTGAAAGTCGACATCTGGAGACCCCAACGGAAAACACCTCTAGAGAAGAAGAGGAACAAGAAGAAGAAGAAAAGAAATTCAGAAGTTCCAGAACTTGAAGATCGACCTGTAAGTCGACATCTGGAAATATCTGACACAACTTCAGGATCTGACGATTCAGCTGCAAATTGGGAAGAATTCCGAAAGAGAACTTGGGGTTATAAACCAATTAGAGAAGAAACTGAGCAAGAAATTGAGTTAGATGAACAACCAAGTACAAGTTATGGTGGAAATCATTCAGAAACAATATTAATAGATGAAGTAGGGAAAGAAGTACACAAAAAGTTAGAAAATCGAGAAGAACCCCGAGGAGCAATAGGGATAGATAGAAAAACAGGAGAACAGGGAAATTCAGAAACAGGAAAGGAGGAAAACACCAAATCGGAAGAACCCCGAGGAGGGACAGTGATAAGGGAAAACGAAAAGGAAAAGACAGATCCACCAGTAGGAGATGACGAGATTATAAGTTTCAAAATAAGAGACAATAGTGAGACAGTTGAAACAGAAACAGAAGAAAGTGGAGGAGAGGAAAAAGCAAAGACTGAAACAAGAAAAAGAAATTGGAGGTCGGAAAGAGAAGAAAGAGAAAGTGAGGTCAAAAGGCCAAGAAAAGGAGATAATTGGCCCAACAGCTATGTAAGAAAATTGAGATATAGAATAATAAGAGCAGAAGATGAAGATGCTGGACAAGTAAATGAAGTAACAAGTCAAAAGGGACAAGAAAAACCAAGTGGAAAAAGATTACAAAAGTCCAAAAGGACAAGGAAAATAAATTCAAAATTTAAGTCACCTGAGTGGTTGTATATTGCACTAACAGATTACAAAGGAGAAGAAGAAAACACTCACGAAAACCAGAGACTGAGAAGTCGGATGGGAAAAGGTGAGATGCAACAAAAGGACTGAAGTGAAGACTTAAAGTGCTTCTGCCGGACGTGACAATTTTACTGGATGTGACAAATCACCGGAAGTGACAACGAAAGAATTCTGGAGAGAATTAAAGAAAGTACCAAGCAAAGACTTTTTGAAAGCAGAGTGGCGTCTAAGTCATTTTGAGGTGTAGTGACACAATTCTCTGAAAATTTAACAAATAGACACAACTCTCTGAAAATTTAACAAATAGAAAAAGAAAAATGGAAAATAATGAGAATAGAAGAGATAAATGTGATTTTATAAAGAGATGGTGCAAAATGTGCTGCTTTTGTACAGGGTTATTAATGACCATATGGATAGTATTAGCAATCACAATTCCTATTAGTGTAGCTGTGATAGAAGCAAAGAATGATACTAAACAAGAAAAAGAAACTAATATTAAAGAAAAAGTTGTTTTAAGAAGTAATGCAGAGTTGCATAAGGATAGGTCAGTAACAGATTTCTCAAAGAATGTTTTTACAAAGTTGTTGTATGAGTATGTAAAAACAATGGAAGTGAGAGATTGTTATGTTTGTATGCAATTGCCTGCATCAGTATCTGAAGGTGTGACTTATCATCACTTACCTTTGACTTATGGAATAACATGTAGGGGTCGATTCCGATTCGGGCCGGAAA
The DNA here is from genome assembly GCA_963921515.1 of Calotriton arnoldi. Taxonomy (NCBI): domain Eukaryota; kingdom Metazoa; phylum Chordata; class Amphibia; order Caudata; family Salamandridae; genus Calotriton; species Calotriton arnoldi. Next base: position 1,021,007 of record CAWUFW010003111.1, read on the forward strand.
TTTCTCCGACCGAGCCGGACCCGGAGAGATTTCCGACCGAATCGGACCCGTGCAGTCCGACCGAACGAGTACGATGCGTCCGTATGTTATCGGACTCGAGTCGGTCGGACTCCCATTGAAGTCAATGGGAGCCGGTCGTACAACGCGTACGCGGGCTCCCATTGACTCAATGGGTGCGAAGTCGGACAAGTGCGCCCCCTACAGCGGGTACGCGGCGAAGCGATTCGCGCCGTACACGCACAGGTAGGGGGACCCATGGGTCCCCCTGTGTGCGACTCGCGCGGCTACGCGTACAGGGGGGTCCGACACGGACCCCCAAAGTACGGCTCCGACAGCTCTTACGAGCCGGAGTGCGCGGCTCGGTCGGACTGCTCGCGGCGCGCATCGTACTTACCCGGCCGGGAAACGTCTCCATTGCGCGGTGCGAGTCGAGTCCGAGCGAGTCGGTCGGAGCGGTTCGAGCCGGGAGCGAGTCGGTCGGAGCGGTCGGGACGCCCGGACGAGTCGGTCGGCGATTTCGCATCGTACTCGCTCGGCCGGACCCGCGTACGGTTCGGTCGGGAAACAGGGCTCCGAATCGGATCCGGTAAAGCCGAATCCGATTCGGAGCCCTACCGGCCGAGATCGGAATCGGCCCCGTAGTGTAATAGCAAGTTTATTTTATAAAACAGGTAGATTAGAATCTTATTATACTGATATAGATAAGATATTTGCAAACATTCCTGTAGTGCCAGAACTTAACAAAGTGAAACCAGCAAAGGTCTTAGGAGAATTCTTTTTAGAACATAGAAAATTAACGTCAGAAGAAATAGTTAGTAACAACCTTACCTGTGAGTTAAGGAAAGAAGAAAAAGTATTTCTAGACATGGTTGAGGAAAGAAGAATGAAATTTCAAAAAGAAGCAATAAAAGAGGAAGGAAAACGTTTATGGACGTTTGAGGAAGGAAATCATGAAGGGAAAAAGATAAATGCAGCAATGACATTAGACTGGCCGCAAACAGGAAAGTTGTGCATTAGGAGAAATAAGACAGTCTATGACAATTACTTTGTAGGTTCCAGTGTCTGCCATGACAATTATCAAATTCTGGGAGGTTGGGGATTCAAAGGTGGAAAAGATCCAATATTTCCAGGTATCTATTATATTTGTGGGAATAGAGCTTATTACAGGTTACCGGACCATTGGTATGGAACTTGCTATGTAGGCCTGGTCTTTCCAAAAATCTTTCACATGGACAGAGAAGAAAAAGGAACATACAAGATGATTAATAGATTTACACGTAGAAAGAGGGAAAGTTTTTCAGAAATTGTAGGAGATATTTTTGGAGCATTGATACCAGCAGTGGGAATATCTTTGAATGCATTTAAAATTCGGAAGTTATCCACAGTAGTAGATCGTTTGTCTACAGATACTGCGGGAGGGTTCTTAATGGTAAATACCGAAATGGTTGCCATGAGAGCTATGGTGATGCAAAATCGGCTTGCCCTTGATATTCTTTTGGCAAAAGAGGGTGGAGTCTGTGGAATGTTGAAAGTCCAACATTGTTGTACTTACATTCCGGATAACAGTGAAAATATACAGAAGTATATTACAAATATTACAAGTTTGCACAAAGAATTAGTCCCACTGGAGGTTGAAAGTGTTTTGGGAAAACTTGGTAGAGGGTTTTCCTCAGTAGCAAATTGGTTAACTAGGATGAGTAAACTAGTAATAGGGAAAGTTATAATAGTAGCAACTATAGTGATATTGTTAGCCATGACATTGAAAATAGTAATAACATGTATAAAGAGAAAAGTAAGACAGAATAAGATAAGAAGAAATAACAGAATAATGAGAGAAAGAGAGAGAGAAATGGGTGAAATTGAGTTGGAGAAAATGAAAGAAAGCATGTATAAAGAGACTAAAAGGCAAGATGAAGAAGAGACAGAGATATGAATAACAGAAAGTAAAGGATGAAAGACATGCTGCCTGAAAAGAAGTATGACTTGGATTTTATGTGGTGATTTAAAAATCACCAAAGGGGGATTGATGGAGCAGTAAAAATAAAAAAATTAACCCCTAACAAATTATATAATTAATTAATTAAAAATGTTCGTTTAAATGTATTAATCAACATTGTATATGTGGGAATGGTAATATGCTAATGTACGTGCTAAGTAATCTACTAATGAATGTCCGTGTGTCTAATCATAACGTAAGAATAAAAAGCGTACTAAATAAAATAAATGCATGTTTGTGCTTCATAGAAATAAAATGTGTTGTTGCAAAAACAATAGTGATGGTAAGTAAGGAGCAGCTTAAATGTCGCTTTTTGCTAGGTAACAACTAATTGGGGTACGTAGACGGGAGGGAAACGAAAGGGATATTTTTCTCTATTTTAATTATGTTTTATTTGCCTCAAATTAGTGCTTCTAAAGTAGAACCGAGTGGCGAGATAAAATGGCCGCCAGTGGGAAGATGTGCGCAGGCGCAAGGGGACACGTGGTACGGGATGAGGTTGAAGAAATCTGGAGCCTCGTGATGTCTCCGAGAGGCTAGGATGCAAGAAATGGTCAAGGCTGGTGTGACCTAATTGAACTGATAGTGTGCCGTGATGATCAGGAGAGAGTCCGTGGGAAAGGAGCCCAAGAGAAAGGACAATGACTGCGGAGTTCTTGAATGTGTCAAAAGAAGATACAAATGGACTGATCGAATCGGATGGAAATGTTTAAGCGTATGGGAAAGGAAATGATCCAAGGACCCTTGAATCCAAGAGAACTTGATTAAAGAATGAATAAGCTGACATGCATGGACCAATGAAAGAAAAGCGTGATATTAATGTTGCAACAGTTAGTTAGCAAAGTTAGAATTAGGGTATAAGAGGGCCTACTCTTAGTGGGAGGGGGTCAGACGCAGTTCCAGGCAGTTGATGTCAGTCGCGGTTGCAGTCACAGTCAGTTGCGGTTCGAGAGTCGTGGTTGCAGTAGAGGAGACGGGTTGCAGGTAGCTGATGCTGACGAGCTGAAGTTGCTGTTGCTGTCTTAACTTTACAGTTGAGTATGAGAATCAGGCTATTTCTAATCCCAAAGTTAGGTTAGAAATCATTAGGCTAAATTAGGAAGCTAGGCAGGTAACTAAGGTTTTTGGCTTCATGACAAAATTTCCTTTCTGCAATAAATTGATTATGCTTAATAAAATTGTGAATTTAAAAATGAATAATTGAATAAAGTATTAAATCTTTTCATGCTTTTAAAATTATATAAAATTTAAGATTCTTTAAACCCAAAATGACTCAGTGGTTATTTTCCTAAATGATTGTGACCTGAGTAATTGGTTGATTGTGATTCAGCTGGTCTTAATCACTATGAACTAATTTCTTAAATGAATGATTCATCGACAAAACAATGAGCAGGAATATCTTAAGAAATAATTAAAAGAAAGTGACAAATTAAGGTAAATAGATATCCTTGCTCTTCCAGCGGTACACAAAATGGTGTTCTCCATTTAGTTCTCATGCTTCTCCTAGGAATACAGAATTTCATAAAGGTGTAAAAGGAAATCCAGGAGTGTGTGTGTGTGTGTTTAGGCGATGTTTATGGGCCCCATCGTCATGTGGATATGAGAAATATAGTTTGCCCCTGGATGACCTATAAGTAACCTGGGAGGAGGATAGTTTTTATTGTACGCGCTGCATCAGGTACCATGTGCCACGAAGCACCCATTACCAGCACATACACAGAGGTACACACGCACAACCACACAAACAAACCTGCTCATCTGCATGATCTAATTTCTCAATGTCCCCCCATGCACACTTAACTTCCTAGCAGTAACTAGTTGTCCTTCCTCCCTGCTCCACTCCACTTTTAAGGACATAGAGGTCAGGAATAAAGATGTTGCTTGGGCTGCAGGGAGCCTCGAGAGAGCCTTCACGTGGACCAAATGATGGCCTGAATAGGGAGACAGGGATCTTGTCATCTGGGGCCACCAGGCAGGCCTGGAGCTAAGGGTGCACGGGGATCAACGGTCACGGTGTTACATGTAACCGGAAGCGGTAGCAGAGGGGCAAGCAGTGCTTAATTTGAGCAAGTGGTTTCCAGCGCTTGGCACCAGCACACAATTGTCAACAGTTGCGCTTGTGAGCGCCTGCCACAAGGTGGCGCTGTCTGGGGAATTTAGAGATGACCACAACAGTTAATTATAAATTCAATAAACATTAAAAATGACTGTTGCCAGCCGTCCAAGCCAATTTTTATAGCATTGGGGGCCTGAACTAGTCCAAATTGTCACACTTGGAGGAGAGTGATGGTTAGTAGTTGTGTTGGTTCTATCATTGGCAGCATGGCAAGGGCGATGTGTGGTGCAAGCTGAGGGCCTCCTGACGAGAGCCCTGGCACTTACTTTTTTTTACAAATTAAGCACTGGGGGCGTGGACCATCAGCAGTAGGGTCACGTGACATCTGACATGATGATGATGATGACTATAGAGAATACAGAATGAGGCCACCCAACTGTGGCTTAACCTCAGGCACGCGCCCACTGCTAGGAAAAAACTCTATTGGTTCCCGGTGGAGCAGAGAATCCTATTCCAGGCTCCCTGTATTATGTGCAAAGAATTAGGGGGGAAATGAGTTAAAGGGATTCACCCCACATTACATCCTGCCCACTCAGAGCTGGCAGCGTCCACTCAAGCTTCAGGTCTGAACTCAGTCGGTTTAAACATGGGGGGAAACGCATCAAGATTAAAGGCAGCGGCTTGTTAAACTCTGAGTCCTGTGCCACAGGGTGCTGGCCAACTCGCCCAACTTCAAGAGGAGGATGAGTTAGGGTTTCCTCCCCTGAAACTGCCCCATCAGGACTCCCCTCCACTTTTACGTACACATCTGCACACAGTATCAAACAGCAGTAATAGATAGTGGCCATTACTCCCCTCTGTCTACAAACCCAGCCTTGTTGTGGACTCGCCACCGACGGGTTCAGCTCTTCTGCCGCAGGCAGCATTTCATACAATACTACATAGAATGGGCTTTGGGCCACCCCCTGCTTGTCCTTCCCAGTCCCCTGCTCCATGATTCAATAGCTTTTGTCCCTATTCTTGTGTTTGTCCCTCCACTTGAGCCTTTCCACTCTACCGCACCCGCACTTTGGTTAGCTAGCTTGTATCCTTCCACTGCGGGCATCCCGGAACTATTTTTTGTTTTCCCGTTTTATTTGTAGTTTAATATCCCATGTCCTGATCTTTTTTCTCACTCTGACTGAGTCCTCATGCTCCTTCCCTCGCTCCATCAACCTACTCCTGTTCCCCTCTCTCCATCTCCTACATTGAGCACTGTTACTGCTCCGGGTCACATTCTCTCTCTCCCCTCTCCTCCTCTGCTTCTCTCGCTCCCTCTCCCCTGCCTCTCCTATCCTCTCCCACCACCCCTCCCCACCCCTCTCTTGGCACTATTCTCCGACTCGTCGCAGTAGACCTGTCCAATGAGATGAGAGGACATCAAACTCTCGAAGGGAAACCTTCCCCACCAGTGTACAACCGAAGAGAGGCGTGGCTGCTGCACATGATAACTGTACAAAATATCAAACTAAGTAAATAACTTGCTGCTTCTCATGGCCGAGACTAGATCATGAACACTGCACAGATGGCATCTAAAGAACTCACCAGAGCTAGTCTTCAATGCAGGATCAACCTGCTTGTTTCTTAGACATGCATGGCTTTTGGCTTCATTCCTCTATATGGTCACAGAGCTCCTTAGTGACTTGCAATAACCTTAGATTGTACAACTGGGGGTACTTTATCCCATATAATCTATGCATGCATTCATTCCTCCATCCATTCACTCATATATCCATCGTTTGACTTAGTCATCCATCAATAAAGCCTTTCATCCATCAATTGACCCTTTTTTCATCCATCCATCAATCCTCTCAGATTTTCATTTACTTATCCATCCATACTCTCAGATTCCATTAACTATGCCATCCAACCCTCAATTAGATCCTCTTAGATTTCCATTTAGTCTGCCATCCTTTCACCCATCTATCCTCTCAGATTTCCATTTACTCTGCTGTCCTTTTACCCACCCACCCATCCTGATTTCCTTTAATCTGCCATTCTCTCACCCAGCCATCCATCCATTGTCTCATATTTCTCTGCCATATTTTCATCCATCTATACATACATTCTCTCAGATTTCCACTTATTTTGTCATCCATTCATCCTCTCAAATTTCCATTTACTCTGCCATCCATCCATCTTCTGAGTTTTCCATTCACTCTACAAATATTTCACCTACCCATCCATCCATCCTCTTAATTTTCCATTTACTCTGCTATCCTTTCATTCATCCATCCATCCATCTTCTCAGATTTCCATTTACTTTGCCATCCAGTCAGGTTCAGTACCCCAGCTGTCCTTAGCGACAAAGCTTAAGGTGCATGTGCACTTCCAAACGCTCTATGGGCTGGAATACGATTGTCCGCTGCCGGGGGGGACAGTGGGGGGTACTGAACCTGACTGCTGCAGGTATCACCTGTGTATCCAACTATCTGGTTTATCCTGGATCACTGGTTTAGTATCCTATTTAATTTACCAACATTTTGGTTATGGTCACCAACACTTTGTTCACAGTTTTGTACACATCACCTGTATAGCAATAGCAGACACTAGATCCTGAAGAAAGCCCCAACACCTTTTGGGTTATAGGTTGAAACATGTCGATCTAATCAGCACGATTCGATCTAATGGTTCTTATCGTACTTCTTGTTTTTAATCCTAGCACAGGGCAGCCAGAATAAAGAATGTGGTAAACCCTATAGTAAGTTTTAACTTACCTTACTATTAGCACAGCACCCTTCACTACACTGACCCAGCTCACATTGGGTCTTAGCGTTATCCCCTCTGACAAACAAAACATCCCTGAGCTCCTCCCTCGCAGCGAACGGGCTGTAGCCTGCACCATGACTAGGTTCATGGTGCGAGAAGGATCACCGACCTTTGGTGGGTGAGGTAAACCGTCCTCTAAAGGGACGCCTCCAGTATAGTCAGCCTTCTCCGTCTCTTTCTTTCCCTTTTCCCTTCTTTTCCAGACCCGAGGGTCAATTTGTGTTTAGTGTATTTCTGGGGGGATCACCCTCGCTGGTCTTTAAATCTCCTCCGGCCCTATATTAGTGTATGCACACGTATTACTATACATGACAGACACTACTACTGAAGGGGAAGGTGTGGCTTAGTGATCTAGTGGAACCAAAAATGACAAATAATCACAGCGTCCCCTGTCGACCAAATTGTGTGACTCTGGGCAAATAACTTTATCTCCCTATGCCCCAAGTTGCTCCTTTGCAAATCTTGTGAACGCTTAGGGACAGTGCTAAAGCCCATATTAAAACAGTTAAATGTATCTTGTTTTAAAATGGATACATTTCAGGAGCATGGCTGACATTTTTATGAATCCTTAATTACTGGAAGGCCCCTACGGGCTACACACCGCATTCCCTCCCATGTCCCATGTACGCTACCCAAGCCCCAGGAGTGCAGCGTAGCAGCATCTGAACTTGATGCCAGGGAAATAACCTCATTTCTGCAGGAGCCCCCAGGGTTACACTAAAAAACTGGTGTATTGGATCTGTGTATTGGATTTAATAAGGGCTTCTCATAACATCAGGGTCCCAGTCAGTCAGATATGAGTTAAAATCCAATATCTGTTCATTTACAGTCAGTCGTGCCAGAAACTCCTTCTCGCCAGCCAGATGGCAGTAACCATCTCTTATTAAATATATGTACTGTCTGGAAAAATACAGCCAGCGTCCCTCCTCTACCACAGGCAGTACATCCAGTTAGCAACAAGGTTATAAAGCTACACATGGCCTTGGTGTGTGATAAAGTATGGCTTTAGTGGTTGCTTCCTGTGGGTCTCTGCATACAGGTCAGGGTTGGAGTCTGACCTCCTGATGGTGCTAACCCTGACCAAAAGCAGACCTGGTTATGGCAGACTGCTTGTGTCCTTGAAATGAGAGGATGTAATATTCAGCCAATGATAAATGTCCACGTCATGAGGTCTATGTTTTTACACACACACCCTCTTTGCCTCCTCCTCTGCCCCATTCCCTAATTTCCTCCTTGCCGCAATGAGTTAACCCTCTAAATAATCCTTTTTAATTGGCTGAGCTCGGGATCACTGCATCCCTTTAAAAGAAGCGTTGCCAATACCATTAGGTATGAAACTGACTTGGCTGTCACTGATGGATGTAGGCACTCAAGTCATCATACATGGACTCTGGCAATCATCTTTGCATTCATGCATCCATTCATTCATCCACTGACTCATTCTTGCTTTCACCCTCTGCTAAACCACAATAAAATTCATACAAACTAAATAACATGTGCAAGATAAATTAGAAGAATATAAATAGAAAAAAGGAAGCATGCTGCTGGTTAAACACGAGAGGCGTATGCCTGCAATAACAAAACTAAACACAGCAGTGGGTGTCCATCTTGCAGTGGTATTGAACATAGTCTATCAATATTTTTACATTCCATCATGGCTGCCATGTTTAGAATCAATGTGTTGACCATCTTGGAAAGCCAAAACAATGATACACTATGGACATCATAAAGCCATAATGGTTGCTTGATTTAGAGGAAGTGGCCATGTTGGATGCCGTCTACTGCAGATGAAATGAGGGGCCGATTAGCACTGGCTGGGGAGCTGTAGCATCATTTTAAGAAAATTTAAAATAAAAGAAGGAGTAGCAAAGTAATGAAAGGGAAACTATAAAAGGCGAAACCAGCCCTGATCCTAAAGCACATTCATTTTCGATGAATGTACACATGTGATCAGAAAATGGCATCTTTCACAATGCAAGAAGGCCAATGACTGATGTGGACTGATCCAGTACTCTACTTGATGGAAGCAAAGTGTAATGGCACTCAGAGAGACTAATGGCAGAAAAGGGTTGGCCTAAAGGGCGTCTATGTATATATATATATATATATATATATATATACGTATATATATATATATGGATGGATGTATTATTTAATTATATTTTTTATTACAAGATCATGTCAGACAAATATGCCTGTCAGGTCTTCCAAAGAAATTCTAGCAAGAATTATTATAGTGTCAATCTTCTACAACAATAGTTTGTAAAATGTGGTAAACAACACCAAAATCATTCCCTACAAAGTAATCAGTGAGATTTCATGCAACAAAATTCCTGACTGCAGGCTTTAACACGGTACAAAAACAATCCACCCTTAAGTACTACTGGCTTCAACATATGTATTACATACTGAATTTGTCATAACTTATCATAAAAAACAGATCAACCCAAAGGCATCTGGTATGCAAATCAATCAGGCCTTTAGCTGTTATCATTGGGTTGTCACGGTAACCAATTTAAGCCGCCTGGACTGACCTTAAGCTTTCCCACAAAGCAACCATCAGGCATACAGTCGTAAAATTACAAAAGTATGCAAAATTACAGATGGCAGTACGCAATTGTATCTCTCCTAAGAGTGACTAACAAGTATTCTCACAGTGCAAATCTTCTATACCCGTGGTTTGTCGGAGGGAGTAACCAACCACAAAACCCTTGCCTAATATAGTAATCTGTGAGATTCCTCGTAACGAATTGCATGTCTGCAGGCCATAATGCAGAGTAGTACAAATCCACCCATAAATGCCTATTGATTTTAACATATGCTTTACACAATCAATATGTCATATCGAATACATTTATTATCACTTTTCAAAATAAACAAACAGGCCTATCAACTTTATCATTGGCCTGTCGCCAAAATCAACTCAGACATACTGTGTTGGGCATACGCTTTCCCACAAGGCAACCATCAAGTATAACGTAATAACATGACAAACATGTACACAATTACAGTTGTCAAAACAATATAAAACAATATAAATTCCTACTAACAGAGACTTATGAAGATTATCATAGTGCAAATATTCTATCCTTATAGTTCGTTCCGGTGAATCAGCAACACCAAAACCCTTGCCTACTTCAGACTTCAGTAATCAGTGAGATTCTGTGTCACAAAGTGCCTTCCTTCAGGTTTTAGCACAGTGTAACAACAATCCACCCTTAAAGGCGTATTGCCTTTACTATATGCTTTTCATAATAAGTATGCTAACCCTACCTGCTTTGTCATAACGTTTCATTATAAATAGATCACATCTCATGAATCCGACATAACCTTTCCCAGTGTACAGACAAGGCCTCTAGCCTTTATTATTGGCTTTGGGAGGCTACTGAAGAGTGCATAAACTGGCAACCATCGTGCATACAATTATACAATCACCAATATGTGTAGAATTACAGTTGCCAAATCAATGTACAACCCCTCTTAACAGTGCCTAACTGGAACATCACAGTGAAAATCTTCTACTTCCTGGGTTTGTCACCCTAGCCTTCTATGGTAATCTGTAAGTTTACATATAACAAAATATCTGCACCTGTCTGCAGACTGTAACGCAGTGTTATAGCATTCCACTGTTAGAGGAAAATGGCTTTAAACAAATACTTTTCACAACAAATAGACTAGGACTACTGCCTTTGTCATAACTTTTCATAATAAACAAACCAACCCTATGCCACTTGGCATAACCTTTCCCAAAACACCAATCAGGCCTACTGCTGTTATTTTTGTAACCAGCTCAGTCCTGCTGTATTGAGTATAAGCTTTGCCCCATTTCAAGAAGTGCAGTACTAGCACTCTATTCAGTGGAAGCACATAACTCTAGCCCAATCAAATCCTGTACTCAGAGCAACCAACATGTGGGTGGAGTTGAAGCCCCTCTCTCAGTAGCACTCTGAAAGCTCACATAAAGTCTGTCAAAAGCTGCATTGTCAAGCCAGACCTAAAAACGCAGAGCTCTATTTGTCTCTTGAATTTGTCAGCTCTTGGCATTGCTCTGCCTAGTGTTGTGGGTGAACCAGAGCAATAAACTACTTATCTGTCTATTGTTCCTAACTTTTTATACACTTATACCTTTCTTGAGTACTGATCAACTTGGTATTATTTTTTAATTATAAGCCCAGCTCATAAGTGTAACAAGTCTTTCCTCTCTGAAGTATTTGTAAAACATGTTTGAGACATAGAAGAAGAAAACATATTAGTGGGGATGAACATGTCCTTAGTGCATTCATTAAACATGAATTGATATGAATTGTGTGTGGGTGGAGGGTGTGTGTATTTAGTGTCACACCGAAGACAACTAGCATCTTTTAAGTTTGGGGTAGAGTACTGGCACTGCACCGTGCACAGGCGAATGCAGTACAAATGTAGCAAAAGAAGATGAAGATGTGACTCTCAACGTTTACAAGTAGGAACTATTTATAGTGAACTAGTTGACACGTGTTTCGCCCCGTGGAACTTCTTCAAGGCTGAGATAGTGTGCTTATGTAAATGATACAGACAAAATAAAACCATTGCACTATTACGTAGAACATTGCAAAAACATTGCACTATTACATAGATCACAACAAACCCATGACAAAACATGTTAACATGAGAAACAAAAGGAATAAAACAACGAAATTAAATAAAATTTCATTTGCAAGAAACTATTTAATATCATTTTGTTATTGATCATATTTGAATAGTTCTTTGTGCAGCTAAGATAGTCCAAGTACTCAGATATAAGCCCACTGAAGACATTGAAGAAGTGATTAATTACTAACCAAATATTTTTTTTTTAAATATAAAGGTCTAAAGGTTTTTCTTGAAAGACTCATGTCTCTGAGTGCGTGATGATTTCGTAGGGAGCGTGTCAGTCGCCCATGTGCCTTAAGATGTCCTACTTTCTCCACACTTTTTGTTGAAGATGGAATAGCGACTTAAAGAGTGAAAGATGGGGTCTGAAGGTTTACCCCAGCTTGTAAATATTAGTAATATAACGTTTTCCAGTAATCCAACGTAGGAGCTGTGATGGCACAAATTTCATATTCTCGGTGCTGCAGAGGGAGGGCAGGTAAGCAGAGCTCGTTAACAAAACAAGATTGTTTCTGATCCAAAACTTTCCAAAGAAGAAAAAGAGAAGCCCTGCAGCCCTGGTTGAGGAGCTACTTTGACTAGTGATACCTCCCAGGTTGGCAGCTTTTTTAACAGAAAACTTAGAGTGTTTGTCCAGAACAGAAGTGATATGTATCTGGGAATGGGAGTTCCAGCACGCATGCACTCTGCTCCTTCTGCCACTTGATCCCTGTCCTGCTGTCCTTGTCAACCTCCAGTGTCCTCCGTGGATAATAGGAGAGGTAAACAGATACTTGGCACTATGTGGGACTCCACAATGGCTCCAGTTGTAGGATCAGTCCTGTTCTTGGTCACGCCGTGTCCTGACACTATGCTGCGGCAGTCTAGAAAACGCCCAATTCTGCCAAATGGAAACCAGTCCTAAGATGGCTGGGCCCATGCTATCCAAGCACTATTAATACCCATGTGGCATTACAGTCTTTGGAAAAAATGGACAGGTCTACAGTGTCAAAGGCTGCACTTCCTGGATGAAGGCTGAGGATTGGCTGGCTGCCATTGCGTCATTTCCAAGATGGCGGTGTGAGTACCTTAGCCTGAACTAAAGCCTGATTGCTTAAGAACAAGCATTCGATTTCCCACTAGGTATTTTTAAATCTGCTGTGTGACTAGGTGTGCAAGAACTTTTTTGCTCACCACCACCATTGCATTACGCATGTATTTATGCCTGGCAACGCACATGCATACCAATCTAGAAGATGCATAAGTGAGGGATACAGCCCTATTGTCTCTGCCATCAAACATCAAGACCCTCTTCATGCACAGCTCATTGAAGCTGATGGCAGTTCGGCTGGAAGGTTCCCATTGGAGCATGGTTGAGACTGATTTGCATATAGCCCATATCCCAATCTATCGTTCTTTTGCTCACCACACCACCTCACTTTGGACCCAGCTATCTGAAAATCAGTCTCGACCCTGCCCGAACTGCCAAGCCAGGTCCTTCCTGAACGGGAACACAGGCAACCCAGGACCGGTTTCACCCTAATTAGGGCTCATCAGCCAGGTATAGCGTAACCGGTCAAATGTTGCTCATGTTCTGGTTCAGTGAGACCTGGCCTGACAGTTAGGGTTGGACTGTTACTATTGGAGCAGGGTCAATACTAATTTGCATATGGCTAGATTCAAACTGAGGTGCATGGTTTGCAAAATAACGATGGATTGGGATGCGGCCCGAGTACTTACCAGTGGCTGAGATTAATTCAAGCATTCCATCCATCACTTTTTGGTATACTTTAACTTTCTAAAAGTGGCACTTTCGAACTCGTAATCTAAAATCCAACGTTACTATTATAGAGAATTTCAAATTACAATAAATTTGAAACCAAACATGACATTTCTACCTGCCCTCCATCAAAAGTTAGCATTTAAATGTAGGAGATCTTCACTTACAGGTCATGTAAAACTTAAAAACACATGTCCTACTTTTTAAATACAATGCACCCTGCCCTATGGGCTGTTTAGGTCCTACTTTAGGGATAGTCTATATGTATTAAAAGGAAGGTTTAGGCCTAGCAAAATGTATATTTTGCCAGGTCAAATTGGCAGTTTAAAACTGCACTATGGGCTGCAATGGCAGGCCTGGTGACATGTTTTAAAGGCTACTTTATTGGCTGGCCCAATAAGTGCTCTTGCCCACTACCAGCATTTAATTTACAGGCCCTGGGTACCCATGGTACCATATACGAGGGATTTAAAAGCAAATTAAATGTACCAATCAGGTGTAAGCCAATTGTACCATGTTTTAAGGGGAGACCACGTGCACTTTAGCACCGGTAAGCAGTGGTAAAGTCCACAGAGTACTAAAAGCCAACACAAATGGGTTCAGAAAACTGGAGGGATGAAGGCAAAATGTTTGGGGATGACCCTGCAGAGAGGGCCAAATCCAACATGCAGAATTAGAGCGTAGGTCTTCATAATACTTCAGCATTTGGCCGTGGGCCTCCATAATATTGCAGCGTTTGACCCTAGGCCTGGATAATGCTACAGAATTTATCCATGGGCTTGGTTAATACAACTGCTTTTGACCGTAAGCCTGATTCAACTAAAGAGTTTACCTGTAGGCTTAAAAAATAATAGAACACTACAGACCGGATAATACTGCAGAGTTAGGTCATAGACCTGGATACTACTGCAGCCTAGGACGGCAGGCCTGGATAATACTGCAGGCTAGGAGTGCAGGCCTGGATAATACTGCATTGTTAGGTCATAGACCTGGATAATACTAAGCCTTGGAGTGCAGGCCTGGATAATACTACAGTGTTAGATCTTAGGCACGAATAACACTACAGCCTAGGACTGCAGGCCTGGATAATACTGTAGGCTAGGACTGCAGGCCTGGATAATACTGCAGGCTAGGACTGCAGGCCTGGATAATACTGCAGGCTAGGACTGCAGGCCTGGATAATACTGCAGGCTAGGAGTGCAGGCCTGGATAATACTGTAGGCTAGGACTGCAGGCCTGGATAATACTTCAGCCAAGGACTGCAGGCTAGGACTGCAGGCCTGGATAATACTTCAGCCAAGGACTGCAGGCCTGGATAATACTGCAGGCTAGGACGGCAGGCCTGGATAATACTGCAGGCTAGGAGTGCAGGCCTGGATAATACTGCGGTGTTAGATCGCAGACCTGGATAATACTAGTGTTAGATCGTAGGCATGGATAACACTACAGCCTAGGACTGCAGGCCTGGATAATACTGAAGGCTAGGACTGCAGGCCTGGATAATACTACAGCCTAGGACTGCAGGCCTGGATAATACTGCAGTGTTAGACCATAGACCTGGATAATACTAAGCCTAGGGCTGCAGGCCTGGATAATACTTCAGGCTAGGACTGTAGGCCTGGATAATACTGCAGTGTTAGATCACAGACCTGGATAATTCTGCAGCCAAGGACTGCTGGCTTGGATAATACTGTAGGCTAGGACTGCAGACCTGGATAATTCTGCAGCCAAGGACTGCTGGCCTGGATAATACTGCAGTGTTAGATCGTAGGCACGGATAATACTACAGCCTAGGACTGCAGGCCTGGATAATATTGCAGTGTTAGACCATAGACCTGGATAATACTAAGCCTAGGACTGCAGGCCTGGATAATATGGCAGTGTTAGAATGCAGACCTGGATAATACTGCAGCCAAGGACTGCAGGCCTAGATAATACTGTAGGCCAGGACTGCAGGCCTGGATAATACTGCAGTGTTAGAATGCAGACCTGGATAATACTGCAGCCAAGGACTGCAGGCCTAGATAATACTGTAGGCTAGGACTGCAGGCCTGGATAATACTGCAGTGTTAGAATGCAGACCTGGATAATACTGCAGCCAAGGACAGCAGGCCTAGATAATACTGTAGGCTAGGACTGCAGGCCTGGATAATACTGCAGTGTTAGACCATAGACCTGGATAATAATAAGCCTAGGACTGCAGGCCTGGATAATACTGCAGTGTTAGAATGCAGACCTGGATAATACTGCAGCCAAGGACTGCAGGCCTAGATAATACTTTAGCCTAGGACTACAGGCCTGGATAATACTGCAGTGTTAGGTCATAGACCTGGAAAATACTAAGCCTAGGATTGCAGGTCTGGAAAATTCTTTAGCGTTTGAGCATCGCCCTGCATAATACAGCAGCTTTTGACTGTAAGTCTGAATAACACAGCAGCATTTGTATATAGGCCTTTATAATACTGCAGTATTAGACAGTAGGGCTGGATAATTCTACGTGAAAAAACAAAGGAAGTCCACCCTTCATTCATGGGAAAAAAAACAATCCTTCCAGTGATTGCTACAAGTATTACCAAAGAAAAAGTTTCCTTAGGGAAAACAATACGTTTTCTTAAAATAACCCTCACCCACCAAAAGGTCCCTTGGTGGCATGCTTCATCATTGGGTTCTTCCCGCCCTGCTGTAGGACGGGGCGTGCTACGACCGACGGAGACGTGGGAGCACTTTTGTGAAGTAATACTATGTGTTATTGTGAGAGTGGAAGGGTCAGAAGAAAGAGTGAGTCTAAAAAATACCTGGCTATGTGGAACCTACACTTTATTAATTCCTGTAGCTGGTATTGTTAAAATAAAGTACCCTGCTCCATCAATGTGTTTGACATGAGGTCTGGATAATACCGCAGTGTTTGACCTGGGGTCTGGATAATACTTCTGTGTTTGACATGAGGTCTGGATAATACCGCAGTGTTTGACCTGAGGTCTGGATAATACTGCAGTGTTTGACATGAGGTCCACCGCGGCTTCGCCGTTTGTGTGGAGGGCGGGCTCTTTCCTCCTTTGCAGCGCTTACACCAATTGAGGCGCACTTCCGGTTGGGCTCCAGGAGGGTGGGACTAGCTTGCGATCTCCTCTATTTCAGATGAGGAGTTTGCGACCGCGCAGCGGACACACAAAGGCTGCCTGTTCTCTATGCACTTGGCACTTTAGCTGTGTATTGATTTTAAACTTCGTTAGTGTGGCGCTTTTACTGACTACGAGTGTTTTTTAATATTTTAATACCTTCAATTACTTTTTATGTAACCCTAACGCTAGCTGTTTTCTATTCATACCTTCACTCCTTCACTCCTCTGAGCCTCGCTCCGGTCCACCGCGGCTTCGCCATTTGTGTGGAGGGCGGGCTCTTTCCTCCTTTGCAGCGCTTACACCAATTGAGCCGCACTTCCGGTTGGGCTCCAGGAGGACGGGACTAGCTTGCGATCTCCTCTATTTCAGATGAGGAGTTCGCGACCGCGCAGCGGACACACAAGAGGCTGCGCGTTCTCTATGCACTTGGCACTTTAGCTGTGTATTGATTTTAAACTTCGTTAGTGTGGCCCTTTTACTGACTACGAGTGTTTTTTAATATTTTAATACCTTCAATTACTTTTTATGTAACCCTAACGCTAGCTGTTTTCTATTCATACCTTCACTCCTTCACTCCTCTGAGCCTCGCTCCGGTCCACCACGGCTTCGCCGTTTGTGTGGAGGGCAGGCTCTTTCCTCCTTTGCAGCGCTTACAACTATTGAGGCGCACTTCCGGTTGGGCTCCAGGAGGGCGGGACTAGCTTGCGATCTCCTCTATTTCAGATGAGGAGTTCGTGACTGCGCAGCGGACACACAAGAGGCTACGCGCTCTCTAAGCACTTGGCACTTTAGCTGTGTATTGATTTTAAACTTTGTTAGTGTGGCGCTTTTACTGACTACGAGTGTTTTTTAATATTTTAATACCTTCAATTACTTTTTATGTAACCCTAACGCTAGCTGTTTTCTATTCATACCTTCACTCCTTCACTCCTCTGAGCCTCGCTCCGGTCCACCGCGGCTTCGCCATTTGTGTGGAGGGCGGGCTCTTTCCTCCTTTGCAGCGCTTACACCAATTGAGCCGCACTTCCGGTTGGGCTCCAGGAGGGCGGGACTAGCTTGCGATCTCCTCTATTTCAGATGAGGAGTTCGCGACCGCGCAGCGGACACAGAAGAGGCGCGTTCACTATGCAATTGGCACTTTGGCTGTGTATTGATTTTAAACTTCGTTAGTGTGGCGCTTTTACTGACTACGAGTGTTTTTTAATATTTTAATACCTTCAATTACTTTTTATGTAACCCTAACGCTAGCTGTTTTCTATTCATACCTTCACTCCTTCACTCCTCTGAGCCTCGCTCCGGTCCACCGCGGCTTCGCCATTTGTGTGGAGGGCGGGCTCTTTCCTCCTTTGCAGCGCTTACACCAATTGAGCCGCACTTCCGGTTGGGCTCCAGGAGGGCGGGACTAGCTTGCGATCTCCTCTATTTCAGATGAGGAGTTCGCGACCGCGCAGCGGACACAGAAGAGGCGCGTTCACTATGCAATTGGCACTTTGGCTGTGTATTGATTTTAAACTTCGTTAGTGTGGCGCTTTTACTGACTACTAGTGTTTTTTAATATTTTAATACCTTCAATTACTTTTTATGTAACCCTAACGCTAGCTGTTTTCTATTCATACCTTCACTCCTTCACTCCTCTGAGCCTCGCTCCGGTCCACCACGGCTTCGCCGTTTGTGTGGAGGGCAGGCTCTTTCCTCCTTTGCAGCGCTTACAACTATTGAGGCGCACTTCCGGTTGGGCTCCAGGAGGGCGGGACTAGCTTGCGATCTCCTCTATTTCAGATGAGGAGTTCGTGACTGCGCAGCGGACACACAAGAGGCTACGCGCTCTCTATGCACTTGGCACTTTAGCTGTGTATTGATTTTAAACTTTGTTAGTGTGGCGCTTTTACTGACTACGGGTGTTTTTTAATATTTTAATACCTTCAATTACTTTTTATGTAACCCTAACGCTAGCTGTTTTCTATTCATACCTTCACTCCTTCACTCCTCTGAGCCTCGCTCCGGTCCACCGCGGCTTCGCCGTTTGTGTGGAGGGCGGGCTTTTTCCTCCTTTGCAGCGCTTACACCAATTGAGGCGCCCTTCCAGTTGGGCTCCAGGAGGGCGGGACTAGCTTGCGATCTCCTCTATTTCAGATGAGGAGTTCGCGACCGCGCAGCGGACACAGAAGAGGCGCGTTCACTATGCAATTGGCACTTTGGCTGTGTATTGATTTTAAACTTCGTTAGTGTGGCGCTTTTACTGACTACTAGTGTTTTTTAATATTTTAATACCTTCAATTACTTTTTATGTAACCCTAACGCTAGCTGTTTTCTATTCATACCTTCACTCCTTCACTCCTCTGAGCCTCGCTCCGGTCCACCACGGCTTCGCCGTTTGTGTGGAGGGCAGGCTCTTTCCTCCTTTGCAGCGCTTACAACTATTGAGGCGCACTTCCGGTTGGGCTCCAGGAGGGCGGGACTAGCTTGCGATCTCCTCTATTTCAGATGAGGAGTTTGTGACTGCGCAGCGGACACACAAGAGGCTACGCGCTCTCTATGCACTTGGCACTTTAGCTGTGTATTGATTTTAAACTTTGTTAGTGTGGCGCTTTTACTGACTACGAGTGTTTTTTAATATTTTAATACCTTCAATTACTTTTTATGTAACCCTAACGCTAGCTGTTTTCTATTCATACCTTCACTTCTTCACTCCTCTTAGCCTCGCTACGGTCCACCGCGGCTTCGCCGTTTGTGTGGAGGGCGGGCTCTTTCCTCCTTTGCAGCGCTTACACCAATTGAGGCGCACTTCCGGTTGGGCTCCAGGAGGACAGGACTAGCTTGCGATCTCCTCTATTTCAGATGAGGAGTTCGCGACCGTGCCGCTGGCGCGCCGAAGGCGCGCCCAAGGCAAGCCCGTCTGCGCCCGTCCGCGCCCGTCCGCGCCTGGACGTCATCAGACGCCAGGCATGCTGCCAGTTTCACCAAAATCAGGCTCACCTATGCCCCGGCCAGTCTCTTGGACATTAGGAAAGCTGTCCGCCCTTGCAACTATTCTCCAGGCCTCCTCCCAGAGGGACCATTCTGCTGCTTGCATTGCAATTTCAATTCCTGGGCACCGATCCCCCTGATCCAGCGCTTACAATAAAAATAATTTCTCCTAAAATGCTTTTGGTCATCCAGGTGCAATTATTTCTCTAACACACGCACACACTATATCCATATGACGGTGGGGCCCATAACACCGCATATACATTCACTTACTCATTTGTTTCCCTGGATTTTCTCCGTCATGAAACCTAGGAGAAAAACGATTCGCTGGAAGGAGACAGGATACCTCTTTTATAATAATACAATAATTCTCATTTGCTTTTAAGGTATTCCGCTCATTGGTCGATGGACCAACTAGTAGGAATCAGTTGATGGTGATTAAGACCAGCTCAATCACAATGAACTCTTAACCATTTTATTATCAGTCATTATACTAAAGAAAATCACTGAGTCATTTGTTTTAAGAATAACAAAGTTTATATAAAGTTTAGAATGCAGGAAATTTGAGATTAATCTTATTATTCAGATCATTGCGTTTATCATCAATATAAGAATAATTGTAATTGCATGACACTTTTATTAGACGGAAAATGAGGTTATCATACTAAGAACTCTATAGATCAACCTATCTATCTCTCGGGAAATCCTAATAATTCTAATATAAATCTTATCAAATGCTAGTTCTCCTAAAGCAGCATCTTATACTCAACTGGAAAAGGAAAATAACAGCAGCAGCATCAGCTCGTCAGCATCAGCAACCGCAAACTCTCCCATCTACAGCATCTAACTTCTTCAGCATCTCCCGCAGCATCCCGCAACATCTCTACCCCTCCCACCAAGAGTAGGTCTTCTTATACCCTAATTCTAGCTTACAGCATAAAATGTTTCTTCTTACATGGCGCGATTCATTCTCATTGGTCGAAAACTCAGGTCCCTATACATTTTAATCAAACTTCCTGGTCTTAACCAGTTCCGTGTGGAATGTCCATGCAAGCATCGTTTCCCACAGTTCATGCACTTGCTCATCCATTTCGATCAGTCCAAATTGTTTCCTTTTCTGCAACAATTTGTATAATAGAGTTCTTTCTATTGATTCAACCAGGCTTCTCACGCTTCTTGCTGATCATCTTGGCACACATCTGCTCAGAAGGGTCACAGCAGCCTTGACCATACTTTCATCTTGGCCTCTCGGCATCACCACGTGATCATCCCTTTTCCACAGCCTCTCTCCTCTATCACATGGTCGCATCCGCTCATGCGCAGTCTAGTATCTCGCAGCCATTTTATATTGCTGCTCGGCAGGCCTAAGCGCACTATTTTTAAAGAAAACAAAATGTTATTAAAACAATGAAATATAAACCCTTTCGTTTCCCTCCCGTCTTTCTACGTACCCCAATTAGGTATTACCTAGCAGAAGCAACATATAAAGCTGTCCCTTACTTACCATCGCTTTATTTTGCAACCACACATTTTATTCAAAGCACAAATCATGCATTTTATTATTTTAGTACGCAAAATATTATGTTATGTTAGAAACGTAAAACAATTATTAGTCCATTACTTTGCACACTAAATTGCGTGTTATCCTTAACCCTTTACATACATTGTTGGTTATTTACTTGAACGAACATGTTTATTAATATTATACGAAAATATTAGGAGGTTAAAATTTTTATATTTACCCTGCTCCATCAACTGTATACCTAAGTTATACAATTTTCTCAGACAGCATATCTTTTATCCATTTGCTTTTGTTAGTTTATACTTCTGTATCTCTTTCAACGTGTTTCTTCGTTTTCTTGTACATGTTCTCTTTTATTTCTTCTAACTCTATTTCACCTATTTCTCTCTCTCTTTCCTTGTTTATCATGTTTTCTTTTTCTATCTTATTCTGCTTTCTTCTTCTCTTTATACATGTTACTGCAAGCTTCAGTACTAATATTATTATTATTATCATGGTTGCTATTATTATAACTTTCCCTATTATTAATCCACTCATTCTTGTTAACCAATTTGTTACAGAAGAAAACCCTTTACCAAGTTTTCCCCAAACGCTTTCAACCTCCAGTGGAACTAGTTCTTTGTGCAAATTTGTAATATTTGTTATATACTTCTGTATATTTTCGCTTTTATCGGGAATGTAAGTGCAACAATGTTGGACTTTCAGCATTCCACAGACTCCGCCCTCTTTTGCCAAAATAATGTCAAGGGCAAGTCGATTTTGCATCACCATAGCTCTCATGGCAACCATCTCGGTATTTACCATTAAGAACCCTCCAGCAGTATTTGTAGATAAACGATCTACCACTGTGGATAATTTCCAAATTCTAAATGCATTTAAAGATATTCCCACTGCTGGTATCAATGCACCAAAAATATCACCTACTATTTCTGAAAAACTTTCCCTTTTTCTACGTGTAAAGGTATTTATCATTTTGTGTGTTCCTTTTTTTTTTCTATCTACATGAAAAATCTTTGGAAAGACCAGGCCTAAATAACATGATCCATACCAATGGTCCGGCAACCTGTAATAAGCCCTATTCCCATAAACATAATAAATCCCTGGAAATATTGGATCTTTTCCCCCTTTGAATCCCCATCCACCTAGAATTTGGTAATTGTCATGGCAATTGCTGGAACCCACAAAATAATTGTCATATCTTGTCTTATTTCTTCTAATGCACAACCTTCCCTGTTGAGGCCAATCCAGAGTCATAGCTGCATTTGTCTTTTTCTTGTCATGATGGTCTTCCTCAAACGCCCAAAGAGGTGTTTTTGTCTCTTCTATCACTTTTCTTTCAAATTTCACTCTTCTCTCCTCAACCATTTCTAGAAATACCTTTTCTTCCTTCTTTAACTCACAGGTAAGGTTGTACCTAAATATATTATCTGATGTTAAAATCTTATCTTCTAAGAAATATTCACCAAACGTCTTTCCCTCTTTTATTTTGTTAAGCTCGGGAACTACAGAAACCTTTGCAAAAATCTTATCTATATCAGTGTAATAATATTCTAATCTACCTGTTTTATAAAATAAGCTTGCTAATACACTACATGTTATTCCATATGTCAAAGGGAGGTGATGATAAGTCACACCCTCTGCTACAGATGCAGGCAACTGCATACAAACATAGCAATCCCTTACATCCATTGTTTCTACGTACTCATACAGTAATTTAGTAAAAACATTCTTTGAAAAATCTGTTATTGATTTGTCCTTATGTAATTCTGCACTACTCCTTAAAATAACTGGCTCTTGAGTGTTAGCTCCTTTTTCTTTCTCAGTGTTATTAGACTTTTCCACTACAGCTAAACTAATTGGAATAGTTATTGCTAAAACTACCCATACTGTTATTAATAAACCTGTACAAAAACAGCACATTTTGCACCATCTACTTAAAAACTCACATCTACACTTTCTATCTCTAATATTCTCCATTGTCTCTTTTATCCTTATTTACTTGTTTTCTAGAAAATTGTGTCACTACACCTCAGAAATGACTTGCTTGCCACTCTGTACTTCCAATATTTTGTCTTTGCTTGGTACTTTCTTTTAATTCTTTTTCAGAATTCTTTCTCTGTTACATCCGGTAAATTTGTCAGTTCAGTGTTTTGTCAAATCCGGTAAACTATCTAAACTTCTTCAGGTTTGTTGCTTCAGGTTTGTTGCACTTCACTTTCTCCCATCAAGTTTCTTTGTTCTGGGTTTTCGTGAGTGTTCAATTCTTCTTTGTGACTAGTCAAAGCACGATACAACCATTCAAGCGATCTGTACTTTTGATTCACTTTCTTTATTCTTTTTGTTTTCTGCAAGTGTTTACCACCTGGTTTTCCTTGCTCCTTTTGACTTGTTATTTCATTCACTTGTTCAGCACTTTTTCCATCCAATTTTACGATTCTGTATCTTAATTTTCTTACTTCGTCGGGCCAGTTGTCTCCTTTTCTTGGCCTTTTTGCTTCACTTCCTTATTCCTCTCTTTCTGTTTTCCAATTTCTTTTTCTTGTCTCTAGTTTTTCATTTCTTTCTTCTCCACTTTCTTCTGATTCTGTTTCAATCTTTTCGTTATTTCCTCTTATTTTGAAGCTAATTATTTCGCTTTCAGCTACTTGTGGTTCTTTCCCTATCTTCCTTCGTTCACCTATCTCTGTCCCTCCTCGAGGTTCTTCCGATTTTGTGTCAGTTTCTCTATCTGCTTCTAAATTTCCCTGTTCTTGTGTTTGACTATCTGTCCCTACTGCTCCTCGGGGTTTTTCCGATTTTTCTAACTTTTGGTCTGAAACTCTCCCTTCTTCATCTATTAATATTATCTTCGAAGGAATTTTACCACAACTTGTACTTGGTTGTTCACTGTCACTGTTTTCTGGCTCAGTTTCTTCTCTTTTGCTTTCAAAATTCCACTTTATTTTTGAAATTTCTTCTCCTTCTGAATGTTCTGTATCAGATTCTGAACTAGTATCAGATATTTCCAGATGTCGACTTACAGGTCGATCTTCAAATTCTGGAACTTCAGCTATTTCTTCTATTTCCTCTTCTTCTTCTATCGTTTCACTTGTAGTTGGGTCTTCCAGATGTCGACTTACAGGTCGATCTTCAAGTTCTGGCACCCTGTTTGTCTCCTCTTCTCTTTCTGATGCTGAACTGTTATCTGATATTTCCAGATGCCGACTCACATGTCGATCTTTAGGTTCTGGAACTCTGATGGTGTGGCTGGCATGTACCCAGTGTTTCACTCCTGCACACTTGACTGTGGTGGTCGTCACTAGGATCACTTGTCGTGGTTCGTCCCAGCGAGGAACCAAACAGTTTCTTCTTCGGTGGACTTTTATTCGAACCCAATCTCCTGGATTCAAGTCGTGAGCTGGTTTTCTTTCAAGAGTGGTCGCATCCGGTCCAACCTGATGAAACACAGAACGCACCACATCAGCCAATCCTTTGCAATAATCCAGTACTAGATCATCAGTTATAGTCAGTAGCTTGTTGACAGGTACTTGTGCTTGTCTCATTGCTCGTCCCATGATTATCTCATGTGGACTGAGTCCAGTCTTCCTTTCCGGAATACTTCTGATTGTCATCAGAACCAATGGCAAAGCATCTGGCCATTTCAGTCCTGTAGCTTGACACATTTTTCCTAACCTGTTTTTAATTGTTCCATTCACTTGCTCTACTATTCCAGAAGCCTCTGGTCTGTATGCACAATGCAGTTTCTGTTTAATACTAAGGGCTTCACAAATCAGTTTAACTAATTCATTTTGGAAATGTGTTCCTCTATCTGTTTCAATCGTGACTGGAAAACCATACCTCGGAATGAATTCTCGCAGCAAAAGTTTTGCTACTGTGATACTGTCATTCCTTCTGGTTGGATATGCCTCCACCCAACGGGAAAACAAACAGACGACCACTAAAACATACCTCAATCTGCTGTAACAGCGACATTTCTATGAAATCCATCTGCATTCTGGTGAAAGGACCCCCTTCTCGTCCTATTCTTCCTAGACTCACTACTGTCTTCCTTCCTGGATTTAACTGTTGACAAATAAGACATCTTTGACAAAGACTCTCAGCTATGGCTCTGAATTTTGCATTGTACCATGTTTGTCTAAAAAGTCTGATCATTGAATCTCTCCCAATATGGGCTTGCCCATGGTACATCTGTGCCATGTCAGAAATCATGCTATCAGGCATAACTGGTCTCTCATCCCTGTAAACCCATACATCAGTTTCTTCATGTTTCCTACATCCTGCTTTTAGCCAAGTATCTTTCTCTTCATCTTCTGCAGCTTCTTGTAACTGTCTTACCTCATCCCATGTTTCAATTGAGTTAGTAAAAAGCAAAGGACAAGAAATATGCTCTCTTTCGCGACATTTATTCAAAGAAACCACATTCTTTGCACAATATTGTGCCATTTCGTCAGCATATTTGTTGCCGACAGTAATGTAGTCTTCCCCATTTTTATGTGCATTGCACTTCACTACAGCGATCTGTTTAGGCAGCTGTATCGCCTCAAGCAACTTTTTCACAAAATCTCCATTTCTGATGGGCGTCCCTGCAGACGTCAAGAAACCCCTTTGTGACCAAATCTGACCAAAATCATGCACGACTCCAAAGCCGTACTGGCTGTCAGTCATAATCGTAACCCGTACATTTCTTCCCAACTTACATGCTTGAATCAGAGCTACTAATTCTGCAACTTGGGCAGACCGTACACCTTTCAGACAAGATGCTTCCAATACAGTTGCTACTGTGCAAACTGCATATGCTGCACTTAGAACTCCATCACTTGTTCTTAAACATGAGCCATCCACAAACAGAATATAATCTGATTCTTTCAAAGGCTCATCTCGTATATCAGCTCTTGGTTTAGTACAGTATTCGAGCACATTCAGACAATCGTGATCTACTTCATCCATTTCAATCACATTCTCTTCATCTGGCAATGATGTTGAAGGATTCACATTCATACATCTGACGATGGTCACATTATCTGCACTCAAAATTACCTTTTCATACCTAGTCAGCCGACTATGTGTCATGTATTGGGTTTTCGTTCTTGTCAAAAGAATTTCCACAGAATGGGGAACATACACTCTCAATGGATACCCCATCACTATGCCTTCACTCTGTTCCAGACTCACACAAGTAGCAGCAACTGCTTTCAAACATCCAGGCAACGCTTTTGCTACAGAGTCTAAAACAGCTGAAAAATATGCAATTGGTCTTTTCATAGTTCCATGTCTCTGCACCAAAACTGAAAATGCACATCCATCTCTTTCACTGCAGTACAGCTCAAAATCTTTCTCATAGTCAGGCATTCCCAATGCTGGAGCCTCACACAATTTCTTTTTCAGCTCTCTGAATGCTTTCATTTCTTCATCATTCATTTCAAAAGGATCTTTAACATCCTTCTTTGTCAGTTTCTGCAATGGTTTAGCAATTAGTGAAAAACCGCTTATCCATTGTCGACAATATCCAACTATTCCCAAAAACATTCTTACCTCTCTTTGTGTCATTGGAGCTCTCATTCCTTGAATCATTTTTATTCTCTCTGTCGTTACCTTTCGTACTCCTTTCTCAATTTTATGCCCTAAATACTGGACTTCTTGTTGACAAAACTGCAATTTTGAAGGGGACACTTTATGTCCTCTTTTTGCTAAATGATTCAGCAAAGCAATCGTGTCATTGACACATGCTTCTGTCTTAGGGATTCTGCACACACACAGAGCTATGCACAGGATAATAGAACCTCGGAATATAGTGGTGAGCCAAACATAAACCTTAGCACCTAAAACCCCAACCCAACAACGTACCAATGATTAGACTACCCAGAACACGGTATCTCTCTCTCTCAGGACTCGCAGTAGCAAGAACACCCTTTCGTTACTCACTCATACCTGTCCACAACCGGCGTAAGAAGAGACACAGTATAGGTTAAAATGTTTATTTCAACATACGTGCTCTAAGATACAGTACACGTGACAGTACTATCAGCATAATGCATAAGAATAATATAATCAGCATAGTTACGACTCCATAGAATACTAACGGGGAAAGCATTTCATAAAGCAGTGGATAGAGGGCTGAATGACCTTACCACCCTCCCCGTGCTAATAGCTGGTTTATTATAACAATAGAAGACCTCTGGGCTTTGACAAGCGAACCCCCATACCTCAGTCTCTAGATGCCAGAACTACATCAGCAGACAGTCACAGCTCTTCTCCCTGGAAAGTATTTCTTCAAGTCCCTCTCAAGAGGAAAAAACGCAATAATAAAAGCCCACCAATTTCCCCATTGCAGCTGTACATAGTGTTATGTCTAGGTGCGAGGGACTGGCCATATCAGCAAGAACCAGGGACGTGTTGTATAATAACTTGGCAGGAGCAGAGGGCGACAGAACAACGGCTAAGAGGAACGTGCGCATAAGTCATCATGGCAGCCAGGCCTATGCCAACGTATCCAGGCAGGCCAGGAGGCCACAAACCACAAGACACCCTCCCCTGGACAGTCCATCGGCCAAGACTAAGGACGAAGACAGAGTTCAAAACACCTGAGCAGAATAGAGACGTCCACAGTGGAAAGAGTGGAAGGCGGCAAGGCAGCAAAAAGACAGTCAGCGAGGCAGTCCACGGACAGTGAACGGTAAATCAATCCAAAAATGTGGAAGTGCAGAAATACGCTATACCGTCCAATAGGACATCATTGGAATCGTCAAAAAACTTAGATGCCATCCAGTCCAACAGGTCAAAGCTGCAGGAATGTTCCTCAGAGGACGGGGCATCCAAAAGCAATGCGGGACAGCTTGCGTGATATTCAATATATCTTTGTTGTAGGAGATTCTGAGCAGCCGCCCAGATATCCCATTGTGCCAAAATCCCCAGTGCAGCCGCTCGCGTCATGCAGCCTGCAACGGAACAGTCCCGTTCATGGGCCTCTAAGGGACCCATCAACCGAACAAAATCCGGAACAGACAACAACGTATTGGAGAGGCAATAATCCATGGCCCAGGTGAAAGGGCAGCGAATGCAAGACATCACAAGTTGCACGCAAGTGAAACACGCAAAGCGGAAAGAAAGGGTATAGGACACACTCAGTGTCGCCAACGGCAGAACTCCGAAACCAGATAAAATGCGCTCACGGAGCAGCATTAGGCGTCCGGGGTCGAGAAGGGCCCATGGGGGAGCAGCCATTGCGAAGGAAGCAAATCAACAGCAGTACACCAGCCGCCAAAGCAAGGATTAATGGAAAGCCACCAAAGACACTGGAAAAAATAGAATGAATAAACGCCGGTATCACCCCAAAAATAGTTTGGAAAGAGGACACTAGGCCGGACCCCACCACTTTAAAAAAATGCACTAGACCTTCAGTGTTAGATGCGTTAAAAATACGGTGAATCAATTCACCGAAATGTTGTGGGAGGTTAGTGTTCAAAAGGGCCTGTATTTCACTGTGGGTACTTGCCACCTGGAGAACAAATGTCTCTCAGGCGGAAGTGAGCATAACCTCCTCGTTCAATAATAGCGCCTTTATTCTGCTCAGTTTATTGAAATCCGCCTCCATAGTAGGAATGGAAGGCCAAATAGAATTATCTACGATGTCGTGAGGGGGAGGAAAAAGCACATTCTTGCAGCAGACAACCCTGTGCGATACAGTAACAATATAAGGGATGCCGGCCTGCATACCACAGCAATAGTCGTTATTTAAAAGCAAATAGCTACCATCTGTAAGCAAAGTAAAGGTAGGAGAAATAGTAGGAGCAGGAATGCCCTTCAACACACAAGCCAAATTCGGAGCGGAAACGTTACAAGCTCCGTGCAATTTAATATGTTTACAAACAAGGGAATGACCCACTGTAGAATCGCATGACTCCCCGTGAGAAAAACTTCCTTGTCATCCCTAAGGCATTTATACATAAAAGGGAGGGACCAGAGTTCATGCAGGAAGGCACTACCCAAAGGCTGGAAACGGCCCACAGGATAATGTTTCATGCATGAACTAAATTCAAACAAGGAAAAAGGCAATGCGATAACCCCATGAACTAGCCACACAGCGGAATCTATTTCCGCTACAGAGAATGGTAAGGGTTCCACTTTCTCGATATGTAACAGAGTGTAAACTGCATCTTTCATGGACATGAACTGCTGTTTGTCAGTTAAATTAAAGGGCAGAAATAAGGCAGTGGTGTTCAAAAAGTGCCAAGGAACCTTACCCAACTTAAGTGTTTGCAAAGTCCACGCAAATTGCATAACTGAACGTAATTGATTTTGACCATGATACAACACAGAAACATCATCTTGTACAATATCAACAACAGAGGACACAATATTCTCCAACGTATAAATGCGGGCAGACAGGGTATTAATACTATTGTCAACAACAGCAAGCACCTTTTCCAAATTTGCTTGGTCTATTTCCCGTAAACGGGAAGCAGCCTCCATTTGCGATATCTTCCAGAGTTCATTATACGCCTCATAAATGAACCTCTTTGGTCGTGGACCACGAGGTCCCAATATAAAGTCGGACAGATCAATATTGCCTGAAAGGAGGGACAAATGTTGTTTAACAGAGTCTAGGGAAGAATGTTGCAACCATTGTTTACATAGTTTACCAACAGAATAGGTGGTGACAGTGCGGGAGTTAGAAAACCTAGGATCGGGCTTGTCCTGAGTATAGCCAGAAACTGTGTCATGAAAACGCAGCTGGCACTCGTTAGATGATATGGGCCAAGACAACCAAGGTGACTGAACAAGCATAGACATATTAAACGAATTGTTCTGAAACAAAACCTGTAAAGTCGAAAGGGACATATTGAAGTGCGAGCTGTGGTTTATAGTGGATGACAGTGATGGAATTGATGGTGCATTCATTTGTTTTGTAGTAGCCAGACCCCAACACGTAGTCTGATAGATCGAAGCATTCAAAAACACCATTTGGGCTGGGATTAGGCAGGCACGGTGCAAGGCCTCGATGCCTTGCACCTGCCAAGGATTGGAGCCCCAGATTGTCTTCAAATCCACAGTTTCCGTCCAGTATTCATAACCACCCACAGCCAAGGCCTTTAAAAAGGAACTCGAATAAAGCAATTTAGTGTGGGTCAACATGAATTTCTGTGTGAAAGGGGCAGGTAACTTAAAATAATAGGACCCAGATTTTGATCTATTAAAATCAGTGAAATAAGTAAATTTATTTCGAAGAGTCCGGGAGCTACCCGATAAAGGGTTTGGGCAATGTTCCCATTGAGTGTAAGTCACAGGGCTACGTAGTGCACTCGGTTTATGGACAAAATGGTTGCCCCAATGCTGGTAACAGTATAACTCGGCATAACTCGCAGAATTCATATACAAATCCTCAGAATTAAATGAAGCATAATATTTCAAATCAGCAAACAATTCTTCAACTGCATGCACATCCCAATCATCAGAATGAATATTACTTTTTACTACATCACCCATGGAAACTCGAAGGACATTCGGTACATTAATAACTTCTGTTGGTCCATGAATTTAAAAATTTACCACATCCCATACGATGCCATCAGCAACTGGAAAAGCTGAAATGTTCACCAATGTGTGGTCACGCTTCATGATGTGAGATGAGGAATGTGGAGCCAAAGTTCCAGCAACACTGTTCACAGCAGAGCGTTCAGGCAAATAGTGACCATTGATCAGTAGAAAAAACACTGTGACAAAGCCAATGGACATGAACAAAAAGAACAAGAAAAGTACCAACCAAATGTATGTCCAAGGGGGAATCAAAAAATTGTCTCTAAACCAGGACACAAAAATACTGAACTTGGACGGGACAATTGACGTGGTGGAATCCGAGTCAAAGGAATAACGTGTTGGGCTCAGTGGCGTTGTTGGTAAGTGAGCCACCGATTCTGTTTCGGGATAGATATACTCGTTCTCGTCAATGTAGGGGGAAACTGGATGTTCGAGTATACTTTCAGGCAAATCAATCATCTCAATTGTAACATCAGTGACTGTTCGGGCAGGAGGGCCTCGAACACAAGTCCGGTAAATTGCAGGACAAGAGACCGCTGGTGTAATACTATTTAGAATCGGCCAGTTGTTGTAGCTTGACATTGTCCACTGAGATGTATCTGTTCTCCTTGCGACCAGGAAGCGGTGGTAAGATGACTGTACGTGTTCCCTTCAAACCCAGGACTGGAACCGGTGCACGATAAGAGGGGCCGAATTCTTTCTTGTTCTCCACCTTCTCTCGAACCAGGTCTCCAATCTTCAGAAGCCAGCCGGCAACCGGAATCTGCAGGGCAGTATCTGTGGTTGAAGGTAAATGTGCGCTTGCAAGCCCGTCCCGGGCTTCTTGTAAGTCCTGTAACATAGTAGAATGGTTATCTACATCAAACTTGGCGGGTTGCGCCGCCATGTCTAGACCATCAAGGTCAGGCACAAACATTCTTATGCCAAAGAGCATTTCGTATGGGGTCCGCCCACCCAGAGATCTTCTAGGGAGATTATTAAGTGCACGTTGTACGGTATACAAGTGGGCCAGCCAGTTCCTGCCAGTACCTATGACCCTAGCTGTCAAGGATTTCTTTAAATCACTGTTCATCCGCTCCACAATTGAATTACCCTCAGGTCTGTATGGAGACGAAAACTTCACCCGTACCCCCAGTGAACCCATTGCGTCCTTGTACGCCTTAGAGGCAAATGCTGGACCTTGGTCAGAATGGAAGGTACCGCATGCGAAGATTCCCACAAAGACACGCAAATCCCTGATGACATTTCGAGCGTCAGCACTCCGTTGTGGCCAGACCCAGATGAAACGTGTGCACGAGTCCACTGCCACTAAGATATATTTATAGGCAGTGTCTGAGGAAAATGGACCGCAGTGATCCAAGTAAACACACCCAAAGGGTCTGTTAGAAATGTAGAGCGGGGTCTGTGGTGGTCGTGTAACCGTAGAAGGCTTAATCTGTTGACACACGTCACAAGAAAGCACATAAGTACGGGTGTCTTTATATAAACCACGCCACCAGTACCGCTGCTGCAAGATGGAAACGGTTGCAGACACTCCAGCATGAGCCGAAGCCATGCCTTCGTGTGCTGCCGTTATCAAGGAAAGTCTGCGATCCGCGTTGGGTATCAACCGATCACCAACGTTTGGTATTGTTACATAAGGAACCTGTTCGGGACCTAATTGATAAGAATATTTGGAAGGAAAACCCCTAGGGTAATTAGCACCTTCCTTTGTCGCAGCAATGGCTGCTAAAATATCGGTGTCAATTCTTGACATGGATCTGGTAACTGCTGCTACTGAACACGTGACTACTGCTGATCTGGCTGCTTCGTCTGCCAGACCGTTACCAACAGCGTGTGCGCCCACCCGCTGATGGCCCAGGGTGTGAACCACTTGTGTGAGTGGCAAACGTTGTCTCAATTCTGCCACCCGAACCCAAAGCGTCTTATGCTTGATTGTGCTACCTTTAGCGTCTCTATAGTCATTTTGTGACCAAAAGAATAGATTGTCATTGTATGATTGAACACAGTAGTAGGAATCGCATACAATAAGTGTGGTCACATCCGGATTTACGAATTCAAGCGCAAGCACCAATGCCCGCAGCTCGGCCAATTGCGCAGTACTGTCCCCGAGTGTTTGAGTATGCACTACAGTGGACTTGAACTCTCCGTTCACAAAGGTACCTGCAACAATAGCACATGCGGCTGAATAAGCATGCTTGGACCCCGTGGCCGGCTGTGCCGAACCATCGGTGTAGATCACACAGTCGTAATCCTCAAGCGGCAGAATAGATAGAGGAGGAGGATGAACGAATTCATACTGTAAAAACTCCTGAGTCTGTAGGGAAGCATCGAATATGAATGTGACATCCGGAGACGTCAAAGAAGTTGCCCATTGTATCCAACGGGGATGCAAAGCTTTAGAGTTCGGTACACTTGCCTTTGTCACTGCTTCTAGAGCAGGATAGGGTGTTACCACTAGAATGCGCTTTCCCTGTGCCAGTGCGCGCTCCTTCAGAATCGCCATTTGCACTGCAGTCAGAACTTTCTCCACAGATGAAAAGCGCAGTTCTGCGGACGTGTACAGATGTGACTTGTATGCGATTGGTACTGTGTCACCCTCGTTAAAGGTTAAATACGTGAAACCCACTGCCCCCGGAATTATTCTAATCACCATGTTTGTGTGGTTATCACGCGTCAACAGATACCTAGACTCAAGAAGGTCTGTCTGCAAAGACTGCAGAATGGAGGAATGCTCCGGAAGCCAGCAAGACTTCGAAAAATCTGGTTGTATCAAGGCATACAATGGCTTGATACACTGGGCGTATTCGGGAATATAAGTACGCCCGAAGTTCAAGAAACCCAGCAAAGACTGAAGTTTTTTCAGAGTAGTAGGAGGGCACAAAAGTGCACATTTTTCCAAAAAGTGGGGGGCTAAGCCCTTACCTTCGTTGTTGAGCTCATAGCCCAAAAACAAAACTGTTAATTCAGCAATGTGTGATTTGGCAAAGTTAAACTTATAACCTAATACCGCAAACTCGAGAATAATGCGGTCCACTCTGGAAAGATGCGGGTATAACTCATCGTCAGTCAGGTAAATATCATCGACGTACGAACATGCATCTGGGTCTATGCCGTCTAACAAAGAGACAACACGGGCAGCGAACACTCCTGGACTGTTTTTATAGCCCATAGGGAGTCGCCTTAATTTGAACTGTTTACCACCGGAGGTAAAAGCACTCCATTGGCTACACTCCGTGGCTAAGTTGTGCGTGTAAAATCCATTGGATAGGTCAAGTATCGTTTTATATTTTTTTACGAACAAGACTGTCTACAAGCGCAGAACTGTGTGTATTTTGCACCGCAAAGGTCCGACAATGAGAGTTCAAATGCCGGTAATCCAATACTAGGCGGTACGTTCCGTCTCTTTTAGAAACCGCGAAAAGGGGATTATTCATAGGTGATACGCATGTTTCTGTTACCCCCTGATATTCTAATTGCGTCAGAATTTCAGAAACGGGGCCTTTGGCTTCACGTTTAATGGGATAATGGGGTTGTGGCTGCGGTAGGGACCGTAAAGGTATCTCATGGGGGGGAGAATCTTCATCCCAACCCACGTGGTTGCGGTATAACGCAGGAGCCAGGGACACAGCCCACTCAGCTGCAAGAGCCTCCCCTTTGTCCTTTGGGACATGTCGAGAAAAGCTCGGAAGGATAGTCTCCTCCCCTGTACGTGCAGCAAGTACGAATGGGGGTGGCCAATCCGCCTCTGCTAACAAAATGTCATATGAAGAGGTCAGATTTTCCCAAAAAATCCCTTTAATTACACGCTGTATATCACCTTCAATTTGGATGACAATATTAAATAGTCTGTCAGGGGGTTCCACTCTGGTGTCTGCTCTTTCAACAGTAATGAATGTGTCAGTTGCTGTCGCCTCCATATGAGGACGTAGCGCCTCCCGCACTATGGTAACTTCCGCAGCGCTGTCTAGGAGGGTTACTGCCCACGTCCAATTCAGGAGTCTCGTTCTCACCGTCTGTGGCATATTTCGCTGTTACAGCAGCAACTTTCTTCTTCTGAAATTGTGGACGAGAACGTTGAAAGTCTTCTCCTTTCCCTCTGACTTGTTGTGGAAGTTGATCTCGTCCCTGGGGAGCCTCTCGACCCCTTCCTCTATCCTGGCGATCCCCTCCACTGCCTTGCGAAGTTGTCTGTGCCTGTGAAGAGCGAGGAGAACGCGTATCAGGGATCTGAAACCTATCCGGAGATTTTATTCTCGCCCTATCGCGCAAATCATATGTGCGTTCAGAAGAGACAGAAACAGGGGATGCGCCACGCGACCCCGGCTTCTTCTGTTGCTTACCCTGTTTTTTCAACCTCCAACTCTTTTTAGTAAAAACTGTTTTCTCATCTTTTTCATATTGAATTTTAGGCTGTTGTTGTTGTTTTTGTATTTGTTATTTGGCAAAAGGCTTATTGCCCAGGCTATTTCGTCCAATATTTTTGTAAGCCTGGGTAATAATTTTCGGTAATTCGCGCGGCTTGTCCAATTCTGGGACCAAAGCCAAAGCATTCGCTACTTGAAAGTTCACTGCATCGCCCTTGACATTCGCAAGGATCAGCTCAGCTACTACTTCGAACACTCCCACCAGTCTCATCCCTAATTCCACAGCCGCTTCAGAGCCATGTTCATCCTGTACTTTTTTAATCACAGAAGGGAGAACCGTCATGGAAGGGGTGCCGAAACACTTCGAATAAACTGCTGCGAATACCCTACCCCAGTTATTGCATGCTGTTAACTCGGGGATTAAGTCTTTCGGCAAACTAATTGTAAGAATTCTATGTTTATCCACTGGTGTCGTGTTTGGAAAAACTGCCTCCAACTGGTCAAACTTTTCTTCAAGCCAATAAGGTAAATCATCCTTATTTTGTGGACGTTTGCCCATCACTGAGTTCACCATAACGGGACTTATGGTCATTCTGCCTGCAGCAGCTGCATGGGCCGCAACTCCAGGTGGGGCCCCCTGGATGTTGCCTGTAATATATTGCACTAAAGCGCGATGCACTCGCACCAAAGCCGAATACATATTGCGCAGTTCAGCGACTGGTATTTGCATAAATCGCGGATGTGGGGTGTACCCGGCCAAAACAGGCCAAGTGGCCCCGTCAATAGACAAGGGGCCTAAACGGACCGTCGTTACCGGTTGTGGGAGGGCGCCATCAAACCACACACGGTGCTGCCAAGCCGTGAGCGGTACTTCAAGATTAGTATATGGTCTATAGGCAGCAGGAACAACGGTGGGTTCATATTCATGGAACAAATTGTCTGTCCCATCCACCGCCGGAAATGTGACCCAAGAGTAGAACACTTCAAAGTGGAAAGCTGGATCGGCTTGTACCACAAAGATCAGGTCGACTCCCGTGTCTGGCACTCCATATACCCTTAAGTGATCACGGAGCGCCGTGCGGCTATGCGCCGCTATATTTATACCCGCCATTACGATCGGGTTTGCTCGACAACCTAACAGTAGATAGCACAATAGAGGGTTCGATTAAGAAACCTTTTAATAACTTCAAGCTTGAAAGAACCTATAAAAACGTCAATATAGGAGGTATTACCGTCACACAAGCTTCCGGAAGCGTCCGTGAGGGTTGTTGTGGACAAGCACAAGCACTACTCAAGCGTCTCGCAGATAAGCAGCCCACTCGTTGGTCGCGCCATGTCTTAGGGATTCTGCACACACACAGAGCTATGCACAGGATAATAGGACCTCGGAATATAGTGGTGAGCCAAACATAAACCTTAGCACCTAAAACCCCAACCCAACTAGCCTTAGCGTCCCATTAGCAACAATGTACCAATGACTTGAAGAAATCCTTTCCAGAGAGAAGAGCTGTGATTGTCTGCTGATGTAGTGCTTGAATCTAGAGACTGAGGTATGGGGGTTCGCTTGTCAAAGCACAGAGATCTTCTATTGTTATAATAAAACAGCTATTAGCACGGGGAGGGTGGTAAGGTCATTCAGCCCTCTATCCACTGCTTTATGAAATGCTTTCCCGTTAGTATTCTATGGAGTTGTAACTATGCTGATTATATTATTTTTATGCATTATGATGATAATACTGTCACGTGTACTGTATTGTAGAGCACGTATGTTGAAATAAATATTTTAACCTATAATGTGTCTCTCCTTACGCCGGTTATGGACAGGTATGAGTGAGTGACGAAAGGGTGTTCTTACTACTGCGAGTCCTGAGAGAGAGAGAGATAGCGTGTTCTGGGTTGTCTAAATCATTGGTACATTGTTGCTAATGGGACGCTAAGGCTAGTTGGGTTGGGGTTTTAGGTGCTAAGGTTTATGTTTGGCTCACCACTATATTCCGAGGTCCTATTATCCTGTGCATAGCTCTGTGTGTGTGCTTCACCCGTACCCCCTCACTGGGGGTACGGGTGAAGTTTTCGTCTCGATAAAGACCTGAGGGTAATTAAATTGTGGAGCGGATGAACAGTGATTTAAAGGAATAATTGACAGCTAGGGTCATAGGTACTGGCAGGAACTGGCTGGCCCACTTGTATACCGTACAACGTGCACTTAATAATCTGCCTAGAAGATCTCTGGGTGGGCGGACCCCATACGAAATGCTCTTTGGCATAAGAATGTTTGTGCCTGACCTTGATGGTCTAGACATGGCGGCGCAACCCGCCAAGTTTGATGTAGATAACCATTCTACTATGTTACAGGACTTACAAGAAGCCCGGGACGGGCTTGAAAGCGCACATTTACCTTCAACCACAGATACTGCCCTGCAGATTCCGGTTGCCGGCTGGCTTCCGAAGATTGGAGACCTGGTTCGAGAGAAGGTGGAGAACAAGAAAGAATTCGGCCCCTCTTATCGTGCACCGGTTCCAGTCCTGGGTTTGAAGGGAACACGTACAGTCATCTTACCACCGCTTCCTGGTCGCAAGGAGAACAGATACATCTCAGTGGACAATGTCAAGCAACAACAACTGGCCGATTCTAAATAGTATTACACCAGCGGTCTCTGGTCCTGCAATTTACCGGACTTGTGTTCGAGGCCCTCCTGCCCGAACAGTCACTGATGTTACAATTGAGATGATTGATTTGCCTGAAAGTATACTCGAACCTCCAGTTTCCCCCTGCATTGACGAGAACGAGTATATCTATCCCGAAACAGAATAGGTGGCTCACTTACCAACAACGCCACTGAGCCCGACAAGTTATTGCTTTGACTCGGATTCCACCACGTCAATTGTCCCGTCCAAGTTCAGTATTTTTGTATCCTGGTTTAGAGACAATTTTTTGATTCCCCCTTGGACATACATTTGGTTGGTACTTTTCTTGTTCTTTTTGTTCATGTCCATTGGCTTTGTCACAGTGTTTTTTCTACTGATCAATGGTCACTATTTGCCTGAACGCTCTGCTGTGAACAGTGTTGCTGGAACTTTGACTCCACATTCCTCATCTCACATCATGAAGCGTGACCACACATTGGTGAACATTTCAGCTTTTCCAGTTGCTGATGGCATCGTATGGGATGCGGTAAATTTTCAAATTCATGGACCAACAGAAGTTATTAATGTACCGAATGTCCTTCGAGTTTCCATGGGTGATGTAGTAAAAAGTAATATTCATTCTGATGATTGGGATGTGCATGCAGTTGAAGCATTGTTTGCTGATTTGACATATTATGCTTCATTTAATTCTGAGGATTTGTATATGAATTCTGCGAATTATGCCGAGTTATACTGTTACCAGCATTGGGGCAACCATTTTGTCCATAAACCGAGTGCACTACTTAGCCCTGTGACTTACACTCAATGGGAACATTGCCCAAACACTTTATCGGATAGCTCCCGGACTCTTCGAAATAAATGTACTTATTTCACTGATTTTAATAGATCAAACCATGGGTCCTATTATTTTAAGTTACCTTCCCCTTTCACACAGAAATCCATGTTGACCCATGCTAAATTGCTTTATTCGAGTTCCTTTTTAAAGGACTTGGCTGTGGGTGGTTATGAATACTGGACGGAAACTGTGGATTTGAAGTCAATCTGGGGCTCCAAACCTTGGCAGGTGCAAGGCATCGAGGCCTTGCACCGTGCCTGCCTAATCCCAGCCCAAATGGTGTTTTTGAATGCTTCGATCTATCAGACTACGTGTTGGGGTCTGGCTACTACAAAACAAATGAATGCACCATCAATTCCATCACTGTCATCAACTATAAACCACAGCTCGCACTTCAATATGTCCCTTTCGACTTTACAGGTTTTGTTTCAGAACAATTCGTTTAATATGTCTACGCTTGTTCAGTCACCTTGGTTGTCTTGGCCCATATCATCTAACGAGTGCCAGCTGCGTTTTCATGACACAGTTTCTGGCTATACTCAGGACAAGCCCGATCCTAGGTTTTCTAACTCCCGCACTGTCACCACCTATTCTGTTGGTAAACTATGTAAACAATGGTTGCAACATTCTTCCCTAGACTATGTTAAACAACATTTGTCCCTCCTTTCAGGCAATATTGATTTGTCCGACTTTATATTGGGACCTCGTGGTCCACGACCAAAGAGGTTCATTTATGAGGCTTATAATGAACTCTGGAAGCTATCACAAATGGAGGCTGCTTCCCGTTTACGGGAAATAGACCAAGCAAATTTGGAAAAGGTGCTTGCTGTTGTTGACAATAGTATTAATACCCTGTCTTCCCGCATTTATACGTTGGAGAATATTGTGTCCTCTGTTGTTGATATTGTACAAGATGATGTTTCTGTGTTGTATCATGGTCAAAATGAACAAGAAAAGTACATGGCGCGACCAACGAGTGGGCTGCTTATCTGCGAGACGCTTGAGTAGTGCTTGTGCTTGTCCACAACAACCCTCACGGATGCTTCCGGAAGCGTGTGTGACGGTAATACCTCCTATATTGACGTTTTTATAGGTTCTTTCAAGCTTGAAGTTATTAAAAGGTTTCTTAATAGAACAGTCTATTGAGCTATCTACTGTTAGGTTGTCGAGCAAACCAGATCGTAATGGCGGGTATAAATATAGCGGCGCATAGCCGCACGGCGCTCCGTGATCACTTAAGGGTATATGGAGTGCCAGACACGGGAGTCGACCT
Organism: Calotriton arnoldi; assembly: GCA_963921515.1. Taxonomy (NCBI): domain Eukaryota; kingdom Metazoa; phylum Chordata; class Amphibia; order Caudata; family Salamandridae; genus Calotriton; species Calotriton arnoldi. Next base: position 1,060,524 of record CAWUFW010003111.1, read on the forward strand.
GATCTTTGTGGTACAAGCCGATCCGGCTTTCCACTTTGAAGTGTTCTACTCTTGGGTCACATTTCCGGCGGTGGATGGGACAGACAATTTGTTCCATGAATATGAACCAACCGTTGTTCCTGCTGCCTATAGAACATATACTAATATTGAAGTACCGCTCACGGCTTGGCAGCACCGTATGTGGTTTGATGGCGCCCTCCCACAACCGGTAACGACGGTCCGTTTAGGCCCCTCTCTATTGACGGGGCCACTTGGCCTGTTTTGGCCGGGTACACCACACATCCGCGATTTATGCAAATACCAGTTGCTGAACTGCGCAATATGTATTCGGCTTTGGTGCGAGTGCATCGCGCTTTAGTGCAATATGTTACAGGCAACATCCAGGGGGCCCCACCTGGAGTTGCGGCCCATCCAGCTGCTGCAGGCGGAGTGACCATAGGTCCCGTTATGGTGAACTCAGTGATGGGCAAACGTCCACAAAATAAGGATGATTTACCTTATTGGCTTGCAGAAAAGTTTGACCAGTTGGAGGCAGTTTTTCCAAACATTTCGGTGAATTGATTCACCGTATTTTTAACGCATCTAACACTGAAGGTCTAGTGCATTTTTTTAAAGTGGTGGGGTCCGGCCTAGTGTCCTCTTTCCAAAACTATTTTTGGGGTGATACCGGCGTTTATTCATTCTATTTTTTCCAGTGTCTTTGGTGGCTTTACATTAATCATTGCTTTGGCGGCTGGTGTACTGGTGTTGATTTGCTTCCTTCGCAATGGCTGCTCCCCCATGGGCCCTTCTCGACCCCGGACGCCTAATGCTGCTCTGTGAGCGCATTTTATCTGGTTTCGGAGTTCTGCCGTTGGCGACACTGAGTGTGTCCTATAGCCTTTCTTTTCGCTTTGCGTGTTTCACTTGCGTGCAACCTGTGATGTCTTGCATTCGCTGCCCTTTCACCTGGGCCATGGATTATTGCCTCTCCAATACGTCGGTGTCTGTTCCGGATTTCGTTCGGTTGATGGGTCCCTTAGAGGCCCATGAACGGGACTGTTCCGTTGCAGGCTGCATGACGAGTGCGGCTGCACTGGGGATTTTGGCACAATGGGATATCTGGGCGGCTGCTCAGAATCTCCTACAACAAAGCTATATTGAATATCACGCAAGCTGTCCCGAATTGCTTTTGGATGCCCCGTCCTCTGAGGAACATTCCTGCAGCTTTGACCTGTTGGACTGGATGGCATCTACGTTTTTTGACGATTCACATGATGTCCTATTGGACGGTATAGCGTATTTCTGCACTTCCACGTTTTTGGATTGATTTACTGTTCACTGTCCGTGGACTGCCTTGCTGACTGTCTTTTTGCTGCCTTGCCGCCTTCCACTCTTTCCACTGTGGACGTCTCTATTCTGCTCAGGTGTTTTGAACTCTGTCTTCGTCCTTAGTCTTGGCCGATGGACTGTCCAGGGGAGGGTGTCTTGTGGTTTGTGGCCTCCTGGCCTGCCTGGATACGTTGGCATAGGCCTGGCTGCCATGATGACTTTTGCGCACGTTCCTCTTAGCCGTTGTTCTGTCGCCCTCTGCTCCTGCCAAGTTATTATACAACTGTCTGCATTTTCTGTTTTTCACCTTTTCTCCTGTTCCTTTTGGGCTCAGTCTGAACAACAGATACAAGGTCGAACAACAAGTCCCTGGTTCTTGCTGATATGGCCAGTCCCTCGCACCTAGACATAACACTATTTACAGCTGCAATGGGGAAATTGGTGGGCTTTTATTATTGCGTTTTTTCCTCTTGAGAGGGACTTGAAGAAATCCTTTCCAGAGAGAAGAGCTGTGATTGTCTGCTGATGTAGTGCTTGAATCTAGAGACTGAGGTATGGGGGTTCGATTGTCAAAGCCCAGAGGTCTTCTATTGTTATAATAAACCAGATATTAGCACGGGGAGGGTGGTAAGGTGATAGAGCTCTCTATCAATTGCTTTATGAAATGCTTTCCCCGTTAGTATTTAATGGAGTTGTAACTATGCTGATTATATTATTCTTATGCATTATGCTGATAGTACTGTCACGTGTACTGTATCTTAGAGCACGTATGTTGAAATAAACATTTTAACCTAAACTGTGTCTCTCCTTACGCCGGTTGTGGACAGGTATGAGTGAGTGACGAAAGGGTGTTCTTCTTTTGAGCAGCCGCCCAGATATCCCATTGTGCCAAAATCCCCAGTGCACCCGCACCCGTCATACAGCCTTCAACGGAACAGTCCCGTTCATGGGCCTCTAAGGGACCCATCAACCGAACGAAATCCGGAACAGACAACGACGTATTGGAGAGGCAATAATCCATGGCCCAGGTGAAAGGCCAGCGAATGCAAGACATCACAGATTGCACGCAAGTGAAACACGCAAAGCGAAAAGAAAGGGTATAGGACACACTCAGTGTCGCCAACGGCAGAACTCCGAAACCAGATAAAATGCGCTCACGGAGCAGCATTAGGCGTCCGTGGTCGAGAAGGTCCCATGGGGGAGCAGCCATTGCGAAGGAAGCAAATCAACAGCAGTACACCAGCCGCCAAAGCAAGGATTAATGGAAAGCCACCAAAGACACTGGAAAAAATACAATGAATAAACGCCGGTATCACCCCAAAAATAGTTTGGAAAGAGGACACTAGGCCGGACCCCACCACTTTAAAAAAATGCACTAGACCTTCAGTGTTAGATGCGTTAAAAATACGGTGAATCAATTCACCGAAATGTTGTGGGAGGTTAGTGTTCAAAAGGGCCTGTATTTCACTGTTGGTACTTGCCACCTGGAGAACAAATGTCTCTCGGGCGGAAGTGAGCATAACCTCCTCGTTCAATAATAGCGCCTTTATTCTGCTCAGTTTATTGAAATCCGCCTCCATAGTAGGAATGGAAGGCCAAATAGAATTATCTACGATGTCGTGAGGGGAGGAAAAGCACATTCTTGCAGCAGACAACCCTGTGCGATACAGTAACAATATAAGGGATGCCGGCCTGCATACCACACCAATAGTCGTTATTTAAAATCAAATAGCTACCATTTGTAAGCAAAGTAATGGTAGGAGAAATAGTAGGAGCAGGAATGCCCTTCAACACACAAGCCAAATTCGGAGCGGAAACGTTACAAGCTCCGTGCAATTTAATATGTTTACAAACAAGGGAATGACCCACTGTAGAATCGCATGACTCCCCCGTGAGAAAAACTTCCTTGTCATCCCTAAGGCATTTATACATAAAAGGGAGGGACCAGAGTTCATGCAGGAAGGCACTACCTAAAGGCTGGAAACGGCCCACAGGATAATGTTTCATGCATGAACTAAATTCAAACAAGGAAAAAGGCAATGCGATAACCCCATGAACTAGCCACACAGCGGAATCTATTTCCGCTACAGAGAATGGTAAGGGTTCCACTTTCTCGATATGTAACAGAGTGTAAACTGCATCTTTCATGGACATGAACTGCTGTTTGTCAGTTAAATTAAAGGGCAGAAATAAGGCAGTGTTGTTCAAAAAGTGCCAAGGAACCTTACCCAACTTAAGTGTTTGCAAAGTCCACCCAAATTCCATAACTGAACGTAATTGATTTTGACCATGATACAACACATAAACATCATCTTGTACAATATCAACAACAGAGGACACAATATTCTCCAACGTATAAATGCGGGAAGACAGGTTATTAATACTATTGTCAACAACAGCAAGCACCTTTTCCAAATTTGCTTGGTCTATTTCCCGTAAACGGGAAGCAGCCTCCAATTGCGATAGCTTCCAGAGTTCATTATAATCCTCATAAATGAACCTCTTTGGTCGTGGACCACGAGGTCCCAATATAAAGTCGGACAGATCAATATTGCCTGAAAGGAGGGACAAATGTTGTTTAACAGAGTCTAGGGAAGAATGTTGCAACCATTGTTTACATAGTTTACCAACAGAATAGGTGGTGACAGTGCGGGAGTTAGAAAACCTAGGATAGGGCTTGTCCTGAGTATAGCCAGAAACTGTGTCATGAAAACGCAGCTGGCACTCGTTAGATGATATGGGCCAAGACAACCAAGGTGACTGAACAACCGTAGACATATTAAACGAATTGTTCTGAAACAAAACCTGTAAAGTCGAAAGGGACATATTGAAGTGCGAGCTGTGGTTTATAGTTGATGACAGTGATGGAATTGATGGTGCATTCATTTGTTTTGTAGTAGCCAGACCCCAACACGTAGTCTGATAGATCGAAGCATTCAAAAACACCATTTGGGCTGGGATTAGGCAGGCACGGTGCAAGGCCTCGATGCCTTGCACCTGCCAAGGTTTGGAGCCCCAGATTGACTTCAAATCCACAGTTTCCGTCCACTATTCATAACCACCCACAGCCAAGGCCTTTAAAAAGGAACTCGAATAAAGCAATTTAGTGTGGGTCAACATGAATTTCTGTGTGAAAGGGGCAGGTAACTTAAAATAATAGGACCCATGGTTTGATCTATTAAAATCAGTGAAATAAGTAAATTTATTTCGAAGAGTCCGGGAGCTACCCGATAAACGGTTTGTGCAATGTTCCCATTTAGTGTAAGTCACAGGTTTTTACTAAAAAGAGCTGGAGGTTGAAAAAACAGGGTAAGCAACAGAAGAAGCCGGGGTCGCAAGGCGCATCCCCTGTTTCTGTCTCTTCTGAACGCACATATGATTTGAGCGATAGGGCGAGAATAAAATCTCCAGATAGGTTTCAGATCCCTGATACGAGTTCTCCTCGCTCTTCACAGGCACAGACAACTTCGCAAGCCAGTGGAGGGGATCGCCAGGATAGAGGAAGGGGTCGAGAGGCTCCCCAGGGACGAGATCAACCTCCACAACAAGTCAGAGGGAAAGCAGAAGACGTTCAACGTTCTCGTCCCTGCAATGTTCCCATTGAGTGTAAGTCACAGGTTTTTACTAAAAAGAGCTGGAGGTTGAAAAAACAGGGTAAGCAACAGAAGAAGCCGGGGTCGCGAGGCGCATCCTCTGTTTCTGTCTCTTCTGAACGCACATATGATTTGCGCGATAGGGCGAGAATAAAATCTCCGGATAGGTTTCAGATCCCTGATACGCGTTCTCCTCGCTCTTCACAGGCACAGACAACTTCGCAAGCCAGTGGAGGGGATCGCCAGGATAGAGGAAGGGGTCGAGAGGCTCCCCAGGGACGAGATCAACCTCCACAACAAGTCAGAGGGAAAGCAGAAGAGTTTCAAAGTTCTCGTCCACAATTTCAGAAGAAGAAAGTTGCTGCTGTAACAGCGAAATATGCCACAGACGGTGAGAACGAGACTCATGAATTGGACGTGGGCAGTAACCCTCCTAGACAGCGCCGCGGAAGTTACCATAGTGCGGGAGGCGCTACGTCCTCATATGGAGGCGACAGTAACTGACACATTCATTACTGTTGAAACAGCAGACACCAGAGTGGCACCCCCTGAAAGACTATTTAATATTGTCATCCAAATTGAAGGTGATATACAGAGTGTAATTAAAGGGATTTTTTGGGAAAATCTGACCTCTTCATATTACATTTTGTTAGCAGAGGCGGATTGGCCACCCCCATTCGTACTTGCTGCATGTACAGGGGAGGAGGCTATCCTTCCGAGCTTTTCTCGACATGTCCCAAAGGACAAAGCGGAGGCTCTTGCAGCTGAGTGGGCTGTGTCCCTGGCTCCTGCGTTATACCGCAACCACGTGGGTTGGGATGAAGATTCTCCCCCCCATGAGATACCTTTATGGTCCCTACCATCCCTACCGCAGCCACAACCCCACAACCCCAATATCATCGCGCTTTAGTGCAATATGTTACAGGCAACATCCAGGGGGCCCCACCTGGAGTTGCGGCCCATCCAGCTGCTGCAGGCGGAGTGAACATAAGTCCCGTTATGGTGAACTCAGTGATGGGCAAACGTCCACAAAATAAGGATGATTTACCTTATTGGCTTGCAGAAAAGTTTGACCAGTTGGAGGCAGTTTTTCCAAACACGACACCAGTGGATAAACATAGAATTCTTACAATTAGTTTGCCGAAAGACTTAATCCCCGAGTTAACAGCATGCAATAACTGGGGTAGGGTATTCGCAGCAGTTTATTCGAAGTGTTTCGGCACCCCTTCCATGACGGTTCTCCCTTCTGTGATTAAAAAAGTACAGGATGAACATGGCCCTGAAGCGGCTGTGGAATTAGGGATGAGACTGGTGGGAGTGTTCGAAGTAGTAGCTGAGCTGATCCTTGCGAATGTCAAGGGCGATGCAGTTCAAAACACCTGAGCAGAATAGAGACGTCCACAGTGGAAAGAGTGGAAGGCGGCAAGGCAGCAAAAAGACAGTCAGCGAGGCAGTCCACGGACAGTGAACGGTAAATCAATCCAAAAACGTGGAAGTGCAGAAATACGCTATACCGTCCAATAGGACATCATTGGAATCGTCAAAAAACTCATATTTCCCACGCTATTTCGTCCAATACTTTTGTAAACCTGGGTAATAATTTTCGTTAATTCGCGCGGCTTGTCCAATTCTGGGACCAAAGCCAAAGCATTCGCTACTTGAAAGTTCACTGCATCGCCCTTGACATTCTCAAGGATTAGCTCAGCTACTACTTCGAACACTCCCACCAGTCTCATCCCTAATTCCACAGCCGCTTCAGGGCCATGTTCATCCTGTACTTTTTTAATCACAGAAGGGAGAACCGTCATGGAAGGGGTGCCGAAACACTTCGAATAAACTGCTGCGAATACCCTACCCCAGTTATTGCATGCTCTTAACTCGGCCATTAAGTCTTTCGGCAAACTAATTGTAAGAATTCTATGTTTATCCACTGGTGTCGTGTTTGGAAAAACTGCCTCCAACTGGTCAAACTTTTCTGCAAGCCAATAAGGTAAATCATCCTTATTTTGTGGACGTTTGCCCATCACTGAGTTCACCATAACGGGACTTATGGTCACTCCGCCTGCAGCAGCTGGATGGGCCGCAACTCCAGGTGGGGCCCCTGGATGTTGCCTGTAACATATTGCACTAAAGCGCGATGCACTCGCACCAAAGCCGAATACATATTGCGCAGTTCAGCAACTGGTATTTTGCATAAATCGCAGATGTGGGGTGTACCCGGCCAAAACAGGCCAAGTGGCCCCGTCAATAGACAAGGGGCCTAAACGGACCGTCGTTACCGGTTGTGGGAGGGCGCCATCAAACCACACACGGTGCTGCCAAGCCATGAGCGGTACTTCAATATTAGTATATGTTCTATAGGCAGCAGGAACAACGGTGTGTTCATATTCATGGAACAAATTGTCTGTCCCATCCACCGCCGGAAATGTGACCCAAGAGTAGAACACTTCAAAGTGGAAAGCCGGATCGGCTTGTACCACAAAGATCAGGTCGACTCCCGTGTCTGGCACTCCATATACCCTTAAGTGATCACGGAGCGCCGTGCGGCTATGCGCCGCTATATTTATACCCGCCATTACGATCGGTTTTGCTCGACAACCTAACAGTAGATAGCACAATAGAGGGTTCGATTAAGAAACCTTTTAATAACTTCAAGCTTGAAAGAACCTATAAAAACGTCAATATAGGAGGTATTACTGTCACACACGCTTCCGGAAGCGTCCGTGAGGGTTGTTGTGGACAAGCACAAGCACTACTCAAGCGTCTCGCAGATAAGCAGCCCACTCGTTGGTCGCGCCATGTTTACACAGTATCTCTCTCTCTCTCAGGACTCGCAGTAGTAAGAACACCCTTTCGTCACTCACTCATACCTGTCCACAACCGGCGTAAGGAGAGACACAGTATAGGTTAAAATGTTTATTTCAACATACGTGCTCTAAGATACAGTACACGTGACAGTACTATCAGCATAATGCACAAGAATAATATAATCAGCATAGTTACAACTCCATAGAATACTAACGGGGAAATCATTTCATAAAGCAGTGGATAGAGGGCTGTATGACCTTACCACCCTCCCCGTGCTAATAGCTGGTTTATTATAACAATAGAAGACCTCTGGGCTTTGACAAGCGAACCCCCATACCTCAGTCTCTAGATGCAAGCACTACATCAGCAGACAATCACAGCTCTTCTCTCTGGAAAGGATTTCTTCAAGTCCCTCTCAAGAGGAAAAAACGCAATAATAAAAGCCCACCAATTTCCCCATTGCAGCTGTACATAGTGTTATGTCTAGGTGCGAGGGACTGGCCATATCAGCAAGAACCAGGGACGTGTTGTATAATAACTTGGCAGGAGCAGAGGGCGACAGAACAACGGCTAAGAGGAACGTGCGCAAAAGTCATCATGGCAGCCAGGCCTATGCCAACGTATCCAGGCAGGCCAGGAGGCCACAAACCACAAGACACTTCCTTCGTTTTTGATGCCACCAGTAGGTCATCAATATACTGAACCATTACTGACTTTTCTGGCATTCTTAAGTCTTCCAATGATTTCTTTAGGATCTGATTAAAGATTGAGAGACTTTCTGTATACCCTTGAGGAATTCGGCACCATGCCAAAATACGCTCTCCAAACCTAAACGCAAATATTGGCTGGCTATCTGGATGCAATGGAATAGAGAAAAATGCATGACATAAATCAATTACAGTGTACCACTCTGCTTCGCGTGGAATCTGGTATAGAATCACGGCAGGGTTCGGTACTATTGGGCAACAAGGCACAAAATTTTGTTTACCTTTCTTAAATCCTGTACGATTCTATATGTTCCATTTGGCTTTTTCAGTCCCATTATTGGCGAATTACATGGACTGCTCATGATTTCTTTTAGAATCCCTTGTTCAATCATTTTATTTATTACTTGCGTTATTCCTTCAATTATTTCTGGAGTCAATTTATACTGGGGCGTATTTGGGTAACTCGTTCCTTCTTTTACTGTAATTTTTACGGGATCTACTCCTTTCATTAATCCTACATCTTCTCCTGTCAAGTCCCACACTTCTTCTTTCACTGTCCCTTTCAACTCATTTGGGATTTTCTCTGCATCAAATACAGGAAACAAACCATTTACTTCTGGTTCTAAATTTACTATTGTCATTTTGTACAGCACATCCTCATCTGGAGTCTGAAATGCAATTCCGTCTGGAGTACAATAAATTGTGCAATTCATTTTACACAACAAATCGCGTCCTAAAAGGTTAACGGGACTACAATCACACACCACAAATCGGTGCATTTCACTAAATGGACCAATTCTTACCTTTACTAATCTAGTAAGAGGCGTTTCAATTTGTTGATTGGAAACTCCAACCACTTGTATATGTTCACCTGAGAGAGGAAGATTTGGAATTTCCATTGACCTAACAGTAGAAGGGGTAGCTCCAGTGTCAACAAGGAATGTTATATTTGCACCATTCACTTCTCCATCCACAAATGGACCTGACTGATCTACCTCTAGAGTTGCGCCAAGCACGCACTCTTCCCTCTCTTTTAGACACCGTCATGAACTTTCATACGACTCATCTTCATTCTGTCGTAACCAATATTGTGAAATTTCAGCTGCACGTGACAACTGTTTTACCTGTTCTCCTCCGTAGAATCCTGTTTCTGCACTGTATTTGTGTTGGTTAGCACTCTTGGGAAGTGGTGGTTGTGGCACCTGACCTTGTTGAGTAACTACCTCACTCTGCACCTGTGAATTTAATGATTGATTTTCTACATTAGGTTTAGGAGGAAATTTACACTCGTTTCTCCAATGCCCTAGCTTTCCGCAGTTGTGGCATGGCCACTTTTTCTTCGCCTCATCTATGCTCATTTGTCCTTTTCCTTTACCTATATTAGGTCGGGATTTAAACTGTCCTGTTTCACTGCTAGTATTATTCAATTGAGCTTCTGGTTTCTCTGCAACTTACACCTGTGCCCACATGGCTTTCTCTTTCAATTTACGCTGTTTACTCTCAATTTCATCACTACAATACTTAGCATATCTCAAAACCTCATCTACTGTGCTATTCTGCCATCCTATCAAATGCTGCTTAATCCTTTCACTTATCTCTGGTGTTAATCCATACACAAACCTATATACAAAGTGACTCATGTCCTTCTCACTTAGCGTCTCATAACCACTATACTGTTTGAAAACCAACAACAATCTCTCATAGTATGCATGCACTGATTCTTTGCTCTCCTGTGTTGTTCTGTCTATTTTCACCCAATCTGTTTCTTTTGGTGGAATTTTATTCTTCAAAAAGGTAACTATCTGATCATACTTCCTCATCACTTCTGGACCTGGCGCTCCTGTTTTGGCATCCCTTGGATATTCTACAGTTGGCCAGTCAATTGTAATCTTACATTCTGTCCACAAATCAGCAGGCACTACTATGTCAAACAATCCATCTAGATCTATCCACAGCACTTTTGACACCTTAACAAATCTCTCCACTTGTCTGTACCATTCTACTGGTTTCTCTCTCAATTTTGGGAAGTCATTTGTAAATGACAGTATATCCTGTCTGGTCCACGGAACATGCACATAACTACCACCTGGTGTTTCTCTCATTGGGTATTCTCTAGTAACTGGTTCCTTATCTGTCACAGCAAAAGCCAAAGATGCTTTATCTGTTTTCTCATTCCTCTTTGTCCATCTATTTCTCCATCTATCCACATCACCCCACTTTCTCAATAAAACAATCAGCTCTTTTATCTGGGTCAGTCTTCCTGATGTGTTCAAATTTTCTATGTCTTTCTCACAAAAATCTACTCTGTATGGTTTCTGCAACGTCCTCACTTTCACAAATTCCACTCCTAGTTCACCTGCAATCTCTTCCAATTTGTCATGTAAATTTCTAGCTCTCCAAGTAAGACTCTTGCACAAAAACATAATCTCATCATCCTGATAATTCTTTAGTTTTTCCGTTCCAATTGTTCCCAAAATCAACTCTTCCATGTCTATTTTTAACCTAATTACATCTAATGGTTTTTCTTCTGGTTCTTTTGCTTTTAGTGCTTTCATCCATTCATTTAACTTTTCTGGAGTCGGACCTACAGGTGTACTATTTAACTCTATCCAATCACTGCTTCTTTCTGGTGTTCCAGATGCAGACTCTGTTACCATAGGCATTCTCCTAATCTCACTCTCATTTATCATCAAATTTGTAGGTGGACTTGGTCTACACGTACTAGCCGAATTGTGTGCACCTTCATTATTCAGTTCCATCCCTTCTCTTTTTCTTTGCAAATGTGAATTCATGGGAATCACCAAAGAATGTTCATTTATTTTCTGATTCTCAAAAATTGGCATTACTGGACCTATCGTTACTGGTACAGTTACAGCTTCCATATTCTTTGTCAATTCTCTTATTTTCTCAGTCAATTCTTTTGTCGTTTTTGCTAGTTCAGTTGCATTGTCACTTTCTGTCTCTTCATTTTGTGAAAATTTAAATGTTTCTTGTGACCTATTTATTTCATTTCTTCGTTCGGGTTTTTATTCCTCCCAGTTTCCATTTGCGGTGCATTAGGTGTCACCACCACAGAAGTCTGTTGGTATGGAGGTGGGTTTCTGTTTAAAATATCTTCCAGCAATTCGTCATCCGTTTCACTACCACCATACACATACTTTTCTACCACTACATGTTTCTTTTTCTCGGTACACTTTCTCTTTGCTTCTTCCTCAACCGCAAAAGCTGGAAACAAACCTCCTGCCATGTTAGCGTATCTCCAACGCTTTACTCGGTCCTCATGATTTATTCCCCATAATCTTCCAGGTATAAACTCATGATTCTTCAATCCTCTGGATCTCTCTCTCTCATACATCTCATCTTCCCATTCCGCTAAAGCTTCAAACTGTGTCGGTCTAGGTCTAGGTTCTAACATTACCATCTTTTCTCTCAAGTTCCGTAATACAGCTACATTAAATGAACCATTCTCAGGAAAAGCCAATGCTCCATCGTTCTTGGTGTATTTTGTCCAATTTTCTAACCATATGCATGTATGATATCCATATTTCAGCATCATATGTGAAGCTGGTGATTTCGGCGGAGGAATTATTTGTCCCTCTCTAGTCACTACCTTTTTGTCCTTCTTAAAGAAGTTCTTAACTTTCGACATCCAAGACGTTTTCTCTTTTCCATACTCATAGTACGACATGATTCACAACCTTTTTCTCCTTAAACAATCCGCAATTCAATACTGTTCCCTATGCGTTATTTCAACCAATGCTAGCGCGACTCACACCAACACTCCAATCACAGCAATTTCTGTCTACGGCGCACTGTCCAATCCCAGCGCGGCTTTTGTCTACGTCACTTCGCTCCTGTTCTCAGGTGACTAGCGCACTGTCCAATCCCAGCGCGGCTTTTGTCTACGTCACTTCTGCTCTTGACCCCTCCTTTACAAAATTTATCGGCAATTTCTTTTTCAACAATTCTTGTTAGTTACAACATTTTATCCACATTTCCATTGTCTGATTCGCTAAACCGAAAAGATAGCTTTGACCATTCACTCAAGAATTCTGTATTTTCCAGTAGGCAGCGCTTACCTCTACCCTACCACAGAACTTTCAGTTTCGTCGATAAAGTAGCACTTCCCTCTACCTTACCCTTCTTTCAAGCAAGCGGTAAACCCGTTTCTCTGGGGATAAAACACATGTGGAGACTATACTGCTCCTGAGAATTAAGGCCAGAGTTTCACAAGAAAACCGATCACTATTTCACTTACACACCTTTTATACGCAAAATGTCCCTATTATAACACAACCTGTGTTATTACCAAAAAAATGAACTCAGACAGTGTAAAATTCCATGCGACTTCTCTTGCCACACGTGTTCCACTTCCTACTTCCCGGAAGCGTGAAAACTTACATATAACATAACGCGACTCAACAAAAAGTGTTAGACATAAACTTATCAATAATCTATAATCAAAAATCAATAATCACCAAACTAATCTATAGTAACCATAACTCTGCTACCAAGAAATCTGATCCAGCGCTTACAATAAAAATAATTTCTCCTAAAATGCTTTTGGTCATCCAGGTGCAATTATTTCTCTAACACACACACACACACACACTATATCCATATGACGGTGGGGCCCATAACACCGCATATACATTCACTTACTCATTTGTTTCCCTGGATTTTCTCCGTCATGAAACCTAGGAGAAAAACGATTCGCTGGAAGGAGACGGGATACCTCTTTTATAATAATACAATAATTCTCATTTGCTTTTAAGGTATTCCGCTCATTGGTCGATGGACCAACTAGTAGGAATCAGTTGATGGTGATTAAGACCAGCTCAATCACAATGAACTCTTAACCATTTTATTATCAGTCATTATACTGAAGAAAATCACTGAGTCATTTGTTTTAAGAATAACAAAGTTTATATAAAGTTTAGAATGCAGGAAATTTGAGATTAATCTTATTATTCAGATCATTGCGTTTATCATCAATATAAGAATAATTGTAATTGCATGACACTTTTATTAGACGGAAAATGAGGTTATCATACTAAGAACTCTATAGATCAACCTATCTATCTCTCGGGGAAATCCTAATAATTCTAATATAAATCTTATCAAATGCTAGTTCTCCTAAAGCAGCATTTTATACTCAACTGGAAAAGGAAAATAACAGCAGCAGCATCAGCTCGCCAGCATCAGCAACCGCAAACTCTCCCATCTACAGCATCTAACTTCTTCAGCATCTCCCGCAGCATCCCGCAACATCTACTCCAGCATTCTCTACCCCTCCCACCAAGAGTAGGTCTTCTTATACCCTAATTCTAGCTTACAGCATAAAATGTTTCTTCTTACATGGCGCGATTCATTATCATTGGTCGAAAACTCAGGTCCCTATACATTTTAATCAAACTTCCTGATCTTAACCAGTTCCGTGTGGAATGTCCATGTAAGCATCGTTTCCCACAGTTCATGCACTTGCTCATCCGTTTCGATCAGTCCAAATTGTTTCCTTTTCTGCAACAATTTGTATAATAGAGTTCTTTCTATTGATTCAACCAGGCTTCTCACGCTTCTTGCTGATCATCTTGGCACACATCTGCTCAGAAGGGTCACAGCAGCCTTGACCATACTTTCATCTTAGCCTCTCGGCATCAGCACGTGATCATCCCTTTTCCGCAGCCTCTCTCCTCTATCACATGGTCGCATCCGCTCATGCGCACTCTAGTATCTCGCGGCCATTTTATATTGCTGCTCGGCAGGCCTAAGCGCACTATTTTTAAAGAAAACAAAATGTTATTAAAACAATGAAATATAAACCCTTTCGTTTCCCTCCCGTCTTTCTACGTACCCCAATTAGGTATTACCTAGCAGAAGCAACATATAAAGCTGTCCCTTACTTACCATCGCTTTATTTTGCAACCACACATTTTATTCAAAGCACAAATCATGCATTTTATTATTATTTTAGTACGCAAAATATTATGTTATGTTAGAAACGTAAAACAATTATTAGTCCATTACTTTGCACACTAAATTGCGTGTTATCCTTAACCCTTTACATACATTGTTGGTTATTTACTTGAACGAACATGTTTATTAATATTATACGAAAATATTAGGAGGTTAAAATTTTTATATTTACCCTGCTCCATCACCCCCATTGCCTTCTCCTACCTCATGCTCCAACAACGTTATTAATCTACTTAGCCTCAATTGTCGCTCATTAGTTAAACATCATTCTGACATCTATGACTTGCTATCCGAGGAATCCCCTGACGCCCTCTTTTTAACTGAGACCTGGCTATCTGCTGACTCAGTGTCAGTGCTAGGACTGGCCCTTCCCCAGGGCTTCAATATCGTGACCCTCAACAGAGAGTCTAGAGGGGGCGGCATTGCCCTGATTTTCAAATCTTGTTACACCTGCTCTTTCGTCAAAGAGACTCTAGCTGACTGTGAGTGTGCTCGCTTCGGGCTCTCTCTGAACGCCTGTTATACCATATCTGGGTTACTTATATATCGTCCGCCCGGACCCTCTAAAGAGTTTAGGTCGTCACTGGTGGAAACTGTTAATATCTTGGCCACAAGGACAGCTAATTTTAGTGTCATCGGGGATTTAAACCTGCACCTAGAAAATCCCCAGGATGCGGAATTGTGCAACTTCCTGGTGGATTTGGGTGCCTGTCAGCTGACGCAATTGGTTCAGGGTCCCACTCACTATGCAGGTCATCTGCTGGACCCTGTGTTTTCAAATCTTCCTTTGTTATCAGTCTTCACGGCCATTCCGGTCTATTGGTCAGATCATTATTTGATCTCTATGTCTCTCTCTGGGGTCCTCCCCCGCAGAAGCAACGTCAGAAGGTTGTTTTTAAACGTCCGTGGCATGAACTTGATCTCGCACAATTTCACGACTTTCTCTCTAGAAATGCCTTCAGATTGCCAGACGATCCTGATGCTGCTGACAAAGCTTTCTCAGATTGGATTTGCAGACCCCTTGATGCACTCATTCCGGCGAAGTGGTCAGCTAGCCGTAACTCCAAATCCAACCCTTGGTACAACGACGCTCTTGCCACTGTGCGTAAAACCTGCAAAAGGTTGGAACGGGTATGGAGGCGGGACTATGACCCTTCACAGAAGAAATGTTATCAAGCAGCAATGAAAAGCTATCACAGGGCCATTCACACAGCGCGTGCAGCCTATTTCACTGGGGAAATCAGGAGTAGTGGCAATCCTTCCAAAACGATTTTTTCCATACTGAAGAGTTTGAAACAACCTGGGGTCCCAGCAGTGCCTCCGATATCATCTAACGAGCAATGTGAGGCCCTTGCCACCTTTTTTGTTGAAAAGGTGGAAAACATTTACTCATCCTTTCCTCGCATTGTCACGAGTCCTGACCCTGCTTCGGGTCCGCTCCCAATTCACACTCTGGCTGCTCTCCCGCTGCTCTCCTTGGAGGAGCTACGGTTGGTTTGCACCAAGATTAAATCTGGATCCCCCTCTGACCCCCTCAAACCTGACCAGTTTATGAGATCGTTACCTGTGCTCTTGTCACCCCTGAGCCAGGTGATCAACAAATCTCTGTCCAGTGCGGCTGTTCCCTACACTTGGAAGCAAGCAAGGGTGGTTCCTCTGCTTAAGAAACCTACCCTGGACGCTACCAAACTGGAAAACTATCGCCCGATCTCCCTTCTCCCGTGGATCGCTAAGATCACTGAGACTCACGTTAACTCCATCCTTACCAGATTTCTGGAAGTGAACAACCGTCTGGACTTCTCGCAGAATGGCTTCCGCTCGGGCCACAGCACGGAGTCGGCTCTCCTGGCTGTCATCGTGCATCTCAGGCTCAGTCTAGATGAGGGACGCACGTCGGCTCTGATTCTTCTAGACCTCAGTGCCGCATTCGACACGGTCTCTCATCGGATCCTCTTACATAGGCTAAAGGAGGCAGGTGTTACGAGCTTGGCTTTGGACTGGTTTGCTTCTTTTCTTTCTAATAGGGCCTTCCAGGTCGTGGCTCCACCGTTTGCCTCCGCGTTTCATGCCAACAAACAAGGGGTCCCACAGGGCTCCGCGTTGAGCCCCACGCTTTTTAATCTCTATGTGCAACCTTTGGCGGTCCTGGCGAGGAGCAGAGGGCTCACCATTGTATCATATGCTGATGATACTCAGCTGGTGGTTGCTCTCTCGAACGACACCGGGGGAACAGCATCCAAGTTTCAGGAGGATCTTGCGGCTGTCGCCGAGTGGATGACTGATAATTGTCTCCAACTGAACTCCAGCAAGTCAGAGGTCCTGCTGGTGGGGAACCATCAAGAGCTCTGGGGGGATCGGTGGTGGCCGGCCATTTTGGGTTGCGCACCTACCCCTAAGCAGGTGGTGAAATATCTTGGTGTCTGGGTCGATTCGAACCTCAGCTTTCAGGTGCAAACCAAGAAAGTTGCAGGGACCTGCTTTGGCATACTTCGGGGGCTTAAACCGCTGCTTGGGTTTTTTGATCCACCCGTTAGGCAAATGATCATTCAGGCCTCCATTTTATCAAGACTGGACTATGCCAATGCACTGTACATAGGGGTAAATAAGACCGAAACCCTGAGACTACAGTGAGTTCAAAATGCGGCTGCACGAACGCTGCTGGGCCTCCCCAGAATGTGCCCCACTTCTAGTGCTATTCGCCGATTGCATTGGTTGCCTGTTGTCAACTGAGTTGAATTCAAGGTCCTCTGCACTGCATTCAAAATCTTGAAATCTTCCTCTGCGGCCACCTTGTCCAATCTATTATCGCCATATTCCCCCACGCGCCAACTTCGCTCCTCGGGACAACATCTGGAGATTGTGCCTCGTACGAGGAGGGCGCTATCGGGCGGGCGCTCTTTCCGTTTACTGGCTGCCAAGCTTTTGAATGCTCTGCCATTTCCCATTCGTGCCATGGAGAACTATTTGGCTTTCCACAGGGCTATTAAAACCCATCTTTTCCCCACAGCCTAGTGCTTTCTTCTGATCTCCAGCCTCTATGTTCTGTTCAGCGCTGGGACGCCTCTTTGCTGAGGCAGCTGTGCGCTATACAAAACATGCTAACATAACATAACATAATACTTCAGTGTTTGACATGAGGCCTGGATAATACCACAGTGTTTGACCTGGGGTCTAGATAATACCTCAGTGTTTGAGATGGGGTCGGGATAATACTTCAGTGTTTGACATGAGGTCTGGATAATACTTCAGTGTTTGACATGAGGCTTGGATAATACAGTGTTTGACCTGGGGTCTGAATAATACCTCAGTGTTTTACATGAGGTCTGGATAATACCACAGTGTTTGACCTGGGGTCCGGATAATACTTCAGTGTTTGACATGAGGTCTGGATAATACTTCAGTGTTTGACATGAGGCCTGGATAATACCACAGTGTTTGACCTGGGGTCTGAATAATACTTCAGTGTTTGACATGAGGTCTGGATAATACTTCAGTGTTTGACATGAGGCCTGGATAATACTGCAGTATATGACCTGGGGTCTGGATAATACTTCAGTGTTTGACATGAGGCCTGGATAATACCACAGTGTTTGACCTGGGGTCTGAATAATACGTCAGTGTTTGACATGAGGTCTGGATAATGCTTCAGTGTTTGACATGAGGCCTGGATAATACCGCAGTGTTTGACCTGGGGTCTGAATAATACTACAGTGTTTGACATGAGGTCTGGATAATGCTTCAGTGTTTGACATGAGGCCTAGATAATACTGAAGTGTATGACCTGGGGTCTGGATAATACTTCAGTGTTTGACATGAGGTCTGGATAATGCTTCAGTGTTTGACATGAGGCCTGGATAATACTGCAGTGTTTGACCTGGGGTCTGAATAATACTTCAGTGTTTGACATGAGGTCTGGATAATGCTTCAGTGTTTGACATGAGGCCTGGATAATACTTCAGTGTTTGACATGAGGCCTGGATAATACTTCAGTGTTTGACATGAGGCCTGGATAATACTTCAGTGTTTGACATGAGGCCTGGATAATACTGCAGTGTATGACCTGGGGTCTGGATAATACCTCAGTGTTTGACATGAGGTCTGGATAATACCTCAGTGTTTGACATGAGGTCTGGATAATACCACAGTGTTTGACCTGGGGTCCGGATAATACTTCAGTGTTTGACATGAGGTCTGAATAATACTTCAGTGTTTGACATGAGTCCTGGATAATACCCCCGTGTTTGACCTGGGGTCTGAATAATACCTCAGTGTTTGACATGAGGTCTGGATAATACCACAGTGTTTGACCTGGGGTCTGAATAATACTTCAGTGTTTGACATGAGTCCTGGATAATACCCCCGTGTTTGACCTGGGGTCTGAATAATACTTCAGTGTTTGACCTGGGGTCTGGAAAATACCACAGTATTTGACATGAGGTCTGGATAATACCACAGTGTTTGACATGAGGTCTGGATAATACCACAGTGTTTGACCTGGGGTCCGGATAATACTTCAGTGTGTGACATGAGGTCTGGATAATACTTCAGTGTTTGACATGAGACCTTGATAATACCAATTGTTTGACCTGGGGTCTGAATAATACTTCAGTGTTTGACATGAGTCCTGGATAATACCCCCGTGTTTGACCTGGGGTCTGAATAATACTTCAGTGTTTGACATGAGTCCTGGATAATACCCCCGTGTTTGACCTGGGGTCTGAATAATACCTCAGTGTTTGACATGAGGTCTGGATAATACCACAGTGTTTGACCTGGGGTCTGAATAATACCTCAGTGTTTGACATGAGGTCTGGATAATACCACAGTGTTTCACCTGGGGTCTGAATAATACTTCAGTGTTTGACATGAGGCCTGGATAATACTTCAGTGTTTGACATGAGGTCTGGATAATACCTCAGTGTTTGACATGAGGTCTGGATAATACCTCAGTGTTTGACCTGGGGTCCGGATAATACTTCAGTGTTTGACATGAGGTCTGGATAATACCACAGTGTCTGACATGAGGTCTGGACAATACCACAGTGTTTGACCTGGGGTCTGAATAATACTTCAGTGTTTGACATGAGGTCTGGATAATACTTCAGTGTTTGACATGAGGCCTGGATAATACCAATTGTTTGACCTGGGGTCTTAATAATACCTCAGTGTTTGACATGAGGTCTGGATAATACTTCAGTGTTTGACATGAGGCCTGGATAATACCAATTGTTTGACCTGGGGTCTTAATAATACCTCAGTGTTTGACATGGTCTGGATAATACCTCAGTGTTTGACCTGGGGTCCGGATAATACTTCAGTGTTTGACATGAGGTCTGGATAATACCACAGTGTTTGACATGAGGTCTGGACAATACCACAGTGTTTGACATGAGGCCTGGATAATACCAATTGTTTGACCTGGGGTCTTAATAATACCTCAGTGTTTGACATGAGGTCTGGATAATACTTCAGTGTTTGACATGAGGTCTGGATAATATCACAGTGTTTGACCTGGGGTCTGAATAATACTTCAGTGTTTGACATGAGGTCTGGATAATACTTCAGTGTTTGACATGAGGTCTGGATAATACCACAGTGTTTGACCTGGGGTCCGGATAATACTTCAGTGTTTGACCTGGGGTCTGGATAATACCACAGTGTTTGACATTGGGTCTGAATAATACCTCAGTGTTTGACCTGGGGTCTAGATAATACCTCAGTGTTTGAGATGGGGTCGGGATAATACTTCAGTGTTTGACATGAGGTCTGGATAATACTTCAGTGTTTGACATGAGGCCTGGATAATACCACAGTGTTTGACCTGGGGTCTGAATAATACCTCAGTGTTTGACATGAGGTCTGGATAATATCACAGTGTTTGACCTGGGGTCCGGATAATACTTCAGTGTTTGACATGAGGTCTGGATAATACTTCAGTGTTTGACATGAGACCTTGATAATACCAATTGTTTGACCTGGGGTCTGAATAATACTTCAGTGTTTGACATGAGTCCTGGATAATACCCCCGTGTTTGACCTGGGGTCAGAATAATACTTCAGTGTTTGACATGAGTGCTGGATAATACCCCCGTGTTTGACCTGGGGTCTGAATAATACCTCAGTGTTTGACATGAGGTCTGGATAATACCACAGTGTTTGACCTGGGGTCTGAATAATACCTCAGTGTTTGACATGAGGTCTGGATAATACCACAGTGTTTGACCTGGGGTCTGAATAATACTTCAGTGTTTGACATGAGGTCTGGATAATACTTCAGTGTTTGACATGAGGCCTGGATAATACCACAGTGTTTGACCTGGGGTCTGAATAATACCACAGGGTTTGACATGAGGCCTGGATAATACTTCAGTGTTTGACATGAGGTCTGGATAATACCTCAGTGTTTGACTTGAGGTCTGGATAATACCTCAGTGTTTGACCTGGGGTCCGGATAATACTTCAGTGTTTGACATGAGGTCTGGATAATACCACAGTGTTTGACATGAGGTCTGGACAATACCACAGTGTTTGACATGAGGCCTGGATAATACCAATTGTTTGACCTGGGGTCTTAATAATACCTCAGTGTTTGACATGAGGTCTGGATAATACTTCAGTGTTTGACATGAGGCCTGGATAATACCAATTGTTTGACCTGGGGTCTTAATAATACCTCAGTGTTTGACATGAGGTCTGGATAATACTTCAGTGTTTGACATGAGGTCTGGATAATACCACAGTGTTTGACCTGGGGTCTGAATAATACTTCAGTGTTTGACATGAGGTCTGGATAATACTTCAGTGTTTGACATGAGGCCTGGATAATACCAATTGTTTGACCTGGGGTCTTAATAATACCTCAGTGTTTGACATGAGGTCTGGATAATACTTTAGTGTTTGACATGAGGTCTGGATAATACCACAGTGTTTGACCTGGGGTCTGAATAATACTTCAGTGTTTGACATGAGGTCTGGATAATACTTCAGTGTTTGACATGAGGTCTGGATAATACTTCAGTGTTTGACATGAGACCTTGATAATACCAATTGTTTGACCTGGGGTCTGAATAATACCACAGTGTTTGACATGAGTCCTGGATAATACGCCCGTGTTTGACCTGGGGTCTGAATAATACTTCAGTGTTTGACATGAGTCCTGGATAATACCCCCGTGTTTGACCTGGGGTCTGAATAATACCTCAGTGTTTGACATGAGGTCTGGATAATACCACAGTGTTTGACCTGGGGTCCGGATAATACTTCAGTGTTTGACATGAGGTCTGGATAATACTTCAGTGTTTGACATGAAGCCTTGATAATACCAATTGTTTGACCTGGGGTCTGAATAATACTTCAGTGTTTGACATGAGTCCTGGATAATACCCCCGTGTTTGACCTGGGGTCTGAATAATACTTCAGTGTTTGACCTGGGGTCTGGAAAATACCACAGTGTTTGACCTGGGGTCTGGATAATACCTCAGTGTTTGACATGAGGTCTGGATAATACCACAGTGTTTGACCTGGGGTCCGGATAATACTTCAGTGTTTGACCTGGGGTCTGGATAATACCACAGTGTTTGACATGGGGTCTGAATAATACCTCAGTGTTTGACCTGGGGTCTAGATAATACCTCAGTGTTTGAGATGGGGTCGGGATAATACTTCAGTGTTTGACATGAGGTCTGGATAATACTTCAGTGTTTGACATGAGGCTTGGATAATACCACAGTGTTTGACCTGGGGTCTGAATAATACCTCAGTGTTTGACATGAGGTCTGGATAATACCACAGTGTTTGACCTGGGGTCCGGATAATACTTCAGTGTTTGACATGAGGTCTGGATAATACTTCAGTGTTTGACATGAGACCTTGATAATACCAATTTTTTGACCTGGGGTCTGAATAATACTTCAGTGTTTGACATGAGTCCTGGATAATACCCCCGTGTTTGACCTGGGGTCTGAATAATACTTCAGTGTTTGACATGAGTCCTGGATAATACCCCCGTGTTTGACCTGGGGTCTGAATAATACCTCAGTGTTTGACATGAGGTCTGGATAATACCACAGTGTTTGACCTGGGGTCTGAATAATACCTCAGTGTTTGACATGAGGTCTGGATAATACCACAGTGTTTGACCTGGGGTCTGAATAATACTTCAGTGTTTGACATGAGGTCTGGATAATACTTCAGTGTTTGACATGAGGCCTGGATAATACCACAGTGTTTGACCTGGGGTCTGAATAATACCACAGTGTTTGACATGAGGCCTGGATAATACTTCAGTGTTTGACATGAGGTCTGGATAATACCTCAGTGTTTGACATGAGGTCTGGATAATACCTCAGTGTTTGACCTGGGGTCCGGATAATACTTCAGTGTTTGACATGAGGTCTGGATAATACCACAGTGTTTGACATGAGGTCTGGACAATACCACAGTGTTTGACATGAGGCCTGGATAATACCAATTGTTTGACCTGGGGTCTTAATAATACCTCAGTGTTTGACATGAGGTCTGGATAATACTTCAGTGTTTGACATGAGGCCTGGATAATACCAATTGTTTGACCTGGGGTCTTAATAATACCTCAGTGTTTGACATGAGGTCTGGATAATACCTCAGTGTTTGACCTGGGGTCCGGATAATACCTCAGTGTTTAACATGAGGTCTGGATAATACCACAGTGTTTGACATGAGGTCTGGATAATACCACAGTGTTTGACATGAGGTCTGGATAATACCACAGTGTTTGACCTGGGGTCCGGATAATACTTCAGTGTGTGACATGAGGTCTGGATAATACTTCAGTGTTTGACATGAGACCTTGATAATACCAATTGTTTGACCTGGGGTCTGAATAATACTTCAGTGTTTGACATGAGTCCTGGATAATACCCCCGTGTTTGACCTGGGGTCTGAATAATACTTCAGTGTTTGACATGAGTCCTGGATAATACCCCCGTGTTTGACCTGGGGTCTGAATAGTACCTCAGTGTTTGACATGAGGTCTGGATAATACCACAGTGTTTGACCTGGGGTCTGAATAATACCTCAGTGTTTGACATGAGGTCTGGATAATACCACAGTGTTTCACCTGGGGTCTGAATAATACTTCAGTGTTTGACATGAGGCCTGGATAATACTTCAGTGTTTGACATGAGGTCTGGATAATACCTCAGTGTTTGACATGAGGTCTGGATAATACCTCAGTGTTTGACCTGGGGTCCGGATAATACTTCAGTGTTTGACATGAGGTCTGGATAATACCACAGTGTCTGACATGAGGTCTGGACAATACCACAGTGTTTGACCTGGGGTCTGAATAATACTTCAGTGTTTGACATGAGGTCTGGATAATACTTCAGTGTTTGACATGAGGCCTGGATAATACCAATTGTTTGACCTGGGGTTTTAATAATACCTCAGTGTTTGACATGAGGTCTGGATAATACTTCAGTGTTTGACATGAGGCCTGGATAATACCAATTGTTTGACCTGGGGTCTTAATAATACCTCAGTGTTTGACATGGTCTGGATAATACCTCAGTGTTTGACCTGGGGTCCGGATAATACTTCAGTGTTTGACATGAGGTCTGGATAATACCACAGTGTTTGACATGAGGTCTGGACAATACCACAGTGTTTGACATGAGGCCTGGATAATACCAATTGTTTGACCTGGGGTCTTAATAATACCTCAGTGTTTGACATGAGGTCTGGATAATACTTCAGTGTTTGACATGAGGTCTGGATAATACCACAGTGTTTGACCTGGGGTCTGAATAATACTTCAGTGTTTGACATGAGGTCTGGATAATACTTCAGTGTTTGACATGAGGTCTGGATAATACCACAGTGTTTGACCTGGGGTCCGGATAATACTTCAGTGTTTGACCTGGGGTCTGGATAATACCACAGTGTTTGACATGGGGTCTGAATAATACCTCAGTGTTTGACCTGGGGTCTAGATAATACCTCAGTGTTTGAGATGGGGTCGGGATAATACTTCAGTGTTTGACATGAGGTCTGGATAATACTTCAGTGTTTGACATGAGGCCTGGATAATACCACAGTGTTTGACCTGGGGTCTGAATAATACCTCAGTGTTTGACATGAGGTCTGGATAATATCACAGTGTTTGACCTGGGGTCCGGATAATACTTCAGTGTTTGACATGAGGTCTGGATAATACTTCAGTGTTTGACATGAGACCTTGATAATACCAATTGTTTGACCTGGGGTCTGAATAATACTTCAGTGTTTGACATGAGTCCTGGATAATACCCCCGTGTTTGACCTGGGGTCAGAATAATACTTCAGTGTTTGACATGAGTGCTGGATAATACCCCCGTGTTTGACCTGGGGTCTGAATAATACCTCAGTGTTTGACATGAGGTCTGGATAATACCACAGTGTTTGACCTGG
The DNA here is from genome assembly GCA_963921515.1 of Calotriton arnoldi. NCBI lineage: Eukaryota > Metazoa > Chordata > Amphibia > Caudata > Salamandridae > Calotriton > Calotriton arnoldi. Next base: position 1,085,347 of record CAWUFW010003111.1, read on the forward strand.
GGTCTGAATAATACTTCAGTGTTTGACATGAGGTCTGGATAATACTTCAGTGTTTGACATGAGGCCTGGATAATACCACAGTGTTTGACCTGGGGTCTGAATAATACCACAGGGTTTGACATGAGGCCTGGATAATACTTCAGTGTTTGACATGAGGTCTGGATAATACCTCAGTGTTTGACTTGAGGTCTGGATAATACCTCAGTGTTTGACCTGGGGTCCGGATAATACTTCAGTGTTTGACATGAGGTCTGGATAATACCACAGTGTTTGACATGAGGTCTGGACAATACCACAGTGTTTGACATGAGGCCTGGATAATACCAATTGTTTGACCTGGGGTCTAAATAATACCTCAGTGTTTGACATGAGGTCTGGATAATACTTCAGTGTTTGACATGAGGCCTGGATAATACCAATTGTTTGACCTGGGGTCTTAATAATACCTCAGTGTTTGACATGAGGTCTGGATAATACTTCAGTGTTTGACATGAGGTCTGGATAATACCACAGTGTTTGACCTGGGGTCTGAATAATACTTCAGTGTTTGACATGAGGTCTGGATAATACTTCAGTGTTTGACATGAGGCCTGGATAATACCAATTGTTTGACCTGGGGTCTTAATAATACCTCAGTGTTTGACATGAGGTCTGGATAATACTTCAGTGTTTGACATGAGGTCTGGATAATACCACAGTGTTTGACCTGGGGTCTGAATAATACTTCAGTGTTTGACATGAGGTCTGGATAATGCTTCAGTGTTTGACATGAGGTCTGGATAATACCACAGTGTTTGACATGGGGTCTGAATAATACCTCAGTGTTTGACCTGGGGTCTAGATAGTACCTCAGTGTTTGAGATGGGGTCGGGATAATACCTCAGTGTTTGAGATGGGGTCGGGATAATACTTCAGTGTTTGACATGAGGTCTGGATAATACTTCAGTGTTTGACATGAGGCCTGGATAATACCACAGTGTTTGACCTGGGGTCTGAATAATACCTCAGTGTTTGACATGAGGTCTGGATAATACCACAGTGTTTGACCTGGGGTCCGGATAATACTTCAGTGTTTGACATGAGGTCTGGATAATACTTCAGTGTTTGACATGAGACCTTGATAATACCAATTGTTTGACCTGGGGTCTGAATAATACCACAGTGTTTGACATGAGTCCTGGATAATACGCCCGTGTTTGACCTGGGGTCTGAATAATACTTCAGTGTTTGACATGAGTCCTGGATAATACCCCCGTGTTTGACCTGGGGTCTGAATAATACCTCAGTGTTTGACATGAGGTCTGGATAATACCACAGTGTTTGACCTGGGGTCTGAATAATACTTCAGTGTTTGACATGAGGTCTGGATAATACTTTAGTGTTTGACATGAGGTCTGGATAATACCACAGTGTTTGACCTGGGGTCTGAATAATACCACAGTGTTTGACATGAGGCCTGGATAATACTTCAGTGTTTGACATGAGGTCTGGATAATACCTCAGTGTTTGACATGAGGTCTGGATAATACCTCAGTGTTTGACCTGGGGTCCGGATAATACTTCAGTGTTTGACATGAGGTCTGGATAATACCACAGTGTTTGACATGAAGTCTGGACAATACTTCAGTGTTTGACATGAGGCCTGGACAATACCACAGTGTTTGACATGAGGCCTGGATAATACCAATTGTTTGACCTGGGGTCTTAATAATACCTCAGTGTTTGACATGAGGTCTGGATAATACTTCAGTGTTTGACATGAGGTCTGGATAATACCACAGTGTTTGACCTGGGGTCTGAATAATACTTCAGTGTTTGACATGAGGTCTGGATAATACTTCAGTGTTTGACATGAGGTCTGGATAATACCACAGTGTTTGACCTGGGGTCCGGATAATACTTCAGTGTTTGACCTGGGGTCTGGATAATACCACAGTGTTTGACATGGGGTCTGAATAATACCTCAGTGTTTGACCTGGGGTCTAGATAATACCTCAGTGTTTGAGATGGGGTCGGGATAATACTTCAGTGTTTGACATGAGGTCTGGATAATACTTCAGTGTTTGACATGAGGCCTGGATAATACCACAGTGTTTGACCTGGGGTCTGAATAATACCTCAGTGTTTGACATGAGGTCTGGATAATATCACAGTGTTTGACCTGGGGTCCGGATAATACTTCAGTGTTTGACATGAGGTCTGGATAATACTTCAGTGTTTGACATGAGACCTTGATAATACCAATTGTTTGACCTGGGGTCTGAATAATACTTCAGTGTTTGACATGAGTCCTGGATAATACCCCCGTGTTTGACCTGGGGTCAGAATAATACTTCAGTGTTTGACATGAGTGCTGGATAATACCCCCGTGTTTGACCTGGGGTCTGAATAATACCTCAGTGTTTGACATGAGGTCTGGATAATACCACAGTGTTTGACCTGGGGTCTGAATAATACTTCAGTGTTTGACATGAGGTCTGGATAATACTTCAGTGTTTGACATGAGGCCTGGATAATACCACAGTGTTTGACCTGGGGTCTGAATAATACCACAGGGTTTGACATGAGGCCTGGATAATACTTCAGTGTTTGACATGAGGTCTGGATAATACCTCAGTGTTTGACTTGAGGTCTGGATAATACCTCAGTGTTTGACCTGGGGTCCGGATAATACTTCAGTGTTTGACATGAGGTCTGGATAATACCACAGTGTTTGACATGAGGTCTGGACAATACCACAGTGTTTGACATGAGGCCTGGATAATACCAATTGTTTGACCTGGGGTCTAAATAATACCTCAGTGTTTGACATGAGGTCTGGATAATACTTCAGTGTTTGACATGAGGCCTGGATAATACCAATTGTTTGACCTGGGGTCTTAATAATACCTCAGTGTTTGACATGAGGTCTGGATAATACTTCAGTGTTTGACATGAGGTCTGGATAATACCACAGTGTTTGACCTGGGGTCTGAATAATACTTCAGTGTTTGACATGAGGTCTGGATAATACTTCAGTGTTTGACATGAGGCCTGGATAATACCAATTGTTTGACCTGGGGTCTTAATAATACCTCAGTGTTTGACATGAGGTCTGGATAATACTTCAGTGTTTGACATGAGGTCTGGATAATACCACAGTGTTTGACCTGGGGTCTGAATAATACTTCAGTGTTTGACATGAGGTCTGGATAATGCTTCAGTGTTTGACATGAGGTCTGGATAATACCACAGTGTTTGACATGGGGTCTGAATAATACCTCAGTGTTTGACCTGGGGTCTAGATAGTACCTCAGTGTTTGAGATGGGGTCGGGATAATACCTCAGTGTTTGAGATGGGGTCGGGATAATACTTCAGTGTTTGACATGAGGTCTGGATAATACTTCAGTGTTTGACATGAGGCCTGGATAATACCACAGTGTTTGACCTGGGGTCTGAATAATACCTCAGTGTTTGACATGAGGTCTGGATAATACCACAGTGTTTGACCTGGGGTCCGGATAATACTTCAGTGTTTGACATGAGGTCTGGATAATACTTCAGTGTTTGACATGAGACCTTGATAATACCAATTGTTTGACCTGGGGTCTGAATAATACCACAGTGTTTGACATGAGTCCTGGATAATACGCCCGTGTTTGACCTGGGGTCTGAATAATACTTCAGTGTTTGACATGAGTCCTGGATAATACCCCCGTGTTTGACCTGGGGTCTGAATAATACCTCAGTGTTTGACATGAGGTCTGGATAATACCACAGTGTTTGACCTGGGGTCTGAATAATACTTCAGTGTTTGACATGAGGTCTGGATAATACTTTAGTGTTTGACATGAGGTCTGGATAATACCACAGTGTTTGACCTGGGGTCTGAATAATACCACAGTGTTTGACATGAGGCCTGGATAATACTTCAGTGTTTGACATGAGGTCTGGATAATACCTCAGTGTTTGACATGAGGTCTGGATAATACCTCAGTGTTTGACCTGGGGTCCGGATAATACTTCAGTGTTTGACATGAGGTCTGGATAATACCACAGTGTTTGACATGAAGTCTGGACAATACTTCAGTGTTTGACATGAGGCCTGGATAATGCCAATTGTTTGACCTGGGGTCTTAATAATACCTCAGTGTTTGACATGAGGTCTGGATAATACTTCAGTGTTTGACATGAGGCCTGGATAATGCCAATTGTTTGACCTGGGGTCTTAATAATACCTCAGTGTTTGACATGAGGTCTGGATAATACCTCAGTGTTTGACCTGGGGTCCGGATAATACTTCAGTGTTTGACATGAGGTCTGGATAATACCACAGTGTTTGACATGAGGTCTGGACAATACCTCAGTGTTTGACCTGGGGTCCGGATAATACTTCAGTGTTTGACATGAGGTCTGGATAATACCACAGTGTTTGACATGAGGTCTGGACAATACTACAGTGTTTGACCTGGGGTCTGAATAATACTTCAGTGTTTGACATGAGGCCTGGATAATACCACAGTGTTTGACATGCGGTCTGGATAATACTTCAGTGTTTGACATGAGGTCTGGATAATACCACAGTGTTTGACCTGGGGTCTGGATAATACCGCAGTGTTTGACCTGGGGTCTGGATAATACTGCAGTGTATGACCTGGGGTCTGAATAATACCTCAGTGTTTGACATGAGGTCTGGATAATACCACAGTGTTTGACCTGGGGTCCGGATAATACTTCAGTGTTTGACATGAGACCTTGATAATACCAATTGTTTGACCTGGGGTCTGAATAATACTTCAGTGTGTGACATGAGTCCTGGATAATACCCCCGTGTTTGACCTGGGGTCTGAATAATACTTCAGTGTTTGACATGAGTCCTGGATAATACCCCCGTGTTTGACCTGGGGTCTGAATAATACTTCAGTGTTTGACCTGGGGTCTGGAAAATACCACAGGGTTTGACCTGGGGTCTGGATAATACCTCAGTGTTTGACCTGGGGTCTGAATAATACTTCAGTGTTTGACCTGGGGTCTGGAAAATACCACAGTGTTTGACCTGGGGTCTGAATAATACCTCAGTGTTTGACATGAGGTCTGGATAATACCACAGTGTTTGACCTGGGGTCCGGATAATACTTCAGTGTTTGACATGAGGTCTGGATAATACTTCAGTGTTTGACATGAGGCCTTGATAATACCAATTGTTTGACCTGGGGTCTGGATAATACCTCAGTGTTTGACCTGGGGTCTGAATAATACTTCAGTGTTTGACATGAGTCCTGGATAATACCCCCGTGTTTGACCTGGGGTCTGAATAATACTTCAGTGTTGACCTGGGGTCTGGAAAATACCACAGAGTTTGACCTGGGGTCTGGATAATACCTCAGTGTTTGACATGAGGTCTGGATAATACCACAGTGTTTGACCTGGGGTCTGAATAATACCTCAGTGTTTGACATGAGGTCTGGATAATACCACAGTGTTTGACCTGGGGTCTGAATAATACCTCAGTGTTTGACATGAGGTCTGGATAATACCACAGTGTTTGACCTGGGGTCTGAATAATACTTCAGTGTTTGACATGAGGTCTGGATAATACTTCAGTGTTTGACATGAGGCCTGGATAATACCACAGTGTTTGACCTGGGGTCTGAATAATACCTCAGTGTTTGACATGAGGTCTGGATAATACCACAGTGTTTGACCTGGGGTCTGAATAATACCACAGTGTTTGACATGAGGCCTGGATAATACTTCAGTGTTTGACATGAGGTCTGGATAATACTTCAGTGTTTGACATGAGGCCTGGATAATACCAATTGTTTGACCTGGGGTCTTAATAATACCTCAGTGTTTGACATGAGGTCTGGATAATACCTCAGTGTTTGACCTGGGGTCCGGATAATACTTCAGTGTTTGACATGAGGTCTGGATAATACCACAGTGTTTGACATGAGGTCTGGACAATACTACAGTGTTTGACATGAGGTCTGGACAATACCACAGTGTTTGACATGAGGTCTGGATAATACCAATTGTGTGACCTGGGGTCTTAATAATACCTCAGTGTTTGACATGAGGTCTGGATAATACTTCAGTGTTTGACATGAGGCCTGGATAATACCAATTGTTTGACCTGGGGTCTTAATAATACCTCAGTGTTTGACATGAGGTCTGGATAATACCTCAGTGTTTGACCTGGGGTCCGGATAATACTTCAGTGTTCGACATGAAGTCTGGATAATACCACAGTGTTTGACATGAGGTCTGGATAATACCTCAGTGTTTGACCTGGGGTCCGGATAATACTTCAGTGTTTGACATGAGGTCTGGATAATACCACAGTGTTTGACATGAGGTCTGGACAATACCACAGTGTTTGACCTGGGGTCTGAATAATACTTCAGTGTTTGACATGAGGCCTGGATAATACCACAGTGTTTGACATGCGGTCTGGATAATACTTCAGTGTTTGACCTGGGGTCTGGATAATACTTCAGTGTTTGGCATGAGACCTTGATAATACCAATTGTTTGACCTGGGGTCTGAATAATACTTCAGTGTTTGACATGAGGTCTGGATAATACTTCAGTGTTTGACATGAGTCCTGGATAATACCCCTGTGTTTGACCTGGGGTCTGAATAATACTTCAGTGTTTGACATGAGTCCTGGATAATACCCCCGTGTTTGACCTGGGGTCTGAATAATACTTCAGTGTTTGACATGAGGTCTGGATAATACCACAGTGTTTGACCTGGGGTCTGGATAATACCTCAGTGTTTGACATGAGGTCTGGATAATACCACAGTGTTTGACCTGGGGTCCGGATAATACTTCAGTGTTTGAGATGGGGTCTGGATAATACTTCAGTGTTTGGACATGAGGCCTGGATAATACCAATTGTTTGACCTGGGTTCTTAATAATACCACAGTGTTTGACATGAGGTCTGGATAATACTACAGTGTTGGACCTGGGGTCTGAATAATACTTCAGTGTTTGACCTGCGGTCTGGATAATAATTCAGTGTTTGACCTGGGGTATGGATAATACCACAGTGTTTGACATGAGGCCTGGATAATACCAATTGTTTGACCTGGGGTCTGAATAATACTTCAGTGTTTGACATGAGGCCTGGATAATACCACAGTGTTTGACCTGGGGTCTGAATAATACTTGAGTGTTTGACATGGGGTCTGGATAATACTTCAGTGTTTGACATGAGGTTTGGATAATACTTCAGTGTTTGACATGAAGTCTGGATAATACCGCAGTGTATGACCTGGGGTCTGGATAATACCTCAGTGTTTTGACATGAGGTCTGGATAATAATAAAATTGCAATAATACTGTTTAAGTCTATTTCTGTATGAATCCGCTGTGTGTGTAGGCCATAAAGATGAAGGTAAGTCAGTGTTTTTTTTATTATTTTGAGAACTTTGTCTATGAGCAGATTATCACATGCCTCTTGTGACGTTATTAAGCCGTTAGTGGCTTTGGATTAAATGTTCAAAAATATTGAAGACTTCTTTTGTTTGCTTGTCAGCTTCTGAGATTTTATCAACACAGTAATGTTTCATTTCGTCAACACAGCTTTTTCGTAGCCCTTAGCTCGGATGGCAAATAATACATTCAGCTTTATGTTCTCCAGACCTTTCACTTTCCGCTCTAATGCTCTTCCTTATCTTTTCAAAGTAAATTTTTAAGTGAACCAGTTTTTTTCGTTTGATTTCTATTTCAGGTCTTAGGGCCCGATTAGGAGTTTGGCGGTGCAGGAACAGAGCGACACGCCACGCCCCGTTCCCGCACCGCCAAACTCAACCGCCAGCTGCCCGCCAGATTACGAGTTTTCACGTTGTCTGGTGGGCGGTCCTTTGGCGTTGCCACAGCGGTGTCTTTGAAAAAGGAACCGCAATGGTAACACAAAAGCAAGTTCCTGCACGGCATGGACTGCTAAGTCCATGCTGTGCAGGAATCGTGCATGCATGCAGACAGGGTGGCACACCATGTGCCCCCCTGACTGCATCCCCATGGCCTGAGGCACCAGGGTGCTCTGTAGAGCCCCATTAGTTTCCTCACCGCCAGCAGTTTCATGGCGTGAACACAGCCATGAGACCGCTGGCAGTGAGGAAACTCGTAATATGCTTGGAGGGGCCGCAGCTCTCCCTGTGGACCGCATGTTTTTGGTGGAGTACGGGAGTGCTTGAGGGTGAGCCCCCAGAGCGGTTGCCAGGAGGTGGAACAAGGATGACAGCAGGGGGACTCTACGTCCTCGTAGCGCGGCGGTTGTCTGACTGCCAGCACGGGGTCCGCATTTCTCATGCAAGAAATGCCTTGCCCAGGAGACTGGCGCCATCTAGTGACTGGGCACCGCTGACGCCTACGCCGAAGCGGTGAGGACTGCCTGGCTTACTCAAGTTTTGTTCATCGGTCCCCCGCCACCCCGATTATGTGCCTAGTTAGGGCTCATTCTTCATGCTGCCAGTTATGTAAGATATTATTAATTTTACCGTCAAGAGACTATCTATGCAATGTTTTTCCCTAATGGGTTAATGCTTGGTTCATGCATCGATTAAATAATTCATGACTCAGACATTGGATATAGTTGTTGAACTTCCGTCAGTATACGCTCGTAGAGATGCATTATGGGATTGGTAGTCCCGATGGGATCGGAGCACGCACTGGGAGTTTGGCACTGAAGTCGACAGTCATACATTGTATGTTATTGGCTCCCGAAGTGCCGTGGCCATTACCTTGTCCCTTTGCTACGGGTGAACTGAACTGAGATCGATGCATTTGCAGCATGGAAAATGTGAACATTATTACAACAACAGAGGTCAGTGGTCGAATACCGGCAGACTTTGCAGCAGCTTGGGATCTTACGTTGCACCTGAGGTTATTTCAAATTGACATTTTAAAAAGACACTGAGCAGCATGTTTCCTAATCAATGAACTACATTTGCATTTTAATTTTCAGGCAACTTATCATGAGAGTATGGTGGCGCTCATTTTATGTCTTGTGTATTCCCAGTAAGGCGGGTGAGATGTAACGTTTCATTTGCAATTACGTATACCCAAGCAACCAATACAATGGTAATTCATAGAAGTTGTTTATTTGCACTATGTAATTGAGATACTCTCATTTGTTTTATCTATGATATCGTTGACATTTATGTTTAAAGTTCTTCTGCAATCTGCATAGGGTTTACATTTACAGTGTATGCTTGTTAGTATGTTGTCTATGTCTACCAGTGCCTTAAGTGGGATGGACACTAAATATACTGCCATTTTAAAAGCGCCAACCAGATTGATAAAGGCTTCTAGTAAGCCGAAACGCGTATCTCTCTTACCTCGGGGTTGAGGGTGACTTGAGACAATAAATGTTGCCGTATCCTGAGCAGCTTCGAGTCCGTGCCTTCTTCTGTAGTTCTTTCTGTGGAAGCTGGAGTGTATGTATATATATGTATATATATATATATATATTTTTTTTTTTTTTTTTCAAGCCCCAGGTCCCAGGGCTGGCAATGGGAGCCAATGGAGTTCCATCAGGATGGTAGTGATTCCATCATATTCCTGCAACCCTGGATGAGACATACTCTGGACTCTGGAATGTAGGATGCCCTTAAGGAGGATTTCTGCAAGGCCATGGAGTAGGGCATTACCACAGTCCAGATGCAAGAGTACAAGGACTTAAACAGCAGTTCTGAAGTTGTGTTCTGTAAGAAATGGTTTGACTTTCTTTAGAAGAGAGGGCTGGTACCAGGCTGTCATTGTTTTATTTTGGCAATGTCTTCCTTGAGGGTGTGGTTGGTGTCCAGGGTGAATCCAAGTGACTTGGCATTTGGTGAAAGTTGGAGTCCGAAACCATCAAGGTTCATGTCATTGAGACAGGTTTGCACTGTTCTTTGTTAGCTGGTCTTGTTCAATGGCAGCAATTCTGTCTTCGTTGGGTTGAGCTTCAGGTAGGCGTTGGACACCCACGTCTGGATGATGTGCAAGCAGTGTTTGAGGCGTCGGATATCTGAAGCGGAGGAGACTTTGTTGTAGCGTTGGTAGCGATTTACTGTAGGGTTTCTGACACACAGCAGTATGTTATTGGCATTCGTATTTACATAGAAGACTGGCCATGACAGGTAACCGCTTGTACAGATTATTTTCCCTTAACGGGCATGCCAGTGGATACTTCACTATTGCAAACATTAGCGGAGATAGGTAGCACCCCTGCCTGGTTCCGTGAAATGGCATGAAACTCACAGGAAATGTGCCATTGGTCCACACCAGAGACGGTGGTGTATAACATCTAACAATGGACTGATGAAGTGATGCAAGCTTCGTAGTATAATCTGTTGGCAAAAAGCTTTGTGAACACTTTCATATCAAAATTAAACATGTAGAGTTTGAGCGGTTTAACTGGTTTTAATAATAAAATTATCAGAGGTTCTCTGGTTGGCTGAGGCAGACTACCTCTTTCCAATGCTTCCGCGTACATTTCCATGTTGACTGATCTTCCCATCAGAGGGTCCTGAATCAGTGCTCTTGAGAGTCTTGTGCTATTCAGTGAAAGCAGAGTTAATATCTGCCTCTCACCTAACAAGGTCCTCTTCTATATCTCCTATATGTGGTAAACCTCTCAATTGGTGTCTGGTCTTTAGGAGTCGTGCAAGCATGCAGGCAGATGTCTCTCCTCGATCGCCATAATGTTCAACCTCAACCCTTTAATCCTTAAAGACCACCTCTCTGATGGCTTTACCTCTTACATCTTCCAGCCCAGATCTAATCTCACTTCAAATTATCTTCTGTCTCTTCACATAAAGCTTTCTCATATTAGTTTCTATTTTTTCAGTCTCCCCTTCTAAAACTAAAGAATTCAGATTTTGCTGATTTTTAAATTCCTCTAATATAGGGCTTAAAGGCCTTCCAAAGTGTGTCTTGGTCTGGGGCCTAGCCAGCATTTGACTCTGAGTATAGTTTAATGGGGGCACCAACTTCACTACTTAATGCCATTTCTGAGATGGCAATGCTTTTAGTTGGCCAATATCTGGGCTTATTGCAGATAAATTAAAGGGTGAGTGAGCAGATAATGTTACAGCGAATAATTCCGTCTCTTCTACATTATGTATCTCAGGGCATATTAAAATTCTGTAAATTCTTCAAAATTGTTCATCTTAAGCGAAGAATGTGCTTCCAAACTTTAAGATGTAGTTGCTGCCTCCATTCACTTGAAAGATACCTGGAAACTGTATTAGTACTCTAGCAGCATGAATTATTATGTCACCCTGTAATTGATTGGTCTGTAATTATGTTAAATTAAAATCTCCCATGCAAATAAGTAGTTTGTTTCTAAATCCCATTGCCTCACAGGCTCGTCATAGAAATTAGATTCCAACTTAAGCGGCTGCGTAAGATCAGACCCTTCTTCCCCAAGCATGACTTCACAGTACTGTACAGGGACTGCTGATATCTCACATAAAATACAGGAGCTCTCTAATAACTGGGCTAAGTCCCCACTGTAGCCCCTCAAAGACATCCTCCAATCTGCAGCCAGCGAGCACATTCAACAGAATGTTCTACACTATCAAACGTGGTGCACTGGAATCTCACTCCACTTATAAAACGGATTGTATCTCATACAGAGCAATGTTCTTTAATTCCTCTTTCCCCTAATTTTCCAACCCTCACACTGGTACAGAAATTGGAACTGCCCGATACAAACTGCAAACTAAGACACAAATCTAAAACACTTCTAAAAACACCTTCTTAGGAAATGCACCTGGGATCTGGAATCCCCTTCCAAGCCATATATAGCACTAGCACCATCGGGAAAATCTTCAAAGCCACACAAAAGGTGTCCTGACATCGCTTACTTTGCTCATGCCTGCTGATAAAGGCTTCCCACTATTGCGCTACCATTTGCTACATCTCCAAAGCTGCTATAGGCATCTCTCGCCACCATGTACTGGGCCTATCCATGCTTTTCGTGGTATGAGTTGTAAACAAGGCTTTAGCGAGCACTTTGTATTCTTCCACCTGGCCAAAGAAGTTCAACCTTTGCCTCGATTTCAATGCGCCTCTTCTTTGGAGACATCATTGTGTATTGGACGCTGTGTTCCCACTGAGTTTTCTTTATTTCCAGTCAGGGTTTTCTCTCTTCCTGGATGGTTGAAGTGAAATCAACCTTTTCTCTGGCAAGACAGACCACAATGTCTCCTTCATCATACAGGTGATGATAGTTTTGTGGTCTAACCGGTGGAGTTCATGGTGTAAGACCTTTCTCTTCTCTCGCCACTGCAAAGTGCTTCAAGAAGGAGGTTCTCTAAGCAGCATCAGAAGCAAGGCTTGCACAAAGCTTCCTGTATCTCTTATTTGTTTATTCTCTTCAAACCCTAGTATGCTTTAATTATTTATCCTAGAACGCTTTTCCAGATCCTCTTCTTTGGCTTGTGTTATATATTAGAACATTGGAATGTGGACCACTCCATTGAATACAGTGGAGTGCTCCATGCTTCTACGGGCTGGTAAAAGCCTTTGTTTTATTTGTTAGAACATTCTGCCCTCTAGTGGCAGAATGTTCTAATAGCCTTATAGCTGGGCTATACCGGCCATTAAAGTCCTGCTCCCCTGTTAAAGGCCCGAGCCAAAATGCTGGAGCGGGCCTTTAATGGCCGGCATATCCCGGGCTATAAGGCTATATTAGTGCGCCTCTAGGAACTCAGTGTCCATTACAAAATGGTAAGCGTGAGTTACTAAACGAACGGGTTTGATACCTTGGATGTGATAATTGTGGCTGATCGAGGGGTCAGAGAATATTACACCATTTTAAGACAAAACTGCTCATGAACTAATAACTCTAAGAACTTGAGATTCATTGTGGAACTTGCAGTCATTGTGAGAGACATTTCCTACTGAAGGTGTTTTTTTCAATCCACAGGCACTGCAATTGGATGGTTATAAGACCTGGCAACCAATGTGAGCGAGTTTTGTTATATATATGAAAGAACTGATAATATCAGACCCTCTGTGGAGACAAGCATTGAGAAAGGCGAATTCTTGCCGAAACGCGTCTGCTTGGCACAATAAAAGGTCTTTGGAATCTGCTGTGTGCCTCTGAATGTTCCTATTGGAGCGTTGTTGTTGGAAATGTTAATTGTGTGCAGCCACTTGCACGCCAAAGGAGGCACCCGATCTGAAAAGTGTTCGGCGGTCATAAGATGGCCATGTCATTCACAAGGCACTAAGGTCCTTGTTGACTTGTAACACAGTTATAATATTCCAATGGGAGTGTATTATATTGTGTGCAAGGCTGGGGCTTTAATAAAGCTAGGGAAGTCAGCATCCATAGGGTGTCCTCTAGTGGTGGCTGCAGATTACTACAAAAGGGCCAAAAATTGCCTGTTTCCTGTATATGAGTTTTAAATTTCAAAATTAAAAAGTGGGAAAATGAGAATTTCAAAATTAAAAGTGACAAAGTATAATTTCGAATTTTAATGCATGTATGTGTTTGCAATTAGTTTGAATGCCAAAAGTTTGAAACTTTGCCCATTTTTACCATGCAATCGCAGTATGCACAAGTCTCGAGTGCACAGAGATCTGAATGTAGTTTATGAATTACATAAACATCAAACTGCAGCACCCTCTGTAAGGCGATCCATTGGCTACTGCTGTGCTACAAAGTGACTTTTCAGATCCTTGGTTTGGTTTGTAAATGACACCATGCATGAAATACCAATAAGTATTGCAGCATTACGAGATTAGGGTACATTAAATGGGGCACTAAATGGGAAAATACAAAAACCTGTTACTTACAGTGCCTAGAAACTGCACCACTCCTCATCACTTGTCATCCATACCTTTCTGCCCTTTCGCTCTCATAGTGGTTATGAAGCTCTGCTACCCTCTGTGCTGTACAGTATGTGAGGGAAGCTTGCACTGCTGCCAAACATGTTTACCTGTTTTGTGTAAGGGGAGCTTGCACTGCTGCCAACCATGTTCACCTGTTCTGTGTGAGGGAAGCTTGCACTGCTGCCAACTATGTTTAGCTGTTCTATGTGAGGGAAGCTTGCACAAACCATATTCACCTGTTCTGTGTGAGGGAAGCTTGTACTACTGCCTACCATGTTTAACTGTTCTGTGTGAAAGAAGCTTACACTGCTGCCCACCTTGTTCACCTGTTCTGTGAGAGGGAAGTGTGCACTGCTGCCAGCCATGTTCACCTGTTCTGTGTGAAGGAAGCGTGCACTGCTGCCAACCATGTTCATCTGTTCTGTGTGAGGGAAACTTGTACTGCTGCCAACCATGAGGGAAGTGTGCACTGCTGCCAACCATGTCCACCTGTTCTCTGTGAGGGAAGCTTGTACTGCTGCCAAGCATGAGGGAAGCGTGCAGTGCTGCCAATCAAGGTCACCTGTTCTGTATGAGAGGCCTGCACTGCTGCCAACCATGTTAAACTGTGCTGTCAGATGTAAGCTTGCACTGCTGCCAACCATGTTTAACTGTTCTGTCAGAGGGAAGCTTGCACTGATGTTGCCTATGTTTGACTGATCTGTGTCAGGGAAGCATGCTCTGCTGCCAACCATGTTCACCTGTTCTGCGTGAGGGTAGCTTGCACTGTTGCCAATCATGTTTAACTGTTCTGTCAGAGGGAAGCTTGCACTGCTGGCTCCTTTGTTTAACTGTTCTGTCAGAAGGATATGGGAGTAAGGGAAGCCCCTTCAGTTCCTGCAGTGCGGGGGCCTAAACCCTTGAAGGGCCCCTCAATCCTTGAGGAGGGACCCCATTCAGTCCAAGGCCAGTGAATAGCTGTGAGATATGGGAGACTCAGGGGGCCCCTCTTCACATTCTGCAGGTGCGACCCATTTATTTTTTGTTTCACCAATGCACAGGGAAACTTGCACTGCTGCCAACCATGTTCACCTGTTCTGTGTGAGGGAAGCTTGCAGTGCTGCCAATCATGTTCACCTGTTCTGTGTGAGGGAAGCTTGCACTGCTGGCACTTATGTTTAACTGATCTGTTTTGAGGGAAGCTTGCACTGCTGCCAATCATGTTTAACTGATTTGTGTGAGGAAAGCTTGCACTGCTGCAATCATGAGGGAAGAGTGCACTGCTTCCAACTATGTTCACCTGTTCTGTGTGAGAGAAGCTTGCACAGCTGCCAACCATGTTAACCCATTCAGTGTTTGGGAAGCTTGCACTGCTGGCAGTTATGTTAACTGATCTGTGTGAGGGAAGCTTGCACTGCTGCCAATCATGTTTAACTGTTCTGTCAGAGGGAAGCTTGCACTGCTGGTGCCTATGTTTGACTGATCTGTGTGAAGAAAGCTTGCATTGTTGCCAATCATGTTTAACTGATTTGTGTGAGGAAAGCTTGCACTGCTGCAATCATGAGGGAAGAGTGCACTGCTTCCAACTATGTTCACCTGTTCTGTGTGAGAGAAGCTTGCACGGCTGCCAACCATGTTAACCCATTCTGTGTTTGGGAAGCTTACACTGCTGGCAGTTATGTTTAACTGATCTGCGTGAGGGAAGCTTGCACTGCTCCCAATCATGTTTAACTGTTCTGTCAGAGGGAAGCTTGCACTGCTGGTGCCTATGTTTGACTGATCTGTGTCAGGGAAGCATGCTCTGCTGACAACCATGTTCACCGGTTCTGGGTGAGGGGAGCTTGCACTGCTACCAATCATGTTTAACTGTTCTGTCAGAGGGAAACTTGCACTGCTGGCGCCTTTGTTTAACTGTTCTGTCAGAGGGACAGTGGAGTAACGGAAACCCCTTCAGCTCCTGCGGTGCAGGGCAGCCAAACCATTGAAGGGCCCCTCAATCCTTGAGGAGGGACCCCATTCAGTCCAGGGCAAGTGAATAGCTGCAAGATATGGGAGACTCAGGGGGCCCCTCTTCACATTCTGCAGGTGCACCCCATTTTCTTTTATTTCGCCAATGCAGAGGGAAACTTGCACTGCTGCCAACCATGTTCACCTGTTGTGTGTGAGGCAAGCTTGCAGTGCTGCCAATCATGTTCACCTGTTCTGTGTGAGGGAAGCTTGCATTGCTGGCACGTATGTTTAACTGATCTGTGTGAGGGAAGCTTGCACTGCTGCCAATCATGTTTAACTGATTTGTGTGAGGGAAGCTTGTACTGCTACCAACTATGAGGGAAGAGTGCACTGCTTCCAACTATGTTCACCAGTTCTGTGTGAGAGAAGCTTGCACTGCTGCCAACCATGTTAACCCATTCTGTGTTTGGGAAGCTTGCACTGCTGGCGCCCATATTTTACTGATCTGTATGAGGGAATCTTGCATTGCTGGCACCTATGTTTAACTGTTCTGTCAGAGGGAAAGTTGCACTGCTGCCAACCATGTTTAGCTGTTCTGTTCTGTGTGAGGGAAGCATGCACTGCTAGTGCCCATGATTACCTGCTGTGTGCGAGGGAAGATTACACTGCTGGCGTACTTGTTTACCTGTTCTGTTTGTATTCAGACTAATGAAAACGCCTCCTCAATGTATTACAGACCAAACAACTAACTGTATCAGTGTGTTGTGAATGGGAAACAAGAAACCAAACCCAGTTCTGCTTAAAAAAGTTGTGCATTTCCATATAGAGTTGGTGAAGAAGGAGCCGAGCTTGTGACACCAGGGCGAGGTGGGTCAGCCTGGCAGGGTGGCACAAGGCTTTCATATACTGAGGCGAGTGGTAAACAGACACTCCATCTGTGAGGCAGAATGCCAGAAAACACAATTTCCACTGTGTTCTTGAAATTTCTTTAAAAATCCTGTATTTTTTCACAGGTCTGCGGATGAAATATACTCATGTATGGCACAGATAGAGGAGGAGATTGTACAGATGAGGCAGTCACAGTGACGTAGATTAGGTGTAGCAAACGCTATCAGCTATTGGAACAGGGGACCCAATTTCTACTCCTGGCTTCCTTTTTACTAAACACTGTTATTCTAGACAACTCACTTTACTGCCCACTGACTCACTTCATTTTTAGGTCTGGGGTTTGAAAGCACAGTTGTGAAACAGACCTGTTTCTTGTGGGCTTTGGGTCTGCCAGTTTCAACCTTTGGCTTTCTTTGACCAGACCCTTTCAGCCATTGGCTGGAGAGTTTATCAATCATCCCACTGGAGTATTTGTCTCTCACCTAATGCTATTGGCTGTTTGGGTGTATCCTTCTGCCTACACTGCTTGCATTAAGCTGCACGAGGGACTACTTTACCACTGCAGCCCTCTGTCCGCTCCAGATGGCTCCCTCTCCGGTTTCTCACTCTAATGTGCTAACTCTGCAAGCGTCATCACGTTAAACCTTTGCCAATGCCTGCTTTAATTATTCATGGTTGACTACAAGTGCTTAGGCCCCATTGAATTAAGCATCAAAGGTCCTATTTAGAATTTAAATGGCGAATTTCAAATACATCAGTAAGTCAACGGCACGTCTTCGGCAAGGGAAAGTCTCTTTTTCAATTCAAACCCTGTTTTGTAAGCTAGCTAGATGCACCACAAAAGGTGTTAAGTACAAGTGCTAATTTTCATATCTTAATTTACAAAAAATGTTCACAGCCCCTTCCAGACCTACAAATTAAAGGCAGCGGTAAAATAAAAACGTGATTGTGATTTCGGAGCAGCATGAATGCAGTTAACCCGCTGGGTTATCCTCATTATGCGTTAATGAGAGCCTGCTAATTGTCTCATAGGGATAATTGTCTATATTACTGTCTGCGGGGCTCTTAGATTAACAATACCGGGCCCATTCCTTTCCTGAGCACGAGGACGCTGGGGCCCTTTACAGACGGGGCGCAGACCGCCCCCTGTTCAGCCTTAATAACCCTCAATTTACCCAAGTGAGGAGGATAAACTGCTCTTGAGGGCGCGCCAGGATCCAACCAGACTGCGTATGCTGCACCTGGCTGGTCTCTGACTGCTGCTGTCAGCATCTCTCTGCAGTCCTGTCAGAGCTAGCTCCTCGGGGACAGAAACGAGGCGCTGGAATTTTATATGGAAGGGAGAACAAAGGCTAGGTTCATTAAATACTTTGATTAAAGATCACTGGTTAAGACTTTAGCAATATAGCTTTAATGTTATGTGACTAGTGCTAAATGTATTAGTAAATAAATAAAGTAAGTAAGTAGGTGCTAAGTCCCAAGGTTTTGTTCAGAAGCCCGCAGTCAGCGTTATGGAAGCTCAGGGTGCCGAAAACCAAGTTTGTGTGGTCTTGATTCCACCTCATGCCTCTTTCATCAACCCCAGACATTCCCTGCCTCTTTCTCTCTCTCTTGCAGTTTCCTTTTCGGCCCTACTTTTCCCCGTTGTCGCTTTCTTCTGTCTTTTTTTTTTTTCTTTTTTTGCCCCTTTCGTGTTTTTCTCTCTCTTGCTCCGGAACAAAGCTGTTTGGGTATAAATAAGTGCCAGTCCCCAAAAGTGACTACCACTGCGCCCACCTGCAGCCACCGTGCCGGCGTCTCTCTGCATTCAGAGCTGCACGTCGTGAGGATGTACCGGAGGTTGAATATTGGACTTGCTGCCTAAAAGAGTTGTCCGGTTCTGGAATAAGGACTTTCACTCTATGGACAGACATTGGACTAATGGCCACATCTAAGAAAGAAACAGTCCTTTCAGCTATGGACTAAGGATAAAGTGGGGTGGAAATGTTGACACACTCCCGCCTCTGACTCATGCTTATACGTGGGCTCCATCCAGGCAAGGAGGAGTCTACATGCTTTGACCTGTCCTGAGGAAGACCCAACGTGATGTCCATTCATTGACACACACACACCTGGGGTCGAAACGTCGACGCTTTATCAAATCCACGTCCTGAGTCACTTCACCATTAATCAATGTTAACTGTCCCAAAAGGGTGATTGCGGAACTCTACACACTTAAAAAGGACAAATTTCTAGTTACTTGCACTATTTACTTTGTATTGCAATTGTATGTTTGTTTGTAAATTTGTACAGAACATTGTTGCACTTTATGTCACATTCGTCACTTAAAAAAATGTGGTTGCTTGTCATGTGATTTATCAGTGTAACAGCCATATACAGTAAGAGATATTTAATTGAAATATATTTGTATCACATACTGAGTATGTCGTATTTGTGGTGTGTTTTGATTTACATTTATGTTTCAAAAAAGATTGGCCAACTATGGTTGCGCTAAGCATTTACTGATCTTGATTGGTGGCCATTTATCCTAAGCAATTGTAAGACCCAACGGAACACATTGTAGACTTTACCACCTGCAACCACCGGCACAAATTAAGCATCGACAAAGACCCTATTTTTCTCAGAGTTAGTCTCATTTTATCACAGTTGTCGTATTCTTAAACCAGGGCCTTATGGAGGCAGTCTGGACTGAGATGCGAGGCCTGCAGCTGCTGGCTATGGGACTGGTACTGGATTTAGGACTGGTTGCACCACGCTATATTTACCATTTATATGGTGCTGTGGTGCGCCCGCAGCGATCTCCAGTCCAGCCAGGTTTACCACAGACTGGACAGTGTGCACGGTTGGGAAAGTGAATGTTAGTGATTCATGCTCCACTGGTGCATATTCCCTTGTAATCCCTTATACACAACGCCTTGTGCCCTGATGTACGTCATCCTGTGCATTAGTGATACACACTTCACTGGTGCATGTCCCCTTGTACTCCCTGCTGTACAACACTTTATGCCCCTGATGTACTTCATTCTGTGCGTTAGTGACGCACACTTCACTGGTGCATGTTCACTTGTACCCCCTGCTGCACATTGTCCCCCTGATGCACGTTATCCTATGTGTTAGTGATGCACATTCCACTGGTGCTTGTTCCCTTGTACTCCTGCACATTGTGCCCCTGATGCACGTCATCCTGTGGATTAGTGATACACACTCCATTGGTGCATGTCCCCTTGTACTCCTCTGCTGCACAACACTTTGTGCCCCTGATGCACGTCATCCTGTGCATTAGTGATACACACTCCATTGGTGCATGTCCCCTTGTACTCCTCTGCTGCACATTACTTTGTGCCCCTGATGCACGTCATCCTGTGCGTTAGTGATGCACACTCTGCTGGTGCATGTTCCCTTGTACTCCCTGCTGCGCAATGTGCCCCTGATGCACTTCATTCTGTGCGTTAGTAATGCACACTTCACTGGTGCATGGCCCCTTGTACTCCCTGCTGCACAACACTTTGTGCCCCTGATGCACTTCATTCTGTGCGTTAGTGACACACACTTCACTGGTGCATGTTCCCTTGTACCCCTCTGCTGCACAAGACTTTGTGCCCCTGATGCACTGCATTCTGTGTGTTAGTGACGCACACTTCACTGGTGCATGGCCCCTTGTACTCCCTGCTGCACAACACTTTGTGCCCCTGATGCACGTCATTCTGTGCGTTAGTGAAGCTCACTTCACTGGTGCATGGCCCCTTGTACTCCCTGCTGCACAACACTTTGTGCCCCTGAAGCACGTCATTCTGTGCGTTAGTGACGCACACTTCACAGGTGCATGTTCCCTTGTACCCCCTGCTGCACAACACTTTGTGCCCCTGATGCACGTCATTCTGTGCGTTAGTGACGCACACTTCACTGGTGCATCTTCCCTTGTACCCCCTGCTGCACAACACTTTGTGCCCCTGATGCACTTCATTCTGTGCGTTAGTGACGCACACTTCACTGGTGCATGTTCCCTTGTACCCCCTGCTGCACAACACTTTGTGCCCCTGATGCACGTCATTCTGTGCGTTAGTGACGCACACTTCACTGGTGCATCTTCCCTTGTACCCCCTGCTGCACAACACTTTGTGCCCCTGATGCACTTCATTCTGTGCGTTAGTGACGCACACTTCACTGGTGCATCTTCCCTTGTACCCCCCTTCTGCACAACACTTTGTGCCCCTGATGCACTTCATTCTGTGCGTTAGTGACGCACACTTCACTGGTGCATGTTCCCTTGTACCCCCTGCTGCACAACACTTTGTGCCCCTGATGCACGTCATTCTATGCGTTAGTGACGCACACTTCACTGGTGCATATTCCCTTGTACCCACCTGCTGCACAACACTTTGTGCCCCTGATGCATGTCATCCTGTGCGTTAGTGATGCACACTCCACTGGTGCATGGCCCCTTGTACTCCCTGCTGCACAACACTTTGTGCCCCTGATGCATGTCATTCTGTGCGTTAGTGACGCACACTTCACTGGTGCATGGCCCCTTGTACTCCCTGCTTTACACAACTTTATGCCCGTGATGCACGTCATCCTTTGCGTTAGTGACGCACACTCCGCTGGTGCATGTTCTCTGCTGCACAACACTTTGTGCCCCTGATGCACGTCATCTTGTGCGTGAGTGATGCACACTCCACTGGTGCATATTCCCAGGTATCCCTGCACATTGTGCCCCTGATGCATGTCATTCTATGCACTGTGATGCACACTCCACTGGTGCATGTCCCCTTGTACTCTCTGCTGTACAACACCTTGTGCCCCTGATGCACGTCATCTTGTTCGTTAGTGATGCCCACTGCACTGGTGCATGTCCCCTTGTACCCCTGCACATTATGCCCTGATGCACGTCATCCTGTGCGTTAGTGATGCACACTCCACTGGTGCATATTCCCAGGTATCCCTGCACATTGTGCCCCTGATGCATGTCATTCTATGCACTGTGATGCACACTCCACTGGTGCATGTCCCCTTGTACTCTCTGCTGTACAACACCTTGTGCCCCTGATGCACGTCATCTTGTTCGTTAGTGATGCCCACTGCACTGGTGCATGTCCCCTTGTACCCCTGCACATTATGCCATGTTGCACGTCATCCTGTGCGTTAGTGATGCACACTCCACTGGTGCATGCCCCCTTGTACTCTCTGCTGCACAACACCTTGTGCCCCTGATGCACGTCATCTTGTTCGTTAGTGATGCCCACTGCACTGGTGCATGTCCCCTTGTACCCCTGCACATTATGCCCTGATGCACGTCATCCTGTGCGTTAGTGATGCACACTCCACTGGTGCATGCCCCCTTGTACTCTCTGCTGCACAACACCTTGTGCCCCTGATGCACGTCATCTTGTTCGTTAGTGATGCCCACTGCACTGGTGCATGTCCCCTTGTACCCCTGCACATTATGCCCTGATGCACGTCATCCTGTGCGTTAGTGATGCACACTCCACTGGTGCATGCCCCCTTGTACTCTCTGCTGCACAACACCTTGTGCCCCTGATGCACGTCATCTTGTTCGTTAGTGATGCCCACTGCACTGGTGCATGTCCCCTTGTACCCCTGCACATTATGCCCTGATGCACGTCATCCTGTGCGTTAGTGATGCACAGTCCACTGGTGCATATTCTCTGCTGCCAACTCTTTGTGTCCCTGATGCACATCATCCTGTGCGTTAGTGATACACACTTCACTGGTGCAAGTCCCCTTGTACTCCCTGCTGTACGACACTTTGTGTCCCTGATAGATATCATTCTATGATGATCAAATTTATAGAGCCCTTGAATGCCCGGAGGCTTCTTGGCGCTGCCTGTGGCCTTATGAACAGAGGCCCAGTTAGTTGGACTATATCCAGGGTTTTGAAGATTTCCTGAATGCCTGTAGGGTGGTGCAGACTTCAAAGACTGAGGAAGAGAGTTCCATTTTTGGACAGTACATCCAATAAAGCTCCTTCCTCCCCCGAAGACTCGTTTGTGTGGGTGAACAACCAGGTTTCTGAGGGAGCAAGATTGTAAAGATCTGATTGGAGAGAACCATTTGAAGTTGTTCGATTGTAAAGATCTGATTGGAGAGAACCATTTGAAGTTGTTCGATTGTAAAGATCTGATTGGAGAGAACCATTTGAAGTTGTTCGATTGTAAAGATCTGATTGGAGAGAACCATTTGAAGTTGTTCGATTATAAAGATCTGATTGGACAGAACCATTTGAAGCTGTTGGATTCCGTGGAGAGCTTCGAATGCTATGCAAAGGGCCTGAAAGGAGATGCGCTGCTTGATAGGAAGATAATGTAGCTCACTTAAGGCCTGTGCAGCTGATTGAAATCCAGGAATATTTAGGAGCATCGGTGCTGCGGTAATCCGCATGATTTGTAGTCCGTTCAAGGACCTCTTTTGCAAATTTTTATATAGTCCATTACAGTAGTCTAATCGTGAAAGGACTAAAGCTGTGACCACAGTGTTTAGAGAATCGAAAGGAATAAGACGAGCAATTTGTGGTCCTCAGGATGGAAAAAGAGGAAGAGATGACCGCTTTGATTTTATTTTTATAGGTGCGTTTGTCATCTAAAGTTTCACCTAAAGTGTTTGCCTCTTTGGCAGGCACAGGGAACGTCCCTAATTTTTATGGCCACCAAGTTGGGGTCCTCAAGCAAACATTGTTTCCAAATAACATTACTTCTGTCTTGGTTGAATTTAATTTGAGACAGTTGTCGCTTATCCAATTGCTAACAGCAACCATACAATTTTGAAAAGTCTCAACTGTGCAATGGTTGCTATTGGAGAGTGACAACAATCTTGGTGTCATCAGCATAGGTTACCAAAGAGAACCCAAACGATTTGATCAAATCGTCCAAGGAAGTAACATATATATGAAACAAAGTCTAGCTCAACGATGAGCCCTGCGGGTCCCACAAGGCAGAACGAAAGGCTTGGAGGTAAATTCTTTAAGGGTAACTGATTGGATCCCATCAGAGAGAAAGGAGTGAAGCAGGGCCAAGGCTGTATCCTTGATCCCTGTCCTCCAAAGACGGTCAATCAACAAGTGTGTTCGACCGTGTCGGATGCTGCGGACACATCAAGTAAGATAACAGCTGCTCTGTCGCCCTTTTTAAGGTGGATCTAATTCCCTCTGTGGCCACAATGAGCACAGGTCTCCGTACTGTGTCCACTACGGAAACCAAACCGGGTCTCATCCAAGAGATTGTTGGATTCGATGGATGAGGTGAGTTGGGAGTCCATGGCTTTCTCAGCCGTCTTAGCTGGATTGAAGCCTAGATATGGGGTGATAGCTGTTTGCATCCTGAGGATTTAAGTTAGTCTTTTTTATTAATGGGAGGACTATAGCCTTTTCCATTGCTTAGGGCAAGGTTATCTAAAGTCGGTCCAGGAGGTTCGGATCCATGCCAGGTTTTTAGCATATCCTTATTTAGATAAATGTAGTTATCTTAAAAAACTGGCATGGATCCGGCCCTCCAGGACTGACTTTGGAGAACCCTGGCTTAGGCAATAGCCCTGTACTAAACATGGTGTCAAATATTTTAGTCAGGTATTTAGCAACGATGTCAGGAACCAGCTGGACTCTTGTGGGTGGGCAGGGATGTGATGGAGATCCCGCAGCTGGACTCTTGTGGGTGGGCAGGGATGTGATGGAGATCCCGCAGCTGGACTCTTGTGGGTGGGCAGGGATGTGATGGAGATCCCGCAGCTGGACTCTTGTGGGTGGGCAGGGATGTGATGGAGATCCCGCAGCTGGACTCTTGTGGGTGGGCAGGGATGTGATGGAGATCCCGCAGCTGGACTCTTGTGGGTGGGCAGGGATGTGATGGAGATCCCGCAGCTGGACTCTTGTGGGTGGGCAGGGATGTGATGGAGATCCCGGCTTGGTAGTAAGAATCAGCTGACCGACGCGCTCAACTGAAAGGTGGGTAGATTCTCCAATGGTAGCTTGTTTATCCTTAGCTAATGGAGCAGTGTCATTGAGCAGATCAGTAGCCTAAAATCTATCAAAGATCTGCTGCACTTTATGCTGAAAAACATTGGCAAGGGCATTACAGAAGACCTGACTGCCACTCACTCGCCTGGCAGCAGCAGTCGTGGTAAGCTTGGTAACTGTTTGAAAAAGCTCCTTAGTGGAGTTTTTAGAAGATTCAATATTTTTTTTGTAAAATACTCAGATTTTTCTTTTAGAGTTCTGTTTTTTGGATTCCGCAATACACTGTTCTCTTTCCGTGCTATTGTCGTCCTTACTTCATATGTGTTCCTGCCTACGGTACTTTGTTCCAGAGCTCTTAGATTGTCGCTAAACCAAGGAGCGGAGGGTTCACTTCTTTTATTCGTTCTTGACTTAGCAGGAGCGACTGCAGCCAATTGTCATAATCCATGGACAGTTTATCTGGAACTGGTGACGAAACTGCCTCAGTTTCTGCCAGGAGGGGAATGAGATCCGATGCTTGGATTCAGTGCCCGCGGTGGGAGATTTGTTTATTACACGGAGTGGCTGTCGTGATATTTTTAAGAAGTGTTTCTATCTCAAAGATCACTGCTTTGTGATTGGTCCAGGTCAAAGTGCTGCGTTAGTGATGCACACCCCACTGGTGCATATCCCCTTCAACTCCCCTGCATATTATGTATGACACGATGCACGTCATCCTGTACGCTAGTGATGCACACCCCACTGGTGCATATCCCCTTCAACTCCCCTGCATATTATGTATGACACGATGCACGTCATCCTCTACGTTAGTGATGCACACCCCACTGGTGCATATCCCCTTCTACTCCCCTGCATATTATGTATGACACGATGCACACATCCTGTACGCTAGTGATGCACACCTCACTGGTGCATATCCCCTTCTACTCCCCTGCATATTATGTATGACACGATGCACGTCATCCTCTACGCTAGTGATACACACCCCACTGGTGCATATCCCCTTCTACTCCCCTGCATATTATGTATGACACGATGCACGTCATCCTGTACGTTAGTGATGCACACCCCACTGGTGCATATCCCCTTCAACTCCCCTGCATATTATGTATGACACGATGCACACATCCTGTACGCTAGTGATGCACACCTCACTGGTGCATATCCCCTTCTACTCCCCTGCATATTATGTATGACACGATGCACGTCATCCTGTACGTTAGTGATGCACACCCCACTGGTGCATATCCCCTTCAACTCCCCTGCATATTATGTATGACACGATGCACACATCCTGTACGCTAGTGATGCACACCTCACTGGTGCATATCCCCTTCTACTCCCCTGCATATTATGTATGACACGATGCACGTCATCCTCTACGTTAGTGATGCACACCCCACTGGTGCATATCCCCTTCAACTCCCCTGCATATTATGTATGACACGATGCACACATCCTGTACGCTAGTGATGCACACCTCACTGGTGCATATCCCCTTCTACTCCCCTGCATATTATGTATGACACGATGCATGTCATCCTCTACGTTAGTGATGCACACCTCACTGGTGCATATCCTCTTCTACTCCCTGCATATTATGTATGACACGATGCACTCATCCTCTACGTTAGTGATACACACCCCACTGGTGCATGTCCCCTTCTACTCCCCTGCATATTATGTATGACATGATGCACGTCATCCTCTATGTTAGTGATGCACACCCCACTGGTGCATATCCCCTTCTACTCCCCTGCATATTATGTATGACACAATGCATGTCATCCTCTACGTTAGTGATGCACACCTCACTGGTGCATATCCCCTTCTACTCCCCTGCATATTATGTATGACATGATGCACGTCATCCTCTACGCTAGTGATACACACCCCACTGGTGCATCTCCCCTTCTACTCCCCTGCATATTATGTATGACATGATGCACTCATCCTCTACGTTAGTGATGCACACCCCACTGGTGCATATCCCCTTCTACTCCCCTGCATATTATGTATGACACGATGCACGTCATCCTCTACGTTAGTGATACACACCCCACTGGTGCATATCCCCTTCTACTCCCCTGCATATTATGTATGACATGATGCCCTCATCCTCTACGCTAGTGATGCACATCCCACTGGTGCATATCCCCTTCTACTCCCCTGCATATTATGTATGACATGATGCACGTCATCCTCTACGCTAGTGATGCACATCCCACTGGTGCATATCCCCTTCTACTCCCCTGCATATTATGTATGACATGATGCACGTCATCCTCTACGCTAGTGATGCACATCCCACTGGTGCATATCCCCTTCCACTCCCCTGCATATTATGTATGACACGATGCACGTAATCCTGTAAGTTAGTGATGCACACCCCACTGGTGCATATACCCTTCTACTCCCCTGCATATTATGTATGACACGATGCACGTCATCCTGTACGCTAGTGATGCACACCCCACTGGTGCATGTCCCCTTCTACTCCGATGCATATTATGTATGACACGATGCACGTCATCCTCTACGCTAGTGATGCACATCCCACTGGTGCATATCCCCTTCTACTCCCCTGCATATTATGTATGACACGATGCACGTCATCCTCTACGTTAGTGATGCACACCCCACTGGTGCATATCCCCTTCTACTCCCCTGCATATTATGTATGACATGATGGCACTCATCCTGTACGTTAGTGATGCACACCTCAGTGGTGCATATCCCCTTCTACTCCCCTGCATATTATGTATGACACGATGCACGTCATCCTCTACGCTAGTGATGCACATACCAGTGGTGCATATCCCTTTCTACTCCCCTGCATATTATGTATGACATGATGCACGTCATGCTCTACGTTAGTGATGCACACCCCACTGGTGCATATCCCCTTCTACTCCCCTGCATATTATGTATGACATGATGCACTCATCCTGTACGTTAGTGATGCACACCCCACTGGTGCTTATCCCCTTCTACTCCCCTGCATATTATGTATGACACGATGCACGTCATCCTCTACGTTAGTGATACACACCCCACTGGTGCATATCCCCTTCTACTCCCCTGCATATTATGTATGACACGATGCACGTCATCCTGTACGTTAGTGATGCACACCCCACTGGTGCATATCCCCTTCTACTCCCCTGCATATTATGTATGACACGATGCACGTCATCCTGTACGTTAGTGATGCACACCCCACTGGTGTATGTCCCCTTCTACTCCCTTGCATATTATGTATGACACGATGCATGTCATCCTCTACGTTAGTGATGCACACCCCACTGGTGCATCTCCCCTTCTACTCCCCTGCATATTATGTATGACACGATGCACGTCATCCTGTGCGCTAGTGATGTACACCCCACTGGTGCATATCCCCTTCTACTCCCCTGCATGTTATGTATGACACGATGCACGTCATCCTCTACGTTAGTGATGCACACCCCACTGGTGCATATCCCCTTCTACTCCCCTGCATATTATGTATGACATGATGCACTCATCCTGTACGTTAGTGATGCACACCCCACTGGTGCTTATCCCCTTCTACTCCCCTGCATATTATGTATGACACGATGCACGTCATCCTCTACATTAGTGATACACACCCCACTGGTGCATATCCCCTTCTACTCCCCTGCATATTATGTATGACACGATGCACGTCATCCTGTACGTTAGTGATGCACACCCCACTGGTGCATATCCCCTTCTACTCCCCTGCATATTATGTATGACACGATGCACGTCATCCTGTACGTTAGTGATGCACACCCCACTGGTGTATGTCCCCTTCTACACCCCTGCATATTATGTATGACACGATGCACGTCATCCTGTATGTTAGTGATGCACACCCCACTGGTGCATGTCCCCTTCTACTCCCCTGCATATTATGTATGACACGATGCACGTCATCCTGTACGTTAGTGATGCACACCCCACTGGTGCATATCCCCTTCTACTCCCCTGCATATTATGTATGACACGATGCACGTCATCCTCTACGTTAGTGATACACACCCCACTGGTGCATATCCCCTTCTACTCCCCTGCATATTATGTATGACACGATGCACGTCATCCTGTACGTTAGTGATGCACACCCCACTGGTGCATATCCCCTTCTACTCCCCTGCATATTATGTATGACACGATGCACGTCATCCTGTACGTTAGTGATGCACACCCCACTGGTGTATGTCCCCTTCTACTCCCCTGCATATTATGTATGACACGATGCACGTCATCCTGTATGTTAGTGATGCACACCCCACTGGTGCATGTCCCCTTCTACTCCCCTGCATATTATGTATGACACGATGCACGTCATCCTGTACGTTAGTGATGCACACCCCACTGGTGCATATCCCCTTCTACTCCCCTGCATATTATGTATACACGATGCACGTCATCCTGTACGTTAGTGATACACACCCCACTGGTGCATATACCCTTCTACTCCCCTGCATATTATGTATGACACGATGCACCTCATCCTGTACGTTAGTGATGCACACTCCACTGGTGCATATCCACTTCTACTCCCCTGCATATTATGTATGACACGATGCACGTCATCCTGTACATTAGTGATGCACACCTCACTGGTGCATATCCACTTCTACTCCCCTGCATATTATGTATGACACGATGCACGTCATCCTGTTTGTTAGTGATGCACACCCCACTGGTGCATGTCCCCTTCTATTCCCCTGCATATTATGTATGACACGATGCACGTCATCCTGTACGCTAGTGATGCACACCCCACTGGTGCATATCCCCTTCTACTCCCCTGCATATTATGTATGACACGATGCACGTCATCCTTTATGTTAGTGATGCACACCCCACGGGTGCATGTCCCCTTCTACTCCCCTGCATATTATGTATGACACGATGCACGTCATCCTCTACGTTAGGGATGCACACACCACTGGTGCATTTCCCCTTCTACTCCCCTGCATATTATGTATGACACGATGCACGTCATCCTCTACGTTAGTTATGCACACCCCACTGGTGCATATCCCCTTCTCTGCATATTATGTATGACACGATGCACGTCATCCTGTACGTTAGTGATACACACCCCACTGGTGCATATCCCCTTCTACTCCCATGCATATTATGTATGACACGATGCACTCATCCTCTACGTTAGTGATGCACACCCCACTGGTGCATATCCCCTTCCACTCCCCTGCATATTATGTATGACACGATGCACGTAATCCTGTAAGTTAGTGATGCACACCCCACTGGTGCATATCCCCTTCTACTCCCCTGCATATTATGTATGACACGATGCACTCATCCTCTACGTTAGTGATACACACCCCACTGGTGCATATCCCATTCTACTCCCCTGCATATTATGTATGACATGATGCACTCATCCTCTACGTTAGTGATGCACACCCCACTGGTGCATATCCCCTTCTACTCCCCTGCATATTATGTATGACATGATGCACATCATCCTCTACGCTAGTGATACACACCCCACTGGTGCATATCCCCTTCTACTCCTCTGCATATTATGTATGACACGATGCACGTCATCCTGTACGTTAGTGATGCACACCCCACTATGGCATATCCCCTTCTACTCCCCTGCATATTATGTATGACACGATGCATGTCATCCTCTACGTTAGTGATGCACACCCCACTGGTGCATCTCCCCTTCTACTCCCCTGCATATTATGTATGACACGATGCACGTCATCCTGTGCGCTAGTGATGTACACCCCACTGGTGCATATCCCCTTCTACTCCCCTGCATATTATGTATGACATGATGCACATCATCCTCTACGCTAGTGATACACACCCCACTGGTGCATATCCCCTTCTACTCCTCTGCATATTATGTATGACACGATGCACGTCATCCTGTACGTTAGTGATGCACACCCCACTATGGCATATCCCCTTCTACTCCCCTGCATATTATGTATGACACGATGCATGTCATCCTCTACGTTAGTGATGCACACCCCACTGGTGCATCTCCCCTTCTACTCCCCTGCATATTATGTATGACACGATGCACGTCATCCTCTACGTTAGTGATGCACACCCCACTGGTGCATATCCCCTTCTACTCCCCTGCATATTATGTATGACACGATGCACGTCATCCTCTACGTTAATGATGCACACCCCACTGGTGCATATCCCATTCTACTCCCCTGCATATTATGTATGACACGATGCACGTCATCCTCTACGTTAGTGATGCACACCCCACTGGTGCATATCCCCTTCTACTCCCCTGCATATTATGTATGACACGATGCACTCATCCTCTACGTTAGGGATGCACACTACACTGGTGCATATCCCCTTCTACTCCCCTGCATATTATGTATGACATGATGCACGTCATCCTCTACGTTAGTGATACACACCCCACTGGTGCATATCCCCTTCTATTCCCCTGCATATTATGTATGACACGATGCACGTCATCCTCTACGTTAGTGATGCACACCCCACTGGTGCATGTTCTTTTGTACCACTGGTTAATTTGTGAAAAAAATAAGTGCATCGGCTCTTGTCAGGAGGCAGCTTTTACCAGCCCATTTATCCTGTTAGCGCTGCCTAAAACAGAACCAATTACTAACCAGGAAGTGGGGAGAGGATGTGGCGTAATAGCCAGAGCTGCCAACTTCAGAGCTGGGGGAGCAGCTTCGAGTCTCGGCATAGGCTCAACTTCCTGAGATTCAGGGCAAATCACTTAATCTCCCCGTGCCTACCAAAAATGAGTGTATCCTTAACTGGTGCTCATGAAACTATAGCGCCGGTGTTGAGGGTTAAGTGCCGGTGCTGAGCACCGGAAACAACTGGCTCAAATTAAGCACTGTCTTGTACTCCCTGCACACTGTGCCCTGATGCACGTCATCCTGTGCGATAGTGATGCACAACATACTAGTGCATGTTCTCTTGTACCCACCTGCTGCACAACACTTTGGGTCACTAATGCACATCATCCTGTGCGTGAGTGATGCACAATCCACTGGTGCATGTTCCCTTATACCTCCCTGCTGCACATTGTGCCCCTGATGCACGTCATCCTGTGCACTAGTGATGCTCACTCCACTGGTGCATGTTCTCTTGTACCCCTGCGCATTGTGCCCTGATGCACGTCATCCTGTGCTTTAGTAATGCACAATCCACTGGTGCATATTCCCTTGTACCCCTGCACATGCTGCCCTGATGCACGTCATCCTATGCGTCAGTGATCCACACTCCACTGGTGCATGTTCCCTTCTACCCCTACACATTGTGCCCTGATGCACATCATCCTGTGCGTTAGTGATGCACACTCCAGTGGTGCATGTTCCTTTGTACCTCCCTGCTGCACATTGTGTCCTGATGCACGGCATCCTGTGCACTAGTGATGCACACTCCACTGGTGCATGTTCCCTTGTACCTCCCTGCTGCACATTGTGCCCCTGATGCACGTCATCCTGTGCACTAATGATGCTAACTCCACTGGTGCATGTTCCCTTGTACCTCACTGCTGCACCTTGTGCCCCTGATGCACGTCATCTTGTGCGTTAGTGATGCTCACTTCACTGTGCATGTTCTCTTGTATCCCTGCGCATTGTGCCCTGATGCACGGCATCCTGTGCGTTAGTGATGCACACTCCACTGGTGCATGTTCTCTTGTACTCCTTGCACATTGTGCCCTGATGCATATCATCCTATGAGTTAGTGATGCACACTCCACTGGTGCATATTCTCTTGTACCCCTGCACATTGTGCCCTGATGCACGCCGTCCTGTGCGTTAGTGAGGCACATTCCACTGGTGCATATTCCCTTTAATCCCTGTACATTGTGCCCTGATGCACATCGTCCTGTGCGTTAGTGAGGCACACTCCACTGGTGCATATTCCCTTTAATCCCTGTACATTGTGCCCCTGATGCATGTCATCCTATGCACTAGTGATGCACACTCCATTGGTGCATGTTCCCTTGTACTTTCTGTTGGGCATGTTGCCCCTGATGCACGTTATCCTGTACACTAGTGATGCACACTCCACTGGTGCATGTTCCCTTGTACTCCTGCACATTGCGCCCTGATGCATGTCATCCTGTGCACTAGTGATGCACACTCCAATGGTGCATGTTCCCTTGTACCCCTGTGTAGGAAAGTAGGATCTGCTGCTTATGGTTACCCCCCCTTTTTGCAAAATGTGATACTGTTTTTGACTCGTCTGACTGGGATCCTGCTAATCAGGACCCCAGTCTATCTGCTTTCTCCCTAAACTGTTATGTTATATACTTAGGTACACTCCAGATTGGATACTGGGGTACCCTTGTCAGTCCCTAGTATATGGTACCCATGTACTCAGGGCATAGGTACCCCAGAGGCCTCCCATGGGCTAAAGCATGTATTATGCCACCCATGAGAGGCCATGCAAAATGGAACTACAGGCCTGCCATTGCAGCCTGTGTAAGTTGATGCATGCACCACTTACTTAAGATATAGGTTTACTATATCTAAGGGACACTGCACTTAAAACCTATAAGTCACCCCTATAGCAGGCCTTAACTATCCTGAAGGCAGGGTGCTTGGTTCTAAGTGAGAGGGTGCCACTGCATGAGCAGGACACCCCTGCAGCCTACGGAGTCCATTCTCCTGGGTTGTCAGTGAGACAGCCATTTACGACATATAGAGTGGCATTATGCGACCGCGTGATGACCAACTCTAAAACGGCTGAAACAAACCCTATCGTGTTTGGTGTCAAACATGTTGGAATCATACCCCGTATGATACCGGTGTGGGGGTATGATTCCACCCCTCAGAAGCGAGCTTCGTTGGGTCCCTGGTGTTCCCGGTACCAGCCTTCTAGTCCCAGGCAGCACAAAATGTTTGCTGCTGACCAGAGACATATTTCTGCCCTCCTGCTGCTAAGCCAAGCTCAAGCAGGGGAAGGCGGAACAATAAGCATCCTGTCACAGGGAGGTGTGACCACCTCCCAGACAGGATTTAGTGTATTAGGGCTGGGTGGGTGCGCTTGCCAGCGACCGAAAGTCTGCATGAGCGGCACATTTGGTGTCCCTATGCATAGTCCAGTTCAAACCAGTCCTGGGAGCTGTTGGCTCCTGCTCTGGCGCGAAACTGGATAAAGGACATGGGAGTAACCTCCCCACTGTCCAGACCCTCCCCTGGGAGGGTCCCCTGAATCTGTCCCACCCTCTCCCGTGGGTACTTAAGGGCTTACCTGGCTGTAGGACCCTAGATTCGACGTGGACAAGTTTCTGAACCAGAAACCACTGAACTTTGACCGTCTGGACACTCTGGACTTGGCTGGACTTCGTTTGCACCCGACTTCATCTCCCTCTCAGTCTGAAGCATCGTCTGTGCCGATGCACTGTACAGGATCCGTGCAGGACCTGTGGAGCAACAAGGCCAACCAAAGATATCTCCCTTGGAGTGAAGGAGTCACTCCCCTGCATTCGCAGGCACCGCAACACTGCTGTCCAGTCTGCTGACCCTGAGCTCCTACGGACTCCAAAGGCTTCAGCAACACAGGATGTGGGGTTCTGCGTCCCTCAAGGTCTGAGCTGCCCTCTCACCAAGTTTGAGGTCAGAATCCCTTGTGGGGGTTGCAATACCTGAACCCCTGTGCACTGCATACATTTGCAAGTGCATATGCTTGTTGGCATTTCCCAAACAAGTGCATTAGGCTCCAAGTAGCCCCAACCTCTGGCACCATTTCCTACCAAGAACTCTGGCCTCCTCACAACGAGTGCTCCGTGGGCTGCTGTTTGGTGAAATCGCTTGAGGTCCTCTCGCGACTCTTGTGCCTCCGGCCTGTGGG
The DNA here is from genome assembly GCA_963921515.1 of Calotriton arnoldi. Taxonomy (NCBI): domain Eukaryota; kingdom Metazoa; phylum Chordata; class Amphibia; order Caudata; family Salamandridae; genus Calotriton; species Calotriton arnoldi. Next base: position 1,119,814 of record CAWUFW010003111.1, read on the forward strand.
TCCACTTGAGGATCAACTTTGCTTTTCTTGGCCTCCCCTGGTTGCTCCAGGCCTGCCCTGGCTCCCCTTACTGTGGTGAGTCTCCTGGACCTTGCTGGTCCGAACCGTACACATCCGTGACCTTCTGCGTGGGTTGCCATTGTCAAGGCTTGTTGGTGCTCCAGCCGGACACCGACCCCTCAGTACTCGACATCCTTCGTGGGAAAGCTAGTATCTGGCTCCTGGTTGTCCTCAGCGTCTCCTGGCCCCCATATCTGCAGAGTCAAGAACTCCATCAATGCACCTGAAGCACCCGATATCGTTGGGCGTTCGTCTACCAAGCCCCTGGTCACTCCTGAGTGACCCAGACTCTGTCCTCTCTGCTTTCAGATACTCTTTGACCTGAATTTACCTTTGGCTTCCAACGGACAGTTTTCTTCCTTCCAGCAGCGGCTCTTCTTCGAAGTCCTCCATTGGGTTCGATGGCGGTTTCAGACGCCACTTCAGACCTATGCACCCGGCTTTCCTGGGATAGGTAACTCAGTTACCTCGGTATCCACAGGTGGGGTGGCTCTACAACCTCCTAACTTCCACAGGGTTTCTTCGAAGTCCACTGGGAAAGGTCCTTAATCTCTAAAACTTCAACCGTGACTTTCAAAATAGAATTGTACTGAGCACGCATTCGTGTTCCCACACAGCACCCGTCCTCCGTGGGGTCCCTACTTACTCACCTTGGGTGGTTCCTTGGGGTCCCGGCTATTCTATAACCTCTCGACTAACCCTGGGCGGTGAACTCCGCTCCGCTCGCGGAGTTTCCTGCACTCCGCGTTACGCGGAGATCGCGGAGTTCTGAAAAACTCCGCTTTGCGTTGCGTAGCGAAGTTTTTTTCCTCACTCGCGTTCGTCAACGTCAAGTTGGCGACCGCGAGCGAGGAAAATCAACCTCCCGGCGAGATTTTTCCTCGTTCGCGATCGTCAACATCAAGCTGGCGAGCGCGAGCGTGGAAAATCAACATCCCGGCGAGATTTCTCAACGCGGGGGGGTCAGGTTTCTCATTGCGAGTGGTCGCGTATGCTCGCGACAGCTCGCGTTGAGAAACTGCCCGTTCGTGTTGAGAAAGCTGCCGCTCAAGTAAAAATCTACTCGAGCGGCAGAAAAGGAAAGCAGGGACCGCTTGCACTGTACATGGTGCCGTTCGCAATGATTGCACAGTGCGGACAAGCATCCGGCACTGTGCAATCACCGCGAACTGTATTTTTCTATTGTACTCCGCCGCTCGCGTAGCTCTGCGTAGTGCGGCAGAGTTTTTTTTGCACTTCGCGTAGTGCAGTGTAGTGCAACTCCGCGAACTCCGCCCAGGGTTACTCTCGACACTGTCTTGACTCAAGTCGTGGTTCTTATACCACTATTTTAGTATATGGTTTGGTCCCCCCCGGGGCCCACTGTGTATTAGTGCTATTTACTTTAATTTCTGTGCTTAAGTATTGTGTGCTTGGTGATTATCTCCATGTAGGAGATACTGTGTCGTACTAGATAGTGTTATAATAATAAATACATATTTTTATAACTACTGTGTGGTTCTCCTTTCATTTAACCAATACTATAAGGTTGCATTCTGGTAAAACAAGCTGCTTAACATTCCTTCAAGAATAAGCCTGAAGGCTGCTCTCCACAGCTACCACTTGGATAGCTTTCTAAGGTTATCTTTGACCTCTTAAATCACCATAAGGGTTGTTTGGACTGGTGCAAGGTGCCCACTTTAATTAGTGGACATCATATACCAGGCCAACTTCTCACACCCTGCACATTGTCCCCCTGATGCACGTCATCCTGTGCGTTAGTGAAGCATGCTCCACTGGTGCATGTTCCCTTGTACCCCTGCACATTGTGCCCTGATGCACGTCATCCTATGCACTAGTGATGCACATCCCCCTTTGCCCCTTCTGCACAGGGCTGTATGACTGTTGGTCTGTGTGCAATGACGCCTGCACGTTTCACTGTCTTTGCACCACTGTGGAGTGCCCGCAGACCCTTGTGTCTCTGCCTTCCCTAGAAGGAGCCTTTCCGATGCCAGAAGCGTGGGTCTTTCTTTGCATTTCATTTAAAGGTAGTCCAAGACCAGGCCCAGCATCAAACCTGCAGTGTTTGTGTTTTTTACCAGAACAGATGGCACTCGGGCCCTCATCGGGAATGACTTCTTAAATCCGATGCGTGATTTATACCCTTATAATCTACAGCCGGGAGTACAGCATTCAGTGTGGAAGGTCAGTGATTCCATCAGCCTATGGAAGGCGGTAGCTTTAGAGCGCCATCTAGCGGTGGCTACAAAGTACGACAAGAAGCCAAGCAGTTTCTTTCTCTCCCTTATGTCAGCCCCCTGGGGTCTTTGAGGTGACTACATTGGGCGGAGTAGCACCAGCATCTAGTATTGAAGCTACAAGAGAGTTTGTGGTCTGTGCCAGGGCCAGCTGAGTTCTTAATGTCTGTTGTATTGCTGTTATGGTAAACTTTAGAACAGTCAAGGAGTTTCTTCAACTGACCATTTTTGGTTTTCATATTCTGAATGGTTTCTATTTTCAAGAGTTCCATAGCCAAGGCTTTTTTAGCGCACAGTTTAATCACAAACACGTTTTTGTGACAATTCGTAATTTTTCATAGATTCATTTTATGTAAACTTCATGTAAAAATCATAGGGGCATATTAGCAAGACCCACGTTAAAATTATCGCCGTTTTAGCGGCAGGAAACTGCCGCTAAAACGGCGATAATGGGCTTGCAATGGGCTTCCAATAGAAGCCCAGGTTAGATGTGCAGGACATCTAACCTGGGCTTCTATTGGAATTCCATAACGCATAGCAAGCCCATTATCGGCGTTTTAGCGGCAGTTTCCTGCCGCTAAAACGGCGATAATTTTAACGTGGGTCTTGCTAATATGCCCCAGAGTTTGGGCAATGTTTGCCAAATTCTCCTAATTCCTATTCCCTGATAGTTTTGCCAGACTGTGCTCCGGAGCCCTACTCCTTTCCCCCAGCTTCCATCATTAAAAACCCTACATTACCCCCTAGACTAGAAAAGCGCCCCGTTCAGGGCAAGGCGAGTCTGGGTAGCTGCCTAGAGCGCCCTCAACAGATCTAATCAATCATGGACTGATTGATGACACTTTTAACTCTCCCACTGCCCAGGGGTCTCTTGGTGTGAGACACACCAGGCGGCGCCTAAAAGCATCTAATGTGTCACATTGTCAGGAGTGGGGGCAGCATCGTGTCTCTTCGCCTGGGGCTTCAGACACCCTTGCTGTGACCCTGACAGCTTTTAACAAACAACAGATATGATTCTGCTTAATCCGGGGATGGAGCGACAGTCGCTTTATTGTGACATATGTTGTCCTAAATAATATACGCTATGGATGTAGGAACAAATCATTTCTGTGCAAAGACCATCCCGAACATCGGTTGCACTGCTGTGAGCCTTCAAGGGGTCTTACCCTCGTGTAACAGAGGTTCAACAAACACACGTGATACATAGAATCACATTAAAATGTATTCAATAGCTTTGAATAGCCAAACCGAATGGTGTAACTTTACTGCACATGTATTTATTGTTTTTTATAGTCATATAAAAATGTAAGGAGTCCCAACTAGTTCTCAGTGCTGAATCAAATAGAAACAAAATGCCTGAAAGAAAATAACTAATTCCATAACCTAATCCTATAATCCCAGACTTTGTGAATAGGGTGGGCCTGTGGGGGGGGGGGGGGCGTTCAGTAGGGGGGGGGGGGCACTTGCACCAGACACTCAAACTTTGACCTGCTTCTCTTATGGCAGACTTACCCCATGGTTCAGGAAGGAGGCTGAAGTTAGTGCCGGACGGTCGGTTCGGTTCGAAAAACTTTATAAGGCAAGTTAAAAACAGCTATAAAAGTGTATAAAAACACATGACAAAAACAATGTTAAAACAATTCCCACTAATCCACATCATAAATAGTCATTATTTCTCTGAAAGGCCGGACCCTGCAGCCAACCCCCGCTGCTCAGGGACAAAAACCGTTGAATTTCATTGACGTTGGATGTGGTCTATCATCAAAATAAACCCTCAAATTTACTGAGACAGAGAAAGGGAAGTTATGGTGAGGCCTGAAAATAACCCATTAACGTAAGAAAAACCTCTAAAATCCAATTGGAAAAAAACAGACTAAGGGGCTTATTTACAAGCCCCTTGCGCCACTTTTGCGTCATTTCTAACATGGGAAAAGTGACGCAAAAGTGGCGCAAGGGGCTGCCCCTAAATGTGTAGGTATGGTTCTAAACCAAAACCTAAAAGCCCCTGACATTGGCTACTTCTGGTCAGCTCTGCAATCCATAAGTCATTTGACAGCCATGAACCCTGTGGGAAAGTAACATCACCCAAAAGCAGAACGCCACCAATAACAACAGATGCAAACCAATATATGATACTACATTGATAGTTGTTTCAGTGATAGTGTGAATAGTAGGTGGGGGGCTTACTCAACTGTAAGGTCACTTGTGGTGTGGTGTGAATGCTGTTGTGCGAGGCTTAGACTTGTAAATAAGAGTCTGTTTGGAGTTGCAAACATTTCCCTCTCCCGACAGAGGGCGAGAAGTATTTATTTTAAGTGAATATTTGAGTTTTTTTCTCTTTTCTGGGGGCCAGGGCAGGGTCAAAGGGTGAAGCAGAGGATGGAATGCTTTACAGTAGGTGCATTTCTTTGATAAAGGAGGAGGTTGCATTTAAAAACATCTCTGGCAAACTGGTGTAATGTTTTTTTTTACTGCAAGCATATGCCACAAAAAGAAAACATGATGCCTTCTAATCGTGGCGGCCATATGCTAGGAATAAAAAAATAAATCAAAAAATAAATTAACAGTTCACCTAATTCTCATAGAAAGACACGGGTGCTTCCTACCACAATACTGTTCAGGTGTCCTTTTAATGCACATCACTGGAAAATATTATCCTTATTGGCGCAAAAAACGGTATTACTGTCTTTCCGTTAGTGTAATCTAAACATATAGGTTAAAAGCACAATAAATATAAAAAAATAAAAGAATAAAAAATTGAAAGAAAGAATAATTGGCTAAGTAAAGTATTGGTCCACCATCCGTGGCACTGAAGTGCACTTTGGTTTAGGGGGCTGCCCACGTGTGACCAGGAAAATTCATCACCCTGGAGAGGCCCAGTGGCGGAAGTGGCTTGACTCATTGCCCCCCGCTGTCTGCCGTGGTGGGCAGCCGCGGCCCGTACAGGTAAGAGCAGTGGGGCGGTGGGGCAGGGCTCGCTCCCCAACCAGAACACAAAATCCCTAACTTACAGCAACCATAGAAGCGCCCAGCTTTAAGAAACTGGAGCATTAGTTGAGGGGGTGAGATTCCCCCTCAAATAATATTCACAAACGTGTCTGGGTGAACCACTAAAGTCACTAAATATATCTGCGCTCAACCCTCTGGTAGCTTGGCACAAAGCAGTCACGTTTAACGTAGAGGCAATGAGTAAAGTATTTATGCAGTACTCAAACAGTAATAAAGTGAACACGCAACACAAGAAAAGTCCCAACCAATTTTGAAAAATCGAGTAAACAAAAGTTACACCAAAACTACAAAAATCCAGTAAGTAGAACCGGAGTTATGAATTTTTACATTTTGTGGATCAAAATAGCAGTTATCTGGTTGCATTAGACCGGGTCAAAATCAAATGTTAAAGTGGACCGCGATAGAGCGCAGGTCAGACACATGGACACGTTTTGTCCCGGTGAAAAGTTTTACCTTCTGACTTAGTCTCTGGGAACGGTAATCAAAAACCCCAACTGGGCAAGGCAGCAGGCTGTGGCCGAAAAGGGCTCCACGTCATCGGAAAACTGCTGGAAGATGTCTCGGTAAAGCTGTTGAATTTGGCGGGAAAACTCAGAGTGGGAGAAATGTTAATTTTGCATCCAGACAAGGTCCCTCGCTGGCCGTATACATTTCACGCTTTTGCCCGGCAAAGATTTCTGCCTTCAGTCCTAGTCACTTTTTTTAGTTTAGATTCTTCCAGCAGGGCCAGGCCGCAGGTTGTTGCCGAAGAGGGCTCCACAAGGCCAGATAACTTTTCCGCAAAGTCCCATTGGATTGGATGTGCTGCACCGGAAAATAACATAGCAGCAGCAACCCGGATCTTTGGCCCAGCGCCAATGCACCTTCGTCAAATCGGCTTGGTATGTTGGCCCCAGTCCCGCGTCGGTTTTCAGAGAAAAAAATGGTTAAAAAGTTTCTAAGTCCCGGGTTTCAGGAAACTTTAGGAGTACACTTTCACAAAAGTCAATTGTCCAGGACCTTGAGGGCAACATTTGGGGGTCCAGGCTTACTCCAACAGTGGCCAGCAGCAGAGTCCAGGGCAGGTCCAGTTGGAACTGCTTATCTGGGCAGTTGCATGAAAGGCCTCTGAAAGCTTGTTATGTCCTTGTAGCACATACAGGCCAGACAACTGACCCTTTGAGTCAGTTCTGGGGTCCTGGGTTAAATAAAAGCAGGTCCAGTCTTCCTTCAGGTTTTTCAGACAGCAGTGCAGTCCTTCTTCCGATTCTTCACAGGTTCAGGAGTCTTCTAAAAGGGTTTCTGGAATGCCACATTTATGCCCAGTGCCAAGTTGTGGGTGAAAAACTCTTGGCCCCTCCCTAACCAATTGCATAAAAGTTGTCCAGAGTTACCTCACCCACTTTTGCAGCACTTCCTGTGTATTTTACTGTAAGCTAACCCAGTGTCCTTCTCCACCTAATTCCAACATGGCAGAACTTTTTCCCCTGTGCCCACCCAGAAGTGTGGCTATGGAAGGGCCTGTTAGCGAAAGAACTGGTAGTGTTGAACGTTTGCAAAGTAATATGACTAGTTGACTTAACAAAGAAAGGCCATTAAAAACCCAAGGTGGGTAGGTCACATTTCTGTCTGTGTCTCTTTTGCTACCCCTAGCATTTTGATGAACTGACATAAATAAGGCTGTGGTATTGATGGTAGGTCTAGAATGCTGGCTGAAGCTGACGACCGACCTAATCCTTGCTCAGTTAATCAGACTTGGCTAAATCCTACACTTCCTGTAAACTGCACTCCTTTAATTGCTTTTAGGAAGTGTTTAAAGGTATGTGAGCTCTTGATGTTTTTTCCATTCGATTTTATGCCAGTAGCTCGCAAATGAATGTATATATAGGATAAAGTACCCCCTGTCGTACATTATATCTATTTTGCAAGTCACCAAGGAGTTCCATGACCATATAGAAGAACGGCGTCGAAGGCCAAGTTCCTTTATAAGGTTATGGAACTCCAAAGTGAATTGCAGCATCGTTATCAAGTGCAGCAGGGGGTAGTTTATCCCTTATAATACACTGTCACACAATCACCTTTCCCACAAAGTACTTAAATCCTTGTACGTAGCTCTTTCATATAAAAGAGAGCACGTTTGCAACCATCAAGTATAACAATAGAATCTCTAGTGCAAAATTAAACGGATAGAAATCTGGGATAGTTGTTGCAAGAAGATAATAGAATCAGTTTAATACAAGTCAGGATTTTTTTAAAGGTGCAGTAGCTTGAATTGTGTAGAAACATGCAAAAAGATTCTAATTTTTCTACAATTATCCAAGAAGTGCAAAAATAAGCATGTTGCCATAAATATCTCCTTTCTGGTTGTCACTGTACTGCAAGAAAAAAAGAGCAGAAGAAAGAAAAGCGACATTTTGCGGCTGATTACGATTCGTCCCGTAAAGGCTCTGACCTAAGGTCGGATCCTTTAGAGCCGCATCATAATGGGCCGGTCGGTTTACTTTCCGACCGCCTCATTATGTTTGAGGTGGTTGGAAAGTAAACCGGCCAGTCATTCCGGCTGGTTTACAACGGGGAGCCCAGTCAGAATCTGGCTTGTAATCTCAAGGGCGGGCCTTTCCACCCTTGAGATTACAATGCATGGTTTCCGACATGGTTTCCATGCCGGTCTGTCCGACATGGAAACCATGTCAGAGAGCGTGTTTGGGGGCCCCAGCAGGGCCCCCTTTAGTGCACAACCTCCGGTTGGAGGCCGAGGGGGTAACTATGGTGCCCCCCTGTTTATTCCTGCAGCTTGTGGCAGGCACCTTGAGGTCAGAGCCTTTAGGGCCGCATCGTAATGGGCCGGTCAGTTTACTTTCCGACCGCCTCATCATGTTGGAGGCGGTCGGAAAGTAAACCGGCCGGTCATTCCGGCTGGCTTCCAACGGGCTCGGAGAGCCCGTCCGCCAGTCGGAATCCGGCCTGTAATCTCAAGGGTGGGCCTTTCCGCCCTTGAGATTACAATGCACGCTTTCCGACATGGTTTCCATGCCGGTGTGTCCGACATAGAAACCATGTCAGAGAGCATGTTTGGGGGCCCCCAGCAGGGCCCCCTCTGGTGCACGGCCTCCAATTGGAGGCCAAGCGGGCACCTTTGGTGCCTCCCTGTTGATCCCTGCGCCTTGTGGCAGGCACCTTGCGGTGCCTGCCACGGGGTGCAGGGGTGAACCGCACCTCCCATTTCACTATAGGAGCATGCATTACGGCCGGTTTACGGCCGTAATGCATGCTCCAATAGTGAAATGTAGGAATGCGACCGAACAGTGTTCGGTCGTATCCTAATGAGGCAGACTGGACCGCTGACCGGGTGTCGGTCAGTCCCATGACCGAGTCGGTGCTCGCCCAACATCACAATAAGCCCCTTTGTTTTCATTCTATATACAGCTGCTTTATTTATGTTCCATGACCCGACCTGCCTTTCCCCTTGGCTGCTGGCTCTGGCATTGTGATGTCAGAACTCAACTATAAAAAGTTATTACAGTTGAGTTCGGACGTCATTTCTTTATTACTGGTGACTGGATGTGTCACATGTCGCCGATTAAGAGATAGCCTTTCAATACAGGGATTGCGGAGACCCATGTACTGTAAAGAATTTAGAGACTGGCTTTTATACAGGGATTGTAGAATCCATTGCATTATAATTATCGCTCCCGGTTTTCAGTTTTTACGGATTTTTACATATAAATACAGACGGAAATCTAAATTTCCTTTGTCTGTATTTATATTTAGAAACGGCAAAATACTAGAAAATGTTGCCGCGCTGCCGTGCTCGAATCCAGAGTTATCTCGCCATGCCCCCTTCCTGCTGCTGGAAATTCCTTCCCGGGCACACATACAGCCGCACCCGAGTACTTCACAGGTCTTTTGAAAGACCATTTACTTGTTAACGAGGCTTTATTGTTCTTTCACCCCATGCCGTAGCCTCTCCCAACGCCCCTGACTCCTCCTGTCCCAGGCCACATACAGTGCACGTTTTAAGCACTTAAATTCACAGTGCTGCAGCAGCGCATCCTGGCACTCTGCTTTTTTAAACCTAAACGAAGATGATTTTTCCTCGTATAAGGAGGTATTGTATCATTTTCGACGCACAAAAGTGCTGGCGGGCGGGTATTTTTGCATTTCTTGTAGTGCGTCTCTCCGTTTTACACGACAGTTATGCAATGTTGCACAGGCCGGGTGACGACCTCTTCCATGCCGCGTAGAGCGGGCACATTTCAGTACAATGAGGTTTTTGCCTAACGAGATGTCAATGACACACGCAGTAATTGAAACCCTGGGTGGGGAGGGGGTTGCTGAGAGAAACAATACTGTGACAGATCTGTCCTATGTAGCCGGCTCCGGTTCCTGAGAGGACAGGAGAGTCTCTTCCCTTGCTGAGCTTTCCACGACCACTGCACATTTCCTACACAGCTCTGTCAGGCATCAGATCAACAACCCTACGCCACACCTCCCCCCACTAGAATGTCTGCGTGTGGAGCCCACGCAGGAATATGCAGTGAGTGGCGTAGCAAATTTGCCATAAGCAAGAAGGAAATTGGAACCCTTTCGGTCCACAGTTTGGGCGGTGAAGTGCAGCTATAGTGGGGTACAGTGGGGCCCTAAGGCTCTGTGCCACTGCACCTGCTGCACCACCGATAGCTGTTCCTCTGGTTAATATTTTGTACCAACCCCATGATTTTCTTAACTTTGTTTGCAGTACATATATAAATATTAACTTTACATTTCTATGGCATGAAAGTCTCATAGCACCCTTTGCAATGTAAATGGTCTAGCCCCTTAACAATCACTCAGTGGTTTAATTCATAGTTAATGATGGAACACATCATGACTAGTCTGTGGTACACGGACGTGCCTGTGAGGGAAAGGAGGGAGAATGAGGGGCAGATTGCTGGTGGCAGGGAGGCGAACGAGGGGAGGTGGAAGGAATGTCAGACTGCTCAAGACAGAGGTAAAGAGGGAAAGGTAAAATGTGAAATGCATGGAATAATAGAAAAATATTGCATTTATGTAATGACAGCATCTGTTCTGTCAACCAGCATCAGGTAATTTTTCACCCGAGGAGTTCTGTCTATATTTTAAATGTGAAAGGAAAGCTTGATGTGAGGAAGCATTTCATGAGGCAGATCAAATGCAGTTCTTCTGCCATCTACAAAATATGACTGGTTCAATTTGTCAAAAAATGGCCATATGCTGTGGAATACCAATTTCACACACAGCATTCTGTCTGTGGTTGAGAATGATCATTTTTTGGCACGGCTTCATATGTTCATTCCCTTCGAACTTTGCTGTGGGTGTGAGAAAACATGGATGGAGTGGAATAAGAGACAATTTATTCTGCTCGCTGGGATCACCCTAGAGTGGTTTAGCATCTAATTTCAGTCGGTGAACCTTAGACTGAGATAGTAACTTTCAGGGCACGTGGCTTGTAGCTTGGGATCTATCTATCTGTCTGTCTATCTACACATAAACACACCACCACCAATATAGGTAACCTTACGTACTTTCTGTGTGAAAACCATAGACATTTGAAGGCAGATTTGTAGCTGGCTTTAGATGGAAATACAGAAGCGCTGGCACATGTTTGCTCCTGATAAGTGCTTGTACTCTATCCTAAAGTGTTTTTATAGCAGAACTGAGAAGCACATGTACTCTCCTTTTCAAATTACTCAGTACCGGACCATTTAAAGCACTGCTAAAGCCACAACAAATCGCTAGTTTAAGTGAGCGCATGTGTGCATTGTCAATTTAAATAAATGTGGAAAAATACTAGCTGTAGCATCGTCTTATACTTGTGGCAAAAATAAATGTGGTTAAATACAGAAAAAATGCCCAAAAAATAAATATGGATAAATACAGACGGAAATGGCAAAAAAATAAATACCATAAAACCGGGAGCCCTAATTATAATAAATATTAAGATGAAAAACTATTGTTACAGCTAAATAACTTGTTTAATCGTAGTAAACAAATTAGGACAGGACATGATATCCTCGTCACAGTTCCATTTGTAAAGCAGTGTAGGATTTGTTATGCTAGAAAAAACCTCTACATGCCAACACTAGTCTGCACGAATCCATCAGGTGATCATGTGACCAGAACACTGCTAGAGGGACATTTCACTGCATTGCATAAAGGTTTGGGACATGACAAACCTAGAACTAAACCATCTTTGATGGCTGCAAGCAAAGAAACAGATACAATTAGGTTTGCCTCAAACTTAGGCTTATCTTTTACTTTTCAAACCTGCAGACAAATTTGTTTCTTCAACGTCTTACTAGTCTAGCATCAAAAGTGCAGCAAAAGCAGGATGGTCTAATTTATTCCATTGTACAAAACTGTGCCTAATATAGCCTTAGAGCCCGCCGTAGCGGGCTATACTGGCCATTAACGGCCTGCTCCAGTGTTAAGAGCCTGAGACGAAGGCGAGGGCCTTTAACAAGGGAGCGGGTCTTTAATGGCCGGTAGAGCCTGCTACGGAGGGCTATAAGGCTATTAGAACATTCCGCCCCTAGAGGGCAGAATGTTCTAATTAGTAATGCAAAGGCCTCATGGAGCCCGAGGGGGTTGAAATCCCCTCGGGCTCCGCGAGGCCTTTGTTCACAGCTGTGAAAGAAAACATTGGACTGTTGATCTCCGACTTCTACCAACCATTAGAAAACCGGAGCACTCCATTGTCTTCTATGGAGCTCCCAACATTCCAATGTTCTAATATGGTTTGGAGTTAATCGCACTTGTTCCATTCCTAGTTTACAAACAGCAGAAAATGAGACAAAAATGAATGTTCTCCTTTGTTTGTTCCACTGTGGATGATATGTTCTATGTTCATTCTGGTCAAACCATGGTAGACAAGGAATTACATGGCAAGGACAGAAGGAATTACTCATTCTTCAAAGCTGTAGTAAATGCCTAATTTATTAATTCAGTCAATAGTCATCGTAGCAATGAATAGACTAAGGGACCTCGAGTTAAAAAAAGGGTGTAAAAAATCTACAGCAATTTTCATTTGCGCAGCTTATTGACTATGTTCTTGTACCCAATTTTCACTTGTTCTGCATGTTCCATAGGCCAGGCATTATCATTATTGAATGTCACATAAAATGGGTTTCTAAAAGGTCAAAAACTGGTAACAAGGTACATGAGAGGTTTGTGTAAGTATTAAAAAGTGAGTGGTAAACCTGAGTGTGGAGACCCTCCAGCTGCTCTTGGTGCCTGATTTGTACTACCATGGCGGACATGGCGTCTGTGCTCATAACACTATTCAACAGCCATACCCGCAAATCCTCTTGCATGGGATCCACCCAAATTATGACCTTTTGCACTGTCTTAATTACTGAGTGTTCCCCCCAAAAATACTGGTGAGTAAACAGCTAATCAAGGTTTGCATTGCAGAGTATAATTAACACAAATATTGTTTAACATAAATATCCTGTCCTATATATCGTTCAATAGGGTGAAAGTTTTGTAAAAGACACTTAAGATACTATATTTTTGTCAGACGATATTTAGGTCACTATATTCTGGTGCTGTACCCTCTTGGGCTTCTTGATTTGTTCATTGGTTCTGTGTGCCCTGTGCCTGTCCCTTGGTCTCACTGCTCCCTCTTTTTGGTCCCCCCAGGGAGGTAGTGCAGATCGACCACTTCCTGAAGGAGACGGCGAGCCGCGAGGCCAACGCCAAAGTGCGCCTGCAGCAGTTCATCGAGGAGCTACTGGACAGGGCGGACCGTGCAGAGAAGCAGCTTCAGATCATCAGCAGCTGCGGCTCGACGCCCAATGGGAGCCTGGGACGCTGCAGCGCAGCGGAGTTCAAGGCCGCCCACAGATCGGTACGTACATCTCTAATGAAGCAATGATACAACTAATGGAAGAAAAAACGGATTTATCTGAGAACAAGGCAACAGGTCCAGGATATTCCCTCAACAGCATTCTGTATCCCAACAAGATTCCAGATGCAACCTCAATTCAATACACCCTTTACCTTACAACCAAAATGTCCAACAGATACATGCATAAAACCATAAGGTACCTACTATTATATTCACAATATCATAATACAAGGTGCAATAGTAGTTTGTAGCACCACATTACAGGATGTTCCCCCTTCTTTTGTTTTCACTTATTACTTTTCTCACATCAAAACATTTCAAATACATCATCACTCACTTCCTGTCGCACCATAGACAGTTTAATCTTCCTCCTTCTAGCATCATCTAACACAACATCTTTCACCTTCAGTGCTCTACTGGGAGCCCAGAACCCAGTCTCTGCTCTTCAGACCAACCCCGATTTCTTCACCCTGACATCACTCTTCTTCGCTATCACCTCTCTCCGTTCAACTCACTCACACCTTCCCTCCTCTATCCTTCTCACATCACTCGCCCCCTTCCATCTACACTTCACTTGTTTACAATCCATCCCTTCCTTGTTCAGCAGTGTGCCTGCTGCCCTACTCCTCAAGAATACACAATACCCCACACTTGTGCTGACATTAGATGTGGTGTGCATGGTACACAACATTTCTTTTTCAGCTTCCCTCCAACTCAATCCCTTCACTAGTCAGTGGTCTTTAATATCCCCTTAAAGGGTCGACCATCCCATCGCTTGTGGGATGGAATAACATGTCCAAAATGTTTACAATAATCAGTCTAAAAAACTGCTTCATTTCTTCAGACACTAACTGAGTGCCATTATCAGTCATGAGATCAGTCTGAATCCTTTCCCTCTTCAAAATACCTTTCAAAATGTTCTATTATCCATAAATCTAACTTCAGGCACTTCAAATGGTGGCCCACCATGATGATCGCATAGTTTACACAAATATCGCACTGCACCCAGAGCCGATCTAGTCCATGGCCAGTGAGGAACCTCTCCACGCTTAACTGAACCCGAAACATCGCTTGCAACTTGTTGCTTATTACGCATGCAACACACATGCAACACACTCTCACAAAACGCTCTACTACTTTGGCAGTGTCATCCAACAGAAATCTTTGCATGTCTACAGTTTCATTGCCCTTATCCCCATGTGACCTTCAACTACCAGTTCTAATACTTTCCTTCTAATTCCACAAAGCACCACTAACAACCCCATCCTGGTCATTTCATGAAGTGATGACGAGGAGCTAGAGAAACAAACAGAATGTATGCGAGAAGAAGACAACAGGTCTCCGCAAGCAGGCACCACCTGTGTTCCAAAGAAAATCCCTCAACAACATTGCAGATCCCACCAAGATTCCACACAAAACCCATCATCAACCACAACCCAAACAAGATCTTTCCTCCACATTGATGTACACATCATCACACCTGCATTACACCAGCAACAATGGCGAGGCCTACACAACTGTGTGTCAGCTGGTGATTTATTCTGTTTGGATATGGTATTTTTATAAACAAATATCGTCTAGTGTTATCTTTAAGCAAAGATGGTCATCGTGGTCTTTAAACTCTAACATGGAATATGATCACGCCCCAAAATCCACACCTAAGTCTAACATTCTGTATGTGCAGCGAGTGGCAAAGAGACGTGATCTCCAGATGTTCTTTGTCTCACCTCCTCCATCCTACAATTCTCCTGTCTCAATGGTGCTTTGTATGACCCGAAGTCATTGCAAAGATTCAACTCCCATGTAGCTAAATTCCTTGTTTGTGATTGGAGTGACTTCCATGAAAGGGAGAGAATTCAAAGCTGGCAGGGGTTGCCCCCAGGAGTGCGGCAGGACCGAATAATAGAGGCCAATTGAGCCTAGGAATGTGAGTCTGTGACTCAGGAGCTAGGGCCCTACAAAACTATAGGTTTTTGTGGCGTGACTGTATGGTGGACATGCAGGGGAATGAAGAGACTGGCATTTGTGAAGGTATAGTCAACCCCTGTGTAGTGCTGCGGGCCCTGGCGAATACAAGGCTGCAGTGCCTGGAAAACCGAGTGCCTCAATCTGACCTGGTCCTGACACACAGATCTTGGGCACCAGTGAGGGACTGTAGGGGCAAGAAAAAGAGGACCAGTGTCAAATATTATTGTGGGTCGGCCAAACAGCAAGTAAAGAAGTATGCTTGAATGTGCCCCTCCCAAAGAAGTGAACTGGACTCTCATGGGTGCCATTGTGAAAAATGTGCATTAAACTGATTTAGGGCCTGATTAAAGTATGGCGGATGGCCCGCCGTCTGTCAGGGCCCTGAACGTACTAGCGCTGGGAAGCCTGTTTCAGTTAGCCATGCCCTTTATAAAACTGGTGAATAGAATGGAATAGAATAGAATGGAATAGAATAGAATGGAATGGAATGGAATGGAATGGAATGGAATGGAATGGAATAGAATGGAATGGAATGGAATGCTGCCCACCCTATTTAGAGATCTTCTCCGGGTCGGGGGAGATCTCTGTGCCTTCAGAGGAGCTGCTGTCATGGCGGCTCCTCTGAAGGCGCAGAAGGTTTGGTGAACAGCCACCATGGTTCAGGAGCCGCTCACCGAACTTTTTTGCTTTCCAAAAATAAACTCCCAAACTGTGAGTTTGAATATGAAAAACAAAAAATAAATTACCTTAGAGTTTTCTCCCAAGATGTGGGGGTCATTTTTCTATTTTTTCACTTCAGAACCACCAGGAAACTGGATAAATCAGCACTGGGAAGTTATATACACAGAGCTCACCATGAGGAAGAATATAAAGGACGGAGAAGAGGACAAAAAAGAAAAGAAAAGTGAGGGATAGGAGGAAATCAAACAAGGAGGAAAGGGATATTGAGAGGGAGAGAAGCGACGTCATGATGTGAAAGCGAAAGGGAGGAAGAGGGGAAAGAAGAAGGTAATCAAAGTGAGAAGGGTAGGACATCGAGGGAAAAGATGATTGGTGAGACGTGGGGGAGAGAGCAAAGGGAAAGAAAAAAGAGAGGGCAATGGACAGCAAGGAGAGGAGAAGAAAAATTAACAAAGTTAGAAAGGAGATAAAGATGAGTGAGAAAGAAGAGGAAGAGGCAGAGTGGAAGTGGACAAGGAGGAGGGAAAGTGAAAGCATGGAAGGAGAGTGATTGATTGATTAGAGGACTGAGGCGTGGAGGAAGATGAAACATATAGAATGAGGAACTGACAGACCTTTAAGCAGGGCCCCACCCATCATTAGTGAAGCCGCTGTATTGGCATCAGGTGTTTAGGGCTTTGAGGGCCACTGCATCCAAATGATGACGATCTTGAGATACTGACCCGGGGGTAATCAATAACCTTTGCATGCATTAATGCCCTTGACACACTAGCTGTGGCACAGTGTATTTTACTGTACTCAATGAGACTCACAATGGTGGACTGAGCCCATTTACATTCCTTCCACACCCCTGTATTGGCGATGGCACTGGGTCCAGACCCAGAATACATGGTGAGAAAGGGGGCAAGCCAAGGCTACCATGCCTGGTGCTCGCTTACTCTTAAGGGTATCGTACATGCCTTCTCCAGAGACAAGAGCCAGCTTGGTCATCGGGTAGAATCAAGGCTCTGGAGGGTGGAGTTCTGGTTGTGTGTTCAGAGAAGCAGCAGCCACCACGTGGCCATCCCAGAGGAAGTTTGCATAGATAGAAGAGCTAGAATAGGATAGTATAAAAGGTGGTGCTGGATGAGGCTTACATAGAAGATGCTTCTGGAGAAAGCTAGCCTAGAAGTTTATCCTAGAGGAAGTTTACACAGATGGCAGGGCTAGAATAAGCTTATACAGAAGGCGCTGCTGAATGAGGTTTACATAGAAGATACGTCTGGAGAAAGCTAACCTAGAAGTCCATCCTAGAGGACGTTTACATAGATGGCTGGGCTAGAATAGGATTGTACAGAAGGCGCTTCTGGGCGACGTTTACATAGAAGATGCTTCTGGAGAAAGGTAGCCTAGAAGTCCATCCTAGAGGACGCTTACATATGGTACAGTTAGAATAAGCTTCGATAGATGGCGCTGCAGGACGAGGTTTAACATAGAAGGCACTGCTAGATGAAGCTCACTTGGCAGGCACTGCTGGCAGAAGATCACGTAGCAGGCGAGCCAGTAGGAAGCTCCGTTAAAAGACTGTGCGGAAAGCAACTCTCATTTGAGGCGCTGCTGGAGGATGAAGGCACTGCTGGAAGAAGCTCACTATGAAGGCATTGCTATCACATTGAAAGCACTGCTGGAAATCACTCCCTATGAAGGCACTGCTAGGGAAAACACACTCCTGGAAGAAGCTCACTATGAAGGTAGTGCTAGAGGAAGCTCACATTGAAGGCACTGCTGCAAGAAGCTCACTATGAAGGCATTGCGAGACAAAGCTCACATGGAAAGCCCTGTTGGCAAACGGTCACATAGAAGGTGCGGCTGGAGGAAGCTAACACTGAAGGCACTGCTAGAGGAAGAACACATTTAAAGCACTGCTGGAAAGCTCTCCCTATATAGGCACTGCAGAGGAAGCTCACATTGAAAGCACTGATGGAAGAATCTCACAAGGAAGGTTCTGCTACAGAAAGCTCACATTGAAGGCACTGCTGGAAGAAGCTCACTGTGAAGGCTCTGCTAGAAGAAACACTTGTAAGCCCTACTAGAAGAAGCTCACTATGAAGGCTCTGCTAGAGGATGCTCACATTGAAAGCACTGCTGGAAGAAGCTCACTATGAAGGCTCTGCTAGAGGAAGCTCACATTGAAAGCACTGCTGGAAGAAGCTCACTGTGAAGGCTCTGCTAGAAGAAACACTTGTAAGCCCTACTAGAAGAAGCTCACTATGAAGGCTCTGCTAGAGGACGCTCACATTGAAAGCACTGCTGGAAGAAGCTCACTATGAAGGCTCTGCTAGAGGAAGCTCACATTGAAAGCACTGCTGGAAGAAGCTCACTATGAAGGCTCTACTAGAGGACGCTCACATTGAAAGCACTGCTGGAAGAAGCTCACTGTGAAGGCTCTGCTAGAAGAAACACTTGTAAGCCCTACTAGAAGAAGCTCACTATGAAGGCTCTGCTAGAGGACGCTCACATTGAAAGCACTGCTGGAAGAAGCTCACTAGAAGGCTCTGCTAGAGGAAGCTCACATTGAAAGCACTGCTGGAAGAAGCTCACTGTGAAGGCTCTGCTAGAGGACGCTCACATTGAAAGCACTGCTGGAAGAAGCTCACTGTGAAGGCTCTGCTAGAAAAAACACTTGTAAGCCCTACTAGAAGAAGCTCACTATGAAGGCTCTGCTAGAGGACGCTCACATTGAAAGCACTGCTGGAAGAAGCTCACTATGAAGGCTCTGCTAGAGGAAGCTCACATTGAAAGCACTGCTGGAAGAAGCTCACTATGAAGGCTCTACTAGAGGACGCTCACATTTAAAGGACTGCTGGAAGAAGCTCACTATGAAGGCTCTGCTAGAGAAAGCTCACATTGAAAGCACTGCTGGAAGAAGCTCACTATGAAGGCTCTGCTAGAAGAAACACTTGTAAGCCCTACTAGAAGAAGCTCACTATGAAGGCTCTGCCAGAGGAAGCTCACATTGAAGGTGTGGCTGGAAGACGCTTGCTTAGAAGGAACTGCAGGAGAAGGATCACACAAAGGGTAGGGCTGAAGAAAGCTAGATACTGGTGAAGAACATTAACATACAAGACACTCCCGAAGAAGCTAACATCAAAGGCAGTGCCGAAGAAAGCCAGCATAGAAGGCACTGCTGAAGAAGCTGACTACCTGGCACTGCTGAAGAAACTGGCATAGGAAGCACTGCTGAAGAAAGCTGGTGTTCTCAAACACTAGTATAGAAGGTACTGCTGTAGAAAGCTAGAAAAGACACCACTGCTGCTGAAACTAGCATAGATGGCACTGCTGAAGAAAGCTAACATAGAAGGCACTGCTAGAGTAAGCTCTTAGAGAAAGCATTTTTGCAGAAGCTCACTTTGAGTTCCTGCTGGAAGAAGCTCACTTATAAGGCATTGCTCAGAACGTTAGCGTAGAAAGCACTGATTAAAGAAGCTAACATAGGCAATACTGCTGAAGAAGATGTCATAAACGCCCTACTGAAGAAAGCTAGCATATGGCACTGCTGAAGAATATTAGTGTAGAAAGTACTACTAAAACAGCTAGTATAAAAGGCACTGCTGAATAAGCTAGCATAGAAGGCATTGCTGAAGAAGCTAGCATAGATGGCACTGCTGAAGAAAGCTAGCATAGAAGGCATTGCTGAAGAAGCTAGCATAGAAGGCATTGCTGAAGAAAGCTAGCATAAGGCACTGCTGAAGAATATTAGTGTAGAAAGTACTACTAAAACCGCTAACACAAAAGGCACTACTGAAAAAGCTAGCATACAAGGCGCTGCTGAAGAAGCTTGCATAGGAGGCACTGTGAAATAAATCTAGCATAGATGGCGTTGCTGAAGAAAGCTATCATAGAAGGCACAGCAGAATAAACTTTCATAGAAGGCACTGTCGAAGAAGCTAGAATAGAATGCATTGCAGAAGAAAACTAGCATAGAAGGCACTGTTGAAGAAGCAAGCATAGAAGGCACTGCTGCAGAAGTAGCATAGAAGACACTGCTGTAGAAGCTAGAATAGAAGGCACTGTGGAGGAAAACGAACATAGAAGGCACTGCTGCAGAAGCTAGCATAGAAGGTACTGTTGAAGAAGCAAGCATAGAAGGCACTGCTGAAGAAGGTAGCATAAAAGGCACTGCCGCAGAGCCTAGCATAGAAGGTACTGCTGCAGAAGCTAGCAAGAAAAGCACTGCATAAGCTAGCATAAAAAGGCACTGGTGCAGAAGCTAGCATAGAAGGCACTGCTGCAGAAGCTAGCATAGAAGGCACTGCTGCAGAAGCTAGCATAGAAGGCACTGCTGCAGAAGCTAGCAGAGAAGGCACTGCTGCAGAAGTTAGCATAGAAGGCACTGCTGCAGAAGCTAGCAGAGAAGGCACTGTCAGTGGCTTAATGATAATTGAGGGGGCCCCCCTGCAAGGTACGTGGAAGGGCCTCCTCCGGACTCTATCAGGAGCTCTCTGGCCGAAGTGCTGTGCTGAGGGGGGCCCCTGGAGCTTGGGGGGCCCCCCGCACTGCGGGGGCTGCGGGGTCTGTGTTACGCCCCTGGGCACTGCTGCAGAAGCTAGCGTAGAAGGCACTGCTGCAGAAGCTAGCATACAAAGCACTGCTGCAGAAGCTAGCATCGAAGGCACTGTTGCAGAAGCTAGCATAGAAGGCACTGCTGAAGTAGCTAGCATAAAAGGCACTGCCACAGAGCCTAGCATAGAAGGCACTGCTGCAGAAGCTAGCATAGAAGGCACTGCTGAAGTAGCTAGCATAAAAGGCACTGCCACAGAGCCTAGCATAGAAGGCACTGCTGCAGAAGCTAGCATAGAAGGCACTACATAAGCTAGCATAAGAAGGCAGTGCTGCAGAAGCTAGCATAGAAGGCACTGCTGCAGAAGCTAGCATAGAAGGCGCTGCTGCAGAAGCTAGCTGAGAAGGCTCTGCTGCAGAAGCTAGCATAGAAGGCACTGCTGAAGAAGCTAGCATAGAAGGCACTGCTGAAGAAGCTAGCATAGAAGGCACTGCTGAAGAAGCTGGCATAGAAGGCACTGCTGAAGAAGCTAGCTTAGAAGGCATTGCTGAAGAAGCTAGCATAGAAGGCACTGCTGAAGAAGCTAGCATAACGCACTGCTGCAGAAGCTAGCATAGAAGGCGCTGCTGCAGAAGCTAGCTGAGAAGGCTCTGCTGCAGAAGCTAGATAGAAGGCACTGCTGAAGAAGCTAGCATAGAAGGCACTGCTGAAGAAGCTAGCATAGAAGGCACTGCTGAAGAAGCTAGCATAGAAGGCACTGCTGAAGAAGCTAGCTTAGAAGGCACTGCTGCAGTAGCTAGCTTAGAAGGCACTGCTGCAGAAGCTAGTAGAGAAGGCACTGCTGCAGAAGCTAGCATAGAAGGCACTGCTGCAGGAGCTAGCATAGAAGGCGCTGCTGCAGAAGCTAGCTGAGAAGGTTCTGCTGCAGAAGCTAGCATAGAAGGCACTGCTGCAGAAGCTAGCATAGAAGGCGCTGCTGCAGAAGCTAGCATAGAAGGCACTGCTGCAGAAGCTAGCATAGAAGGCACTGCTGAAGAAGCTAGCATAGAAGGCACTGCTGAAGAAGCTAGCATAGAAGGCACTGCTGAAGAAGCTAGCATAGAAGGCACTGCTGAAGAAGCTAGCTTAGAAGGCACTGTTGCAGTAGCTAGCATAGAAGGCACTACATAAGCTAGCATAGAAGGCACTGCTGAAGAAGCTAGCTTAGAAGTCACTGCTGCAGAAGCTAGCATGGAAGGCACTGCTGAAGAAGCTAGCATAGAAGGCACTGCCGAAGAAGCTAGCATAGAAGGCACTGCCGAAGAAGCTAGCATAGAAGGCACTGCTGAAGAAGCTAGCATAGAAGGCACTGCTGAAGAAGCTAGCATAGAAGGCGCTGCTGAAGAAGCTAGCTTAGAAGGCGCTGCTGCAGAAGCTAGCATAGAAGGCGCTGCTGCAGAAGCTCGCATAGAACCCGCTGCTGCAGAAGCTAGCTGAGAAGGCTCTGCTGCAGAAGCTAGCATAGAAGGCACTGCTGCAGAAGCTAGCATAGAAGGCACTGCTGAAGAAGCTAGCATAGAAGGCACTGCTGAAGAAGCTAGCATAGAAGGCACTGCTGAAGAAGCTAGCATAGAAGGCGCTGCTGCAGAAGCTAGCTGAGAAGGCTCTGCTGCAGAAGCTAGCATAGAAGGCACTGCTGCAGAAGCTAGCATAGAAGCCGCTGCTGCAGAAGCTAGCATAGAATGCACTACATAAGCTAGCATAGAAGGCGCTGCTGCAGAAGCTAGCTTAGAAGACGCTGCTGCAGAAGCTAGCATAGAAGGCACTACATAAGCTAGCATAGAAGGCACTGCTGAAGAAGATAGCATAGAAGGCACTGCTGAAGAAGCTAGCTTAGAAGGCACTGCTGCAGAAGCCAGCATAGAAGGCGCTGCTGCAGAAGCTAGCATAGAGGGCACTGCTGCAGAAGCTAGCATAGAAGGCACTGCTGAAGAAGCTAGCTTAGAAGGCACTGCTGCAGAAGCTAGCATAGAGGGCACTGCTACATAAGTTAGCATAGAAGGCACTGCTGCAGAAGCTAGCATAGAAGGCACTACATAAGCTAGCATAGAAGGCACTGCTGAAGAAGCTAGCATAGAAGGCACTGCTGAAGAAGCTAGCATAGAAGGCACTGCTGAAGAAGCTAGCATAGAAGGCACTGCTGAAGAAGCTAGCATAGAAGGCACTGCTGAAGAAGCTAGCATAGAAGGCACTGCTGCAGAAGGTAGCAGAGAAGGCACTGCAGAAGAAAGCTATCATGTAGGAAGAAACAATCCCTGGGCGCTACCTGGGGAAGTTGACACTAAGCGCACTTTTGGAGTGAGCTCACTTTGACGGTCTCCTCACCTGTGGTAGAATCAGGTGGGATCAGGGGTCAGACTGCCCACCCTCACTGTGGTGAAAGAGCCGGACCACCCTCTTCTCTGAGTGACCTGCTGTGAGTGTGATGAACAAGCTGCCCAGAAGAGAGGCCAGGGTGTCCCTGAAAACACACACTCTGATGAAGCCAGGAAATTCTGCATTGTTTGCAGTGTTACCACAACAGATATAAATGATTAATTTTATGCATCTGCACATCCCCTCGGCGCTTTTAAGGTAAGGAAGTGGCTTTAGAGCAAAGCAACTGAAGCACCGATTTACATGCACAGAGGCCGTAAATTAGATTTGTTTCTGCTGATTATGCACTAAATGTGTCTGGTTTTAAGTGGGCATTTATCTGCTGGCAGTGATTTTTATTCGATGCATTATTGAACGTGGGTTGTTTGTTTTATCTGAGTCTGATTTTGATTATGGGTTTTGTTTTTTCAAGAACGTGAACTGAAAAGTATATTTCGGGCGGATGCAACCTGCTTAGCAATAAAAACCAGTCATAGCAGGCATTGTACCTCTCAATTAAAGAAATCCTCAATCTGTGAACTGAAACCAACTTCCTATGTTATCCAGCAAGATTATTTGTCAGAGAAGCTCTTTGTGTATGGAAGTATGTATATATTTGTAGGGTGAGGGAGGTTTAAGTGCTAACATGTACCCGAAGGCTTCTGGGCGCTCCAGGATGGGTCTCTGAGTTGTAATATCACAGGGCTATCGGGCAGATATTTATACAGGCAAAACCATGATGTCGGACCTTCTTGGCGTTTAATACGTTCTTTTCTGTTCGTGATGCTACGCGGGTTGGGGGTTGATTTGGTGGTTGGTGGCCCCTCTCCTATAATCCCCCGCCCACCGGAGAGGGGTTTCTCTCCTCCCCCCCACCCCACTTTACTGCTCATTTGCCCAGTTACACACGCCCTCAATAGGTGCCGGAGCTGTGGTGGGGGAGGGGGGGACTCCTGTCAATGGGAGCTTGTTTCTGTATCTGCTCCCTGCTGCTGCTGCTAGTTTTTCGTTGATGTACTATTGTTGTTTGATGATATTAACGTACAACATTAATTTTGTGAGCTTGGTCCACTGTGACGGCTCCTCCGCTAAGAGTGTCGCCTCACTGCTTTGAAGCAGTAAAAGAAAGGACAATAACTCGAGGTTATTATCATTTTATGTTTTCCTGCAGCGGCAGGTTTGTGGGGGCTGGGCTGCTCCAATGAGAGAGGAGCAGGGGGAGGAGTGGTTTGCCCACTCCAAGTGCGCATGAATGTTTGGCCGGCTCTTTAGGGCCGGCCATACATTCATGCGCACTTTACATGTTCTACACGCAGGCTGCATTACAGCCTGCGTAGAGAACATGCCCAGGCCCCCAGTCCCCGTCTCAGCGCCGAACCATGGCGCTCAGACCAATCTCAACGCTGCATTGCAGTGCTGTGATT
The DNA here is from genome assembly GCA_963921515.1 of Calotriton arnoldi. Lineage (NCBI taxonomy): Eukaryota > Metazoa > Chordata > Amphibia > Caudata > Salamandridae > Calotriton > Calotriton arnoldi. The sequence goes on from CAWUFW010003111.1 coordinate 1,143,973, forward strand.
GGTCAGGGGAGCCTGGGTGAGCTTCCTGGTTCCTGTTCCTGTCCCGAGTCTGACGGACCAGCGACGCGGGACGCGGAGATAAGGTGAGTGGGTTTTTGTCAGGGACTGTCCGGGACTATGTCGGGAACACAGTCAGGGACTTGGGCAAGGACTGGGAATGGGGTAGAAAACGTACACAGAGAGAGGAGTACAGCACTGCCCAGGATCACACAGGAAGTCAGAGGAGAAAAGGGATCCAAAGGGGAAGCCTGTACAAAGGAACAAGATGGCTAAGACTCAGAAAGGAAGGGTACTCACAAGGCAATTTAGCATTCAGACTAACTACATCCAGGACGGACGTGCAAGACATATAATATATAATACAACATTAACAATAAAGGGAATGTGGGGTAAAGCACTCAGGAGCTCCACACGGTAAGACTGAAGCTCAGTAAGTTCCTCACCCACAATTGCTGTTACAGATACTGACTGAAAATACCCAGATATAGGATATGTATGCAAAGGCAGAGTCTGTGGAGCTTATACCTATGGTGATGTTATAACTGTAACTCAAAGACAATACTCACAGTGAACAAGAAACACCACCTAGGTAGTCAGCTGTGCCCACGGATCCTGGCGATCAAACAGGAACACGCAAGGCAGTAACAGCAAAGGGGTAGAACTAAACACAAGCACAATAGACAAGGAGCTAGCAAAGAGGAGTGCTTAACAGAAAAGGAAGGAAATTACAGGACACACTTGGCAGAAAGCAGGTAACAAACATACAAGGTAACAAAAGCAAGACAGCAGAATAGAAAGACAGCAAACTAGAACTGGAACCAAGGAAATGGGAAGAAAGGCAGGGACTGGAAAAGAATATACAGAAGGGGAGGCTATAAGGGTATACCAGAATAGTGCAGGTTCAGGAATCAAGAAAACAAAGTAGCATAGAAGGCAGTGCTGGGGCAGGAACAAGAATTGAGCAAAAGCTCAGGAGTCAAGGTAGCACTGCAGGCAGTGCTAGTTCAGGAGAAGGGAAACTGCTGCAGGTCAGGAACAAGGAATGCTAAGGCTCAGGAGTCAAGGTAGCACTGCAGGCAGTGCTAGTTCGGGAGAAGGGAAACTGCTGCAGGTCAGGAACAAGGAATGCTAAGGCTCAGGAGTCAAGGTAGCACTGCAGGCAGTGCTAGTTCGGGAGAAGGGAAACTGCTGCAGGTCAGGAACAAGGAATGCTGAGGCTCAGGAATCAAGGTAGCACTGCAGGCAGTGCTAGTTCAAGGGAACAGGAAATAGCTACAGCTCAGGAAACAAGGAGTCAAGAGAGCACTGCAAGCAGTGCAAATCAGGAACAAGAAATAGCTGAAGCCCAGGAACAGGAACAAAGAATAACTATAGCTCAGGAACTCAGGAAACAAGGTAGCACTGCAGGCAGTGCTAATTCAGGCACAAGGAATAGCTATAGCTCAGGAACTCAGGAAACTAGGTAGCACTGCAGGCAGTGCTAATTCAGGCACAAGGAATAGCTATAGCTCAGGAATCAAGGAACAAGGATTAACTATAGCTCAGGAATCAAGGAATATCAAAAGCTCAGGAACCAAGGATCGGTCTCACCGGAATACAGCTACAATGACCAACCCTGGGCTGAAGGGAGCTGGGGCTTAAAAGAGCTCACAGTAATCACATGCATCAGGTGTGAGCAGGCTAGCAGCAGCCAGCCACAGGTGAACTGAATTCCTCCACCCATCCTTTGCCTGCAGGGGTAGAGACAAAGCAGTGAGCAGGGGATTATAGGTAATGGAGTTTCCAGCATGAGCAGACTGGCTTCCACAAAACCCGGCATGGATTGGGAATGGATGTCAATTCCTAAATGATGTCCAAATGCCTGGAAGTCAGGATATGCATACAGGGGAGTGTCTGGAAGCATATTAGAATACTGGAAAACCCCACAATTCGGCCCCCTGGTGGTGGGAACGAGAGCACAGGGAGTGAATCGTGACAGTTTTTTTCAAACATTTTTTTTTACATAGCCCTTCCTCCTCCCCTCCCCCCCATCCGTGCCGGCCGCCACTGGGCTTGAATACTATCCACACTTACCGCCTTGGCTCTTTATTAGAAATGGTTACTTTTGTGTGCTACAAACTGCAACTGTACTGTTTTTCTTGTGCCTTGTCTAATGCGCTAATCATATAAAACACGTTAAAAAAAAGTGATTTTCTTTTCGCAGGAAGAAAGGTAGTGTGCACCAAAGGGACGTAGCAGCAACTGAGAAGGCCCTCCCTCAAGATTGAAAATGTTTAGACTTTGGGACAAGTTTGCATATTTTGGGCCGCAGTTAACCCCATTTCTGGTCCGTTAAAGGTGTCTCTAAGCCATTTGGAAGTATTTTCTTTACTATGAATCAAATCTAGCATTGGTCTTAAAATATGCAGCTAGCATAGGGAGCCTTACCCTGGTGAGCAAATGACCACGCAGCACTATTTGTAGACAAGTCATTTTATTCAAGAAATCCCTTGCAATCCTCAGGCAAAAGCCGGGTGACGATGTCAAAGAGTTAAGGAACAACAGTAACCATAGTCGTCAAATGGTATATTTCAAAAGCAAAAACCTCTCTGTGCTGATGCAGCCATCTTTGTTCATGTTCTAAATATTTCTGCTCCTGTTAGGGACAGGCACAGCAGGTCTGAGACAACTGCAGTCCAAGCCAGCTTTAAAGAGTCCATGTTCCCAAGCTATGATGTCTTCTCCAGCTCTGACCAGAATCTAGATTTGGCCGGTTCATATTAGTCCCTCGTTCTTTTCTGGAGTTGCATCCTGCATTGTTTTGTCTTTCAATTAGTCTTGGTTTTCAAATGACACAACATGTCCTAAGAGTTTAACCCTTGGTGTTCCCTGGTGAGGGACACTAACATTTACTTTAATTTTTCCACTTTTTTTCCACTTTCGGCTTTTTTGCTATAATAAGATAGTGAATTACCATTTTTCTTAATTCTTCAAATGTGTTTATTTTCTCCATTCTGCATCTCCATGCATAAATACATCCTAGAGGTTCCATGGCCTTTAGTAAGTAGTTTGAGGAGTTTTGGCAATGTTAGTGGATAAAGGTGGTGGGATTTATTTAACATTTCCTTACAGATTTTGAGGGCTTTGCTGCAGACACACAGTTTTTTTCTCTCTCTCTCTCCCAATCACAGGGAAGGACATTATACTTTTTTTAAACTATGCTATGTGGGCCACATACTTTCTTTGTTTCCCTCTTGTCCCTCATGCAAAACACCGGTCTCCTATCAAGTTGTGGGCGGGGCTGCGATACAGGACATACCTGGTAAAGTCCCATTGTTGAACTTCATTGGTTGGCCGTTCCTTGACAAACATTGATTGCCCGTTCCTTGACCATCATTGGTTGGCCATTCCTTGACCATCATTGGTTGGCCATTTCTCGACCATCATTGGTTGGCCGTTCCTTAAGTGACAATAGGAACTCTCCGTCTACGCCAAATTACTTGCTAATGAATGCCATAATCTGAAGGTAATGCAGTGCACCATTGTTTATCGGTACCAGCACCAAGTGTTTCTCTAGCTGGTCGTTGTTTATTGTCCTTACTTTAGGGAACATTTATTGAAACGTTTTCATTACAGAAACTGAACGTGTGCTCCCTGACCAATGCCCGTGCTTGGTATCACTGTCAGTGGCATAACGAAACTTGAGGGGACCCCCCTGCAAAGCACATGGAGGAGGGCCCGCACACTCCAGACCCAGTCAGGAGCTCTCAGACACCGCCTGTGCACAGTGCCAGAGGGGGTCCCCTGTCGCTCGGGCCCCCTTGCACGGCGAGGGCTGCGGAAGCTATTGCTATGCCACTGATCACTGTGGCATGTCAAGCGTTGACTTACCTCTTGCCAACAGAAGCTGGACCCAACTGGGTGATTTTAGGTAGGGACGTGTTCATGGATTTGCGTATGGGTCATTACCAGCTTCATGTAAAACCATACTTCTGGAATGTTCTGAACCGAGCACAGCATGCGTCAGTAGCGGCTCATCATGGGTACATTGTGCACCCCTCTTTCTAGTTTAACAAGCAATGTCAACCACCCAGACCAGGCAGGGCAGAGGGTCATTGTTAAAGACAATCTTGTCCCTGCCAGTCAAAGTCTGAAAGGATTTATTATCAAAAGGAAAGTTAATAGTCTGTGAACCACAGAGTCAACCTGCTAATGCTTTCCCCAGCTCGGCTGATAAAACAAGCTTTTTGAGCAATGGCAAGGCACGCATTTATACTCTTGCCAGTGCTTTAAGTGGGCCGGGTCCTCTTAAAAGTAGATGCTGAGATTGGTCCCTATCGGGCTCTTCATTTTTACCCTCATCCTCAGGGTGAAAAAGAAATCTTAACTCTGCAGCAGTACCACCCTTCACTGCCTTTGAGGTAACTTCAGAGACTCGTTATAACTCTTTTAGTCTCATAATTTCAGAATGGAAGCATTTTCAATATCATATACAACGAAGCCATAGTTGTTGCTTATCTATCTTACACAACTAACAACCATTAGCAAAGCCAATAGTGCTGACTTGTTAGACTTGTCTTTTTCAGCGGGTTTACCCCCAGACTTTTTGCTTTTTGGCCTCCTGCTTTTGACCCTGTGTGTGTTGGTTTTAGGACTCTGGGCACTTTACCACTGCTAATCAGTGCTAAAGTGCATATGCTCTCTGTGTAAATTGTGTTATGGATGGGTGTTTCCATGATTGGATATTTGATTTACCTGCTAGCCCCTAGTAAAGTGCACTGCGTGTGCCAGGGCTGGTGAATCAAATGCTACTCGGGGGCCTGCAGCACTGGTTGTGCCACCCCCGTGAGTAGCCCTGAAAACGGTAACTCAGACCTGCCATTGCAGAAGTCTGCGCGCAGTTTGTAACTGCCATGTCGACTTGGCCAGTGCACACACTGGCCGGTCCCTAACCTTCCCTTTTCTTACATGTCAGACACCCCTCAGGTAGGCCAAAGGTACCCCTGTGGGCAGGGTGCAGTGTATGTGAAAGGTGGGACATGCCCTGGTGTGTGTAGCATGTCCTGATAGTGAATTACAGCCAATTTCGTTTTTCACTATTGCAAGGCTACCAGTTCCCCATAGGATAGAATGGGAGGTTTGTTTATAACATCTTATAAACATAACTGGCCCAGGGAATTCGGTAAGAAAATAGAATTTAGTATGCCTGAACTCAGAATCTAAAGATGCATCTTTTAGTGAAGGTGATTTTTACATTCTGTGTTTGAAAATACCACTTTTAGAAAGTAGGTATTTTCTTGCTCAGTCATCCCGTGTGCCTCTGCTGGAATGTGGATTGCCTGTCTGGGTTTTGGATGACAGAAGGCTGGGGGAGCAGGAGGGGCGCCAGATGGTCTAGGTAGGTCAGGAAAGGGCTGAAGAGACCTGGGTTACGATGGGGGAAGGGGGAGGAGATTTCCTTGCACCTCAAAGGGCCTGCTCTGCCTCTGACAAATGCCGTCTCCACCTCCTGCCAGGAATTCACACCAGAGAAGGCAGAACTGGTCCTGACCGGGCACAGTCCCTCTCTGCCTAAGAGATCAAAGGATTTTTGGACATAAATGCTGGGTCCCAGACCCCTGAACTTTAGAACTCATCTGGACAAGAAGACTGCCAAGAAGAAGAGCCGGAGAAGCTGCAAAAGGAACGACTGCTTTGCTGGGTGCTTTGCTGGGCTGACCTGCAGTGGCTGCTTTTGTCTTGGGCAGTGAAAGGCCTGGACTGGACTTTCTGCAACCTAAATTTGTGAGTCTCTCCAAGGGCTTGAGGTAGAGCTTGCCCCCTGTTCACGAAGTCTCAGGAACAGCAAAGACTTCAAGTTCTTCGACCCGCAGCACTGGGGACTGTGTGTTTTGTGCTGCAACCCGAAGAACACCAACTCGACGACGTCTACGACGCCACTGCCGACTCCGTGTCCTGAAGGCAACGCAGAGGGCACCGCCGCACCGCAACCCTGGTCTCACCGACGACGCCTGTTGATGCCGCCACCGAGCCGCTGCTTGCACCGCGACCTGTGGGCACCGCACTCCGCACCGCCTCGCTTCACGCCGAAGCTTTGGCACCGCAGAGGGCACCGCCGCAACGCCGCACCGCGACCCTGGTCTCACCGAAAACACCTGTTGACGCCGCCACCGAGCCACTGCTCGCACCACGACCTGTGGGCACCGCACTCCACACCGCCTGGCTTCACGAGGACGCCTTGGCCTGCCTGACGCCGCCACTTCCCGCCAAGATCGATGCCGCTGCTTGCACCGTGGTTCGGGGGCACCGCTCGTAAGTTACACGACGCACCGCCCTCATCCCACACCGCAGCCTTGGCCTACCGACGCCGGCACCATCGACTCTAGTTCGTCAGCCGACGACAACGCTTCAGCAACGACGACGCCGCTGCTTGCACCGTGATCTGCCAGCACCGTGACGAGCACCACCTTCATCTCGCACCGCGACCCTGGTCTCACCAACGACGCCATCTGATGCCGCCACCGAGCCGCTGCTCGCACCGCGACCTGAGGGCACCGCACGCCGCACCGCTGCACTTCGCACCGCAGCACCCAACGCCTGCCGACGCCAGCGCTCCTGACTCCATCAGAGAGGAGATCGACCTGCAACGCGTGTGACTTCGAGGGCCCCATCGCCCTGCATCTCTGAAAGGTACTGTTTGCGGGTCTTCCCGACACCGTAGCTGGCCTGCAACCCCGCGGTCAGCCAGAACTGTTTTGGATTTGTGTGTTCACGACGCCGTGGTAGCCCGGATGGCGCTATCCACACAAGGAACTCTTTTAATCAGCGTATTTTTGAATTGTGAACTTTTAAGTATAGTATTGTGGTTCTTTATCGTTTTTGGTCTTGTTTTAATTATATAAAAATATTGGATATTTTTCTAAACTGGTGTGGTGTCCTTTTGTAGTGCGTACACTGTATTACTGTTGGTTATGTGCAAATGCTTTACACACTGCCTCTAAGATAAGCCTGACTGCTCGTGCCAAGCTACCAAGGGGGTGAGCAGGGGTTATTTTAGGAGTGTAACTCCCTTATCCTGACTAGGGTGGTGGTTTTTGCCTGGCTTTGGCCCACGCCCAAGCCTACCAAAAATCCCATTTCTAACATTGGTTGTCAGCGGTGAGGATAGGACTTGCGTTTGCACTTGACTTACAGTGATTGGTGTGCACTACTACCATATCGCAGACCATTACGTACCACATACAGGTTCTTTTTCTTTTGGCCTATTTTTGATCTTGCCAATTTGAACTTGCTACTTCAACATGCCTGAATCTATAGTATCATCAATTGCATCAGTAGAAATTGCCTTTGAGGAGGATCGATTGGAAGCCTACAATGTCAAGGAGTTAAAATCGATTTGCAAGAACCTGAAAGTCCAGGTCAGAGGCCTCACCAGGAAGGATGAGCTACAAAAGGCGCTGAGGGCCTGGGTAGCAGCCAGACATGCCAGTGGGCAATCTGGTGATCTCAGTGGAGAGGTGGAGGAGCCTGTTCCTAGGGTGGATGTGCTTTTTGGAGGAGGGGAGCCCTCTAGGCCAGGCAGCAGTAGCTTGTCCGCAGAGGAGCTGGAGGGCAGGCGGGAAGCAAGGAGGTTTGAATTGGAGAAACTCAGAATAGAAAGTGAGAGGGAAGACAAGAGAATAGCCATGGAGGAAAAGAAGATGATCTTGGATCATGAGCTTAAAATGAGAGAGCTGGAGCTGGATTGGGAAGCCGGTAGGGCTTTGTCCAGCCCAGATGGTGGCAGCAAAAATGTAGTGTCTAGTACTGAGGGGGAGGTACACGCACACACAGATTTGGGGCCCTGCTTCAAGGAGGGGGTTGACATACGCCAGGGGGTTCAGGATTGTGAGGTTACTCCTGTGGTATGCAGTGTCCCTCAGGTGGATTGGGGAACTGGCACAGGGGATCATATTCCTGGTAGTGGGAGGGACACTCTACTGACTCTAGAGGAGAGGTGTAGGGAGAGGGGTTCCCCCATGATAGACTCACTGGTAAGTGAGTATGGAGACCAGCCAGAAGAGTATGGGTTGAGAGACAGCAACAGTCAGACACTGTCTCACCAGTCTTGTGAGAATGATGTGGGGAACTTTTCTGAGGCACTGGATGGTTGGGTGAAGGGTAGTTTGGTTAACACCTGTGTGGGGCTGTGTGATTCAATTGTTGGAGAGCATATTTTAAGTCCCTGTTTTCCAGAGCTAGGCCAACACCCGGAGGAGTGTGAGTTCTCTGACCCCAGGGAGCTTGCACTGGAGGCAGACCTTGTGGTGGATTCCAGAGGGTCTGGAGAAGCATCTGGGGGTGACCCGGAAGGAAGGGGCTTAGGTATTTCCCCACCAAGGGTGGTGGGAAAGGTTCATGGTAGCCCAGCTAGGTCCCGGTGTCATGGGAAGGGTGTAGGGACTCACGTCCTGTCTCCGCGGAGAAGGAGTGGGAAGGGGCTGCGGCCCAAGGTGCCCGAAACCCGGTCCCAAAGCCTGGGTGGTTCCAGGAGGGAACACCAGGTGGGGAGCCTAGGCTGTACTGATAGGCCGTCCGTTGAGGGGGATATCCTAGAGTCAGGAGAACCTGGAGCATCCGTAAACGGAGCTCCAGTGGTTCTGGTGTCTGGCGGTGCCGCTCCTAAGTGGAGGGTGCAGAAGTCCAGCGTGAGGGGTGAGAGGGGGATGTGTTCCCCAGTGGGAGAACCAGTGGGTCAGGGGCCAGCCAGAAGGGCTGCGCCTCCTAGCAGTGACCATGGTGACACCACTTCTGTCCTGGGGGATCTTCGCGCACTGTCAGATGGACAGAGGTCAGGAGATCTGCGCCAGGCAGACTGTCACACAACACATGAGTCATGTGTTACCCTCAGGGGGGGCATGCGTGCTCCCAAGGAAGTCCTGGTGTGCCGGGCAGGTGCTCAGCTGCAGGATTTAGTCCCTGGGTTGGGAAGCCAGGTTCAGGTCCTGCCTGACCTGGAGGGAAGGACGACTGTAAGCAGTGTCCTGACCGGTTTGTCTTCTAGGGGTACCACTCCAGGTGGGAGGGTGCAGAACTCTGGAAGGGGGTGCAGAGGGAGGGAGTCCTCGCCTCTGACCCCGGTTCAACTTGAAGGTTTAGACCCTAGGTTGGGAGACCAGTTGCTGGTGGGAGGTCCTGAACTGGTGGGCGAGTTGGGCAGGACACCTACCACAGGTGCCCTGACAATTTTGGAAGGACCAGTAGGTCAGGGGTTGCCAGCTCTGAGGTCAGAGCACCCCAGGACTGACCCTGGTGAGGCCACTTCTGGCCTGGGGGGTCTTCATGCTCTGTCAGGTGGACAGGAGGCTGGAGACCTGCGCCAGGCAGATTCTGGCACAACTCATGAGGGGTGTGTTTCCCTTGGGGGGGTTGGTGTACTCCCCCGGAAGTACTGGGTTGCCAGGCACAGGTCCAGCCTAAGGGTACTGTAAGAAAGTGGCTCTGTATATACTGGACCAAAGTAAGGTACAGTGTGCACAGAGTCCACAGTCCCCAGAGGTTTGGCAGAGGCTAAAGTTAGATATAACCTTACTCTCTAAAGTGGTAGCTTGGTCGAGCAGTAAGGCAGTATCAGAGGACAGTGTAAAGCATTTGTTGTACACACTCAGTCAGCAAATGAAGCCACACACTCAAGAACTGAACTCTAGGCCAATGGTTTGTATATAAAAATATATGCTTGTTTTATTTTAGAACCAACAATAGGTATCAAAATATACTTTCTCAGATTGAGATGCTTTAGGTAAGTACTTTCATTAGGCAATAGACTTTTGAATGCAATAGTTACAGTGGTTGCATTAGGCAACACAATTTTAAACACAATTATACATTGAGCTCAATGGGAATTTCTAGTTAAATGCAATTGATTACTTTTTGGATTACTTTTCTTACCACAGGACTGGATCCTAGATTCAGGCCTGGGACATCTCCTGTAAACAGTTGAGTAAAAGCGTTTTGGTTACAGTTGTGATTTTTAAGGAATATTATTGTATTTTAAAAGTTGACACTTAGAAACTTTTTCCCATAGAATCACCAATGTTATCCTATGGAAGGGAATTCACTTAGCAGGTAAGTGGGGTTATTGTTACTTTTTCTACCTCAGTGTTGGATCCTGGATCCAGCACTGGTGCATCTCCTGTAAACAGTTGGAAGACTGTGTTTTTGTTATACAGGCGATTTTTAACGAATATTTGTAAGTTTGCAAAATCGACACTTAGAAACTTTTTCAGCAAAAACCAGGCAATGTTATCCTATGGAAGGAAATTCGAGTTACCGGTAAGTACAGTTATGATTACTTTTCAGGGTCAGCGCTGGGCACCAAGATCCAGCACTGGGATCTCTCCTGATAACAGGTGAGTAAATTCGTTTTCGTAATTCGGCTGATTTTAGGTGAATATTTTAAAGTCTCAAAACTCGACACAAGAATTTCCAAGTGAAACCAGTCAATGTTACCCTATGGAAGGAAATTCAATTCGCCGTTAAGCTACTTTAACGTTACTTTTGCAATCCAGTGCTGGACTCCTAGATTCAGCACTGGGACATTTACTTAAAACAGGTAAGTAAATACGTTTTTGTAGTTTGTACGATTTTTAAGGAATATTCTTAGTTTTCAAAAGTCATGAGTTATCGGTTTTGAGGTAAGTAATTGGTCTTTTGAGTTAGGGTTCTGGGGTTAGACTCAGGGGTCTCCCAGGGTCAGTGATGCACTGTTGTTGCACCCTCAGCGGCACTAGGGCGGCCGGGTGCAGAGTGTTGAGGCCCAATGTTATCCTATGGAGGATAGGGGGACTCCGGTTGGTGGCTGCTGGCAAGCAGGCCACTGGGTTGTGGGAGCAAAGCTCCTAGGGTTAAGCTCAGGGCACGTGGGGGACCAAGTTAGCACAGAAGGGGCACCCTCAGCGGCACTAGGGCGGCCGGGTGCAGGGTGCTGTTTTGAGGTCGGGTGCCCTGTTGATTTCAATGGAGATTTTCGGTTTTGGTTTTCAGCTGCAGGCTCGGTCCAGGAAGACTTCCAGGAGGAACCAACAGCTGGGCAGGTAAGTTGGAGGGCTCGGGGACGTAGGTGCACCTTCGGTTCCTTTCTCCAGGGCGCAGGGCGGCTGGATGCAGGGGTGTCTTTTGAGGTCGGATTTCACCTTACCGGGCCACTCGCGGTTGAGGGGGGGTCTCCGTGCAGAGGCTGCAGGCGACGTCGGGGAGTCCTGGAGGGGTCAACCCACGGTGGACTCAGACTCTGGAGAGCTGGGGGACCCCGCTGGGACCGGTGGGCCACTTGAACTCGGGCTGTAGGCGACGGGTGCAGTGGTGGTTCCAGGCGTCGGGTTTCTTTGTCCTCAGCAGGCTCGGAGTCTTTGTTTGATGTTTCTTTTGAACAGAGCTGCTGTTCACAGGAGATCCGGTCTTTGTTGAAGGCAGTCAGTCCTCCCCGGGTTTCTGGAGGTCGCTGGCTGCAGGACAAGACTATTTTTGGCGCAGGATCTCTGGAAACTGCAGACGGGCCGGTAGGGCTGGGGCCAAGTCAGTTGTTCTCTGCAGTCTCCTCTGCTGGGCGTCTTCTTTCGTCCTTTTTCTTCTTAGGTTGCGGGAATCTGAGGAAGGAAGATTCAGGGTGCCCCTAAATACTAGATTTAGGGGCGTTACAGGTAGGTAAAGGGCAGGGACCAATGGGTCCCTGCCCTGGGGTGGGTACACCCCCTATCCTGCCACTCTCCTGTGGGAGGGGGGCAGGAGCCTAGTCCTGATTGGGCAGGGCTCTCCATCTTCAAGATGGCGAGAGCCCGGAGATGTGCTTCACCTCGCCTCCCCCACCTGAGGGGTGGGGTTGGCAGAGGCTGGCACACCCCCTTTCCTCCCTTGGTGTTTCCCGCCAGTCTTCCCGCCAGGATGGGGAAGAACCGGTGGGGACCAGTTGCTGAGTACAGCAAGTGGTCTGGGAAGCTCACAAAGGCGGAATGCCTTTGAAGCTTCCCCCTGCCCATCCTGGGGGAGGAGGCCTAGCACCTCGCCCAGGACGTGCATTGTTGCAGGCCCGGGAGAGCGGATGGCTCTCTACCCAGGGGTCCAGCAACATGTCTGCTGTGTGGCAGCCTAGGCAGCCCCTCAGACAAGACGTGGATTGTAGGTTAGGTTCAGGGGGCAACTCTAAGTTGCCCTCTGTCGGGCATTTTACAGTAAATCCCACACTGGCATCAGTGTGGGTTTACTGTGCTGAGAAGTTTGATACCAAACTTCTCAGTCTTCAGTGCAGCCATCATGGTGCTGTGGAGTTCGTGCTGACGACCTCCCAGCACCATATACTCGGAATGGCAGCACTGCACTTACAGTGCCCAGGAATGGACCTGGGTACTGTAGGGGCACAGGACTCATGCACCTGTACCCTCACCACTGGCATAGGGCACCCAGCTAGAGGGGTGACTGAGGTATGCCAGGGCAGTGTGTTTGTGGGCATGGCACACAGGGATGTGTGCCATGTCGACTCTCTGTTTTGTTCTCAGCCAAGACACTCAGCCTGCAAGGGCAGTGTGTGTGTGTCAGGGTACAGGGCCTCTAAGGGTGGCACAATAAGTGCTGCAGCCCTTAGGGGTCTTCTCTGGTCACAGTGCCCTGGGTACCTAGGGTACCATTTACCAGGGGCTTACCTGTGGCCAGAGATGCCAATTGGGTTTAGGCTTTAGTACAGTTTTTAGGGAAGGAACACAGGCCCTGGGTACCTGATTGGCAGGGACCCAGGGCACACCAAGGAAAAGTGCATCAGTTATCAGGCAAAAAGTGGGGGGGTTACTGCAACAGAAACCCACTTTCCTACAGGTACAGGCCCTGGGTTGGAGGACCAGGTTCAGGGTGTCCCCCCTGACCTGGGGGAAGGGGCAACTGCTAACAGTGCCACTACCAGTTTGTCTTCTGGGGGTGCCGCTCCAGGTGGGAGGGTACAGTGCCCCAGGGAGGAGGAACGGGTGTGGGAGAGCCTACCCCAGTCCCTTGTTCAGCCTCAGGGTACAGACCCTGGGCTGGTGTACCAGTTGCAGGATAGCACCCCTGAACTGGTGGGTGAATTGTGCAGAACGCCTGCCACAGGTGGCCTGACAATTCTGGAGTTGAGGGGGACTGCTCCCGGTGGGGGGATGCAGTGCCCCAGGGAGGAGGACCGGGTGTGGGAGAGCCTACCCCAGTCCCTTGTTCAGCCTCAGGGTACAGACACTGGGCTGGTGTACCAGTTGCAGGATAGCACCCCTGAACTGGTGGGTGAATTGTGCAGAACGCCTGCCACAGGTGGCCTGACAATTCTGGAGTTGAGGGGGACTGCTCCCGGTGGGGGGATGCAGTGCCCCAGGGAGGAGGACAGGGTGTGGGAGAGGCCACCCCAGTCCTGTGTCCAGCCTCAGGGTACAGACCCTAGGCTGGTGTACCAGTTGCAGGATAGCACCCCTGAACTGGTGGGCAAATTGTGCAAGGCACCTGCCACAGGTGCCCTGACAATTCTGGAAGGGGGTACCGTTCCAGGTGGGAGGGTACGGAGCCCCTGGGAGGAAGACCGGGGGTGGGAAAGCCTACCGCAGTCTCCTGTCCAGCTGCCGGGTACAGACCCTAAGCTGGTGGGTCAGTGCCAGGATGTCATCCCTGGCCGGACAAGAGGGAGAGTGGACAAAGGGTGCCAGGCACCTGGGGCTACCGCACCCCACTCTCTGATACCACAGAGGTTAGAGAGCCCTGAGAGGCATAAGGCCTGGGTCTCCCCACTGACAACTGTCGGTAGCCACTGTGGCTTACTGTCCTGGTGGATAGAGTTGCCCCTGGGAGGGGGACAGGAGTCACACCCCGGGGGTGGACTGGGCCACACCACTGTGTTGGCCATGTGGGCACTGTCGGCCTGTTGGGACACATCTGTGAGCAAAGTAAGTTTAGGCGCTGCACAGATGGGGTTCACAGGTGAAGAGAAGGGTACCCCATGGGTCAGCTTAGTGGGCCCTGAGAGTGAGGACAGAGGGATCCAACTGGGTTTGGAAAGGCGTAGAACCAGAACGTGCCCCCGCTGTTGTGGGCCAGGTCTATGTTCTATCGCCCCAAGCAGGGAAGTCCATCAAGGGATTGATTAGTCTACCCTGGCTTTAGGCTGGGAGGGGGTTGTGTTAGACTTGGCTTTTTCAGCGGGTTTACCCCCAGACTTTTTGCTTTTTGGCCTCCTGCTTTTGACCCTGTGTGTGTTGGTTTTAGGACTCTGGGCACTTTACCACTGCTAATCAGTGCTAAAGTGCATATGCTCTCTGTGTAAATTGTGTTATGGATGGGTGTTTCCATGATTGGATATTTGATTTACCTGCTAGCCCCTAGTAAAGTGCACTGCGTGTGCCAGGGCTGGTGAATCAAATGCTACTCAGGGGCCTGCAGCACTGGTTGTGCCACCCCCGTGAGTAGCCCTGAAAACGGTAACTCAGACCTGCCATTGCAGAAGTCTGCGCGCAGTTTGTAACTGCCATGTCGACTTGGCCAGTGCACACACTGGCCGGTCCCTAACCTTCCCTTTTCTTACATGTCAGACACCCCTCAGGTAGGCCAAAGGTACCCCTGTGGGCAGGGTGCAGTGTATGTGAAAGGTGGGACATGCCCTGGTGTGTGTAGCATGTCCTGATAGTGAATTACAGCCAATTTCGTTTTTCACTATTGCAAGGCTACCAGTTCCCCATAGGATAGAATGGGAGGTTTGTTTATAACATCTTATAAACATAACTGGCCCAGGGAATTCGGTAAGAAAATAGAATTTAGTATGCCTGAACTCAGAATCTAAAGATGCATCTTTTAGTGAAGGTGATTTTTACATTCTGTGTTTGAAAATACCACTTTTAGAAAGTAGGTATTTTCTTGCTCAGTCATCCCGTGTGCCTCTGCTGGAATGTGGATTGCTTGTCTGGGTTTTGGATGACAGAAGGCTGGGGGACCAGGAGGGGCGCCAGATGGTCTAGGTAGGTCAGGAAAGGGCTGAAGAGACCTGGGTTACGATGGGGGAAGGGGGAGGAGATTTCCTTGCACCTCAAAGGGCCTGCTCTGCCTCTGACAAATGCCGTCTCCACCTCCTGCCAGGAATTCACACCAGAGAAGGCAGAACTGGTCCTGACCGGGCACAGGCCCTCTCTGCCTAAGAGATCAAAGGATTTTTGGACATAAATGCTGGGTCCCAGACCCCTGAACTTTAGAACTCATCTGGACAAGAAGACTGCCAAGAAGAAGAGCCAGAGAATCTGCAAAAAGGAACGACTGCTTTGCTGGGTGCTTTGCTGGGCTGACCTGCAGTGGCTGCTTTTGTCTTGGGCAGTGAAAGGCCTGGACTGGACTTTCTGCAACCTAAATTTGTGAGTCTCTCCAAGGGCTTGAGGTAGAGCTTGCCCCTGTTCACGAAGTCTCAGGAACAGCAAAGACTTCAAGTTCTTCGACCCGCAGCACTGGGGACTGTGTGTTTTGTGCTGCAACCCGAAGAACACCAACTCGACGACGTCTACGACGCCACTGCCGACTCCGTGTCCTGAAGGCAACGCAGAGGGCAACGCCGCACCGCAACCCTGGTCTCACCGACGATGCCTGTTGACGCTGCCACCGAGCCGCTGCTTGCACCGCGACCTGTGGGCACCGCGCTTCGCACCGCCTCGCTTCACACCGAAGCTTTGGCACCGCAGAGGGCACCGCCGCAATGCCGCACAGCGACCCTGGTCTCACCGACGATGCCTGTTGACGCCGCCACCGAGCTGCTGCTCGCACCGCGACCTGTGGGCACCGCACTCCGCACCGCCTGGCTTCACGAGGACGCCTTGGCCTGCCTGACGCCGCCACTTCCCGCCAAGATCGACGCCGCTGCTTGCACCGTGGTTCGGGGGCACCACTCGTAAGTTACACGACGCTCCGCCCTCATCCCACACCGCAGCCATGGCCTACCGACGCCGGCGCCATCGACTCCAGTTCGTCAGCCGACGACAGCGCTTCAGCAACGACGACGCCGCTGCTTGCACCGTGATCTGCCAGCACCGTGATGAGCACCGCCTTCTTCTCGCACCGCGACCCTGGTCTCACCGACGACGCCATCTGACGCCACCACTGAGCCGCTGCTCGCACCGCGACCTGAGGGCACCGCACCGCTGCACTTCGCACCGCAGCACCCGACGCCTGCCGACGCCAGCGCTCCTGACTCCATCAGAGAGGAGATCGACCTGCAACGCGTGTGACTTCGAGGGCCCCATCGCCCTGCATCTCTGAAAGGTACTGTTTGCGGGTCTTCCCGACACCGTAGCTGGCCTGCAACCCCGCGGTCAGCCAGAACTGTTTTGGATTTGTGTGTTCACGACGCCGTGGTAGCCCGGACGGCGCTATCCACACAAGGAACTCTTTTTAATCCGCGTATTTTTGAATTGTGAACTTTTAGGGTTAGTATTGTGGTTCTTTATCGTTTTTGTTCTTGTTTTAATTATATAAAAATATTGGATATTTTTCTAAACTGGTGTGGTGTCCTTTTGTAGTGCGTACACTGTATTACTGTTGGTTATGTGCAAATGCTTTACACACTGCCTCTAAGATAAGCCTGACTGCTCGTGCCAAGCTACCAAGGGGGTGAGCAGGGGTTATTTTAGGAGTGTAACTCCCTTATCCTGACTAGGGTGGTGGTTTTTGCCTGGCTTTGGCCCACGCCCAAGCCTACCAAAAATCCCATTTCTAACATGACTTGTGTAATGTTACCTGCTGTATTATATGTAGACAGAAGCAGCAAAATACCAGTCTAAGCGCGTATTTTTAGGTTGCGTATTTTGAAGCCACGCCCTTATTTACATCGGCCACGCCCCTTTGGAGACCCCCTAGTTTTTTAATTCCACTTAAAGCCCAGGCTCTAGCACTCTCAAGTTTCAAATATGGCGGTGTGATTATTTTCAAAAGAAACACAACAGGTGTCTAGTCCAGGCCGAGGTCATGAGAACTAGTGAAACGACCTTCAAATAGTAATGGAAACATTTCCGCTGAGGAGTTAGGCTTTGTTTTCTCGCTTGCGGGGCTAAGATTTGGGCGAAGATCAGCATCTGAAATGTGCACTTCCTGTGGGCCAGAAACCATGGCTGAAGCAAGTGACATTGACACTCGTGCATTTTTTCATATCCCATGTCACGTGCAACAAATGAGCTGCTGTCGCGATGCGCGTGACTCACGTCACATATGGAGGTCTTCCATGGGCTGGCTGCAGAGAAGAGGCCTTGGGAAGGCGTGTGGGTGACTATCTGTGTGTTGCAGGTCAGTGGGATGTCATTCGCTGATCCTCTCGGCCTTCCACTGTATAGTGATAATCAGCAGCGGGGCTACCACGCACGTGGCCCTGAATGGTTGCTTGCAGTGGTAAAGGTATATTTAAGGTATAAAGTGGTTATGATGCATCATGTTTTGTCTGCATTGAAAGCAGCTTTGACAGAGTTGCTGCCAACATGGCTTCTGCTCTTTGCTCTTTTCAAGTGCCTGGGTTTGGGGAGGGACGTGGGAGGGGTGGAGGGGTGGATGAGCGGGGTGGAGTTGGACTGGTAGGATGTGATGATTAAAAACCTATGAAGGAGGGCCTTCAGGATAGTGACAGGTGGGAGAGAGTTGCAGGACTTCAGGTATACTTTGTTTAGCAAGGGTACCTGCATTGGCGCTCGGCTGCAGATTGTGTGCCAACGCTGGCTGAAACGACAGGAATGCACCATATCTTGTAAATAAGGTTCCTTCCTGTCCTATAGAATTGGCGTAGGGCAGCACAGCAAAACGACTTGTGGCGCTGCCCTACACCAGGTCATAGTAAATGAAGCCCATACTTTCTACGAGGTCTAGAAAGACCATACTGCGGCATCCTCTTTGGCCAAACATTTGTGCTGCTGTAGCTCTAGCTGGAGGCTGAGGAGATGCCAGATTTGTAGCACGAGGCTTATACAGTCATTACACCAAAACCCATGTCTGTGTTCCTCAAGAAACTCTACTATAAAGTATTGTGGGAGGAAAAAGTATTGAGGCATAAATATCGAGGACCGAAACTTCATGAAGGTAAGTATAGGTTTAGTAATTTGACTACATAGATATATTTGCAGACCTCTGTACTGGGGTGAATGTATGACATTGTTCTGCATTCTGTCCGTCAATAATTTTTGCATTTGTCACCCCGAGTGGGACGGGTATGCCCAGACGTGGGTCCCGTGCTCTCCATGCCACTGGAGTCAAGCTATCCTGGCTGATGAGGGGTGAAACCCCGAAACCGGTCCTAGGATGCTTGTTTCCAGTCCAGGGAGGACCTGGCCTGGCAGTTCGGGCTGGACTGTTCCCATTGGGTGCAGGGTCAAGACTGATTTGCATATGGCTGGGTCCAAACTGGAAGGGCATGGTGAACAAAAAAACGATGGATTTAGGCCCAGATCTATGTACTGAGGTGAATGTATGACATTGTTCTGCATTCTGTCCATCAATTGTTCTTTTTGCATTTGTCACCCCGAGTGGGACGGGTATGCCCCGACGTGGGTCCCGTGCTCTCCATGCCACTGGAGTCAAGCTATCCTGGCTGATGAGGGCTGAAAGCCCGAAACCGGTCCTAGGATTCTTGTTTCCAGTCCAGGGAGGACCTGGCCTGGCAGTTCGGGCTGGACTGTTCCCATTGGGCGCAGGGTCAAGACTGATTTGCATATGGCTGGGTCCAAACTGGAATGGCATGGTGAGCAAAAAAACGATGGAATTAGGCCCAGATCTCTGTACTGGGGTGAATGTATGACATTGTTCTACATTCGGTCCATCAATTGTTGTTTTTGCTGTTGTCACCCCGAGTGGGGCGGGTATGCCCAGACGTGGGTCCTGTGCTCTCCATGCCACTGGAGTCAAGCTATCCTGGCTGATGAAAGGTGAAACCCCGAAACCAGTCCTAGGATGATTGTTTCCAGTCCAGGGAGGACCTGGCCTGGCAGTTCGGGCTGGACTGTTCCCATTGGGTGCAGGGTCAAGGCTGATTTGCATATGGCTCGGATCAAACTGGAATGGCATGGGGAGCAAAAAAATGATGGATTTAGGCCCAGATCTCTGTACTGGGGTGAATGTACAACATTGTTCTGCATTCTGTCCATCAATTTTTCTTTTTTCATATATATATGTATATATACAGATAGATAGATAGATGTGTGTGTGTGTGTTTTCAAGGTATGTAGATGGGGAGTTAAGAATAGTACGTCCCTATTTACCTCTCTGCACTTTCCTTCATAATATTTTAGTCCTCAGTATTAAGTTACGGTCTCGATATTTTGTCCCCACCATATTTTTCTTCCTTTAAAAATTCTGACCGATAAGCCCCATCTATATTTTTATCGTGTGAATGCTCCCCCCCCTTGTTTACCCTCTTTATAACCTGATCCCATGGGTCCTTGTTCTTGTTGTGTATCACACAGTTGTGTGCAATTCAAATCTGTCTTTTCTCAGGGCCATGTGGTTACAGCAAGGGTGCAGCAAGTTCAGCTAGTTCTGCAGGGTCCTATTGAGTATCACAAAATGGAACTCAAAAGATGGATTCCACACTGGGATATTATGCTCCCATCCGTCTTTGTCCTGCAGCAACTTCAGAAACTTACAGCAAATGTTTTATCTCCCTTTATAACTCGCCACTCGCTGCTTGGTACTCAGTGATTTCAACATCTAGCCTGATGTCAATCAATCAATCACGGCATTTATAGAGCGCGCTACTCACCCGGGAGGGTCTCAAGGCGCTGGGGGAGGGGGTAAGTTACTGCTCGAACAGCCAGGTCTTGAGCTGCTTCCTGAAGGAGAGATGGTCCTGGGTTCGCCGAAGGTGAGTGGGGAGGGAGTTCCAGGTCTTGGCTCCAATCTTGATTCTGCTCTTCATATTGAATTACTCCTTCGCCTCAACCCTACTCAAATGTTTAAGGGGCCCACCCAACAGGCCGGCCACCTTCTGGACATAGGGCTTCATTTAGGGCCTGATTCACAAAGGTAAACTTAGACCAAACGCCTAAGTTTACAACTTTGGGTATTCACAAAGGGCACGAGTACTATCTTTATGTCCACACTCGGGCGCAGATGCGGACATAAAGATATCACTGATCTTCCTTAGCGCTAAGACACCTCTCCAGGTATTTGCACGCTGTACAAATCTTCAAAATAAATAGACGGTGGAGGCCAGATACATGACCTGAACAGCTGCCCTCATCAAACTCTCTAATGAGTTATCATGCAAGTGGTTGGGCGGCTCCTTTTGTCGATGGCTGTCCAGCTGGAAATTGCCCTGATCTAAGCGCTGCTACCAGTCTTGGTTAGCCAAGAGGCAGTGAATCACAATTGCTGAGAGAGATTTGTGTTTTCCCTAATCTGGTGGCCACCTATTGCTCTCTGTGCTCAGGCTATTTTTTAATTGCTGTTCAGTATCCAACCAAAACATTTATGTCTATGAGCCTCCTTCTGGATCATGTTTGTAGTCTTTGTGGGAATTGATTGACAAAATCTGTGTCATATAATTTAAGTGCACAAAGCCCTTCAGTTGAATACTGTCACAGGAATGCTGGAACCAGGGCCGGACTGGGAACCGAAACTGGCCCTGGCAAACTGCTCGGCCAGCCCCCCTGGAGGGCAGGGGGTTGTGGCCGAGCTGTTTACTAGGGCTTGTTTCAGCCGATTTTGTTACAGGGGGCCGATATTGCCGGCCCCCGGTAACAAAAACGGCCCTTGCGGCCCACCGGGGAAATGCCCGGTGCCCGCTATGGCCAGTCCGGCCCTGGCTGGAACTGGATGGGTGTTTGGACAAAATATCAGAGAAAAAAATATAGTTGGGACAAAATATTGTGTCAAGAATATCGAGGACAAGAATATTGTGAAGGTAAGTTTCTACAGATAAGTAAAGTTTTACTACATATAACTCCACATATATGTACCTTAACGAAATATATATCTTCAAGGTTCATAGATGTGGAGTTAGGAACAGTTAATCTATGCTTACCAATTTGCACTTACCTTCTCGATATTTTGATCCTCGATATTTTTGACATGATATTCTGTCTACACGATATTTCTGTTTCCGATATTCTGTCGGTGAGCCGATCATTTTCCACATATCACATTCCCGTGCATCTCGAGGAAAGAATAAGCACTGTGGCAAATGTGCTGTCTGTCTTGATTCTGTTGCTTGACTTGTGTTCAAAAATGTTTTTTTGATCGAATGAAAACTGTAACTTCAACACTCTACTCAAGTTGAGAGTTTGACCCGCGTCACACAGGTACCGCAGCAAAGAGTATAAAGAAAAGTCAATGGAAATTATTTCCACGTTTAAGGACCCAGCACTTGCTCTCATTCTAAAAGTCCAATTCGTTTGGGTCTTACAAGGATTTAGGGAAACGCTGCAACTGCAACTCAAGATCTTGGGGTCCAGTGCTATCTATTATAGGGTATGGAGTTCATCCAGGCAGCGCATCGTATCACGTGACGGCAGTCGCGGCCGGCATGACTCGTGGGTGGGGGGGTCAAATCAGGTGAAGATCAAGGGGTCCCCCGGCCGGAGGCGCAAGGAGGGGGGGGGTTAATTTAAAAAGAAAAAAATCTAAACTTACCTTCGCCTCCGGTCCCGCGTCATGTCTCCTCTCTCTGCTCCTCACAGGAAGCAGGCAGCCTCCCTCTCCTCCCCTAAGCTAATCACAACGCTGCAATGGCAGCATTGTGATTGGCAGGGACGCCGACCACACAGGCGTCTATGGGGAGGCCGTTTTCTCCATGCGGGCTGCATGCAGCCCACATGGAGAAAACAAGAGAGTGTGTATGACTGTTTTGGTCGGACCCTGGGGCCGACTAAACAGTCGGCGCCCACAACCAGTCGCGACTTGCAATACTCGCGGGTGGGGGGCAGGGTGGGGGTCACGTGGGGGATCAAATGAAATTTTTTTTTTAAATGTACCTGACCGGGACCCGCGCCGCCTCTGCTCCTGGGCCGGGTCCCGCATTTGGCGTTTTCCTGCTCCTGAACAGGAACAGGAATGCTCCCTCCCCTCCCGTAAGCCAATCACAATGCTGCAATGGCAGTGTTGTGATTGGTGTGGACAGCGCCCAGCCGGGCGGCTGTAGGGAGGCCATTTTCTCTATGTAGGCTGCATGCAGCCTACATAGAGAAAATGTAGAGTGCGCATGACTGGTTTTCAGGGTACTCAGACTGGTGCAAGCCACTCCCCCCCCGACCCGCCCTCCCGCCCGCTCTCAACCAGGCACACCCTGCTTTCTGCTTCTCGCAGTGCGAGAAGCAGAAACATAAAATGGTATTTAAAATACCATTTTATGTTTCTGCTTCTCGCAGTGCGAGAAAGCAGTGGGGCGACGCTCCTCCACCCTAATGGAGGAGCCGCCCCTGCCCACAACAGTGGGCAAGCCACTCCTCACCTGCCTGAAGCAGGACCGCCCACCCACTCGCCCCCAACCAAACCCATCTGCTTTCTCGCAGTGCAAAAAGCAGAAACATAAAATGGTATTCATAATACCATTTTATGTTTCTGCTTCTCGCACTGCAAGAAAGCAGTGGGGCAACGCTCCTCCGCCCACGTGGAGGAGCCGCCCCTGCGTGACGGGATGAAACAAACATCTTGGGGTCCGGAGACACGTCACAAGAGGTGAATACAAGAAGCCAAGTACGTGAGCATCGGTGCGAGCTGAAGGGAATAGCTTCAGACTTGTAAGCATGTCCTCCTGGGGTCCTCAAAGAATTGGGCAAATGTCCCAGATCAGTATTTTAAGGAAGGGTGGAGGTCCCTGGAGTTCCCCATTTAAAGAGACAATGAATGTTGCAGTTAGAGCTTCCCTGGAGGAAGGTCCATTCTCCTGGATTGCGCTCTACCCCATGTTTGCAGGATCATCTGTTATTGTAGCTCATACAGTGTGGTTCCATGTGTGTCTTTCTCGGATTTGCTTATGACACAATTTAGTTCTACTTCTGGCTTTCCTGGCAATGCTTATGACACAGTGTGCTTCCATGTTTGGCCGCCTTGGTAACGCTGATAACTTTATGGAGGGGGCTTTCTGATCGGTGGTGTGATTATCTTGTGTTTCTCTCCACAGAGGGACAGACATTCCAGCCCGGGATCAGCTGTGCATGGTTCCTATTCAGTGTCCAATCAGAGATCGTCCTCCAGCACAGGGTAAGCTTTCATTGGATGTTAACCCTACGTCGTCATTCGTGAACAGCGTGACGTTTGTAATACGAGAGTTTCAGAAAATCAGGACGTGGTTGTAACTATTATCTAATGCCGTCGTTAATGTGTGAAGCGCTTGTTGTAACACAGAGATATGACTGCACAGCAGTAGATAGAAACTTAAATTAAAATCCAAGGAATATTCACAAAATACATATATTGTCTACAATTAGAGTTCCAAGCAGCCATATGTTGCTTCAGAAGAGTATGACAGTAGCACTCGCTGTCTGTCCCTTTAATCCATTCCACATTCTTCCAAATCACACACTCGGTTATGTTTCCAAAAATAGTAATAAAGCTATATGTGTAAGAGAATTTGTTGTATCCTAGTTAATTGTATCTAGATCCAAGAAAC
This sequence comes from Calotriton arnoldi, assembly GCA_963921515.1. NCBI lineage: Eukaryota > Metazoa > Chordata > Amphibia > Caudata > Salamandridae > Calotriton > Calotriton arnoldi. The sequence goes on from CAWUFW010003111.1 coordinate 1,167,551, forward strand.
ATTGATAAGTTGGACAGTAAACACTTCTTCTCTGTATGCTAATTGTACCCTAACTTCAAGACAAAAGTCCATCTCTTTAGACTCTTTTAATACTGACACCATGTTTGTAGAGTAAAGCACTTCCTTAGCAGCTGAGAAACAGATTGGAGGACCCCTTGCCACAACCACCCATGTACTCAAAGTGACTGGAAGACAGATACCCTGGGCCCCCATGAGTACCTCTCATGCACCCCAAGTGTCGGGAAAAGAGATATCCCATACCCAGCTAGGAATCTTCTCGTGCCCCCTGAGTGTCTGAAAGAGAAATTCCCAGGCCCAACTAGAAAGAGCTTCCCATGAGTTGGGATGTCTGGGACCTTGCTGCCCCTGATGCTCCTGCTTGTTACTGTTGCACTAAACGGAGTTCGTTCTGTCCCAGTCCTTCTTGGCACTTATGGTCATTCGAGTGGTCGCGTGGAGGGAAATCAGAGCAGCCATAGGGCAGAGAACGGCCTGGAGGGATAGGCCCTGTGGTAACTTGTGTCAGAAATGTACCATTCACCAGACTGCACAGGAAACGGAAGCAGAATTAGAGCAGCAGCACCGCCCAGATAACAAGCCACCTTGTGCTTCAGCCAGCACCTCAATCTTAATCCCCAAAGTTTCACCTCTGCCTAGGTTATTCCTTGGCTTCTTGCATTGTTCCACTTGTCTTTAATCCCACACCCTTGGTATCCACTTGATTGTTCCTTTTAAAGTATTTGTGGTGACGTACTTGGACAGCGGAGGCTCCTCCGCTAAGGCGGAGGAGCGTTGCCCCACTGCTTTAAGACCAGTGCAGAGGAAAAATAAAATGATAATAATGGAATATTATTATCATTTTATTTTTCCGTTCCTAGGTGCGGGGAGGGGCGGGGCTGGCCAGAGCAGGGGCTGGGGGGGAGGGGCGGGGCTGGCCAGAGCAGGGGCAGGGGGAGGAGTGGTGAGCACACTCTAAAGTGCCCATGACGGTTGGTCTGCCGTCTTGGGCCGGCCAAACAGTCATACGCACTTTCCATGCTCCCCACCAAGCTGCATTACACAGCCTTATGGGGAACATGCACAGGCTCCCTGTCCCCGTCTGAGCGCTGAACCACGGAGTTTAGACCAATCACAACGCTGCACTGCAGCATTGTGATTGGCTTGGGGAACTAATCACAACGCTGCAACGCAGCGTTGTGATTGGCTTAGGGAGTCCGGGTGCTTCCTGCAACGGAGGAGAGGCGGTAGAGAGGCAGCGGCTGGCGACGCGACGCGACTGGCAGGTACGTTTTCTTTATTTTTTTATTTTCTACCCCCCACCCCCGACCACCACCGTGCCCTACCAGCTGCCGCTGTATTTGGACGAGATCACTCTTCAGTGTCCCCCGGCATCCTTTACTACCAGTGGCGTAACAAAACTTTAGAGGGGTCCCCCTGCAAAGTGCATGAAGGGCCCCTCCCCATGCTCTGGACCCAGTAAGGAGCTCTTAGGCCCGCCTGTGCACAGTGCCGGAGGGGGCCTCCTGGAACTCGGGGGCCCCACCGCACCGCGGGGGCTATTGTTACACCACTGTTTACTACATTACTGAGAATAACAACATCCTAAACCTTGGGCAGCATAAGCCCATTCATCTGTAGAATTATCTCCCCCTGTTGTCTGCTACTCACATACACAACAGCAAACAGGGCAACCCAGTATCACCCAGGAGTATGGGTATTACATGAACAAAAGAGCAGTCACTATCAGGGGAGTCAATCAATCAATCAATCAAATAACTTTATTCGCATTTAGAAAATGCATAAAAGTACAAATAATTATCATAATACAAATTGATCGGAAGATATTTTAAGACATTTAAAAACTTTCATTTTCTATATTTGCCTATTAAAAATAGCATAGTTTAAGTGCATCCGCATTTCTAAGACTAGCTGCTATATATCATAAGAGGAATATTTGCACTAATCAACGTGTAATTATATCACCATCACGTAGACAATTCATTTTTCTTTTACAGATTCAATTTAACATGTTAGCTAACTAGCAGCAATTTAATAAAAAACAATATTAACAATTGATGATGATTGGTAAAAATAATTACATAAAACAACACCCCTATTTGAAGATCTTCTCCTAGTCCGAAAAGCGGAATATAAAACGTTTGCTAATGTAAAACAAATATAGGGTATTTCCAAAGAGTAAAAAATTAAAATAACCCAATATTTCATGATATCTAAAAACATACTAACAAATCATGTCTCAATATCATTAGCCACTCTTGTAGATCTAGATTTAAGGGCCGTTCTTAAAAAGTTTACCACACAGGACAAGGTTAAAACATCTGCGGAAAGTTTTAAAAAGAGCAATGCCACGCGTGCCTGTCTGATACCAGTAGTCTGTAATAAAGACTTCAAAAACCTTTTTCTAGGGAAGTCATAAAATGAACAATTAAAAAGGAAGTGGAGGGTATCCTGCGGAGACACATTGTCGCAGCCGCAGGGCCCTCTCTCCCCAGGCTTTACTCTAAAGCCTGCTGGAACCGCTAAAATATGGTGGATAAAATTAAATCTAAAGCGTGTGATTAAAAATCTATCGTGGGCATTTGTCATGATAGTTAAATATGGTTCTATTTTCAAGGAGGTTTTAATTAAAACATGTTCTCTTACTGTGGGTTTAACCAACTCGTTGCTCTCACGTTGCGCCATACTAAACTTGAAAAACAACTCTTTGACAGCTGCCTTGTCCTTCTGTCTTATTATATCTGGGTCATCGAACAGTGCCTGCCGTCCCATTTTTTGTAGGCAATCCCGCACATATTTTAACCATGGGATCTTCATTACGTTAGCCAGGGACAGGCAATCCTGAACAACAAGCCTTGTCAGGCCTATCTCTTCATTTAACCAGACCTTTAACCAGTGAATTATGGGTCTAACAGCCACTAAATCTGAGATATAACTAGCTCCCAATTCTTCATGTGCAATAAATGCTGGGGTGCTATGGGGAACCCTTAATAGGCGCCTCATATATTTGTTTTCTTCCGTTTGTAGGCTATTAATTTTCACAAAGCCCCAAACCTCACTACCATACAACACCTTGGCACAGCAGATTGAGTTGTACAATTTCAAAATCACGTCCGGGGTCCACAGCCCAAGCCTGCTTGCAAAGTTCGCGATTGAACCTGTGGATCTAATTAAAGACAGAGATTTCTCTTCTAATAACTGTTTAAAGTTAAGCTTCCCATCAAATAATATGCCCAAATAAGCAAAAACGGGGACTTTACCTAAGACATGTGAGCCAATAGTATATTTAAATGATTTGGCTGGCTTTTTCCCCATCTCCATTACATATGATTTGGTGAGATTGGGGCCATCTCGAGTTTTTCCATAAATTCTACAAAACCATTAATTAAAAGTTGTAGACCATGAGGGGTGCGTGCCAATAACACCGCGTCGTCTGCATATAATAAAACCGGCACAGTTCTTTCTCCTATTCGTGGTACATCTGCCCTAATATCCCGCAGTGCCGCATCCAGGCCATTAATGTATAAAGTAAATAAGAAGGGGGCCAGAATGCATCCCTGTCTGACACCACTTGAACATCCAAACCGATCCGTTACTTTTCCCTCCTGGGTATACCTTACTGCAGCCGTGGTGTGATTATGCAGTGATTGGAGTATATTTATTAGTTCTAAATCCACCCCCTGATTAGCCATTACTCGCCACAACTTATTCCGGTTCACGCGGTCAAAAGCCGCCGATAAATCCATAAAAGCCAAATAAAAAACCTCCCTTTTAACAGCGTATATTTAGCAGAAATAAGATAAAGATTAAGACACTGGTCCACAGTTGATTTCCTGGGCGGAATCCGTATTGAACATCAGTGATTATATTAGCAGACTCGGCCCACTCCATTAGTCTATTTAAAATTACCCGCCCCAAGACCTTGGCTGATACATCTATCAAAGATATTGGTCGGTAACAATGCGGGCTATCCCGATTACCCTTTTTAAAAATCGGTACTATAATCGCCGAAGACCAAGATGTAGGCATTGAAACACTTATTGCCGCATTTAAGACCCTTGTTAATAAAGGTGCCCAGACCTGTACATTCGATCTAAAAGGTCGGGTGGAATCCCATCTGGGCCTGGGGCCTTATTTCGCATCAGCCCTTCAATACCAACAGTGACTTCCTCCAACGAAAAAATAACAGAGGTAGCCCTTGTGGGTATGGTTGACAACCATGCTTCTGCCTGACCAGACGAGTGGTTATATAGGCCCTGAAAGTATTCCTGCCATTGTTCCGGGAGTATATTACCACTTAGCCCTGGTTTATTTGGGTCCGCAAAACAGGGACTATTTATAACCCTCCAAAACCGTTCTGGGTCTTTCTGCTCTGCGGCTTCAAGGAGTTCCTCCCACGCTATCCGCTGCAATTGACCTCTACGTTGTTTTAACACTGACTTATAACTTGCGCGACACGCCATCACCCTCTCTCTATCCCTAGGGGACTGCTTGAGAGCATCCTTCAAGTTCCTAAGGGTAAGAGAACAATGGTGGCTAAACCATCTTGGGGAATCCCCCCTATGCCTACGTGGGTGTGTCTTAAGTAATTTAGTGACAAGGACAGCGATATTTGTGAAAGCCTTGATCAAGTCGGCCCCTTCCACCTCTGGGTCCAAGCAATTCATGATATCTTTAGCTCCTTGACCAAATAGAGCCGCATTGAACCCTGCCTCGTTTATCTGGGCCCATCTTAATCGCCTGCCTTGATCGATCGTGGATAATAATTGATCCTCTGTCTGTCTGACCACACTCTGACTGTCTACATCAACTATTAAAATTACTGGGTTATGATCGCTAAATACACTGTGTAAAATATTGAATTTCCTAACAGATCTTTTCATTGCCTGTGAAATCAAAATATAATCAATAACTGAATGACACCCTCTTCCCTTAAAAGTGGGGTCCAACAGGGAGCCTTCCACAATATCGGCCATATCCAACGTGTGTGATAACCCGTGTGTGTGTAAAAGGCACGTCAGCTCCCTCCCCATCCGGGTGTGTTCCATATGCATACCCTTACTTAATGCACATGACGACCACACACCATGAGCCACCCTTAAATCCGGGCATGGATGACAATTAAAATCGCCTGCTACTATCATGTACGTTGCGCCATGCCCGCTCCTGGTGAGACGGTCCAGCCAACCATCTAATTCATGTATACTATTTAAGCCCTGTGGTGTACATTGTATGGCATTATAAAAATTCAAAATAGTTACCCTACATCCCTTGGCTATGAGTCTAACCCCTTGTACATTATGTGAATCACAAGCCAAATCCTTCCACCTTCCCTGAATATTCAAATCCACAAACACAGTCAATCCCCCTTTGCTCTTCCGACTCGGGGTTTAATTGCTGGACAAAAGAAGGTTTTATATCCCTCTATAAAACACGTATTCTCCGTCGCCCAGGTTTCTTGGAGACAAATTATGTTAAAGTCCCTTACCAAGGCAAGCCAATGCATGTCCTCAAGTTTATTTGCTATACCAGCTATATTCCAGGATATGATTTTTAAAGAGCCATCATTCTTACTCCCATCAGGGTGATGCACCCGACTATCTATCCCAGGGTGAGCTATGTTGCCCTCTCCAATCTCCCTACTCTCCTCACTGGAGGTTGATTCCCTACACTCCAAAGACGGGACTGCCTCCACCTCACCAGCCCACACGGGCTTCCCTTTCTGGACGACCACTGACCCCGACGAGACAAAAGTCCCCCCACCCCTACATACAGGTAGTCAATCAATTTCATTCAGGTCACCCAGGGGGGCAAAAACATTATTTAGATGAACCGGCCTGTCCCTAATCCTCCTGATGTTAAATTGATCCTGGTTCTCCCCAACCTGATTGACCATACCTCTTGTACCTGGTCTGCCTGGTCTATAAAAAAAAGCCCAAAGTCAAGGGTTTTATACTAGTCTCCATATTAAAAAAATTAACTGCCTGAGAAAGGATTGACTGAACCAACCACGGATATCTAAAGGTGACAATCACACAGTCTCCAGAAAAACATTTCCTCAAACTACCTATCCAGTTCACCCTTCTTGCCATTAAGATATACTGAAGATCACGTGTGTTAAATTTCACAAATTTGGATAACCAATGGGCTACCTTATTAATTAATTGTGGGGTAGACTCCTCATTCGTGTTTATTTGGGCGGGTACACCTGCAAGAACAACTACATATGGACAACAGTCTGGTGGGAGATTTATTGTTGGCAGGTCAACACACTGATTCGGGGCACCTCTATTCGAGGTATGTTGACTTGACAACAATCTGTTATCACTAGTATCCCTCGAACAGGCCGCTTCCCTATCCACACCACCCTCGAGTGCCCTACTACCCTTTCCAGTCATGTCCCTGCTGCTTCCATCCCACGTATTAGAGACTACTATGTTACCATGACTATTGGGTATCTGGCTCCCCCCGCCTTGAGCATGGTGATGCTTTACCGGTTCTCCATGAGGCACAACACGTGCCTCTGCCTCAGTCTCTATCGGCGTAATGGTCCCTGGTGCCGGATTACCCCTGCCCCCTTCAGCCTGCATACCTCGTTGATGTTCCACTTGTAATGGCCGGGATATCTGTGTTGGATTTTCTTGGCCACACATGCACCCTTTTTCCTGTGTTAGTTTAATGTGACTGCTACACACTTTCTCCAGCCCTAACAGTTTCTCCTCTAGACTAATTAACTTGCTAAGTATGGGCTCAAGTAAAACAGAGAACAGGGACTCAATTCTTTTCCAGGGATCATTATCACAGTCCCCCAAGGATGATATCAGGCAGTTCAATTGGGTTGGAGCTACTCCCTGACATACCGAGGGGCCCTGTGAAGTGTTATTAATATCATGTAAACTTGACTTGAATTGTGTCTTCTTGGGCCTAGGCTTCTGTTTAGATTTTTGTTTTGATAGGGCACCACCCCTGTGCTGTTTCATTGCGGGTTCTGGGCTAGTTATTGGAATATCTATTAGCCCTGCCCTTTGACCCCCTTAGATCTAGTAATTCTGGTGCTGCCCTCATCATCACTTCCATCTACTACACTTTGGATATCGGCCACAATCAACGGTACCGGGGCCGGGACCTGGGCAAAATACAAATCCCCCTCGCCCAAAGTCCCTAGGTCGGGAACTCCAATCCGAGCATCCAAACCTTTGCTCCCCCTATCTAGCACACCCCCGTCAGCACACAACAAGCTCCTCTCGCCGCCTCCCCCCTCTGAGGTATTACACACATTTGCAGGTGATTGCGGGGCAGGTACCGGGGAAATCGCAACACTAATCCCCCCTAGCGAGGATCGTTTGCAGGCAGTCACCGAGCCCAAAGAACGTCTCCTCTCGGTGAGCTGTATTTCATGAGTCAGTAATGATTCTGCCCGTGTTAAAAAGGCGTCCAGAGTCCCCGTTAAGCCCCCCCCTTTTTTCGGCATACGCTTAGCCATACCCCCTGGATATCAACAGTACCTCAAAAAACAGTATCCCAGGGGTGTGGTGTTCGGGGGGGTGGCCCAGCCCGGACTCCTTCGGTCTCTGACGGGCGCAGACGGGCCCGCCCTTGGCCCGGGCTTCGCCCGCGCGCGTCCCGCGCTGCGTGAGGCCTGTTGACCCTTTATCGCGCCTCCGGGCGCGGAAAGCGGCGTCACGGCTGGCGCCGCCGCTTGAGCTGCTGGGGGTTGGAGTCCCCTCGCGGTGGCCGTTCCCCTCACGGCAGCGGGAGCAGGAAAGAGCTGTCGTTCGCCGTTCCCCTCACGGCTGGCGCAAAGGTGAGAGTGCTTCCCGCACTGCAGGAGGCCTGTTGACCCTTTATCGCGCCTCCGGGCGCAGAAAGCGGCGTCACGGCTGGCGCCGCCGCTTGAGCTGCTGGGGGTTGGAGTCCCTCGCGGTGGCCGTTCCCCTCACTGCAGCGGGAGCAGGAAAGAGCTGTCGTTCGCCGTTCCCCTCACGGCTGGCGCAAAGGTGAGAGTGCTTCCCGCACTGCAGGAGGCCTGTTGACCCTTTATCGCGCCTCCGGGCGCGGAAAGCGGCGTCACGGCTGGCGCCGCCGCTTGAGCTGCTGGGGGTTGGAGTCCCCTCGCGGTGGCCGTTCCCCTCACGGCAGCGGGAGCAGGAAAGAGCTGTCGTTCGCCGTTCCCCTCACGGCTGGCGCAAAGGTGAGAGTGCTTCCAGGGGAGTCATTTTACCTTGGATCAAGCCAAAACAGTAGACTTACCCCAGTAATAAATACTTTAAAATTTAAATTCTGCACATTAAAATTTATCTGGATTGCTAATGCTACAACATTAGAAAAACTAGCTAGGGGAATCAAATTGAATATAAATCACAAATAAATTGAACTTATTTAACTTAAATACAAATTAGGAAAGGCAAAAGCTTTTCCTTAAAACATTTAGAGAAGTACAAAATGAGAAAGGAGCCATGTCTAACAATAGCACATATACAAACAAATATAGCCAAGTACACAATAATTCAAAAAGACTGTGCAATCATCTTTGGAGCTTCTATATAAATATAAGACTCCTATAATTCATAAAACAATTCATTGAATAGAGGGGTCTATAGGTATCAATGTTCGGTCTCCTCAAGGTAATTCATCCACAAGGCTATCCTCAGGACAAAATCTGTACTGCTGTAAATTTATATCCGCTCATGTAGGTCAACACAGTCATAATATAGGGCTCCACGTGTTGGTGGCCCGGTTTATTAACTTCCTTCCATCTGTCATTGAGAGACTAAGGAACTCGCATCAGTCAGAAAGAGACCTTTATAGTCAAAATGTATACTGGTGACACAAACATTCAGGCCTATCTCAAAGTTTCAAGATACAATATCTAAGCATCTTCTCACTAGAAAAGTGAGACTCAAGCCTTCAACAAGTGGTGCCTTGGTATTCGCAACCACAGCATTCGGCAATAGTGGCACCTAAGAGAAACTTTGGGACCCTGTTCTTCTTTGTTTGTAGTAAATTAAACACTTGCTCTCCCTTTCATAAGGGAGAAACTTAAAAACCAAGTACCTTCAGGTATCTTTAGGTCTTCACAAATGAATACCTTACTTGAAACTCATATGCTGACTGCAGCTGCAATTCATATTCTTTTCACGATTCTGAAATTCTTTGGACTCTTGTTCCGCTCTTGTTCAACTCTTGGATGCATTGGGCTTTTTATCTCTTTTCATTTATTTGGGATTGGATTGGACAGAAAACTTGATCCTATTTTTGGATTGGTTTGGATTGGACATTGGATATTGGATTGAATTTTGGATTGGATTGTATGATGGATTTTGTGATTGATTGGAAAAGGGATTATGAATTGGATTGGATAATGGATTGAATTCTTGCTTGGTCTAGATTTGGATTTTGATTAGACCTGACTTTGGATTGGATTGAATTGGATTTTGGATTGGATTGGGATTGAGATAGGTTTGGGATGGGATTGGGATGGGATGGGATAATATTTGGATGGGATGGGATTGAATTGAGATTGCGATTGGAATTGGGATTGGGATTAGGATTGGGATAGGTTTGGGATGGGATAGTATTGGGATGGGATGGGATTATTGTGGGATGGGATTGGGATTGGTTTGTGATGGGATAGTATTGGGATGGAATTGGGATGGGATAGTATTGGGATGGGATTGGGATTGCAATTGCAATTGCGATTGGGATTGGGATTAGGATTGGAATAGGTTTGGTTTGGGATGGGATGGGATAGTATTGGAATTGTATTGGTGTGGGCTGGGCTTGGGATTGGTTTGGATTCCACTACCGATAAACTGCACTGGGAACCAAGCATGACGTCACGCGTCTGCACATCCCTGCACCTGCAGGCTGATAATAGGAAGAATAGTGTTAGAAGTCTTTAGATGCTTGAGGTTAAAAGAGCTTTGTAGTATATAACGAGGCGCTATGCGTATCCCCAGCGATGGACAAAACACCCAGTTAAGAATTAGCAATAAGCAAAAGAATGTGGATCCTTTCACTCTCTTTTAGGTCCAGAAAACAAATAGATAGGTCTCTACTTGCAGTGCAAATCACAGAGAATTGTATTCTTGATTCAAAAGACACATGTGTACATCTGTGGTACTCCAATGGACTTTTTCAAGCCAAACTCGCTTACACGTGATCTGAAATTGAATACATTCTGAGAATTATCCTCTTAGTGAATGTCTTTAAGGGGGGGAAATATCCATCTTCGACAAATCGTCTATGGTGGTCAGAGAAAAAGATGTCTCTATGTGCAACACATTCTTTCCCTACCATGTCTCGCAAAAGATGTGGAGCAGCAACAAACAACTGCGTCTACCTGGCCACACATCAACATCTGGGCCTATAATGCAGCCATTAGGCGCAGTCACTTAGATGGGCTGGGCTGTACACAAATGGGCAAATCTATTTATTTCTGATGGTCTTGGGCAGTAATGCATTGATATGCAATCTGATGGGGCGACAGCAGAGGAGCAGTGTGGTGTTGAACATCGTTGTGGGCGAGCTACACGCGCGAGCTGCACGTGCGAGGTGTTCCGCATGCGTCATCAGAGCTGCAAATTACTGCTCTGAGGATTAAAACATCAACTGTGAAATCCACATAATTCTCCAGGTTTTGTGCGCTTCAGCAGGTTTACGCTGGTTAATGCTGGGGCCAGAGGCTGACTGATAAAGCTGTGCATGAATTTATGTCCCCCACTTCCCTCTTTATCTCTGTCCTCACCCTTTCATCACTTGCAAAATGGCTAAATATGTACATGATGTTGTTTGTGGGCCTTCTACATGTGCACACCTCTGGTTAAATTCGTGTTTCACCAGCATAATCCTCGCCGGAACAATACGCGCAAGCAGAACATGAATAGCTGTTGTTCGAGGACGCATTTCATGCTAAAATAAGGCTTTAATTCCCTGTTTTGCATTTTGTAGAATTTCATGGATTTTTTGCAAAATTTTGTATAATTACACAAAAGCAAATTACACGAATTTCACACATTCCTAGAGAGGACATCCACCTAGATAAAATGGTGGTTATTGATTGTGACCTCTGACATTGCCAACCTGCATCATCAATTACTGAGCGACCAATCACTTCAAAGCTCTGTCAATCTAACTATTGCTGACATTACAAGTTGTTCCAGATGGATCCTGTTATTTCTTTCATTCTGGTACTTGCTGGTTAGGATTGAGCAATCACCCTCCCTTAGTGATGCACGCATGTGTATGCCACATGTGTGTATTCAACAGTTCGAGTTTAAAGCTCATACTTGACAGGGCCTGCAAATTTGCTCAGTGGATTCATGCACTTGAAGTAGAAATCTATGAGTAGTAAGCCTTGTAAGGAACAACATAGCAGTTTATCCTCGTGTGATTGATAATATGACGTGTATTAGGTATTATTAACACCAGTTATTTAGTTGCATGAGGCACAAGGCCCTGTCAGCAAGGCTCATGTAGAGACCAAGGTATTGCTCTACGTACACATCAGAAGACTTAGGGCAAATCATGGGCATAGGAACTGTAGGGGACATGGAGGATGTATTCCCTCACGGGTGAGTAGTCGCGGGTAACAAATACTGATTGATTGATTGATTCCTCCCCCCCTCATTTTGAAGTGGGGGACACAGGAGACATTGTCCCCTCTAGATTTTAAAGTGGCACCTGAAGAACATGCAGATGCAGACAGACAGAGCCTGTCTCTCTGAAGCCAGGCTGAACATCTCTTGTTTCCTTGAAGGGCTGTAACCTGAGCAGCAAACTCAATGGGGGCTGTAACCTGAGCAGCAAACTCAATGGGGGCTGTAACCTGAGCAGCAAACTCAATGGGGCTGTAAGACTTCTTTGTTTTGATAAATATTTCATTGTGGGTATTGAGGTGTTGAGCCTCTGCTGAAACCCGCCTGTTTGTCTAGCCAGTGGAGGAAGGGAAACAGGAGATACTGTTTCATATTAATACATGTTAATGCTGCCTCGCCTGACATGAAAAAAACAGAAGGATTTAATGGGGGGCCCAAGAATTCAATGACCCCAATTACATAATTAGCAAAACGAAGGGACCTTAGGAACCTATATGCTAGAACAAAATAGGTTATATAAACAGAGAACTTGACAAACTGACACATCTTGGGTAACTCGTGGCAATGTCATCAGGGCGTGGGGTTCTCTGCACTGCTTCATGTTTACAAAAATATTACTTTCAATTTCAAATAATTTTGATTCGGTTTTTAGATTATTCAATACAATTCGACAAGCTTTTTTGCACTATATTTATTAGGAGAGATTAAATCTTTGGAGTGGTGGTAATACAAAACATAGAATACACAATATGAATTCATTTCAGTGCCTCTACTATCTTAGAGCTTTTGGTCTTAAATAGTTGTCTACGTCAGTTACGGTGCGATATCAGCAAATATTCGGGTCCTCCATCATGGAACAAGAGGAGCTTTATGAAGTTAGGAAAATCTAAAGTTAGGAAAGTCCAAATTGGAGGGGGAAACAGAGAGCAATATACGAGCGGACAGCATGGATAGGCGGATGAAGCGGCGGGAGGATGCGCTGGTCAGGGGCACCTCTAGGGGGCATTGACCGGTCCTGAGTCTTGAGGCCGAGGAGGAGTAGGGCAATGCGAGGGGGCAGAGGGATACTCGGCCGTGTGTTCCTTAAATTGTGTTAGCTTGGTGTCCTAGGCTGCTGCTAAGGGCGTCTTCGGATTCTTCGGGCTTCTTCTCAGTGCAACGCAGAACTCTCCGCGTCTCCCCAGCGGAGTAAAGATCGACACAGAGCCTGACAAACCGACACATCTTGGGTAACTCGCGGCAATAGCATCAGATCATGGGGTATTCTTCAATGATTCATGTTTACAAAAATATTACTTTCAACAATTGCCACTCGATCCAGTGATATTATCGCATGTACTTAGACCACTGAGAAATATTTAAAAATATGTTTTTGTCATTTTTAAGTCTTTATCATCATTTTTTCATGACATTTGGTGCCTTGGCTCAAAGTCAGCTCTCCCCAAGTTTGCCGATGTCACCGCACGCCCACATATTGCCATATTATCAAGAACGGCGCAAACATTATCGCCGCTTTAGCGGCAGGAAACTGCCGCTAAAGCGGCGATAAGGGGCTTGATAATATGCCCTAGAGAATTCCAATAGAAGCCCAGGTTTGATGTCCTTGACACCAGAACCTGGGCTTCTGTTGGAATTCTCTAGGGCATATTATCAAATCCCTTATCGCCGCTTTAGCGGCAGTTTCCTGACGCTAAAGCGGCGATAATGTTTGCGCCGTTCTTGATAATATGGCCCTTTGGGGTATATTCACAAGAACGTGTGCTAAACATCTCCAAAAAATGTTAACGCAACTTTACACATCGCAGCCTATCGTGGGAAAATAACCCGCTGTCAACGTGGAATTCACAACACGGCGGTACCATGCGATAGTCCGCCGAAAAAGGCGGCCAATGTCCGCGATACAACCACCTCGACGGAGATAAAAACACAAACCACAACACAACAAAACGTGCGATAAGCCCATTCGCAATGAGGAAAGCAGCGATAAGCAACGCCAGGCCCGTGACACACACACGGCAGGCAGGAATAAGCACAACAAAAGCCTGAAAAAGAAAGACAAACCAAACAGAAAACAACAGCCAAGCACAATGGAGGCAACCGGAGCCAGTATACAACCCCACAAGCCCCATTGGCAACAAAACATTGTACATGGCAGTCCATCGTGGACAAGGTGAATGCAGCCGGAGAGCGGAGGAGGACAATGGAAGAAAACCAGACCAGCTGGAATGATGCGAAACGCACAAACAAGCAGAAACACGCCAACAACAAGAAGGCAGCAATGCACACCGGAGGTGGGAGTCCAGCGCCACACCAGGAGCTGGATGACATGGAGGAAATGGTGTCCACCACATCAGTCTGGAGATGGTGGCAGGAGTCGGGGACCGGAAACTGCTCAAAATCAACAGACACAACAGCAACAGGGAGAGGAACGACCAGGGACTGGGTGGACGGGGGGAGATGGGCACAATGGCACACATGCACAATTAAGCACAGCACAACTGCAGACAAACCATGCCCAAGAGTAACAACACCAACCAAGAGCACAAGTCACACTACCCGGCAATATCACACCACTGAACAAGAACAGAAGGGAAAACCACACTGCCTGAAAGGGAGAAGGATGAGCCAAATCAGAGCTGAAGGGACATCTCACACACAATGCAGCACACACACATAGGAAGCAGAGCACCCCAACATCGAACACAATGTGGTACAAACACCAACATTTGCACAACCGAACACAGGACACAAGTGCACCCGCTGTGCCGGTAAACGGCCATACGCATCTGGCAAAGCACGAAACAGGGACATGATAATGCACAAGTACAAACCCACAGCCCTGATGGGGTAGCAATGCACGTATGGCAGGGAGCCAGAGAGTCTGTGACACACACATTGGCATACAAATCAAGACACAACACAGTTGGAGACAAGTGAAAGTGCGGAAACTTTATCAACAAGTGCGTGTCAGTACGGCCAAGAGAAGTGCCACGATATGCAGACCAATGCAGCAGCATGTCTGAATGAGGAACGTAGGAAAGCGCCCATGTCCACCCCGGGGGAGTCCATCACCAACACAAGTCAGTGCCAACCCACGTTGGTTGTCCGCGCATGGATCAGGAGTCGAGGCCAATGCAGCCATGTCCACTGTCGTCTTGGGACATGTGACCAGATTCCCAACATGCAACCAGGCGTTGGGACACGTGCAATGGGTCACATCCAGTTGTGGCTGCAGGTACCTTGTCACTCGTCCATGAACGCGAGTGCAGCAGCGTAGGCCAACATCTCCAATGAGAGATCGTTGTCCACCACATCTGACATGTCGTCGACGTAATCCATCAGCTGACCCGGACAGATATGTGCTGACTCCAACCCCTGGCCCAAATGTGCACCAAAGCCCAATCGGGTAGTGGCTCAATGTGCTCACTGCACACGACGACTCGTGCAATCTCCCAGGTCCAGTTGCCAGCATGCATGCCAAACATCCATGCATGCCATAAACGGGCATCACGGTGACACTCCTGGTCGTAGGCCAACAGAGGGCACACACACACGTCGAAATCCAGGTCAGCTACCATTACGTTGGAGGCGCAGACATCCATGGTCCACTCGAATATGCACGAGCGACAATGCAACACAGGCTGAACGCAGGTGACGTTCGCAAGGCGGAAGCTCAGCCGGTAACTGATCCGCAGCACTGCCAACGGCAGTGCCCCCAGTACATGCAGCAGACGTGCACAGTACAGGTCCACGTGACTGGAGTCGAGCATGTGTCCGGGATGGTCTGCCATTGCGTCAATGGCTCTGCTTGAAGTGGCACTGGCTTGCCCTGCGCCAGTCTTGTGGATGAAATTGCACAGCTCGGAGCAATGAGCAGTGTCTGTGTGCAACAGGTGCAGGCCTGGGGTGGGGTGGGAGTACGTGTGAAGGCCATCTCACGCACGCTAACTATGACCAAGGACTTCTGTGTGTGGGATGTGTACACGTTGGTCTCACGTCGGGCAGTGCGTAGTGTGGGAGTCACAAGTAAATGCTATCGTATCTGTCAGGGGTGCTGGCCACATGCAAGTCCCAGCTCGGAGCTGCAGATGTGCCACCGCCTGATAGTACAGACAAAGGACCCTTCATCCCTACAGTAACTTCACCATCTGCATGCATTCAGGAGATGTACAGAGGCCTGCCGTGGGTGTGGTGGGATGTCTGCGACCCTGGGAATCATAGATGATATGCCCAGCACGTGGCACATGAGCGGCCTCACTGTGTGTTACGTTGCCTCACAGCTGCTCCTCCCTCCCACAAGCCCCCACACTTGTGTGCGCTGTGCGGTTGTATCACGTGCACTCCTACGGCACACCATTGTAATGCCTGTCCGCGCATGTCCAGCGTCATGCCAACAACACCGTGACGCTGGCCTTTGAAGGTGTGCGGCCACGTGAGTGTAGGCCAATGGTCCGATCAGGGCGGACACAGGTGTACAGTCCATGGCTGGCTGTGATCACGCTGTGAATGAGGCTAGGCAACTGACTCATACAGCCACAGGACTGATACACATAACACTTGGCATGCATGTGCCAAGACCCCGAGCGGTCTTGCGCTCCTACATTTCCCCGTCCGTGCGGGCCCGCCCTCCTGGTGCATGCTACATTGCAACATCGACTACTGTGGCCCTGGTGGCGACAACACCCCAACACAGAGACACACTTACCGCACATCCTGCCCAAGGCCAGGTCCGAGCCACGCCCTGCTCCCCCTGCCGAACCAACACACCCCTGCACTGACCTGACGTAGGCCGGACCAGCCCACGCCGCTTGTGGATTGCGGGGAGGGGGGGCGAAGCTACATGTCCAAAGTCACTGCCACCGCTGAGGTGACATGGTATCGTCCGCTGAAGACAGCACACTGTGATGTTGCAGGGCCCGTGCCCATCATGCTGACACAATGACCACATAGACACACTTGCTCAGATGGTGTGAATGGCCTACGGGCACGTGCGCCCGGCCACATTTATTAGCAGGCCCACATATCGAGTGACACCTGTGTTGGATGTGTGTGGGGTGTGTGCACACCAGCCGGCAAGGGCTGCCTGGTGCAGTCAGAAATCGACAACAGTGTACATCGTAAAGGACACAACCATTCAACCATAAAGGCCCCATGACTTGTGCTGCACAGAGTTAGTGGCCCCGGATGCACAGTGTCCTGCACGGGCCTACCGCCACAGGCCGCTGACTTGCGGGGCACTGGGGCAGGGTCACGAGTGCAGAGCAGGTTTCCGTAGATGACAAAGGGGCTTGTCGCGGAGTGTCTCGGTGGACAGTGGAAGGTGTGCCCCAGGGCATGATGCAGAGGGCAGAACCACGCTGAAACAGTCACTATGGTGGAGATGAATGGAACAGACACATGTCGGACACCAAGTCCGGTCCAGCCAGATGAAGATGCAGAAAACCACCAGGCCATGGACTCAGACGCCACCAAGGTCCAACCAGATAGTGCCCATGACTCATTGCGCACAGAGTTAGTGGTACCAGTGCTGTTAGGGGATGCCGCCTGCGATGAGGAGTGTCCAATGGTGTGGACTCCTCCACATCTTACCCAAGACACAGCTCCACATGTGTGACCTACTGGACCGCAGTGTAGGCCTGCAGCAGCGGTCAGCAGGGGCCATTCACCGAGTGTCGCCAGCTTAGGTTGGATGGTCCCACCGGCCTGCGTAGTTCAGGTTCAGTGGCACCACGGGATGCAGACTTGCGGTGAACAGGGTTGATGGCACCAGGTCAGTTGTTGATAGTGTTCGATCACCTCCGTGACTCTGATCCGGCTTTCGTCCGGACTGAGCCGCATCTTCCTCTTACTCCTCTCCGTGCGTTCACTGGTGTGGACTCTGCCATTCAAGACTCAGGACACAGTTCCATATGTGGGACCTACTGGAGCGCAGTGTAGGCCTGAGCCCTCATCCACGTGTCACCGGCTTGCGTTGCACAGGGTCAGTGGCACCACGTGTCGCCGGCTGGCGTTGCACAGGGTTAGTGGCACCACGTGTCGCCGGCTTGCGTTGCACAGGGTTAGTGGCACCACGTGTCGCCGGCTTGCGTTGAACAGGGTTAGTGGCACCACGTGTCGCAGGCCTGCGATATGGAATTATGCCTAAATGATCGAAGGGAGTCTGGTGCTGTGGCCGCTGCCACGGACTTGGGGTCACTGCCATTCAGGACTCAGGACACAGTTCCACATGTGGGACCTACTGGGCTGAAGAGGACGCCGGTGGAGTATGTAAATGAGAAAGGAGTAATGTGGGCCAGCGTCGGGGGGCCAGCGATGGTCTGCGGAGGCTGCAGAGGTCGTGGGACTGGTGCTTGGAGCTTGCACCGGCACGTGGTGGGCCCTCTTTGACACACGCCGGTGTAGGTAGGTGAGCCGAGCCTCGTTGGTGCGCTGGGGCATGATGGGGCATGATGGGTCTGGGAACCAGCGGCCCGGGGTGCAGCAGGCGCACAGGGACGCAGGCCCCGCCGTGCTCGGCGCAGGACTCGTGGCGGGCTGAGAGGCGCCGCCCTGGCAGTCGCGTTGTCCATTCCGAATGAGAACCACGCCCAGTGCGACAGGCTTTTTGTTCACACCCCTACGCAGGCCTGGCGTACGCAGGTCCAACCCACTACGCACGCGCATGCAGGGGGGGACGTAGCGTGCGACATTTCCGCGTTCTGCCCCACAGCCTGTGGGGACATGGTAGCGTCCACTGGCCACTACACTCCATGCACCAGCAGTTGGTCTCCACATGGCCATTTCCATGGTTTGCACTCTGTGGTCTGTCCGGCACCTCCACGCCACACCTGGCATTGGGTGGGTTCACATTCCTTAGTCACTTGCCACTCTCGCACATGCCTGCTCCATGCCTCTCCTCACATCCTGCAATTGTGTGTCTGTGGTGCCATGCCGTGCCTGGGTTGTGGCCATGGCAAGGCCAGATTCCCAATGGAGTCGTGTTGTCGTGTCTGGTCAGTTGGCATGTTGTGTGTCATGTTGTATGTAGTTGTGCTGTGTGCCCATTGCCAGTGTCGTGAGTTGCATGACTGTGGGCTGGAGGTGTGTGGTGTGTTCATTTTGGACTTACCAACGGGCACTGCATTTCCATGGGTGCCATCCTGGGAGCGCTGGGTGATGATGGACTGTCGGGAGATGTGTGAATCATGCACTCTGCCTGGGGAGTTGGCCACGACATTGTTGGGGAGTCCCGGGCGGGCCACTATTGCCTGCACATTCATGGTATGCGTTGCTTTCTGTTGTGGTAGTTGTGTGCAGTGTCGGCAGGGGGCACGGGGGGGTACATGTGTGCAGTTGATTGGCCCTGACACGTGAGGGAATCCAGCTATGGCGTAGGGGCCTTGCTTGGTCTCCAGCTGCTCCTGCGCAGTGTGGGTGACGTGGAGGTGCTGGGGTACCAGGCTGATGTTGGCATCCAGGACAGGTGGGATGCCCTTGGATGGGGCTGACTGTGTGAGGCTGACTGTGTGACTCCTCCGACTCTGGCAGTTGTGGGTTGGATGGTACCAGAGGCCGACATGTGCTGCGCAGCCAGCAGCTTTGTCTGCGGAGGGATGTTGGTTGTCCGCTGGGTTGGTACCGTCAGCAGGTGGGGGATGTGGGTCAGGATGCGGGGGATGGTTGTCCTTTTGGGCCTGTAGTGGGCAATGTCCTCCTCTGGCGTTGGGTCTGGGCGGCAGGTGCGTTTCAGGTGGGTCCGCTGTCTTTGTGTACGCTGCCTCTGTGGTGTTCCCGGGGGGGGCGGGACGGATCCTGGGGGTGGTGGCGGGCCTGGGGTGGGTGGGGGTGGGTGTTGTGGCCCTCATGGGTCTCGGAGCTGCATGATCATTGTCTCCATGGCATCTGTGGGTCTTCAGATGTGGCTCTTGGCTGGGCTCCCTTTCATGCTGCAGGTAGTCGTCCTGCTTAACACCATCAAAAGGCAGTTGTTAAATCCCTGCTGCTACCGCGGCTTATCGCCTGTTTTTGGTTCGCATCGCAGATCTGGCAGTTCGTTGTGAAAGTGGTGTTGTGGTTTTTTCCTGTGTTTTTGCATGGGTACGCCTACTCTGCATCTCATTAGGGTTAGTTGGTGGTGTCCACCGTGGAGATAAGTTTTGGGGCAGTTGTCGCAGGAATACTGGCGATGTCTGCAGTTTGCACCCGCTTGTGAATGGGGTGTTATATCTATCTCCACTTTTGATGGGTTAAGGTGGAGATAAATTGGCGGTAGGTCCTTGTGAATATGCCCCTTAGTGTCTCCGACTGATGTGATGTCTCTGTTTCCCAACTGTGCGTTTGAGGCGGTATAGCATTTTCTAAATGCATGACTACGCCAGGTGTTCATTATGCAGTTTAAATTAAAAGCTGTCTCGCTCAGGAGGTGCATGTAAAATCACAGACTGATGTGATGTCTCTGTTTCCCAACTGTGCATTTGGGGCTGGATAATGTTTTCTCATCGCATAATTAAAGCAGGTGTTATGAATTCTAAAAGCTGTCTACCTCAGGAGGTGCAGGTAGAATGTTAAACCAGGTGTTATGCAGCCTAAAAGATGTGTCCCTCGGGAGGTGCAGGTAAACTGTTAAACCAAGTGTTATACAGTCTAAAAGCTGTGTCCTTCAGGAGGCGCAGGTAGAATGTGAAACCAGGTGTTCTGCAGTCAAAAAGCTGTCTCCCTCGGGAGGTGCAGGTAAAATGTTAAACCAGGTGTTATGCATTCTAAAAGTTGTCTCCCTCGGGAGGTGCAGGTAGAATGTTAAACCAGCTGTTATGCAGTCTAAAAGCTGTCTATCTCGGGAGGTGAAGGTAGAATGTTAACCCAGGTGTTGTGCAGTCTAAAAGAAGTCTCCCTCGGGAGGTGCAGGTAGAATGTTAAACCAGGTGTTATGCGGTCTAAAAGCTGTCTATCTCGGGAGGTGAAGGTAGAATGTTAACCTAGTTGTTATGCATTCTAAAAGATGTCTCTATCGGGAGGTGCAGGTAGAATGTTAAACCAGGGGTTATGCAGTCTAAAAGCTGTCTATCTCGGGAGATGAAGGTAGAATGTTAACCCAGGTGTTATGCAGTCTAAAAGATGTCTCCCTCGGAGGTGCAGGCAGAATGTTAAACCAGGTGTTATACAGTCTAAAAGCTGTATCCCTCGGGAGGCGCAGGTAGAATGTTAAACCAGATGTTATGCAGTCTAAAAGCTGTCTCCCTTGGGAGGCACAGGTAGAATATTAAACCAGGTGTTATGCAGTCTAAAAGCAGTGTCCCTCGGGAGGCGCAGGTAGAATGTTAACCCAGGTTTTAGGTGGAATATTAGACCGGCTTGACCGGCCAATCTCATTGGGTCACTCCCTTTTAGAGGGTAACCCCCAGCCCCAGACAGGGGCAAAAACAACTTCACTTTTGGTCCTGACGAAGTGCCGCCCGACTTTGGGGCACTATTGCACGAAACATGTTGACCACACCTTTTTAGTAGCTATCCTGGTACTTGATGACCATATGATAGCACCACTGTTTTTAGCTAGACCTGGCACCTACTCCCCATAAAACTTGTTCTTTGGGTACCAGAGCCTATTTTAAGCACCACACTCACTTTTCACTAGTTACACTGTTAGGTAGCCCCCTCTCTTGCATTAATCCTTACGGCATCCTCAGATCAAAAAGATCTCCGAAAAAGAGCCTCCAGGCTCGTCAGGCATTGCAGCGCCGGCCTGACGAGGAGCGCCCTATGATGAAGCATGAAACCCTAACGGGTGTGTGAGGGCATCATGATCTGAAATTCAGATCTTCCAACAGCAGGACATTAGCCAAGAGGGTCCACTTTTAGGGACCCCCTGATCTGGCTAACGAGGAACTACCCTTTTCTTGTGATTCAGTCTAAAAGATGTCTCCATCGGGAGGTGCAGGTAGAATGTTAAACCAGGTGTTATGCAGTCTAAAAGCTGTATATCTCAGGAGGTGAAGGTAGAATGTTAACCCAGGTGTTATGCAGTCTAAAAGATGTCTCCCTCGGGAGGTGCAGGCAGAATGTTAAACCAGGTGTTATGAGGTCTAAAAGCTGTATATCTCGGGAGGTGAAGGTAGCATGTTAAACCAGGTGTTATACAGTCTAAAAGCTGTCTCCCTTGGGAGGCACAGGTAGAATATTAAACCAGGTGCTACCCAGTCTAAAAGCAGTGTCCCTCGGGAGGCGCATGTAGAATGTTAACCCAGGTGTAATGCAATCTAAAAGATGTCTCCCTCTGGAGGTGCAGGTAGAATGTTAAACCAGGTGTTATGCAGTCTAAAAGCTGTCTATCTCGGGAGGTGAAGATAGAATGTTAACCCAGTTGTTATGCAGTCTAAAAGATGTCTCCATCACGAGGTGCAGGTAGAATGTTAAACCAGGTGTTATGCAGTCTAAAAGCTGTCTTTCTCAGGAGGTGAAGTTAGAATGTTAACCCATGTATTATGCAGTCTAAAAGATGTCTCCCTCGGGAGGTGCAGGCAGAATGTTAAACCAGGTGTTATACAGTCTAAAAGCTGTGTCCCTCAGGAGGCGCAGGTAGAATGTTAAACCAGATGTTATGCAGTCTAAAAGATGTCTCCCTCGGAAGGTGCAGGCAGAATGTTAAACCAGGTGTTATGCAGTCTAAAAGCTGTGTCCCTCAGGAGGCGCAGGTAGAATATTAAACCAGATGTTATGCAGTCTAAAAGATGTCTCCCTCAGGAAGTGCAGGCAGAATGTTAAACCAGGTGTTATACAGATTAAAAGCTGTGTCCCTCAGTAGGTGCAGGTAGAATGTTAAACCAGATGTTATGCAGTCTAAAAGGTTTGTCCCACGTGAGGTGCAGGTAAAATGTTAAACCAGATCTAATGCAGTCTAAAAGCTGTGTCCCTCGGGAGGTGCAGGCAGAATGTTAAACCAGGTGTTCTGCAGTCTAAAAGCTGTGTCCATCAGGAGGCGCAGGTAGAATGTTAAACCAGATGTTATGCAGTCTAAAAGGTGTGTCCCTTGGGAGGTGCAGGTAAAATGTTAAACCAGATGGTATGCAGTCTAAAAGATGTCTCCCTCGGAAGGTGCAGGCAGAATGTTAAACCAGGTGTTATACAGATTAAAAGCTGTGTCCCTCAGGAAGTGCTAGTAGAATGTTAAACCAGATCATATGCAGTCTAAAAGTTGTGTCCCTCGGGAGGCGCAGGTAGAATTTTAAACCAGACCTTATGCAGTCTAAAAGTTGTGTCCCTCGGGAGGCGCAGGTAGAATGTTAAACCAGATGGTATGCAGTCTAAAAGGTGTGTCCCTCAGGAGGTGCAGGTAGAATGTTAAAGCAGATGTAATGCAGTCTAAAAGTTGTGTCCCTCGGGAGGTCGCAGGTAGAGTGTTAAACCAGGTGTTATTGGCTGAACACTAATGCTCATCGTACGAGGGTAAGTTTCCCTTGTTCCCGTTTCCTGCCAGGTACTCCCCCCAGCTTTTACTAAAGCGGAAAAAATTGGATGCTAGCATACACAAAACGCAAAACATGTCTGCCCATTGTACTCACAATTTTATACCACCGGTGTTTAAAGTGGTCGCAAAAACACACCTGATGCCAAAGCCAAGCAAAGTGGAACCAGACTCTCAGATTACAAAAATATGTGCTCAGCCTGTGAAGCTGAGCCTCTCACTGCTAGTGGACTGAACTCTCTCTTCAGAGCAAGGCAGCATGCAGTAAGGGCAGCATATGATTGAACCTGGCACCCTGGAGCCCCTCCCAGAAGGTGTCCTAGTCTCGGTCTACCTCTTCGTGGGTGGCACATAGAGCACTGCCAGAAAGTCTGTGTGCCCCTGTGCCCACATCGGTAACAAGGGCGGGTGCAAGGGCTAAGGTGTACCCTCATTTGCATGGTGCTACGTCCTCTGGAAATAAGTCAATACCCCGAGGGAGTCATGCAGGTCTGAAATGGGTGCACGTGCCAGGTGTATTATAGAAGGGCAAATGCATAAGTGGGGACCCCCTCTAAATTAAATTGAAGGTCAGGGAGAAGAGGGAAAAGAGCCAAACACATAATCACAAACCTCCCTCATGACCTATATTTCTTTGCTATCTAGACAAACCTATATATCATAGGGCTTGAACACATATATGCAAAAACTTTACAAAATAAATTTTATCAAAATACTTGATTTATTTTTTTATACATTATTTACTTCAATCATAATTTGTTTTATTTTTCCATTTTCTTATTTCATAAGGTTAAAAACTTTTTGTTGAGACATGTAAGAAAAATTGCCACAAAATACAATAAGACAAATATCTCCCCCAAAGGATGCAAAGAATTGAATCTAAATTAATATGGAAAACCACACATAGCACAAATCATACACACTCACACAAACTCATACACCAGTCACAAAAAACATATCTGAAAAAGAAGGAGGTAAGATGATAACATCTCCATGACCAAGTATGTTATATATGTTCACAAGGATCCGAACATGGGGTCGACGCGCGTTTCGGTGGCATAAGAGGAATGGACCGGCCACCTTCTTCAGGACCTTTTCAGATACCCAGATTCTAGTTATCTATCAATCTAGAACACTATGATGTAGTGTCCAATCAGGAAAGATACTGTATGACAGTTGGAGCACAATACCAAAAAGGGGCTCAAGTTCCTAACTCATAGCTGGGCACTTTAGACATCAAACTCTCATTTTGAAGTGCAGGTAGTTGACGGTAATACCAGATCACAAAATGAATAATCAGGAGGAGTCCCGCGCATTCACTTCTACCGTTACAAGGCCAGGCTCAATCCTTAATAATCTGGTGTCTGTCAATGATTGCGCCGCCGATAAATCATCCGAGTCAGTCTGACTCGGATGATTTATCGGCGGCGCAATCATTTTTGGTATTGTGCTCCAACTGTCATACGGTATCTTTCCTGATTGGACACTACATCATAGTGTTGTAGATTGATAGATAACTAGAATAAGACGTATCAACAGATACTGCTAGCGATCTATTGGCTTCTTTTCATTTTTTGTTTCCCCTTTGTCTTGTGATTTTTTATGGGTATCTGAAAAGGTCCTGAAGAAGGTGGCCGGTCCATTCCTCTTATGCCACCGAAACGCGCGTCGACCCCATGTTCGGATCCTTGTGAACATATATAACATACTTGGTCATGGAGATGTTATCATCTTACCTCCTTCTTTTTCAGATATGTTTTTTGTGACTGGTGTATGAGTTTGTGTGAGTGTGTATGATTTGTGCTATGTGTGGTTTTCCATATTAATTTAGATTCCATTCTTTGCATCCTTTGGGGGAGATATTTGTCTTATTGTATTTTGTGGCAATTTTTCTTACATGTCTCAACAAAAAGTTTTTAACCTTATGAAATAAGAAAATGGAAAAATGAAACAAATTATGATTGAAGTAAATAATGTATAAAAAAATAAATCAAGTATTTTGATAAAATTTATTTTGTAAAGTTTTTGCATATATGTGTTCAAGCCCTAAGATATATAGGTTTGTCTAGATAGCAAAGAAATATAGGTCATGAGGGAGGTTTGTGATTATGTATTATAGAAGGGCCGCACAAGCATCTGGAACCCCTGCTGAAATATGGAAATGCCCAGGTGATGCAAAAAGCAGCAGAGACTGCTATGCACTTCCGTAATAGAGCCCTGATGTCTGGTGCAAGTGGTATTAGGACGGGGTGTCTGGTGCACCCAGTTTTACCAGCAGCGGTCTCAAGGACCCTGTTAAAGGGATAGGGAGACACAAGAGACAGAAGGTCACAGAATCCTCTCAGTATAAAAACCTACTTCTTGAGTAGTGTCTCTACCACCTTAAACCCGTCTCCGCGCCCCACACTCCCTTGTTGTGTTTTCAGATATGTTATACTTTTCTGTCCTCTTAAATCAAACACTCCTTCAGCAGTCGGTTTCGACATTTCTACCAGTCTGTCGGGAGCCTTCTGCAGGTGCTACCTCTAGAACCGGACCCGGGCGCAGTACTACTGAGAAAGCTTTACTAAACCTAGGCCCATACATTGTGCACTGAAGTACCATTTATACTCTCAAAGACTTTCATTTTCAGGGTACATCCAAAATCTTATTGCACAGAACGAGGATTGGCAGCACATAAGGGTGGCTCTTCTCAGCAGTCTTGTCAGGGCCAAGCGCGGGGACAGGGGTCTTCAAAAGAGGACAGAGTTTGGGCAGTGCCAAGGAAGTGGACACCAACAAATGCATGGCTGTGAGCGCTCACTAACCATCCCAATGGCTCTTCACACCCCATCTGTACACAGACCATTGAGACAAAACCCTGCACCCAGGCTTTGGTGAGGAAGAGGTGCCTTCAGGTGCAAGTTTCTTCTACAGACTGCTCTGTGCAGTAAGTATAGGGAAGCAGGGGCCTGCATGGAAATCTACCATTTTCATGCAATTCCATGCCTATTTTTCGGGATTCTTATGCGTTAACAGTCGTACATCTGTACAAATCTGAGGAAAGTAATGATGGGGCTCTTTTTGTGAACCAGTCCCCCTTTATACACTGAGAATACTACCTCATTTTCCTACTGCTGACCCCCCTTGTGCGTCCTTATGTGCTATTCCTGTATTTTACCCGTGTTTTATGTATTTGTTTGTCTTTTGGGATTTTATGAAATGCCAATTTCTTTGCTGGTCATGACCCCGTGGACTGTGTGCTCTTACTGCGAACCCTACAGAGCGGACAGGGCATTCCTTGATGGCCTTGGCTCTCTAGGGCATCAGTGGAAGTCTTTAACGTCTGTACACCTTGTCATATTCCTGGCGAAGGGCTTTTTTGCGTCAGTAGGTGGGGGTCAGAGGGCGGGTAAAAATCCAAATACTACAAGTTTCGATACCATTTATCGGTGCAAAAATGCTAAATTGTGCAGGAAATTTTACAAAGAGTTTTTGTACAAGCTAACAAAACACAAGATGTCCATCTGTAAAACAGTATCTAAAATGAGGTCAGAAATAGAATCATGGGTATCCAAGCTCCAAGTAATAGTGGATCAAAGGAATAGTCTGCAGCTTTTAAAACAAGCATTTGCAATGCAATCGGTCTCGCATTCTTGAAAGTTAGAGCTATTGGCGTTGCAAATAATACTGTATTTTACTAGAGGAGTCTAGAGGACTAAGAAGGAGTTATTACCACTGGGAACAGAGACGCAGCTGCAACATCGTCTTGTAGACTTAGAATGAGGAATCACCACTGGGAACCGGAGACCCAGCTGCAGCACTGTGTAGAAAATTTTGAATGAAGATTTACTGACGGGACGAGAGTAGCAGCTAGCAGCACTGCCAGGAGGACTTAGAATGAGGAATTACCACTGGGACCAGAGAAGCAGCTGTAGCACTGTGTAGAGGACTAAGAATAAGGAATTATCACTGGGAAGAGGGACACAGCTACAACACTGCCTAGAGCACTTAGAATGTGGAATTACAACTGGGACCAGAGTAGCAGCTGCATCACTGTCTTGTAGACTTAGAATGAGGAATTACTAACAGGACCAGAGAAGCAGCTGCAGCACTGCCTCGAGGACTAAGAATGTGGAATTACCACTTGGAACAGAGACCCAGCTGCAGCACTGTGTAGAGAATTTTGAATGAGGATTTACTGACGGGACGAGAGTAGCAGCTAGCAGCACTGCCTAGAGGACTTAGAATGAAGAATTACCGCTGGGACCAGAGAAGCAGCTGTAGCACTGCTTAGAGGACTAAGAATGAGGAATTACCACCGGGACCAGAGAAGCCGTTAGCAACAGAGCCTAGAGGACTTAGAATGAGGGATTACTGCTGGGACCAGAGAAGCAGCTACAGCACTCTCTAGAGGACTTAGAATGAGGAATTACCGATGGGGCCAGAGAAGCAGCTACAGCACTGTCTAGAGGACTAAGAATGAGGAATTACCACTGGGAACAAAGACCCAGCTGCAGCACTGTCTAGAGGACTTAAAATGAGGATTTACAGACGGGCCTAGAGAACCAGCTACAGCACTGTCTAGAGGACAAGGAATGCCAGAGAAGCAGCTGCAGCACAGCCTAGAGGACTCAGAATGAGGAATTACCACTGGGACCAGAGAAGCAGCTACAGCACTGTATAGAGGACTGAGAATGAGGAATTACCACTGGGAACATAGACCCAGCTGCAGCACTGTCTAGATCACTTAGAATGAGGATTTACCGATGAGGCCAGAGAATCATCTAGCAGCACTGCCTAGAGGACTACGAATGAGGAATTACCACTGGGACTTGAGAAGCCTCTAGCAACACAGCCTAGAGGACTTAGAATGAGGAATTATCACTGGGACCAGAGAAGCAGCTGCAGCACTGTCTAGAGGACAAAGAATGAGGAATTACCACAGTGACCAGAGCTACAGCTGCAGGCCTGTCTAGAGGACGTAGAATTTGGGAATTACCAACGGGACCAGAGAAGCAGCTGCAGCACTGTCTAGAGGACGTAGAATTTGGGAATTACCACGGTGACCAGAGATACAGCTGCAGCACTGTCTAGAGGACATAGAATGAGGAATTACCACTGGTACAAGAGAGGCAGCTGCAGCACCGTCTTGTTTCTTTTAATGTTTTTAAAGGTGTGAATGTGTGAATAGTATATTGCTAAAAGAGAGAAGAGTGACTGAGACAAGAAGGCTATGGTGGTGGGAACGGGTTGAATTGTTTCTCCACCTGTTTAGAAAGACGTGTGCGCTCGTATAAAAAACAAGCATTTGCAATGCAATAGGTCTCGCATTATTAAAGTTTGAGCTATTGGTGTTGCATTATTTAGCAATGCCAATAGCTCAAACTTTAATAATGCGAGACCTATTGCATTGCAAATGCTTGTTTAACATCTCATAGACCTGTGGCTTTGACCCGCGCGTTTCCTTCTTTCTCCGACACAAAAATTAAGACGTTAGCAGCACTCGTGGAAGAAAGCACAGCGCCTAGACTCCAGACCGGGGTCTTTCGACCAGTTCAGAGACGCACAAATGGGAGCGTGTGAGCAGGTTTCAGAACCCCATACAAAAGGGCTCTCGCTGCGCGAGCAGTGCTGCGCACTGCATCGCAGGCGCGAGCCCTAAAAACAAGCTCAAGTACATGAATGCCTCAGTGCAATAAACTCTGATTTATCCACCAAATCCCTCTCATCCACCCATGGAAAAACCCAAAGACTTGCCATGAACGTCAATTCACCAAAATGCCTGAAGTAGTTGGTACAACATTATGCAATCAATTTCTTCCTGTGACGTCACATGGTTGACCACTTGTTCCAACCTTAGCCATTCCATCTCCTCTCATTTGTGGATGAGGGTAAGAGTTGGGCAAGGTACAGAAACTACAGGAAGTAAAGCTGCCTTGCGGAGCCCGACTTACTTTCATTTCCTGATGATTCTTTCACAACCCCTGGAACCAGGGTTAGCAAGACCAGTGCAGGAGCATGCCAGGGTTACCAGCTGTTACCCCTAATTGATGCTCAAGAAGACCCTCCTCTTGAAGGAATTTCAGATGAGGAAATTCTCTCAACCACTTACTCCTCTAGGACACCAACAATGAAAAGCTCTACCATAAGCAAGCCCATATCTTACTCTCACTAAGTTCCTTCCACATACCCCATACAGCACTCCTTTTCTTTACAAACCAGTCTAAGCTACAGAAATACCCATACCTACAATTAATGTAAACAGTAAACATTCTGTGAACTTCAGTACAATAAGTTATTTCAGGACCGCTCCATGGTAAACAATACCATCTCCTGGTTAGTATTACAGACACACATACATTTCAACCAAATATCTAGTTGCCAGTACTGAACGGGTAATCCACTGCGCAAGTCCTCTTAATTGTTTAGGTTTCCAGCTTTTGTTCCGGCAACACAACCAACAAAAAGCCTTATTATTAAGCAGACAAGCAAGAGAGCATTGTGTTACCAGCCATGCCTTTTGTTCTAGAACTTCCTCCTCAGAGGTCATTATGAATGCACAAAGGTATCAATGTATCCACTCTATATGTAACTGATTATACATATTTGTACAAAAACACGTTTTTTCTCTAAAGAAATACAATAGTAGGGAAACGGCTCAAGCGCAAACCACGAGTACGCGAATGGGAGCATTCTAACCTGATAACAAGCTCCACTCATTCGCCAGAGTCGCTTACAGAGCGATACTAGAATATGCTGTTCCAAGCTGGACCTTCAACACTGGTAACTATATACAGCAGCAACCTTCTCTCTATAAGCGAGGACAAGCAATGAAACAAGATGAATACCGAATTACTAGAGCAGGGCTTTGGAATAACACGTCCCCCTTCCCCAAGCACCTGACAGGTAAGGTTTTTATGACAACATCCTCAACCGCTGCTGCAAAAAGCAGAAATCCTACCCAAAAAGAAAAAAACACCTTCGTCAAAAACAGAGCAAACTATGTCAACCTCTAAAATAATGTGGTGTATTTACTTAATGAAGCAATGAATTAATATGCAAGATATAGTGCTGCTCCACAAACCGAATCTCTGAATTTAGTTTTGACTCTTACGCAAAAACCTGTTTCCATATCCTTAATCAATCGTTCTGTAAGGCTAGCCTCCTCAGATTACAAGCCAAACCCTCATACTGTGTTCAGGTGTTCTCTATAGGTAAAAACAAAACTACTTTAGCATGAAACTTTCAACTACAAATATACCGTATACACTTTACAGGTCAACAGATGTGAAAAAACAAAGTAAATACACTTTACTTCCAATAAAGCATGTCAGCACAAAGTCAATTCTACTTTGGACAAAACCAAAAGGCAATACAGATAGTATCAATGAAGTCAAAATGATGGAACTGGTTTACCATTCCCAATGGTAGCAGTGCTTGGTAAAGATGCAATTTAAATACTGTTGCCTCGCAACATAAATGCCAATATAAGACAATTTCAAGATTAACTTTCATCCTTGCTGAGAGAAAAAGGCTCCAAGGCAGAGGGATGGCAAAAGGCAACAAAAGGACATGTGGTTTGATTCAATTGCTCAATTTAAGGATTTGATAGATCTTACTCCCTTGTATACCTGCTTGTCTATTCATAGATGGGAACCATCATATATATGTTTGCCAGCCCACCCCATTCAAAAGGTAGTCTCTGCCCTGAAATCCTTAACCAGTCAGGCTGAGGAAATCCAAGGACACTTTCGCTTTAGCGCTCTAATCGTTGGATTCCTACTCAAGAGCGATATTGTCCCAAGAAATTTGAAAGCGGAGATGGGATTTTTTTGCAACTGCGATGCAGCCATTTTATATCGATTTTCAGGCTGAACGGTGCCTCCAGGCAGGGACCACAGACAGGCAGCGCCTATAGTCAGTCAGCAATTTTTCACTGGCAAAAGGGCTGGTTTTTTGTCAAGCTGGTTGGGAAATAATTTTGTGTGAGGATTCACTAAGAGCAAGGAAGCCTGTCTTGCGACTTGACGTACACAAAAGAGAAATGTTACTGTGCATTCGACATGGCAGTCGCCAGGTCTTGGGATCCAGTGTGCTATGACTGACACGCACCCAAGCTAATGTACTGGGCCACGTCCTGTTCTCTTGGTTCACTTGCAAAGTCACAAATAAGCTATTTCGCGCTAACTGTCCCCCCCCCATAAAAAGCACGTCCTCTGTACTACAGGGGACCACAGAGTTAGTTTACAATCCGTCTTTGTTTTCTGTCTCTGATATTTCCTTCTTAAAAGAACACTTTTTTGAAACATTACATGAATAACAAAGAAAAAACACCCACCCGCTACATCACATGTAATACATGAGCCCCTATTTTGGGGGACGAGACTTCAAGGAGTTACCAATTAAAACAAACACTTCATACGTGGTCACTTTCATCTCCCATCTCCCCCACCGCCAACACCGTCCTCCCCCACACACACACCCACACCTTACAAAACAGCAGTGAGCCGGCACTTCATTGTCAACACTGGCACTTATTACAGTCTGACACAAAGTGGTGCTGTTGTCTGCTTTCAGGGTGAACACTACAAAAGTTGATTTTTCATTCAATATACATTAAAAGTGACTAATAACTGCCGCCCAAGCCATTCTTATAGCTTTGGGGACCTGGAATAGTCTGGATTGTCACACTTGTAGGAGTTTGATAGTTGTATTGGTACTTTCATTGGTAGCACTGGCAGGGGCAATGGGTTGTGTAAACTGCAGTGACCTTCTGATGATGGCCCTGGCACTAATTGTTTTACAAATTAAGCACTGCAAAACAGACAAACATCTTCAACTGCATCAATTTGACATATTCCTATTATAAGAGGTGGGGGAGCCAACAATTTAACAAGGCAAACAGGAGCCGAGCCAATGGTGTGGCTTGGCTCCTTCAGACGTGCACGAGCCGAGCCCTGAAATGTTTGCATGTAAATCATGCAGCAAACCACGTAAAATATGCTACAGACTCTTAAAAATTCAAAAAAGTGCATTTTATTTAACAAGTGGAAGGGTTGGCATTAATATGTCACATTCTAGCACTACCCTGAGAAGTACTTATTAAAAATTATAGGTGTTTAAACATGAACTGCCCCCGCCCGCAGCCGGGCGACAGTGCCCTCAGTGAACTACGAGGCAAGACAGCTATAGTTTATGCAATCAAACACAATAGGTCTTTGCACAGCTAGTATTCTGAAATCACGTTTTTCAAAGTGCTTTCATATGAGATAGTGACGAAAAAGGAGGCTAGGTAAAATACAATATTTGCCTAATGTCACACAATTTGTGTAAACGGGGAAGTCGCGATTAATCTTAGGCGTTTGGTTTCTCTTTGTACAAATCAGCCACTAAATTGATAGATTTGTCTCTTCGTTACACCTTGAATGATAATGTTTTCTTTGTCCCTGTGTGCATGAAGGCAGGGCGAGGGTGGCAGGCTGAAGCACCATCAAAGCTCGGTTTGCTGTGGACTCGAGGATCCAACGAGACCTCGAGCGGATTACAGTTGTAGGTGCTCGCTAAAACGTTTTCTAATAAAACTACACCAACCAAAAGGACAGTATGGCCTTCCTGTTACCCACCTCTGCATTTTTCGGTGTACCATCTTTGTGCAGTAGGAAGAGTCACGACCTTACACTTCAGTTAAGGAATAAAACTCTTAACAGCTTCTTCGAGTTACAGGGACTACGTTATAGCTGCACCACAGCAGCAGATGTTACACACTTCCTACTGTGGAACTTTCAAAAAGTATCATTACTGCAAAACAAACCCGGTGCCGGGTGTGACCAAGACATTTTGCCTACAAGACTGGCCTTGGCTCACCTGCTGCGGTTCACGGGAACATGCCGCGTGGAGGAGGTTGCGCTTCAAGTGCCAACATGAACCCTAGGCGGGCAGTGTGCGCCCGGGGCTGTCCGGTCCGCATACCGCCGCCGCCGTCGTCACCGCCAGTGCTGTGCCCTGGAGAGGCGCCGTCAATGACCCGCCAGTGCTGCAGGAGCGGCCGCCAAGCTGCCGCGAAAAGCTAAAGAAATAAACATTAGGAAATAACGGCAGTGTTAAGAATAAAACCAGTGGTGCGCGCGCACCACAGAGGAGCGGGGGCTAGGGAGCCCGGCAGCGAAGCGAACGCGCGCTGCTGCGCGTTCTGGCCACCGTCGGGAATGGGCGCGGCAAAGGCGGGACATGCGCCCGCCTTTGACCAATCGCGTGCCGCCCCCATTAAAACAAGCATTTGCAATGCAATAGGTCTCGCATTTGGGAGAGTTAGAGTTATTGGCATTGAAATGATAATGTATTTTATCTATGTGTTTGCCTATGGGACCTTATAAGTGCTTAGCCATGCAGCACATTATCCAGAACTTCTGCACACACCCACAGATCGGGAGGTGCACTGCAGACGTACTGCTTAACATACTGGAGTTTTTTTGTCCTTGCAATGCTGGCAACTTCTTCCTACGTGTTTTAATGCTTGTTTGTTATAGCTTCTTTTGTTTGTTTATGGGGGGACATAAGCAATAGGAGGGTGGAGGTTGGGAAATAGTACCTGAATT
Organism: Calotriton arnoldi; assembly: GCA_963921515.1. Taxonomy (NCBI): domain Eukaryota; kingdom Metazoa; phylum Chordata; class Amphibia; order Caudata; family Salamandridae; genus Calotriton; species Calotriton arnoldi. The sequence continues at coordinate 1,201,180 of CAWUFW010003111.1, forward strand.
ACAACACAAGCAGCAGACGGACAGTAGGGGAGAATCAACAGGTGCCGGATTCTGAGGGCAGACTGCACTTATGGCAATGGGGCACATTAGTAAGTGTGTGAATAGAGTCTGAAATCTGTATAAAATAATATATATAGAAGCATTGAGGCCAGAGATAGAGAATGAAACACTGAGGTAAGAGGGTGTGTGTAAGGGGCAAGAAATAAACAAGTGAGAAAGACAAAGTGAGTTAGTATGAGAGGAGAGCAATAGAATAGAAAGAATGATACCCACTGGAAAGACAAAGGGTGACAGAGAAAGAGAAACAAGAGAGAGAGCAAGAAATTGTGTGTGTTTATGTGCTTTAGAGAGAGATAGATGTTGTGCTGCGCTGGTGCTGAGGTTGTGCTGCACTGGGGCTGATTGCTGCTGAGGTGGTATGTGCTAGTGTTGTGGTGGCGCTCAGGTGCTGCTGAGTGATGCTCAGGCGGTGCTGTGGTGGTGCTGCTGAAATGGTGCTGAGTGAAGCTGATTGGTGCTGAAGTGGTGCTGCGCTGAAGTGGTGTTGCAGTGGTGCTGAGTTGGTGCTGACATGGTGCTGCACTGGTGCTGAGGTCATGCTGCGCTGATGCTGTGGTGGTGCTCAGGTGGTGCTTTAGTGGTGCTGTTGCTGAGTAATGTGAAGTGGTGCTGAGTGTTGCTTAAGTGGTGCTGCACTGATGCTGAGACGGTGCTGCGTTGGTGTTGCACTGATGCACTAGTGCTGAGGCGGTGCTGCGGTGGTGTTTAAGGAGTGCTAGAGTGGTGCTGTGCTGGTGCTGAGTGATGTTGAGGTGGTGCTCAGGTGGAGCTGCACTGGTGCTGAGTGATACTGAGGTGGTGCTCCCAACCCCTGAACATCCTTACAGGCCACTGGCGAAATTAATGTGTAAAAGGCTTATAAACTTGTCCCCTTTGACAAGGATGTGCCTCTGAGCCTGAGTGAGGCACCGCAGCTCAGATGGCCACACCAGCACAGACGTTCTGGCAAATTATGGCACACACCTTTTGCCTGAGCTGCGACAAGCATTGCAGTGGGTGCCAGACATGGTGGTGTTTACGGGGTGATAGAGTGGTGCTGTGCTGGTGCTGAGTGATGTTGAGGTGGTGCTCAGGTGGAGCTCCACTGGTACTGAGTGATACTGAGGTGGTGCTCCCAACCCCTGAACATGCTTACAGGCCACTGGCGAAATTAATTTGTAAAAGGCTCATAAACTTGTCCCTTTTGACGAGGATGTGCCTCTGAGTCTGAGTGAGGCACCGCAGCTCAGATGGCCACACCAGCACAGACGTTCTGGGAAATTATGGCGCACACCTTATGCCTGACCTGCGACAAGCACTGCAGTGGGTGCCAGACATGGGCAATGATGTTAACATGCACAGTACACTCAAACCATCTGATTGCACAGCCTACATATATTAGCTTGTTAACTGGGGGCCATTCTATGCAGCTCAACAAAGGCAGCACTAGGCATCCATATTCTTGCTTGAGTTAAATTTAGACTCTGGACTCCACAGATTAAACAGGCTGGTGGTGTGAAAACTAGTGTGGTAGCTATTTAGCATGGCTAAAATGTATTGGTGTAAAGAGGCATGGAGTGTAATGTTCTAAAGTTAAGCAGAGTGTAGTGTTATGGAGTGGTGTGGCATAGAGTGGAGTGACGTTGCGTAGAGTGGCTTTGCATTGAGTGGCTTTGCATAGAGTGGCGTTGCATAGAGTGGCGTTGCATAGAGTGGCGTTGCATAGAGTGGCGCTGCATAGAGTGGCGCTGCATAGAGTGGCGCTGCATAGAGTGGCGCTGCGTAGAGTGGCATAAAGCGATACAAAAGGGGATGATGGACGGAACGTTTGAGCCAATCAAACACTCACCCCCAGTCAACTGATCTGGGTTTAATCCATCATCATTCTTTAGCTCACTCCACCACCCCAGTTCAGACATGGCCATATGCAAATCAGTCTGACCCTGTGCCTCATGGGAACAGTCCAGCCCGAACTGCCAAGCCATGTCTTCCCTGGACCGGAAACAAGCATCCTAGGACCGGTTTCTGGCATTCCAGCCGTCATCAGCCAGGCTTGCTTGAATCCAGTGGCAAAGTGAGCAAGGGACCCACGTCTGGGCATACCCCGCCAACTTAGGGCGAACAAAGCGATACAAAAGGGGATGATGGACGGAACGCTTGAGCCAATCAAACACTCACCCCCAGTCAACTGATCTGGGTTTAATCCATCATCATTCTTTAGCTCACTCCACCACCCCAGTTCAGACATGGCCATATGCAAATCAGTCTGACCCTGTGCCTCATGGGAACAGTCCAGCCCGAACTGCCAAGCCATGTCTTCCCTGGACCGGAAACAAGCATCCTAGGACCGGTTTCTGGCATTCCAGCCGTCATCAGCCAGGCTTGCTTGAATCCAGTGGCAAAGTGAGCAAGGGACCCACGTCTGGGCATACCCCGCCAACTTAGGGCGAACAAAGCGATACAAAAGGGGATGATGGACGGAACGTTTGAGCCAATCAAACACTCACCCCCAGTCAACTGATCTGGGTTTAATCCATCATCATTCTTTAGCTCACTCCACCACCCCAGTTCAGACATGGCCATATGCAAATCAGTCTGACCCTGTGCCTCATGGGAACAGTCCAGCCCGAACTGCCAAGCCATGTCTTCCCTGGACCGGAAACAAGCATCCTAGGACCGGTTTCTGGCATTCCAGCCGTCATCAGCCAGGCTTGCTTGAATCCAGTGGCAAAGTGAGCAAGGGACCCACGTCTGGGCATACCCCCGCCAACTTAGGGCGAACAAAGCGATACAAAAGGGGATGATGGACGGAACGTTTGAGCCAATCAAACACTCACCCCCAGTCAACTGATCTGGGTTTAATCCATCATCATTCTTTAGCTCACTCCACCACCCCAGTTCAGACATGGCCATATGCAAATCAGTCTGACCCTGTGCCTCATGGGAACAGTCCAGCCCGAACTGCCAAGCCATGTTTTCCGTGGACCGGAAACAAGCATCCTAGGACCGGTTTCTGGCATTCAAGCCGTCATCAGCCAGCTTGCTTGAATCCAGTGGCAAAGTGAGCAAGGGACCCACGTCTGGGCATACCCCCTCCAACTTAGGGCGAACAAAGCGATACAAAAGGGGATGATGGACGGAACGTTTGAGCCAATCAAACACTCACCCCCAGTCAACTGATCTGGGTTTAATCCATCATCATTCTTTAGCTCACTCCACCACCCCAGTTCAGACATGGCCATATGCAAATCAGTCTGACCCTGTGCCTCATGGGAACAGTCCAGCCCGAACTGCCAAGCCATGTTTTCCGTGGACCGGAAACAAGCATCCTAGGACCGGTTTCTGGCATTCCAGCCGTCATCAGCCAGCTTGCTTGAATCCAGTGGCAAAGTGAGCAAGGGACCCACGTCTGGGCATACCCCCGCCAACTTAGGGCGAACAAAGCGATGCTCACTTGTAGTGGCGTGGCTGAGTGGAGTGCCGTTGTGTGGAGTGGCATTGGTAGCTGTTTCTACATAATATTAACAATATTATTGCACCAAAAACTCTAAGTTAAATGTCTAAGATTCTATATAATCTCTACGGGATATATGCGCTCCAAAGTCTGCTATGCAAAGAAATTAGTACATATGGGAAAGAATGCCAAAAGCCCAAGACGACACCGTTTTATAGGTGAGAAGCCATGACCAGAAACCATGAAGTGGAAACAAGACTTTGCAGTCCAGATAATTAGGGACCAGATAAATATACAAATAAAAATATAACCCAGTGACGAAAATTGGATTACATTGTTTAAATGTCACCCCCATCGTTGCCCCAACACACTCGAGAAATGTAAACTCAACAGAACATATAACAAAATGCAGAGGTATGAATTTGCTTCAAACCAGTCACCACTTGTTGCATCAATTACATGCAAACAGTAGTTAGGAAAGTGAAAGAGGCATGCCCATGAAAGTTACTGAAATATTTAGCACGGCCCGAGCTTAAAGCTAGCAGGTCCTATCAGCAGGTAGTTATGCATCACAACAAACACCTCTGCATACACCAACACGTGAAAGAATTTGAAGAAGTACATATATTAGTAGTAAATAAAACACCAGTACAGCATTAAGAACCAGTGATGAATGTGCTTCCACAGGAACCAAGAGAGTCTACCAATCACAATATAAATGGTTAAAGTGGTAACTGCATGCTACAAAGACAGAAAATAAAAGCGGGGGTGCTTTCATATGCTTCTATCTCAACATTAACTTTGAGTTTCTGCCTGTTGCCTTTTAAAGCTAAAATCATGCTTGTGACTGATGGTTTTTGAGCCAACAGGAAAAAAATGCCTCAACCCTACTGACGATAACCACTATTTAAATAACATTGAATACATGCTATAAAGCACAACGCTGGTACACCACGAAGTAAACAAACTGTTGGTAATTTTAGGATGTATGTTACCAAGTAGAAGGAATAGAATTTAAAAAGTAGTACCAAAATTGAAAATATGACGTGCATTCGTGGAACTAAAACGGGGTGGGGAAAACATGCCTGAAGTAGGTGAAAAAACGCAAAGCTTTCAGCCAGCAAGTAACTTAGAGTCAGAACAGGTCAGATAAAGTTCAAGAAATGTGTCAGGCAGCAGGTGTCCCCCAAAGCTGAATAAAAGTGTTGATATTTTAGTTATTAGTTACATAGCTGCCAAGGTTTCAGACTGCTCATGTGTGACATTTTCATAATTTCAGTGTAATTATGAGGGACATTCAACGACTATGAGTGACAGTTTCTCGCTAGCAAATCAAGCAATGAAGACAAGGGAAACATAAATATAAACTAGGATAACAAATGTGCACGGTGGAAGCCGATGGATAGCGCGAGGTATAAGGCATCCAAATACCACAATATGGGTTGGGTGCGGGGATCGGGCGCACTCCGGGAGATTTATAGGATACCTTAGTTTCTACATTTGTGGATTAAAATTTGTGTGTCCAGTACCCCTCAGACTGACCTATGCCCCGGCTCTACACTGACACCGCCCTTTCACAAACCTAACCACACACCCTGATGGGAAGCACCGAATAGCCCTCTCTCAGGATCACCGAGGGGCCCTCCAAGAGTGCTGCGGAGCCGCGAGGAGCTGCGCGAGCGCCGCACCACGACCACAGCCGCATATTCAACAGAGCACCGGGCACTGGCGCAGACAGGGTTAATCGATGATGCGCCTTTTCAATAGCAGGAGGTAAAGGGACAGCTACCCTGTCTTTGTGGCGACTTTGAGAGAGTGTGGGAAAGCCTTTTAGGCCTAGTGCTTCATGAGGAGAGAATTTCCTCTGGGGCACGCTAATGACACGGTGTTAAAATGTAGGATGTTGATAAGTCACTAACAATTACACCGAATCCCAAATCATTTCATGTTAAATTTACCTACCAGAAAGAAAGTAACGGAGTCACTGCTGCTGCGGTCAGTACAGAAATGATTAACTGACATTCTCTACTGCTTCTGATATCAATACAAAAACAAGAAACTGACATTCTCGCAGTGCTGCTGGAACATAAATAACTGACAGTCCCTGCTGCTGCATCAGTGCAGAAATGCGACTAACTCTGCTTCGGCCATAGAGAAATAAATGAATGTCAGTCTGTTGCTGTCAGTGCAGAAATACGTATTTGACCGTCTCTGCTGCTAGTACAGAAGCAAGTGACATACTCCTGCTCTCAGTACATACAAAATTAACTGCCGCCAGTACACAAATAAACAAGTCGCGGACTCTGCTGCGCTCATTCTAGGAATGAGTGACTCGGCGGTGAGAGGATGCTTGGGGTCAGATGGAACCAGAGCCTGCAGCTGCCGGCAGTCGCCGATAGTAACATGCTTCATCGCGCTCGAAGTTACATGACATATCGCGATAGCCACGTGACTGTAAGCGCAATGGGGACACTAACCCTCCATCTCTGGCACACCCGTAACGAAGTTAGAATGTGTATGGATGCGCGGAACCAGCCATACCCCAAGATAAGTCCAATATTAGTAGCTGCCAGTGGACTGATTCCAGCGTGAATCATGTCTGCCGCTCGATTACCTATGAATATCCACATACTTAATACATGTGTGCGCATGGACATGCGTAGCAAGGGGGCTGCAGCACAGAAGCACTTACCGAGGCTAAAGGCGTAACGTGCTGGGCCTGTAATCGATGCTATCGATCGTGGATTCCTATCGATCGTGGTTTTCAGCTTCCTACACACCCACTGGAATACTGGGGGTGGCTGTGACGTGTTGATTTGTGTCTCTGTAAACCGGACTATCGATCACGCGTGTGCGTGGTATGAACAAACAGGCATGCAGACACGAGCGGTGGCGACAGTCAAAACGGACAAAGAGCCAGGTGAAGACGCGGCGGATACACACAGTAGAACCGAGTAAAGCTGAGACTGGCAGGGAAAGAAAAGGCAGCACGGACAGATGGACCGAAAGAGACAGACAGACTGAAAGGGAGCAACGTGGAGTGGGAAAGGGAGGACGAGAGCCGGGTGGGGCCAGCGCCACGTTGAGGGGCCACAAAGGTCACATCTATAGGTGCACCATTATAGAAACTATAGAATGAGACCGGCACTTGCGGCTGTGTCGCGAGGACAGAAAGACTGCCTTAGCCAACAGGTGCACGTGAACCATGCCAGTGACCCAAAATGTATGGCTGGGCTGTACAGTGTGCTGGGCCCATAGTCCCGCCCTTACACCGTAGGGGCGATTATCACCGCGAGGTTTGTTGTGCTTCTGTTCTTGTTTTTCATGCATTACAACAAGCCGCGTTTAACGACGCTTCACTGGATAGGGCTGTACTTTACTGCTCTGTGTTTTCATTGGCTTACCCTACCCAGTGAGTGTTCTGCCGCAGTGTGTCTTCGGTACCTATGATGGATCGTGTAACCTCCACGGCACAGCGTTCTGTTCCATGTACTGTGTGTGCACTGTCGCACTCCCGGGCACTGCGCTCTTCTGCATTGTAATGCTTTGTGTTCAGTTTTCCTGCGTGTTGTTGGTACTCCAATATGTCCCACTTTGCGCGGTTGTGCTGGTTTTAAAAGACTCTGTTGAACTCTGTGAGTTGCTGTGTCTTCGAATATTTGTCTGCCATTGAACGGGGCCCCTGTTTTCAGACACGGCCTTTTGGGGGGGGCTGTTGTGTGTAATGAGGATGCAATGAAGGGTCTGGGTATACTACGGACGTGTGCCCATGTGCGCAGTTTCTTTTGTACAAATCTTTTAATCCAAATCATGACAGGGGTGTCTCGCGAACCGCTCGGAGCCCCGCCTGTCTCGAGGCTGTCTCGAGGGAATAGAAACCAGTGGTGCGCGCGCACCACAGAGGAGCGGGGGCTAGAGAGCGCGGCAGCAAAAGCGAGACGAACGCACGCTGCTGCGCGTTCTGGCCACCGTCGGGAATGGGCGCGGCAAAGGCGGGACATGCGCCCGCCTTTGCCCAATCGCGTGCCGTTTTTCCTAAAAAAACGCACGCTACAGCCAATGAGGGCTTCTGAAAACAAAACCACACGTACGAGCGTGTGGGTCGTTTTCAGAAGCCCTTTCTAGAGGTCTCGCGCTGCGCGAGCAGTGCTGCGCACTGCAACGCTAGGCGCGAGACCTAAAAACGGACGATCCAGCCAATGTGGGCTTCTGAAAACAAAACCACACGCACGAGCGTGTAGGTCGTTTTCAGAAGCCCTTTCTAGAGGTCTCGCGCTGCGCGAGCAGTGCTACGCGAGCAGTGCTGCGCACTGCAACGCTGGGCGCGAGACCTAAAAAAACGAATCGTGGCACTGTAGTTAAGATCGGTATCATTGTTACCAGCTACACATTTTTTTTTTATAAGTAAACATGGAGTGCGGTCCTTTTAACAAGAAGACGGGAAGTTGCCCACAGAGAATCGAACTTGTTTCTTAAGTTAACAAGCCTTTTGTTCTTGCTAGTAAAGCACGTTTGTTGTTTTTGCCCCTTGAAACTGGAAAGCATGCTTTATTTTGAACACATAAACTGCAAAACAGGAGTCCCCACTTTATTAGAAAGAAAGCATATTATAAAGGTAAAGGCAGTTAGGAAATGCTTTTTAAGTATGATAAACCTAGGCAAGTCGAAAATTGAGGATTGGATCAGGATAACAGTATGAACATGGAACCTGACTACGAAGCATTGCTGATGAGCCTTGCTACCACGGTACTTTAGAAGAGACAAACAGGCTTTTAAAAAGAAGAACGCAGTGCAACGCTGTCCAGCAAAAACGCTCATTTTTTTTTTTATAGAAACGAGATTCCTTCGAATGGTAACACCGACGCACAGCGCTAAATCACAGTGATCTGGGTGAGGGTGGGAGTGTTAAAAGAATGCGCTGCGAGAAAAATCATAAATATTTTTGGTTAAGTAAAACGCCGCGCGACAAAATAGTATGAGCGTTCTTTAAATTACATGCCATGCTCGTTACACGGTGGTAGTAAGGTTAAGTAAAAATGTCTCAAAATGAGTCTCTGTGAGGCCACAATGTGGCACCTGTAAGGATACACAGTTCACGTCAGGGCTGTTGTCACTGTGCGAAAATCATGTTGTACATTTAAAAATAACAGTTCAGTTATTGCTTAATTAACACCCTGCCTCATTTACTAGGCGTCCAGTGCGCATATGTGCAATTAAAGGAAAGGCCAACTGATAAACACGGGCGATAGCATGGCATATTTGTGCTACTAAAGTGGGATAGCAATGTGAAGGGTAAATAAAACAGATTGCGAGCGGACAACAGGTGTAGAATTTCACAAAAGTATCTATTACGAGTGCTGCAAATGCTGTGACTTATGAAACAGAGGGCTGGGCAGCCACACAGAAGTTGTTTCAGTTCCACATGTTTTTTAATGCAATGCCAGTACACAAAAAGTGAAGAGAGAGGAGGGGCCATCACACGCTATATAGTGTGATGGCCAAACAAAACGTTCTCTGAGTAAATTCGCCAGAAACAGCTATGCACACAAAGGAGGGACAGTAACAGAAATGCACCAATAACAAGCCAGCATTTCTGAATGCCACAGATAGCAGCCAATGGCAATCAGTGGGTTTGCCAGAGCCCATAGAAGAGGATACAACAGGTCTTCAAGGTTCGACCTAAAAATGAAAAATACCCATAAAACCACCAAAAATGGAATTCAAACAAGATTTGGAGACCAATATTTTGAAGAGGAGAGTGTAAATATTGGTATCAAATTAATGTAACAAAGGAGTCAATAGTCTAATACGGAAGGTTGGAAAATAACAGTCAATCCTCTGCTATTGTTCCTTGGTTGGCGACAGAAAATGTGCCACAAAATTGTGAGTATACAGATTAAGACTGTAAATAGAGAAATAAAATGACTAAGGCTAGGTATTAGAGTGTATCCTCTCATGAGGTCCATGACTGGTAAACAATAACGTTAAAGTATAACCATGTAACTGTTGTAGTGAGTGAGGCAACTGCACAGTGGTAAGGTTGTCACAAGTTAAAGTACCCAATGAAATGAAAAGATATCCGAGTCAGGGCCACGAAAATAGATGAAAAAAGATGAAACCGTAAGTAGGACCGTAAGTGGTGGACACCTTTTGCACAAGCGTTGCACGTGATCAGCCTACTTGGATTGAAAATGGACTCCATGTTTTCTGTAACCTTTTAATGATCACATTTTCATGCCACCTAGGGCTGCTGTTGGATTGTTGTATGTATTGATGTTTTATATACTTTTATGGTCTAGCTAGACCGAATAAAGTTATTCTGACTGACTGACGCCAGCATTTAAAATGACCATATATACTGAAAATCAATAGGTGGGAATTTCCAATCAAGGGTAATAGTGTGTGTCGTTGTGATCCCCTAATGATTGTGAATATAGACATAACGAATCGTATACACCAGTTGCATTAGCAAAGTTACACAACTAGAGAGTATGGAAGGGACCTATGCAGTCTACAACAATGGGTTATAGTGTGTCCGCCCATCTTGTGCAGATTCACAAATGGTGGTCGCTGCGGCGGTGCTAAGTAAGTACCTTCCACTAGGTACATATTTTTAATATTATATATACATTGAAAGATCTCCTAATTCTGAGAGAAGCAGTGAGTGGCCGTTATTCCCTCAGGGCAGTGGCTGATGGCATTCGACATCAATTCTACAAAATGCGAGGATATGGTAACATTAATATACTTGTGAGTATCTTTGCATCGAGTCATGTTGAGTTATATAGTAATGTGTAGCGCCTCTTTCACTAATGCTTGGTCTCTAGGTGCTAGAAGCCCAGATTAAGCAACAGCACAAGTATATCAGAAAAACATTTGTGTCCAGTTGAACCCTAAAGATATAAGGTTACAGGCGCGCGCACTCCCCCAGAAGGTTTCTTGGTTCTATTGACATGCACTTTGGAATGCTGGAAGGCTGAATGGACCCTCATGAAACTCTTTCCGGGGAGGATTTTGACAACATACAACGTCAGACCTGTTCCACCAGAACATCAAATGCAGAAATATTTATGTATTGCCAATCACTCTCTTTGTTGACATCCAGCCAGACCGTTCAGAGATCCATTAATGTTTTTTTTTTGTCATCAATGAGCATTGTCAATAAAGTTAGTTGTGAGCTGAAGTCATCTCAGTTGCTCAATAATGCAGTGAATCTGACAGCAATGTTTCTATATTTTCTTGTCTTTTTATCCAGTGCCTCCAGCAGGGTGAAAACCATGTCCCAGAGTTCTGGGTGTTATGACAGCGATGGAGGAGAGCACAACATGGCGGATGAAATCTCAGAGGGACACCAATATCAAAGCCAGAACCGGGGCGAGGACAGCAGCTGCGAAAGACCTGGTAACATGCGGAGCAAGGGTCTCCGCCGGCAGGCCATCCAGAACTGGCACCGGCGACCATATCGCAACAGCACGGAAGGCGAAGAGGGGGACATCTCAGATGTAGGCTCCAGGACGACAGAATCGGAGGTGGAAGTGTGGGAGCAAGACCACTACTCCTCACTGGAGGCCCAGCAGTCAAACTGTAGTAGGGCTGCCAGGGGGTGCCGGCTGGCTGCAGGTGAGTCCATCCAGGCAGGTTCACAACGATGTCAAACCACAGCATGAGCCTTTTGGGTGCACTCAGGTTGGACACACAATGCCACAGGTGAATGGGCCAGATGTACGGAGTATTTTTGCATGCGCAAACGGGTTTGCGACCTGTTTGCACATGCAAAAATACCTAAGGGCCATGTACAAACCCTAATTAGCGAGTCGCAAAAGCAAATGGTCGTACATCTGGCCCAATATGTTGTAAATGCTATGTGTAATCTTCCAGAAAGGGAGTTGAATATAGAGGAAAAAAGGGTCAATCACATCACTGTAAAGTCACAAATCCTATGTTTTATAACACCTCAGTCTTTTATTAGCATACATTCTGCCACAGGCAGTGAAAGGAGATCCCTTCTCGTAAGGTCAGCTTTTATTTGAGGAATGACTCGAGAATAGTCTGGATGAGGTGGCTACTGAGTTTGGCAGCAAGATATCCAGCGATTTCATTGTATGCTCTCGGTAATCAAATGATAAATTTGAAACACTTCCTCAGTGTTGTCAATGATGTTGGTATACTGATACAATGTGATACTCTGCTGTTATTTGGGGACAGTACTACTGGGATTAGATAGCTATAGCTAAACATCGTCTGTTCAAAGTCCCTGACTCAGACCCCTCAATTTCCTTACTCTGCCATACTCTATAGAAACATGGGTCTACAGCCAGAGAATATAGAAAAGAGGAAAGAACAGAAGTGTCTAGTGCTACAGCGGAGATGAAATAGGACTAAGATGAAAACATTGGTCATCATGGAGACAATGACAAATGTAGCAGGGAACCGTCGGAAAACCTCCAACCCAAAAGCTCCTGGCGAATCAAACATGAAGTCCTAAATGTCCGGTTAAATGTCTTCTTGGTGTCACAAGGGATAATCACATTGGTGAGGCCAGATGCGACCACCAGCCCATACCATACACCAGCCCACACCACACACCAGCCCACACCACACACCAGCACACACATATAATTGGTTCAATGTCTATTGCATATGGAACCCATCTGGTGTACATAGGCAGCACCTTCCACTATACACTGCATTTTGCGAAAATGTCACCTTCCTTTTTAATATGAAAAAGCAGCTTGTAAAGGCTACATAGAAGTGCAAGAAAAGGTAAGACTATTGTGACTTCTTTCATGGGTGCTATTTGAACATTTCAGTCACCAGTGTTGCTTAAAACTCCTGTTCAAGCTTATAACCCAGAACCACAATGAAGAAATGACAGACATGAAGAAAAATGACACTATCTTTGAGCTCAACAGTTATGTCTTATGCTGTTGTGGGAATTTGATAAAGCCATATCCTCGTCTGTTAGTCTCAGGAGGACAATGCTTTCTAGATAGTTATTTCTTGCAAACTGTTTTTCCTGGGGAAACAGAATTTAGGTTATGGTACGAACTCACAAACTGATCATTAATTGCATGGTTCCCATCTTTTCTCCATTGGGGGTCTGACCATTAAACCCCTGGCCAATGTAGTACTTCTAATGGCTAGAGACATGCAGGTAAAAGCAGAAGTCTAAATTAAAGTGACAGCACTTACGTGGTCGTGCCTGGCCAGCCAGCCTCTCAGCTGACAAACCATGGAATGTTCACTCTTGAGCAGAACTTATTACAATACATAGGATCCAGTATGAATTAAAGGCATAACCTACCTCCTTCCTTGCCCAAACCAATAAATAATAAAATAATTTGACATCAGAAACAAGACTGACATAGAAATAAGAAGTTTTAAAAAAAGCCATAGAAAGCACAAGGGTGCACGCCCACTTAAAAGAAGTGGGAAGTAAAAAAATAAAAATAAATCAATTGTATACATAATGTTATAAAAATACTAGTGTTCTCAGAACACACATTCTCTAAATGAACACTCCCATCACTACATTCACTTTCTCCTCTTACGTCTGAAAAGGGGCCAAAGATTGCAGAAAGCCTCAGATCATTATCACCAATCAACATAAAACCAAAGCAACTATCATCTTCTCCTTCCTACACCATCTGCCATGTTGATAGGCTGCTACCCTCCGATGGTACCATTTAGTGCCATTCATTAAAATTACATAAATACCACGCACATGTTAAACTTTAAAAAGGCCTTGAAACTTAGGCCAACCCCCTCTTCTCTACCCTGGTTTGGCTTTCAGCCAATACCCAACAGAAACCCAAACATTAGGACATCGTATCTTCAGACATGGCTCACCTTTCCAAAAACACTAACTGACAAGACCTTTCCTGGGATATAAACTCTTTAATTCATGCATGAGCTAATTTTGTCCCTGGCTCCCTTCCTCTCAGGATGATATAAGGGCTCCTGTTCCTACTGCTATTTACCGTAGTACAGTATGCCCATACCAACCCTAAAACCAACATCTTAACACCCCTGCCTCCTGATGCAGCTAGCTGGATAACCCTATTATACAGTCTGTTAGCTCTTTCCACCAACCCATTTGATTGGAGATTGTACAAAAGGTGCAACAATTTTTGAAGCCACAGTCTTTCGAAAATGTCTTCCATCTCGAGAGAGGTAATTGGATTTTATTTCCCGTGATGAGAGTGATAGTTTAACCTTCCTCATTAAACACATCATCCAAAACACTAATAGTAGATCTGATAGAAACCTCCCTCAAAAATGTCACTGCCAATCACTTCAGTGTGTATCAGTCATTAGCAGGGCAAACTTCATCTCTGCCTTCAACACAGTTAGAGGTCCTATGTAATTCATGCACACACTCATAAATGGCTTTCAAGAGTCATGCAAGTTTTACCTTTGGATATTCCCACATACCTTAGGCTGTTTCTCTCCCTCCTTGCATTCCACACAACACTCATCTCACCTGACAACTTGATCATCAACGCCTAACCACAAACAATTAGCTTTCACTTGTTGCCTTGTCAGAGGCTAACCTAAATGTTGCTCATAGGTCAATGCAATAATTCTTCTGTGCATCTCCAAAGAAGGTACAAATCCATGTCCGAACAGTAAAACACACTCCCTGACACTCTTCCAAAATGTTCACATATAGCTTCGCAGTGGATTGCACAGCGTTCTCTCCTTTTTCCATTCTGAATCATGTAAATAACCTCTTTTCTTTAAAAACATCATCTTTCATCATAGCTGCATACCACCCCTCCTTAGAAATTGCTCCTCCGCTCTACTACATCTGAAACACTCGCAGCTGCACCTTCTATCTTTTTCTCTCTCATGGCATCACCATCAAAGTCTTCCCAATTGGCTGAAAGGGGAGACAAGCAATCAGATTGGGAATTGTGCCAACCAGGAATGAACTTGCGGATATATCTGTATTTCTGTATCCACGCAGCCAATATCGCCAACCTTGCTGAATCTTTCCCAGCTCCCCCAAGTAGCAAAATCTAAACCAGAAGTTTGTGATCTATACATAGCACAAACGTCAATCCCCAGATATACGCACAGTAATATCCCCACGCAGAAGCTATTGTCTCATGCTCTATCAGAATCAATGAGAGAGCATGAAGCAAAGGCAACAGTTTTCTTTTCTGTACCAAAGTCCATTTGAGAAAGTACAGCATTGTTAGACCTGACATCCTTGGCGCGGTATTCCCCAAACTTTTCACCTTCACTCCTTCTGTTTAGCTGAATTGTTTTTTGTTAGCTTTTGAACTCTGCAGACTTTACCACTGCTAACCAGTGCTAAGGTGCTTGTGCTCTCTCATGGTAAAATTGGCATACACCTAATGGGCACCTTTAATTTATTTGTAAGTCCCTATTAAATGATACTGCATGTACCCAGGGCCTGTAAATTAAATGCTACTAGTGGGCCCTGCAGCACTCACAGTGTCTTTTAAAACCAGTCCAGGCTCTGCCACTGCAGTGCAGTTTTAAACTTCCATTTTGACCTGGCACCTAAACCTTCCTTTTTAGTATATATATATATATATATATATATATATATATATATATATATATAAGTCACCTCCAAGTTAGGCCCTAACGGCTCGGTTCATATGGCAGGGTGCATTGTATTTAAAAAGTAGGACATGTGGGTTTACGTTTTACATGTCCTAGCAATGAAAAACTCCTAAAGTTGTTTTTATACTGTTGCAAGGCCTTTCTCTCCCTTTGACTAACACTGGGTTGCCCTATTACATTTAACAAGGTGTACCTTTGGATTGGGAGCTGATAGAGATATGCTGTTTAGACTCAAATGAATTGTAATTTAAAATCTTCTTTCATTGTAAAGTCAGACTTTAAGTTACAATTCTGAAAATTACACTTTTAGAAAGTTGGCATCTTCTTATCCTACCCATTTGTGCCTTCTGCCAATTTTCTGGGTCACATTACTGTGAGTGGCTCTGCTGTTGAGATTTGTGTATTCCTCCCAGACAGTGCGATAAAGAGGGCTGAGTGTAGGCAGGATGAGCCATCCTGCCAGTATGGCTGAGGGCAGACCTGTTCCCTGCCCCACTTACACTTCAAAGGGCTTGCCTCCAGCTGGCACAGAGGAACCTGACACTAGTCTTTTGTCACCCCAGACTTCTTGGAGCCTTGACAGGGCAAGGGAAGAACTTTCCAGAACAAGATTTACAGTAATATAGGGAATCACCCTGCTTCAAAGGCTGACACCAGGTATAAATATTGGACCTCGAGAGCCACTCTTCAGTACACTCCCGCGCCTATGGACATTTCGAAAGGACTGTCCTTGTCCCCCATAGGACTGCCCCGCTGCTAACAGAGGACTGCCCTGCTGCTTAAGCACTGCCTTGACCCTAAGAGGGCTGTCCTGCTGCTTGAGGCCTGTCCTGCTCTCTGGGATGGAAGGCTGGACCTGCTCCCTTCATCCCAGGCTCCCTGAATGACTCCAAGAGTCAGTTGGCTACAGGGACACAACAAGCTCCAGAGGTCTCCCTGCAACTGATTAGCTGGCCTACTGCACTGGACCTGTCTGGACCTACAACTGGACCTGCTTGAGCCCTGATAACCTCTGCTGAAGTGAGTTCCTGATCCCCAAGAGATTCCTCCGCACATCCTGTACCCTTGGCTGGCATCAGTTGAGCTCCTCCTGTAAAGAAAGGTTAAATCTCGAAGTGTTGGGCACTTTGTGACTGAGAACAGGCTCTGATGCCCATGACTATGCATGCCAATGCTAAGCTGCAGGGAACAGGACTCTTCGTGCTACAGCGATCACCAGTGATGACCGGCAACGCAAGATCTGCACTTTGCACTACAGCAACAACAGCCGGCAGTGATTGTCAACTCAAAGCTCCAGCAACGATCACCACCAACACTTGACCGGATTTTCATGTTACAGTGACAACCGTCCACAACGCCATGCCTGCTTGTCGTGCTACAGCAGCGACCATCCTTGATGCACTCTCTGCTCCTCGCGGCCTCCTCCACCGCGAACAGAACTCTTCACTCTGGACTTCGAGAAGGTAACTCTTTCAGCGGAACTGCCTGGCCCCTGTACCCGTCCCATGCTCCATAGCGACCGGCCTGAACTTGTGACTCTCCCCCAGGCTAGCACGACCAGATGAGTGTAAGGGGTGCATTGTGCTTTTAGGCGCTATATTTATCTAAAACTATGAAATTGCATACTTCCGGTTCTACTGATTGGATTTATGTTGCTCCGGTATCATTTTATTAATTAAAATGTACTCTATTTTTGTAAATTCGGTTGGGATTTTTCTTGTGTTGTATTTTCACTTTACAACTGTTACTCTGGCTTGTTTTATTCACTAGCAAGTTTATGTAGGATAAATCCAGGTATAAAGATAAGCATTAACATGACTGTTGACCCACAGGGATTCATTTGCAAAACTATTTGTATGAATAGTTCCATCTTACTCCAGGCTCAACTGTGTCCTTACTCACAAAAAAGGTTTTTGCGCTCTGTTTCATCTTGTACTGTTTTTTTTCGTATAGTATTACTGTTTCACTAATGGCACCTTATGTTCCCCGTCCCTCCTTCCTCTATACACTGCTTCGTTTTAAACTTCCGATAAAGAATTGGGAAACAAAAAAAAAGGCTTTGTTACTGTCCCAAAAATGTCCTTAACTAGGCATGTCTTACTTCAGGAAAAGCACAAGTAACTCATTTAATCCTGGAGTCAAGCAACTCCTCTCACAAAAGGCTTTGTGGACTGGACATTCAGATGCAATTCACATCTAAGAGAGGAAGGAAGAAGGACATTGATGTGTATGAGGATCGCCCCAACAGGCAAATTCCCATTTTGCCTAAAGTGCTGGGAATCCTTGCATCATTCTCCTACAGTTCCCTTGTAGTTAACTTTCTCCCACTTCTTGCACTGTCTGTAACCCACAGCCAGGTCAGAAGGGAAGGCCCTGAGACCAGAGCGAGGCAGCCCATCGCGATCGAACGAGGTGATCAGCCCGGAGATCTTGAAGATGAGGGCAGCCCTCTTCTGCATCTTCACCTACCTCGACACCAAGACTCTGCTGAGAGCCGCTGAGGTCTGCAAAGACTGGAAGTTTGTGGCCCGGCACCCTGCGGTGTGGACAAGGGTGCTCCTGGAGAACGCGCGGGTCACATCCAAGGTAAGATGGTGACACTAGGGTTTATCGAGTCCTACTCAAGTGTGCGAAGAGTTGCTGCTGCTCAGCTTTCTGCCATTGGTTCTTCTTTATGTTAATAACTGTCTGTCAAAGACATGGTGCCAGGCCTTGCAGATTTAAACCCATCTCTCTCTAAAACCGGTTCTTGAATATGTTCCAATCCAGAATCTTGTGTAGGATTTATCCTGTTGTTTCTGGTGAAGGTGCCTGTTGCAGTTTATTGGTTCTGTTGTAGGTTTGCCCTTTTGATGTCTATTGTTGTTGGTAGTGCACCTTTTTGTTTCACATGTTTGGGTGCAGGTTCCTATTTCTGTGGTGCGTGTTTGCAATATTGGGTCTTGTTTTTTATGTCAGATCTAATGTGAATTACAGGTTTTATTTCCTGTGTAGGTTCCAATTCATGATGTAGAACCAGGCTTTTTATGCTGAGTCTGACTTGTAATGCAAGGTTATGTCAATAGCTGAGGTTCCAGTTAAGGAAGAAGGTTCTGATTTTTTAATGTTGGATCTAGTTTGAAATGTAGTTTTTTTCATGGTGGAGGCTTCCATTTCTGGTGCAGGCTCCTGTTTCCCATGCAGGCTCATGTTTATTATGGTGCAGGTGTCCGTGGACAGTGTGGGTTCTTGTCCTTGATGTTCATCTATCCTGTAACACAGCTTTTTGTTTGTGGTGCTGCTTCCCATTTTAGAAGTTGGTGCCTGTTTTGGATCTTGGGTCTCATGTTCAAATAAAGAATTTTGGTCCAGGCGTACTATAATTTTGCATTGGGTTACATCACTTTCGGGGTACAGCCCAGAATCAAAATCATTTTTGGCATTTCCTAAGCCACACAAAGCTGCTTTGCATGGATTTGCGTGGTATAGTAAATACGAAGTAATGCAGCGCATAGCCCTGCCTTGCATTACTTTGCACCGAGGAGGTGTTATATGGGTGGAGAATTGGCGTTCCCATGCAACCACCCATGTATTTTAAGGCAAACTCAGATTTTGGAAACTTGTAAACCCGGGTTTTTGGCAAAATGGTGCGCCTACCCGACAGAGGCATAACGAGGAGAAACATCTTTATTTCTCCTCATTATTTCCTCTTTACATGTGTGCTGCATTCCGCAGCACACATACACTAGATAAATATGCCTTTTAAGAATTGTTTTTGTGCAGAAAGTTATTTCTGCCTTTTACTTTTCAACCTGTTATTTTTTGATTTTACCTATAAAACGTTTTCCATGAAGTAAGATGTTTCTATCTTATGCTTGCAGTGATTTATACTGTTTCTTGTTAACTATTCCCTCTCCAGCATTTCTTTGCTTTTGACAGCACAGACTTCCTGTTGCTTCCTCCAGTGTCTGACACAGTTTCTCTTTGCTTCTAGTTCCTCGTGACGCTCTCCCAGTGGTGCACCCAGGCACACTCGCTCACCCTACAGAACCTTAAGCCTCGGCAGCGAGGGAAGAAGGAGAGTAAGGAAGACTACATGAAGAGCACAAGGTGAGAAGGACGAGAGAGCCCTGTGGGAGGAGTAGAAAAGGCATCTCTTCCTAAAACATCTCACCCACAACTAAAAGACCACTGTACACCCTGAGACACAATGCGGCTCATCGCGAATTTGCTACTCAACCACCCCGGTGATAGCTGGGCTGCCAAATGTAGAAAAGTCCATCTTTATGGCGTAACTTTTTCCCCGAGGTGGCACCTGCATGAACTGTGGGAGCGGCTTCGTTGGAAAAGATAACCATGGCAGAAGGTTCGCCATGCCAGAGAGGCCTAAGAACTCTCTCAGCTGTGCCAGTCCTGAATATAGACCGCCATATTGTGAAGGCATCCGCAGGACACACAAAATAGATGTCCCCCCCATACACTGGGACTTTCTGCCATTGTGTAGCGGACATTTATATGTTTTACTAACTGGGGCTGTAATGGTTTCATTGGCAGTCTTGGACTAAAAGGCAAGAGAAGGGATAACGTCAGAGGAGCCTTTTGTGATTAAGGGGTCTCTTCAACGCTTAATAGGTGTTCTCGATAGGGGACCTCTTGCACAGAGCTTTCAGTGCCTAATTTGTGGGAAAAAGTTTCAGGGCCTTTGTCAGGAGATCATTGC
The DNA here is from genome assembly GCA_963921515.1 of Calotriton arnoldi. NCBI lineage: Eukaryota > Metazoa > Chordata > Amphibia > Caudata > Salamandridae > Calotriton > Calotriton arnoldi. The sequence goes on from CAWUFW010003111.1 coordinate 1,220,970, forward strand.
AGCTTGCACCACCTATTGCCCATCAGCGCTGCCAATGACAGTACCAACACAACCACTAACCATTACACTCCTACAAGTATGACAATTCAGACTATTCCAGGCCCCCAAAGCTATAAGAATGGCTTGGGTGGCAGGTATAAGTCATTTTTAATGTATGTAGAATTAATAAACAGCTGTTGTTGTTGTCATCTCTAAATTAGACAGACAGCGCCACTATGTGGCAGACTGTCATAAGTGCCGGTGTTGACAATTCAGTGCTGGGGCTGAGTACCGGAAACCACAGGCTCAAGTTAAGCATTGGCTCTGTTTACTGCTACCTTTGACCTTTGTACGTGCACATACACATATGGAAGGTTTTTTGGGGGATGCATCACCGCTCTTCACAGACAGACCAAGTGAGTAGTAATCAACAAGTCAAATGAGAACAACACTAGCTTATAGATCAAGAAACATCTAATCCCAGAACCTGTTTCAAAACTTAAAACTGAGGGTTACGACTTCAAAAAGGTGTGCTCCACAATATGGCTAATCGTCCAGTTGTTCGCAGTCTCTACATCTAAGATTTTGTTCCAACACATTGTAATAACGGTGCATGCAGAAGTAGTAATGTTGATAATTTTTATTACGTGACAGCTCTAATTGAGCAGCTCCTATGAGTTACACCTCCGTCACCCCTTTGTGTAATTTTACTGCATAATTCAATAAGCTTCAGCTACATACAAGGTGGAGTGTAATAACGAAACAAACGATAAAATGATAACTCAACTCTATGGAACTCTTTGCCGCCTTCGCTAAGAAAGACTCAAAACCACTTAAGTTTTTGGAAGCAACTAAGCCTAGCATGCCTTCCTCCTCTGCTGTTGTCTTAGTGGCTTGCGCTGGGTAGCCCCCTAAATAACATTACTACTAATCACTATTTACAAACATTGCTTATCATCGTAACAGATATTATACTTAGCAGTAACCACTACACACATCCTTTATACAACAGCAAACACAAACAACACATCACCTTTCCATACACAACACAGACAACACATATCCCCTTTCCTTAGACGGCACAGACACAAATAAAACATGATTAATAAACAACAAAGGGCAATAACCTACTACAAACATAAACGAGTAATGACGCCTTTGTGTGTCTGGAGAAGGCAAAGGGTCATGAGCTGGTTAGGAGATTATCAACACTGACAATTTGGCCTCAGTTTACAGTCTGTCCTCTATTAATGAGGGTAGGTACATCTGCCACAATAAGTAGCCATTACTAACACAATCACATATGCAGATTAGCTCCTTCCAAACATCCTCTTTTGCCATGGTACCAGCTCCTTCTTCATAATCCTGCCCACAGAAGCAGTAGCCCACACAGGGGACGCGCCCAAGCTGAGATGCCAAACTGTACCAAACCTGTGAGGCGGGTCCCTAAAAGCTGACCATGCCTACCTGCTCCTGGATGGCCTCCCATAGCAAGTGAAACGAGGTAGACGGTGGGCACCGTGGACAAGCACATGATTGACTTTTCAGTTAGTCCCACTCTCTGACTACACCAACCAGCTGTCCTCATCACCCTCAGGGCATTTCCAACCCTCCAGTTCTGCATAAAGGAAGGAGCGGTGGTAAACATGTGAACAGTAGGGATGGGTGAAAAATTCTGCTGCACCGGAAGAGTTTACAGAGTTTTGCCCACTCCACGTTCCGCTAAGAGCGTGGAGTTCCGGCAAAAGTCTGTCAACTGCCACGTGGCAGAGTTTTTTCTCATGCGCAGCTCGCCAATGTCAAGTTGGCGAGCGAGAATGTGCATCCCCTAGCATGATTTTCAGGTCCTAGAACGCTTCCCGGCGTTCAACGCAGGCAGTCGTGGCAGGTTGCGACCATTCGCATTGAGAAATCTGTAGAAAATCTACTCGAGCATCAGAAAGAAGCAGCGCCTTCTGTACTACATAAAACACTGAGCATGAAATACTCAGTCTGTCACATCCTATAGGTACAAGGGCACTGGTCACAGACATAGATGAAGGACCACTGACATAACAGTACCACAGCTGAGTTGTCCCAGGCTGTCCTGCTGGTGACGTCCTGATCCTCTTGCTTGTCCCACTGAACCAGGAAGCAGGTATTACCGCACATAGACTGATGTTTCTTTCATCTTCTTGCAGGGGCTGCCTAGAAGCCGGACTGGAGTCGCTGCTGAAGGCAACTGGAGGCAACCTGCTGATCCTACGCGTGTCGCACTGCCCCAACATTCTGACAGACCGCTCCCTCTGGTTGGCTAGCTGCTACTGCCGGGCGCTGCAAGCCGTCACCTACCGGTACATGAAGCATTTACATTGTCTCGCATCCTTCTGGATACCCAGATTTGTTGACTAGGATCACCCCAAAAGGCAAAAACCTTCCCTGATATATATTCCTATAGAAATACATACACAGCATAATTTCACTGTTTGCATTCAAATGCCAGTCATTTGTTTTAAAAAGTACATTATCCCTCCTATTACTGTTCGCAGCAACATTGGCCTAGAGTCTTGAACCTCTTGGTTGCTGCCGGTTTGACTCCATAACTCAGCCTCTCGTTGACTCTTTTCCTGACTCTAAACACCAAAGAAAGGCCATTGTGACCCCATTCCAGGTTACTTGCCAGGATTCAGCCTCAAGGCTTTGACACAGCTCAACTGTGCTTATAATCCCAGCACTCCTGTGAGGGGCCAGGCAGAAATGAGCAGGAGAGCGGATCACCCTCTCACCGGCCTGATAGAAGAGGGATTATATTCTGGATTCTTCTCTGCCCGGGCTTTACTGTCCAGGGCTAAAGGTGGAAAATACAAGAAGAGGACCTAGATGGGTTCCCTTGGCATGCCCCCTAGGGTGCATGCCAAGGGCACCACAGTGATTGATGAGAGTTTGAAAGTAAGGAGGTGTGTGCCCCTCATGGACTGTGTTGTTAAGTTCATGAAATTTTGAGTGGATTGTGAGCAGCGGACTCATCTTTTGGGAAGTGGGGACATATTCTGATAGCCCGTTGCCTCTCCAAGGGTGGACAGAAATACTCATTTCCATTTCAGGGATTTCACTCAAAAAACAGTCTGGTGCATTTTGGCAACCAGGTCTCTCCGTGCACTGCTTTACTTTCTTGACCATTCCTCCTCGCGCTTTGAGTGGTCACCTGAGGGAACGAGTTCATTCACCTGCACAACTGTAATTAGAAGGTGAATGACTTCTCTATTTGCTTCCCTACTCTCTCTCTGGAGTCAGTGCTACTCACAGCCTAGCAGGGTGAGATAGGTACTGCTTTCCCTATACACTGAGCAAGCAGGATGTGGGTGTAATTGGCTAACTGGATGGATGGGCGTGTCTGAAGTTTGCTTGCCCTGGAGTGTTCTAGTCAGTTGGAGTTGCAATGTCTGAAGGAGTAGGAAGCCTCTAAAGAAGCTGCTACATTGACCCCTAGAGCTGTTGAGGTACCCTCAGCTTGCTCCTGACCCAGTAGAACGTGCACCCCAGGACCCACCTGGTACCTCACCATGCCAGTGGATGGAGTGGGCTGGATCTGGGTGGAGCATGGCGCCTGGAGGCCCAATGGAGAATAGTACGTCAGCTGACAAGTGTGGTTACTCATGTGGTGGGGGGTCTGGACACCAGGCTGCCCCTCTCCATTGTAATTTTGGGAGCTGGCCTCAGAATCATCAGCCAGCTAATCAGAAGCTTAAACTGTATCCTACCACAGGATCCTGTGTCAGGTCCTGAGTTATGGCTGAGGGAGGTAAAGTCAGGTCTCATTGTAGTCCCACAGGTCCGGCATTGGCCATCCCGCAATGCGGCACTTATCCCTGCATGCACCGGAAGGTCCCACTGTGGACGCCACTAGTCTCATGGAGAGCCTGGACAGCCTTATATTAGAAGTCATGGATCTAGAGGTTACAAATAAGTCTCAGTCGCCCTATCATTTATGTTAGAGAGGTGGCTAGAGTATGGTGTGCGCAACTCCACAATTGGGTGAACCCAAAATTGTTTCTCAGAGGTCTGACTAAGTGCTACTTTTCCCATGGGGGAGCAAAAAGCTCCAGAGAAATGTACCTGCTATGAAGGAGCATGGTGCTTAGAATGTGATTTATTGTCTTAGAATGCTTAGAATGTGATTAATGGTGCTTAGAATGTGATTAATGGTGGTTAGAATGTGATTCATGGTGCTTAGAATGTGACTCATGGTGCTTAGAATGTGATTCATGGTGCTTCGAATGCTTTGAATGTGATTTGTGGTGCTTAGAATGTGATTCATAGTGCTTAAATGTGATTCATGATGGTTAGAATGTAATTCATGGTGCTTAGAATATGATTAATGCAGCTTAGAATGTGATTCATGGTGCTTAGAATGTGATTCATGGTGCATAGAATGTGATTCATGGTGGTTGGAATGCTTAGAATGTGATTAATGCAGCTTAGAATGTGATTCATGGTGCATAGAATGTGATTCATGGTGGTTAGAATGCTTAGAATGTGATTAATGCAGCTTAGAATGTGATTCATGGTGTTTAGAATGTGATTCATGGTGCTTAGAAAGCTTAGAATGTGATTCATTGTGCTTAGAGTGTGATTCATGGTGCTTAGAGTGTGATTCATGGTGCTTAGAAAACTTAGAATATGATTCATGGTGCTTAGAATATGATTCATGGTGCTTAGAATGTGATGTTATGTTTATTTGGGGAGGTTGCAGTTGCATCAGTTTCTGGGTTTCATAAATTCAGGTGGAGGCACTGAGAATCTACAGCTCATAGAATGTGGCACAGTGCATGCACTACACATCGCCCACTGCTCTGGCAAGAGCAAGCACTGTGGTTACACCTCACAGGCTGGAGCTCCTTGCTCACCTGTTGAGATAGGAAACACAACCCTGCCCGGCTTCGTTGTGCCAGGGTGGGATATGATGGCACCAAAGACTACCGCGGTGAAGAGCTGCTCCATCCAAACAATTTGAGCAATTGAGTCTTAATTGTCTCTGCTGGGAAATGATTCAAGGCTGTTATTGATGATGGCTAAAGATTTTGGCAGCCAAAGGCCAGAGACATTCCTAGTGCAATACTTGGCATCAAAGCTGGGCATAACTGATCATAACAATGTGCCAAGATGAATCCCTTTGCAAGCCCAAGATAGGTAGCCAGATAGGTTGCCCCCCGGCAAGGGCTTGGAAGTAATACAAGACAGGTGGAATTCAGAGCCTAAACTGAGAAAATGCCCGGTGCCCGCTACAGCCAGTCCGGCCTTGACTGCCAGGCAGTGTGAGAAACTTGGGCTGCCTCCAGCCTCAACTCCAGAGCTCTTAATCGTGGCGAGTTATAAACACTGTTTATAACGGACCACGATTGTGAGCTTTGGGGTTGCGTCTAAGGGCATTCAGAGGTGCCCGTCTCATCGCCCCACTTCTTTTAAAAGGGATCAGACGCCACTGGGGCCAGAGGTACAAAAGTGGAGACCATGTATTTATTTATTTAGTTCTTAAAATAATGCTTAACAACAATAGCTCTGAGGCACCCCTTCAGACGCCCCTCAGATCTAGCTGCAGCCGAAGATCAGATCGCGCAGCTGCTCCATGGAGGTGGCCAGTTTAACAGTTTAATTACCTTAATATACAAATATCTTAAGGTAATTCAATCATAGTTGCAAAGATTTCGGGAGGGAAAAAAGGAGGAATTAACAAGGATAGGAGAAGCAGTAAATAACAAGCTTTGACAAAGCCAGTAGGTCTCTCCTTTCGGACTTATTGCTATTGCCAATGCTTGCTTTGCCGATGCTGCATATCAAAAAGAAGATGTTGCTAATGCTGTGCAGCATGGCTAAAATAAAGAATAAAGAAGCGTAATGATGTGCACGTGCGCATGTGGGTTTACATGTCACAACACTAAGGCATCCCAGTGTGGTGGATATGCATAAATTAAAAAAAGAATGTAAACGAGTGTGAAACCGCTTTAATAAAACTGAACTCTGTCTGGAAGCAAATGGCAGCCCTGGTCTCTCCAAAAAATGTTTAAAAATAGATATATTATACATCAAAGCAATCAGGCTTAGAATGCCGCATAAATTATCCAAAAGAAGAAAAAAAGGAAGGAGGCTGCTCTCCACCTAAACCCAGGGTTTCCTACTTCCTTTTTTCTGTGTATGTAAAGGACTGTGACAGGAGGGGTGGGGGTGCAAAGTAGGACCGGATGGGGAGAAACACAGGGGAGCGACGAAGGCACCTGAGGATAAATAAAAAAGAAAATTAAAGGCCAGGGTGGGGGAAGCAATATATGAGGTAGGGGTGAGAGGAGGAGGGAACAAAACAGAGCACACAAGATGGAGGTGGTGTTTGTGATGGGGACGCAGCACACAAGGGCGAGAGCAAAAAAAGACACGCAGAATCATGAACAAAAAAGTAGTTACCTGAATATGAGCAATGGAAGGATACAAGACATCCTATCAAAAAGAAAGTAAAGAAGCTGTGCTCCAGAGGAGGGACAAACACAAGAAGAGGAAGGGAAGTAAGCAAATGAGAGTGACAAGAAAATCAGCCAATAGTAAGCAATGGGCTGGACATAAGCTCTTTGGTACGTTCCACAAGAGGCCTTTCACAAGCAGACAGCTAAACGCTGCTTGTAGGCGCGTCCTAAAAATGGATAAGGCTGAGGCAAATAGGGACAAACTAAACAAGCATTGGCATAGCCAATAGGTCTCGCCTTTGGGACCTTATAAGTGTTTAGCCATGCAACAGTTGCATAACTAAATACTTATAAGGTCCCAAAAGCGAGACCTATTAGCTACACCATTATAATCGTGGCACCCGCGCTTTACTTTTAACATTAAAGTAAAGCGCTTTAACATTAAAAGTAAAGCGTGGGTGCCGCAATTATAGCAAAGTAAAGAAATAGATTATTTTTCTATTTCTTTACTTTTTAGCTAATCATGGCACCCACGCTTTACTTTTAATGTTAAAAGTAAAGCGCGGGTCGCGATTATAGCAAAAGTAAAGAAATAGAAAAATAATCTATTTCTTTACTTCAAAGCCGCGAAAGTGAAAGTGATCGCGATGCACTTAATGACCCGTGACGCGCGTGCACGCTCACATGAACGCAAGCTGGTCGCCAGCAAAAGCCACTGCTGTTTGCACTTCCAAAACCCGCTTACTAAAACTCTCGCCCAGGGCAGCGCTAAGCGCTGGCTCAGGCGAGACCTAAAAAAGGAGAGGAGTTTCCTCCTTTAAAACAAGCACTGACAAAGGCAGTAGGTCTCACCTTTGAGACTTATTGGCTTTGCCAGAGAATTTTAGAAAATGCTGCACCGCATCCCTGATACTGTGCGGCATGACTAGAAAATTAAAGAATTGAAAAATAATGTTTGACATGGATGGCCGAGTCATTTTGCAGGCATGCACGCCACACAGGTGTTTTATTTTTTTGCTTACATAAATTTTAGTTATCAATTCGAATTGGATCGAAAAAGAAAAAAACACCAGGTTAGCAGCACAGAAGCAAAACAGGAGACATGGGCAGGCAGAGAAGCACAATAGGGTATGCTGGCATGCACAAAGCCACACAGCGAATGGAAACAACATGGTAGTGACAGAGAAGCACATGGTGAGAAAAAAGAACACATGGGAGAGTTTAGAAGCACATGGCGAGACAGGGGGAGCACAGGAGCACACAGCGGGACAGAACAACACAGAGATGGGGGGGGAAGGGACGGAAACAACAAGGAAGGGGCAGAGAAGCACACAGCAACACAGAGCAACATGGAGACCCATGGGGTTTGGGCAGGAGCACAGAAGTGCAAGACAGAGCAACAAGCAGGGCACGAGTCGGGGTACCACGTGGGTGGACGGCGTCCCCCCACTTATTTTCCAGGGTGGACGCCGTCCCCCCTGCTTATCAAAACGCCGTCCACCCTGCTCTACTCCTTCAAAATGCGATAAAGCGCGCACCGACCAAACCACGCATTTCCGGGTGATTGCCTCGGACTGCCGATCACCACGCCCCTGCACCTAGGTGTTAGGTTAACTTGCCCGCCTATATTTAGCACTACGGCCTATCGCAGCTCTTGCTCTCTGCTCTTTGAACCTGCCCCCACCCCTTCTTAACCTTGCCGGGGACTCGGACCTACCAGTAGAACAGAGACGATCTGCGACCAATCAGTGGTCATAGCAGACGTCACTGGATGGGTGTATCTGCAACTCAGTGCTGTAAGGGCTGGCTGGCCGTTGCCATAGATATGCGGCTCAAATCTGTGGATGCTGAATCTAGTAACACATATTAGTAAAATGCTTCATTATAAAGATTACTATAAACACTTTACAACACTGTAAAAGTAAATGTTTGCCTCTGACCAACCTAGGCCGAATTTACCACATTTTATGATAGATATATACCACATCTACAGTCACCAGGAATATGGTACTCTAATTTGCGCTAAATATCTTATTGTCAGGACGGAGTGGTATGGCGCAGCGTCCAGAGCGGCTGACTCCGGAGTGCAGCGTTCACGGTTCAATCCCCGGCGTCCACGGAAGCTAAATTCAGCATGAGCTCACTGAATCTCCCCGACGGCACCCCAGCGCCTGGATACCCTTAGGCGTGATAAATTCGCGCTTCACAAATGTGGAATTTAATTTATCTTCCATTATTTAAAAAAAGGTATCATTTTACTTTCGCTGACTGAAAAACAAAGAGAGTTATACAACCTGGATTAGGACACAGAGGTACTTGTACAAAAGCTCATTTTCGGACCAGAAAACATATTCGAAGCGTCAAACAACATGAAATATTACTTTGATTCAGATGCATCAACGTAGGTTTGTGATGTCTGTATTGCCTGAACCTTGGAGGGGAAAAAAGCGGGGCGCTGAACTTGTTCCAAAGCAAAGATGCGGCTAACAATTTTGATTGGCGTCGCAGTTGATGATAAAAATATAATAGAAAAACGTAACTACATTTAATATCCTGGGAGTAATTTATCAGAAAATACAATATTTCACAAAACAAGAGCGATTTCCTTGAGGTGTCTGTCTAGTTATTCGTGTCACAGAAAAAAAGCATTGGCATGGCCAAAAACGCCTGGCTTTAATGCAAGCTTGTGTCTGCATGCGTTAGTACATTAAAGCAGACCTAATGTCTTTGCCAAGGATTCTTGCTTGCTGATGATTGGCTGAATTGGACTGTGAAGGCAACGTTTAGTCTGCAGGTGCAATAGGAAAGAAGGTTTGAGGGATGGGGCATCAAGAGCCACTCAACCTGTCAAGATGTTGGGTGCAACTTCGCATCAAATTGCCTATTTCGAGCACCAATGGAATCAGAAGACTGCCTCATACAAACCCCTGCAGCAAGAAAGACGCCAGGCGCCAGCAAAAGGAAACACCGCCAACTCTTGTTTTCCACCTGAATGGTCAGCAGGAGCAGAAGGCTGCTTCACATGTGCACCTAGGAGAAGGAGAGCCCCTGGGCCAAGCACAAGTGCAGCTAGATGCTCTGATTTTTACACGAGTTCCTGCCAGGTGCATACGGGGGACACAACAACAACACAGCATGTGCCAACCAATTCATTACTAATACTACAACCCCACTGTTCATATGGACTCTGCTGGCAGCTGCAACAAGCAACAAGCATTTGCAATGCAATAGGTCTCGCATTTACGTGAGTTTGAGCTATTGCCATTGTTAATGTCAATGTCTTTTATTTATGTTTTGGTTTTTAAAACATAAATAAAAGGCATTGTTATTTACAATGCTAACAGCTTAAACTCTCACAAAAGCGAGACCTATTGCATTGCAAATGCTTGTTGAGGTAGGTAAGCATACATTCATGCCTGCTCCCCGCCACCGGAAGTCCTCACATGCTGGAAACACTGACACCCAATGGAGTGACCTCAGCTGCTGCAAAGAGCTCTGTAAACATAGCCTCAGTTTGCTGTCCTGCCCAGGGCCTTCCATCCAACCAATGGCAGAGGCTCATACTCGCCTGACCTCAGAGTCATTCCCTCTGGTTATCTTTGGTGCGAGGATGCCTCAGCCGCTTACTTCCTGCTACCAAGAAATAAGCACTAGGGATTGGAGCAGAGGAGCAATCTACGTCATTTCCACTAGCCTAAGCAGGGCACGAGTCGGGTACCACGCGGGTGGACGGCGTCCCCCACTTATTTTCCAGGGTGGACGCCGTCCCCCTGCTTATCAAAACGCCGTCCACCCTGCTCTACTCCTTCAAAATGCGATAAAGCGCGCACCGACCAAACCACGCATTTCCGGGTGATTGCCTCGGACTGCCGATCACCACGCCCCTGCACCTAGGTGTTAGGTTAACTTGCCCGCCTATATTTAGCACTACGGCCTATCGCAGCTCTTGCTCTCAGCTCTTTGAACCTGCCCCCACCCCTTCTTAACCTTGCCGGGGACTCGGACCTACCAGTAGAACAGAGACGATCTGCGACCAATCAGTGGTCATAGCAGACGTCACTGGATGGGTGTATCTGCAACTCAGCAGTCCCGCCCTCGTACTCCATGCCCTTTATTTTTCGGGCTTTTCTTGCTCTGGCTCCTTCCCTTTTTGGATGTGACCGGATCCGGATATCGACGCGGCTCGCCCTCCCTTCCTGGCCTCGCCTGCTGCCTGACCTGCTGGAGACTTCCCTTCCTGCCTGGCTTTGCCTGCTGCCTGACCTGCCTTGCTTTTCCGTTGCATCTACGACCTACACCGTCACCTAGGAAACCATTTTCGGCTTGGCGACGTTGGCGACAGTTTCACTTTTAAGGTAAGTGTTCAACAACACGCCATTGAGTATTGCAGATCGTAGCGCTTTTTATAAGCACCATGCAGACTGACAAATTCATTTTTAGGCACGGGCCACAGGGAGAGATTAAGTGATTTTACACCAGACTCCAACCTGGTTCCTCAGCTTTAAAGTCGAGCGCTCTAGCCTACAAAAGTAAGCCTAACTTACTTTTGTAGGCTAGAGCGGCCGACTTTAAAGCTGAGGAACCAGGTTGGAGTATGGTGTCGGCTCAAACATCGTGAGGTTCTGGGCAAATCACTTAATCTCTCCCCACGAGTCTCCTTAAACTGCACCCCCCGCATTCTCTGGATTATTCCCTATTGAAATTTTAGCATGTAAAAATGGCGAAATTTAGGGGTGGAAAGTCCCGTTAAATATCGTTGAATGCTGTTTTTGGCACAAAATTCGCATGCTGTGCCCCATTTTGTTTACGGGCAAACTCGTGGTTGGTGATGTTTATCGCACTCGGCGAATTCAGAACTTCTGGGTATCGGATTTCACTGGTTGCAGAAAAGGGCATTTTATTTGCATCATCTGAAACACATGGGTGTCTTGTCTAGATACTTACCAGAAGGGGCCCAATTACAAACTGGGGGAATCACAACGGGCACACTGTTGCCACACTCAAAATTATTGGGTGTTGGAACACCGGACTCACACATGCAAGCCATAAAATCTTTTACAGGGCCTATTGGCATTAGCATAACTCTTGGCACACCTGATGCCTGCAATTCTAAGGGGAGAGCATTGAGCCACTTTAAACATCCCCTGGACTGGCCACAGCCTACACTGGTCTTTACAGCCCTAAGCAAAATCCGCTTCTCAAAAGACAGTGATTCGGATTCTGTTTACCTCCTGCTGAAGTTTCCAGGGACACACAGGAAGGAGGCTGAACAAGCTATTGAGAGTCGCTTATTTAGAGGAGTGCCAATCAGCTGGGAGGACTCACATGGGCAGGTAAAAATAAACCTTCACCAGTTTTATCAAAATCTGGCAGATAACTTGCGCTCCAGGTTGTATGCACAGTCTGCAAGCAATAGGTCGGCCACATCATCTCGGACAGATGAATTTTTAGCTCTTACATCAGAGATAGATGTTATCAACCCACAGAAGTGGCCAAACGACATTGAGAGCCCATGGTATGAAGGTGAGGAGAAACTACAAAACCTGTGTAGGAGATTCGCTCTTAATTATAAAGGCATATCTGAAGGCTTCAGAGACTATGTTGACAATGGTGGTAATGAGATTCCAGAGCAACTGCAACCTGTTTTGAGGGCTGTAAATACACTTCCTGTGACTTCAAGTGACTGCAAAAGGGGTTTCAGCACAATGAACTTGATAATGTCACCCATACGAAACTGCCTTGGTATCGGACGTCTTTCCTCATTAATGTTTATAAACCTCATGGGCCCTCCTCAGCCTCTTTGGAATCCAATGCCATATGTCAACAGGTGGTTAATTGCTCATCGCCATGCAGATGATACTCAGTCTAGAAAGGTAGATCCTACTGCCCAGCACAATAAAAGATATGCAGACGCATGGGCGTTTTTAATTGATGGTTTTCAATGCTATAAGCGGTCTCACAAATTTTCCATGGTCAAACATCCTGTGGCAATATAACATGTCCCATAATGTCTGCAATAACAGATGTACAGAGTATCAGGTTGAAACTGTACAGAGTGCACCTTGCATTTTTTTCTCACGGTCACAGTGTATTAAACTTGTCAGTATATTTAAATGTGGTGTTCTAGGTAGCGTAATAAATTTTATAGTTTTGATAATCACTATTGTAGTTTCTAGCATGTGGTTTTCTTCGGGTTTTTTTTCAATGCACAAACTCTGCTTTTGTTCATGGTGCCATGTTTTAGTATGCCTCACTTACAGCACTTAATGGCTTGACTAATGTAGTTGTATGCCAAACTTCATCCATATTTGGGCTGTTAATTCCCAAAATACAGGGACCTTAAGTCACAGGCTTAAGTACTGAGCAGCTTCAATTGTTAAATCTTGCAATATGTGCAAATGATAGATCTGCTGCACATGTGATGTCACTTCCTGTCGTGATGTCACTTCCTGTCGTGATGTCACTTCCTGCCGTGATGTCACTTCCTGTCGTGGTGTCACTTCCTGTCGTGATGTCACTTCCTGTGACATCACCTAAATTGGAGAGTCCCCCCACTTCTTTTTTTAGGACTTGTGCCCTGGCAACAAGGAGACAGGGGGTGCAGGGAAGCACACAGTGAGAGAGAGCAAAACAGGGATGAGAGAACACAGAAGCACACAGCGGGACAGAGCAACACGGAGACGGGGCTGAGAAGCACACGGCGAGATAGAGCAACTTAGAGAAGCACACAAGGGAGACAACTGGAAAACACACACTCTTGTAGAGTGCTTGATTAACAAGAAAAAAGTAGCACCAGAACAAACGAGCAGTGTAAGGACACAGTAATGTGTCCATACTCCAGGGGAGGGACAAACTTTCATGATGGGGAAGGAAAGCCCACACATGGCATAAAAAAAAAGAAGTAAGCAAACGAAAGTGCCATTGAAGTATACCAATGGTAACCAATGTAAACTGTAACAAAATGTCTCGCAACAGTATGTGCTGTTTGAGGCGAATTCTAAAAAGTTAAATTAAAAGGGATATATTTAAAAATAATAATAATAAATAATTGTAGATGGCGCCACGCTGCGATACAGGGTAAACGAAAAATAAACATCGGATGAAAATGATTACATTTGAGTGACTGTTTATGTAAAACATAATTTACCATAAGGACCGATAATTAATTTCGCCGAGATTAATCTCACGAGGTTAATTCCAAAGTAATTGATAGGTGTGAGATTTACACGTGGATCCCTCCACTGATATATGCTAACTGATGCTGCTACAGGAATGATCCCAGAGGAATTGCACATGGCGCAGGAAGGAGATTCATTTTTGCGTCATCGGGTTTGACTACATCCGGTTTCATCGGCGTTTGAATTCTGCTTATGCCATTCAGCAAACACAGCCTCGGGCTGATGGGGTTTAGATGACATGTAATGGATTCTTACAAAACAGAGATGTATAAATGCTATCATGCCAAATAAATATGACATTTGCTAGTTTCAACAAACGTTAAACATTACTTTTACTCTCCTCACTAGTACCAAAGAGCTATAAACGAATACTTCAAATATTAGTTAGATGTATGTGTCGCTCTGGCCTATAACCCTTCTGTGCATGGAAACTGCAGGTAGATGAACATTTCATTCCAGTTCGTTTTGCCATCTGGCCACAGGTGGCTATGTTTACATTGTGCCTATGTAAGAGAGAGGGGAGAGGCGCTGGTCACTTTCTGCTTTACAGTTTCAATGCCTTGAATAAGGGCGCCACCTTGTGCCTTCTTTGTATATTGCAGGAAAGCCAGATGCGGTGTCTTTGCCAAATGCTCGGTAAATAACGCACCTTTCTGCAGGAGCAGACAGCTCATGCACACAGTCACATTAAAGAGGTGCATTTAAATAATAATTAAGTCCTTGTTCACTTACCACCAGGTCTGAACTGTATTATGCTCTATTTTTGTTACCAGTGTGATGGACTTGTCCTGAAGATGATCCCTGCACTCCTTATGGGATCGAAACGTCGTCGACTCTCCGTACCTTGACATAATTAAATATTTTCTATTAATATGTGCTAGGTCGCGTCTAATTATTCCGGAGGGGCTTAAATGTTTAAATGGGTGGGCCACAACTCTCGGATGCCTTAAATCTTTGTTAAAAACCTGTTCCCACTTGTATATATATTTTTTTCTGTTTATTCCTTTATTAAAATACCATGTCCTTTCGGACTTGAAATAGTCCTCATTGTATTACTATTTCTATATACTGTGAACTAATACTTTGTCTGTTAGGGACCATTGTTCCTTAAAACAGTTGATACCCATGGTCCCTGACCAACTGTTGGGTCCCCTTGTCTGTTTAAAACAGAAACACCTTAGAAACTGGAAGCACACTTTTCTGGAAATATCTCATCTTCCCAAGGGGTAGAAAACTGACTGGCTCGCATTGGTGCTCTTACATTGATGTTTGCACCCACTACAGTTCATTTAAGTGGGTCCTGAGGGCCCAATTCACACCTATGTTAACCCTGCATGCTCAAGAATAGTTTATGAATAGGGCCTCCAGTGTTTATGTTTAATACATGTCTGTGAAAATAAATGTGGCCCAAATGTACTAGTAAATGTACATCTCCCAACACATATCGAGAGATTAAATTCCATGTAATTACCACAGTGCAGTCCACCTCATGTGACCCTGTCCTCCTTACTGTATCACAGATTTTGTAAGGCAAAGCCTTTAGAGAGGAAAACAGCAGATTGTTTTTAAAAATCTCAATGCATAGATTTAACCCCTTATATCCTGGTAAAATAACTTTGATAGTAACTACTATACATAAAGCGACAACATGGCTTAAATCATATATGGAGACCAGCAGGGACTAAAATACTATATATTACCCACTGGAAGCTTTGGCTTTTGTGAATCATGGCCCCTCCCCACACTCAACAATGGTAATAAATATATTGTACTCTGCACATCTGCACACATTGAATATACGTTATGAATGTACATGTCATTAGGTCTTTTCTTCGCATACTACAGACTTGATTCACTTCTGGCTGATTCATGAAGAACGTTTCCCCTCTGCCTCCTCCCCTCCCTCACCCCCTTCTCTGACAGTTTGTTACAATGTCTTCTATTCTGTAATTAACAAGCCACTCAGCGGGTCTGGGAGGTAGCGGCAGCGATAGAGACCAAAAAGCACAAGCTGTCGCGAGGACGTTTCTCACGTTCTTTTGAAGTGAGAATTAGGTCGGCTGATTTCAGAAGCTGCTGCGATGAATGTTCCAGCTGCTTTCATTTGCATATTTATGACAGTCAGTAATCTGAGCCTGATTTCATGTCTTCTGAGATAATTGGATTGCTTCTGAAGTTGAGCTGCGAGGCTGCCTCCCTTCCCTTGCCGCCGTTTAGTTGGGGTTGAGAAAATGGCTGCTTTTGCAATATACAGGTCAGACCTTGTGACATGCTCCATCTCGCCTCCTGACCCTACCCCTACATGATAACCTTGCACATCAAAACATCCTAAAGCCAGCAGGAGCTTCTCTGTTACGACGGAGGAGCGTTGCCCCCCTTGAAAAATAAAATGATAATAAAACGGGTATATTATTATTTTATTTTTCTTCACAGGACCGTCTTGGAGGCGGGGTCATGTGATGGCAGGTAGGGAGGAGGAGTGGTGGGCACATGCTGCAAGTGCGCATGTGGGTTTGATCGGCCATCTTAGGACAGACAAACCGACATGCGCACTGCAACGTCTCTAACCCGAGCTGCGTTGCTGGGTTGCAGTCTCTCTGGGAGCGCAGATCCGTGCCGCTCACACCAATCCCGGTGCTTCTCTCATGCTGGCAGCAGCATGATGAGCAGCGTCTGGATTGGCCGTAGGGGAGTCTGGGAGCCTCAGCCTGTGCTGCAAAGGAGCAGAAGAGAAGGTAAGTTCTTTGGTTTTGGGGGGTTTTTGTGTTGTAATTGTCGTCGTCCTGTCCCCCCCCCACTCTTGCGCTTTTCCCTGACACCAGCCACTACTGCTTACTTAAAGGGTAATTAAAAATCCTCTCCCCACCTCTAGCATCCTATCCGCATTTGCCTAAGAGCCATATCCCTTAGACCTCACGGCGCTCCCTCGACATTGAACATTGCTCACCGGCTGTAGCATCTCTGTGAACAGCGATGGCCACTCATCATTCTTCTGACCTCAGTGTCTCTTTCTTAAGGGTTTAACAGTCATCACAATAACTGGCCAGGTCATGATTTCCCGGTCCCCAACTGTCCAAAACATTCCTCTTCTGATGCTGTATCTGGCATGGCGACAACCTCCTCGCTTGAAACATTTCTAATAACCTTGCCGTAGGTGTTCACCCTGAATATCGACCCTAGAATATCCATGGGAAACAATATGGAGGATAAAATAGCAAAAAAAAATATTGACAGGTAAGTAAGTCTAAATTTTCTATACCTAACTCCACATACATTTATCTACGTGGTACATATATCTTCAAGGTACATACATGTGGAATTAGGATTAATAAATCTATTCTTCCCTATACACACTAACTTGTCCCTTGATATTCTGGAGGGTTGCTATTCAGTGCGACAATCCGTGCCATAGACACTGCGTGTCTGTCATTTCAAGCTCCTTTCTGATACAACACAGGTGACCTCTACCCTGTACGAAGTGCCTGGGGAATCGAGAGTGATTTGATTGTGCAAGATGGAGGCCACATGTTCATCCTTGGAAGAGGCATTTCCCTACCCCACCGCGAGTCATGGCCTTCCAAGTTCGAATTCTCTTCCAGAGTCCCTGCTCTCAGACACCCCGAGCCAAGGAGAGAGGCCACAAGTATAAACAATTCTGTTTGCGATTAACAAAAAGCAAATTTTTGAATTTCCCCATTTGGTAATCACAAACAGCCACGTACAAATGTGTGTTTAACACATTTTGCGATACGCAGTGGGTCCCAAATAGACCTACCTCAGGCATATTAATGAGGTAGATCTCGGTTTGCGACCCAATGGGATTCTCAAAAATCACAAGGATGGTGGCCTGCTGGGTTCAGCTGACCACCATGTCTGTGATTGCTTTTCAATTAAGCAATTTTTTTGAAATGCAGCCCGGGATGTGTTTCAAAAAGAAAAATGAAAAGTTTTCTTTTCGTTTTTTAAGAGTAGGCAGTGATCTGTGGGACCACGGCCTGCTCTTGAAAAATAGTTTTACAATCATTCTCAAAGGGGAAAGGGTCCCTTGGGGTACTCTTCCCATTAGAGAATGGGTCACTTCCTACTCGGAGTAGGCAGTAAACTTCAACTGCTTAGCGACTGCATTTCGGCTGCAGAACATTCATACACACCACTGCGATTTGGTATAAGGAAGGGATACTCTAAACATGCCCCTTCCTAATATCAAATTGTGAATCAGTAATAGGTTAATCGCAAATAGGGCTTTGTACAATTTAAAAAGCTTTTTTGAGTTTGCAAATGAGCAGATTCTGTGAATCGGCGCATTTGCGACCACAAAAACGCTTTGTACATGTTGTACCATCCGTCACAGCTTTTGATTTAGCTTCAAAGAGACTCATTTTTCAGTTTTATATAGCGCAAACTTTGAGCAAACATGAGCACCAGTTACATATTCATGTTTTGAATCACAGGATGCTGAGCCGACGTGAGGCTCGAACCTGCTTTCTCAGCTCGAAAGTTAGCAGCTCTAGCCATTACACCACAACCTCACCCACGAGAACGGAAGCATTTTCAATATTATGTACAACGAAGTAATAGCTGTTGCTTATTTATCTTATGCAATTTACAAACATTGACAATAGTCCGGGCTTGTTGTAAGTGTAATGTTACTTGTTGTGTTAAATAGCTGGATAAATAGAAAGAAACAGCAGAATACCAGTGGGCGGCACACTATAAGTACAGATTTTTAGCTTGAGTGTTTTAGGCCACGCCCTTAATTACATCGGCCACGCCCCTATGAGAGACCCCGCAGTTTTTTCATCCCACTTAAAGCCCTGGTCTAAGCACTGAGCTTCATTACTATGAATGAACAATGAAGGTAGTGAAAATGCGCAATTCGATGAAGTAAATCCTTGCTGGGCCTGACAAGCAGGAATGATGGGGTGTAAACTATATCCCCCCGACCCCCTCCCCATCCTCTCTCACCAGCGCATCGCCTGCTACCGGTCAGTTTTCCTTACACAAATGCTGATCTTACACTGAGAAAGGAGTTCCGCCTCCATTCAACATCTTTTTACAGCGCCTAGACGCGAAATCTTCCAAACGTATTTTAGTTTGTCGTCATCAACTCATTTAGCTAAGAAGCCACAGGAGGCCTGTGTGCAACACTAGTGAAATAGCCTGGTGCTGCTCCTGGCCACCTCAACGTGACTCAAAGGGGGAGGAAGACACGGGATCCGGCATCTGAGCTGGCCACTGGCCCCATTAATCCTTCCATCAGGGGGTCTCCTGCCGACGTCAGGGCGAGGTTGGAGTGAGAGACAAATCCTTCTAGTGAGCTGTCTCCCTCCAGGGTTTGTGGTGCATTAAGAGTTACAAAGTCTGATGATACTGTAAGCAGTCAGGAGGTCCCAGCTGGTGGCCAGGACTCCCAGGGTCTGGGGAGCACCAGTCCTTCGGGAACCACCACTTTCAAGAGCAGGCGGTGTTTTGTTGGCTGCCCGTGGTCCACGAAGGGGACCCTCATAAGAGGGCGGCCGCCTTAGTGCCACATGAGGGCACACGAGACAGTCTAGCGTGTGGGACCCCCCCCCTTGGGGTCTGTGCGCAGCGTCACTTCCGGTAGTGGGTGGGCGGGTATGAGGTATAAGGGCCTCTCCCCACCCACCTGGCGGCCTCTTTGCCGCTGCCCTTGACACCGTTTCAGTCGTGTCCCCAGGAGCTGCCTACTATCACGGTGAGTGTTAATCCTCCCCGCCACCTCCCTCGTGGCTGGGTTGCTCGACCCGGCTTTGGCGGCAGCCCGCCAGTGGGAGGGGAGGACAGCTCCTAGGGGGCTATGGCAGCGGCACAACTCCATGATCTAGGTCAGCACGGTGCTGGCCAGGTAGGGGACTCAGAGTGGAGGTTTGCGGTATGCCCCTCAGCGTGGGCGTGCTGGCCCGACACGGGCCCACGGGTCCTGTGGGCTGTTTATGTGTTGCCCGCGTGTCGCCCCGGGGGCGTCCGGCCGTGGTGGGGGGCTGCTCCCCCTCGGGATGCGGGGAGAGCAGGATGTGCCTCTTGGGCGCCCCACCTCCCTGTGGCTCGCTTTCCGCCCGCGCGGGCCTCCCGCCTTCCGGGGGGCCAAATGCTGAGTCCCAGCTTGTGAGTTTCGGGGGGGGCTCGGCAGGCAACCGGTAAAGAAAGATGGCGCCCCCCCTCCCTGCTGTTGGGTCCCCGCCGGAGCAGTCTCTGGGGCTTTGCCCCGCGCGGTACAGACTCCTTACCTCTGCCCGCGGGGGTCTGCAGTTGCTCCCGCCTGTGCAGGGCCGGGTGCAGGGCCCCTGCCTGTCGGAGCCGCTGGGCGGGACTCATGGAAGATTTATGCCGGGGGGAGGTTGGGACAGTGGCGCGCTGTGCCCGTTCCGCGGGTTTCCTCTCGACGGTGCCCGGAGCCAGACCTTGGTCTGTTGGGTGGTGCGGCCTGCATGTAGGCTCCCCCCCACCAGGTCGCCTGGTGTTCCCTCCGTGTGGGCCAGATCTACGGCGGTCCAGGAGTTTCCAATCCGTGGGGCGGGAGGGGGACTGCGGGCGCCCCGGCTCCTTCGCCGGGGGGCATGGACTAGCGAGGGTAGCGCTGCCTCTCCCTGGTGCGATATGTCCCAGGTCAGGGAAGGTCCTTCAATCCCCCCCCCCCCCAGGGCAGCCAACGATCGTTCCGGTGTAGCCTCGTAGGCTGGGTGCTTGTCTTCAGCGCATGCCAGGCAGTGTTCGGTGCCCGACGCTGCATGTTTTATTGTTCATGCCTCCGTGCAATGATTTCATGCTGCATGTTTTAATTGATTATGCCTTCGTGCAATTATTTCGCGGTGCAAATACTGCCTGGCAATTCTGCATTTCCCGGCGGGGCACAGGCCCGCGGTCGGTGGGGGGACGGAGCTTTTCCGGCCCCTTCCAAGCACTGTGTGTGGTGGTACGGGGGGTGCGGCCCGGTCTTGCATGGCATCGCACGAATCTCTTAGAAGTTTTGAGGCCGCGTGATTCGTTTCGCGCTGGGGGTCATATGGCGTAGTGATCACAGTGGCTGTTTTCTGAATGCGAGTCTGGAGGTCGATCCCCGACGGCAGCTTAGCGCAGCATCCTGTTCTCTGGACAATTGCTCAATTTTTCTCTTGGTAATCGACGAACGTGCTGGATACTCCTAGTGATCCGTGTTCTCCGATACACGGCGCAGTTCACACGATGCTGTAGCGTGGCTGATTCCTTGACCAGGCAGTGGTGTTTTATCGTTTGTATCGGCCCGCCCGGCACCATTAGCGGCTGATGGGTACAGTTGTGGCCTCACGTCCTGCAGGGGCAGGTCCCAGGGGGCTCATCTCCCCGGGACCACGAATTAGTTAGGCGTCCCAGGGCACACACCACAGTGAGCAAGTAGCAAGGGGGCAGGATCCGGTCGCTAGGACGCCCGCAGCGCGCGCTGATGCAGCGTTTGGTACAGCGCTCCTCGCACAGGGTAGGCGTCTTGTACACGGCAATTCACTGCTGCATGCATGCTCTTGGGAGGCATGCCAAGTTCATTATTGTATTTGTTGACGTGGGAATGTGTTGAGTTTGGAATCGTCGGGTTCCACGTGTTGTCTTGAAGGCACCCATTGATGATTTTACATACTTGAATATCACTGTTTTCTTTTGTAAAGACACGTTTTATATAAACAACGTCATTAGATATGACCAAGTCATGAAACAGATAATAGGTGCGTCTTGGCGAATCAGAGGGCCTGTGATCATACAGATATTTATGTAGAAGTCACATCAGGGGACTTGCACACGTACGACCAGAGCAGCACACCTTGAGCTCACCCAAGCAGTGCTTGCCTCGGATAGCTGCAGACCACGGTTCAAGGCCCCGTGCCTCGCCCCTGGACCGTTTCTCTTAAATCAGAACGTCTGCCTCATCCCCAGCTGGGCATGGGAACACTTCCTGTGGGGCAGGGGTAGAAAATATTTTGCCGGTTTAGCGCCCGCAGCGGGCGGGGTGTGGTTCTCTGGAGAACTCGATGCGCTGTGCCGAGGGGGAACCTCTCGAGTCTTGGCACCGGCCCACAAACCTGTGATGCGGGGCTAATCCCCTATTCTCCCTGTGTCTTCAAAAGTTGACCGTGTCCTTGTGAAGTAACTGGTCCTTATGTAAAAGCGCTCCAATACCGGCTGGTCGGGTTCGCACTATCAAAGCATTGGAACATTCATTAGGCACTAAGGATCGGTGACAGAACGCTATTCATAAGAGAAAGAAGCTATGTAAAACCTCGAGTTTCCTAATTTCAGTGTGAGAAGGTGCAGTTTCAACGACCATGGGTCTCTTTCTCCATTACAAATGGGCACGCAGGACCGGGGCCTTCACGGGTCAATTGCCCCGACGGGGGGAGAGTGACTCGCTTTCAGGCCGCTAGCTTTCGTCCAGATTGCCGGGCTGGCCCACATGCATAAGGCGGAGTGCCGCTTATTCCCACTTGGCATTTGGAGCCCCAGTCTTAGTCACTCCGCCTTTCTCCCAGGGTGAGGGACGGGCATGCCAGCGGCGGTGGGGACTATTATGAGCATGACACACTGTACTAGTTGATGCCAGTGGGGTAAGCCCCCACAGTTCACCGTTCCTCACAGGGGCAAGACCTGGTACTTTATGTCGGTTTATTGTCTTTGAAAGGAATTATGTTATGAGGCGCGCATGAAAGACAGATGCAATTTCACGGTTGTAAATGTCAGTTGTCGGTCACTCTGCTGTTTTCAGTGAATGTCTCGGAGGTGCGCGAAAGATGGTGGCGGGTCTATCATTCCTTGTCCGTCAGTGGTGCCGCTGTTAGGAAGATGGATGCTAGGGCGCGCAGTAAAGACAGGAGCGGCAGGAGTAAGTTAACGTCATAGAGTTGGATGCGCGGGATGCCGGTCCGGGCTGCCTGACCCCTAAATGGAAGCTATTCACCGCCTCACTTCAATATCGCGAGGCAGTACTGAGCGGAGGATCGCCACTGATCCAACATCCACTGGTGGCCCAAAACATCAGGTACTGCTGAGTCCCTGCATCTTCGCCCTCAGGCTTGCACGCCCGACATAGATTTGGTCCAGTGAACACCATGGACCCTCAGCACTAAGGCAGACTGTACCAAGATGGCCGCCGAACTGAAGCTGGATAAGAAGCTCCCGCGGCCGGGACCATTAGCATTTTATATCCCGCTGATTTTCGTCCATCCACCTACCTTTTAACGACCAGCGCCTCAAGTCTCGTCCTCATTTTTTGCTGAGGCTTATTTTCCTTCAAGAGAAGAGCAAGAGGGATATAGGAGGTGCCCCGCCTGATCCCATAATGGCGGCCGTTTCTCCTGCTTGCTACTATAATACAGCTATACTCTCCTACTCCTTCACCACCCAAGCACACACTGGCCGTCCTCCCTCACCCCCTCTACTAAACTCAACATCTAGTACCTCCCATACGCGGCACGAACAATCCTTTCACGAGCTTCCCCTCCGGGGCAGCAAGCAGGGGGAGAATCCATTCGCTCAAGGGGATGCCTGACTCCAACATGGCGGCTGTGGGAGTCACGATCATCAGGATGAAGCAATTGAGGGACCTCAAACTACCTGGGTGCCTGACCTCGTCTTGGCCTCCACACAAATGGACTAAACTCCTAGGCTCCTTCCTTCTATTCTTCCATTCCTCACCCTTGAAACCCCTCCACCCACACTGGACTCCCTGGACTGGCACTTCGAGGTTACTCTAGTGAGGCTAGAGGTGCTCCCCCTCCACCCTGGCTCACCCACCTTGACATTAACTTTGGGATCTTCCTCTGACTGTTGAGACCTATCTAGCTGACCGATTCCCGGTGGAGCTACCTGCTAGCTAAAGAGGAGTTGGGCTGTGGATTTCCCCCGCGACCATCACCTACCCAGCCGGACCTTGGGCAGACTTTCCTTCGTCTCTCTGTCGCTTTCTCCCCCTACCCCTTTTTCCTTTCCCCCACCCCTTCTACGCTCCACTTTTCTCGTCTTCCTATACTCTTTAAAATGTTTTGCTTCTTAACCGAGACCTTGCTATTTGGCCCTGGCCCGGTGGAGCTACCTGGTAGCTAAAGAGGAGATGGGCTGTGGACTTCCCCCTTAGCCGTCACCTACCCAGCCGGACTCGGGGCAGATTTCCTTTCGTCTCCCTGTCCTATCTTCCCACCTTTCCTGCCCCCTTACCCTTCCTCGCATCTATGCTGTTGAAATGTTTTTCTAGCAACTGATGTTACCTGATTCTAATGTACTGTGTAATTTTGTGGAACCTTATGTAAAGCGCTCTGATACCTTCAGGTCTAGCCAGCGCTATATAAAACTCTTTAAATAAATAAATAAATAGAGTATCATACAAGTGGGAGTGAGAGAACGAGTATATGTTGTAATTAGTACAACACTGGGTTCATCGCCCCCTTCACCAGAGTTGATCAGTTACGGGTTTGGGGACACAATATCGGAGTACAGCCAAGTTGGGGCCACTGGGTGGCATTGGCCCTCAGTAACTTTCTCCCTGGGCTTCGTGACTTATCGCTACTTGTGACTGCGCGGGAATGTCCGTTGCTTGTTATTTCTTTGACTCGAAGCGTCCGAAGGCAGAGTTGCATGGGGCTGGCTCAGAGGCTTCTGTGCTCCAGGGTGAAGGTATTACCAGAGATTGGCCAACAGGAGGGTGTAGAAGCTGCACCCTAGTCCCTGTGTGAAGCCAATTGTATGCAACGCTATGGTGATCTGTGATGCCTAAGTTGGACATGAGGTACTTTTGATATGCGCCCGGCTACAAGTGTTAGGGGTACACTGCTGATTGAGTTGAGGCATAATGTGTTATGTTAAGTACAGTTCCTACCAGTAACTACTGGGTTGTGCTAACAGATCTGCAGGACAGTGACCCAATTGACCTAGTGATTGATGTGATCCCTGTGAAGTCATGACGAGGTTTGGTAGCACAGTGTAATATAGGCAGTTGGAACTAAGTTTTCTTTTATGGAGGATACGAAGGATAATTTAAATAACCTTGTATGGAGTCTCCTCTGTGGTGTGCCTAGTTTGCTACTGTGGGTGTGCGGTTGGCACATTAAATTTACACTGCCTCTGGGATAAGCCCTAAGGCTCTGCCCAGCTACCTAGGGGGTGAGCAGGCGTTTAGCTTAATGTGTGTACTCCCTTCTCCTGACTAGTGGTGGGTTCGGCCAGGCTCAGGTGCAGACCTTAGCCAACCAGAAAACTCCACTTATAACATTGGTAGAGAATGCCTAGGAGTTGTTTGCAGTTCATTTGCAACCGCCCCACAGGGCGAATGTTTTAGGCCACATGGCTTGTGAAGGGCTTTTGTGGTGGAGCCTGGTTGAAGAGCTAACGTCGGGCAAGTGTGTCTTGTGCTTTCATCGCACTGTTATGTCCCAGTCACGAGCTGATTTTATCAGGGTGAGCTGGCTGGGGGTCAGGGAGCGCCGATCCATCAGAAGCACTGAGCAGCTTTCAGCCAGGTGTGGTATGGTTGATATCTGATGCAAGGGGCATCTGTTAGACTAGAGCTGTACTAAGATGTACCGCCTTCGGTGCTTGGAGGTCTGTTGGCACCGCCTTTTCAATGGAAGCCATTGTCGAGCGGGTTGCTCTGAGCGGAGTATTTGCAGGCTTAATTAACATTATCAGCTACCAGTTCAAACGTGCATCTTTCACTATTTTATACAATGCAGATCACAAGAACTATTTCCCAGGCTCCTGCAGTAGGTGCGTAAAAAGGTTGGAGTAACCTGGCATGGGAACTGTGCCACGTGTGGTTGGTAGCTTGTGTCGCTTGGTTTGGGCATGAGCACGGCCAGTCCTGTCGCCGGTGGTCAGCGAAGTTGGTGGCCTGTGCTCCCAGCAGTCCGGTTTGGTGAATGCGGGGTGACCATAATGGCAATTTCAGTTGTTTGTGGTAGGTCACCTTGTTTGGGGTTAGAGGTCTGTTGGTCTAAGGACTGGCCAGTGCGTCTTCCTGCGCTCAGGTCGGTGAGCAATAACTTTGGGTGTTATGGTGTCTGTGGTAAGTTCTGGGCAGGGAGACTCAGGCCAGTCCCCACCCTTTGGTCGACCAGGACATACCGCGCAAACTCCTTCAGCGGGGATCATTTCAGGGATGGTTCATAGGGCTCAAAACTTGTCAGCAGGTACACAGCAACCCCCTAGCCGCACCCTGGCACAGGTATTAAAGCTTCCCGCAAGTTTAATTTAGGGTTATAATATAGAATGTCTTACTAGGAGGGGCACAGTGCGGTCATGCCATTGTCTATTATTTCGGTGACTGGAATTTGGGCCACGTCCAGTGCAAGCAGGGTGGGGCTAGTGCCTAACAGCTACATGTAACATGTAAGTCTCAGTGGCGGGGCGAGTAAGGGATGCTTGGTCTGCACGCAGGGGCAGGCGATTTCGTTGTGGGCTTAGCTCTGACAGCTACCCTGCGCCCTGGTTTTGACAGACTAGGATACGCAGTGAAATTTGTGGCAGGCATGCGCCAAGAGATGGGTCTTCCGATACATCTATACCGGGTTTAGTTCCTGGCTACGGAGTGGCTGCGTGACACTCTGGTGTTGGAGGTGGTCAGCCGGTTGGCAGGCCTTCTAGATGTGGGTTTTTAGCTCGGGCATGTCCAAGTAAGGGTTCAGGTGCCAGAAGTCGGCCCTGGGATACAATTTCACAGTAATACACACACACTCTCACCTCAGGCTGGGCTGAGGATGGGAACTAGAGGCACGGGGCCAAAGGGCAAGCCAGCCTCCAATCTCATATGTAAACACAATAAGGCTGCCCCTCACATGGGTTCCAACAGTTTCCTACAGAATTATACTGAGATGCAACACCTATGGGGGCATCTCATAAAAAATTTCGGACTGGCCTCACACACCGCCCGGTGTCATGCTTCATCATAGGCTGTCCTCGCCCTCTAAAAACTACGTTTGATAAAGGGCGGGCATACACCTGGAGACAGGGATGCACTTCTACAACTAAGTGATGACCATGTGAAAGTGAAAGGTGATTTAAAAACCATCACACCTGTCACTCAACTATGTTTAATTCAGGAAACAGATGTCTGGCATTAAAATAGGTGTACGGTGATCCGGGACATTATCTTCCCTTCACCGTATTAAGTGCGGTCAACATGTTTCTGCGTTAATGTCCCCGTAGGGTACGTCGCATTCGTCAGGACCAAAGGGTTTAGCCTTTTCGCATCTAAAGCGAAAAGGTGCTGCTAATCAGGGGACAGGAATAAAAATTAATTAAACTGCCCGTATGGTGTAGTACCACTGTGAAAGATTCCTAAACTACTATCTCTCTACACGCGTGGACGCCTGTAGAGAGAACCGATGGGAGCGCTGAAGTCAGACAAAAGTCACAAGTAGGCTCTCCCACCCTCGCCCTCCCATGGAGTATAGAGGATAGTAGTTTAGGAATCTTTCACAGTGGTACTACACCATACGGGCGGTTTAATTAATTTTTATTCCTGTCCCCTGATTAGCAGCACCTTTCGCTTTAGATGCGAAAAGGCTAAACCCTTGGTCCTGACGAATGCGAGCATCCTACGGGGACATAACGCAGAAACATGTTGACCGCACTTAATACGGTGAAGGGAAGATAATGTCCCGGATCACCGTACACCTATTTTAATGCCAGACATCTGTTTCCTGAATTAAACATAGTTGAGTGACAGGTGTGATGGTTTTAAATCACCTTTCACTTTCACATGGTCATCACTTAGTTGTAGAAGTGCATCCCTGTCTCCAGGTGTATGCCCGCCCTTTATCAAACGTAGTTTTTAGAGGGCGAGGACAGCCTATGATGAAGCATGACACCGGGCGGTGTGTGAGGCCAGTCCGAATTTTCTATGAGATGCCCCCATAGGTGTTGCATCTCAGTATAATTCTGTAGGAAACTGTTGGAACCCATGTGAGGGGCAGCCTTATTGTGTTTACATACAATTTCACAGGCCTGTGGAGCGGCAGAAATGAAAGGGGCTTGTGTTCGACCTCTCGGTCACAGGTTCAGACCCTGGTAGGTCCACTTTGCATTTCATCCTTCTGAGGTCGATAAAACGAGTACCATTGAGTTGAGTAACAATAAACATGTTACGCAGCGCCAAGATACCATGGGGTGAACGTATTCCCAATTACAGTCAGAAACGGAAATTGTAAAGGAATTTTGTGAAGGTACCGGGCTCACACAGCAGTGTAGAAAGCTAGAGAATTGGCGGTAATTTCTCCCGCCCTATAGCCTTGGCAGCCATGCAGGTTGGGGAAGTTGTCATCAAACAAGTGTGCTACGGTTCAAAAATTTGGGGAAACTCTGGGTTAAAGCACAAATGGGCGACAATGTATTAAAGAACATTTGGCATTCCCAGTATTCAAGATAGGGCAGGTATTTATACATATGGTTCCCCTCCTGTTCCCACTGTCTTGTCTGCTCCCTGGTATACTGCAGAAGTTTGGGAGGGCAAGAAGTCACCTAGGGTGGTGCCTGGCTTAATTCGATGGACATGCTCCACAAGCGCTATACACAGACAACTGGGTGAGAGGAAGTAAGGCGGGCTTGATAATTCTTACTTCTACCTGCTTTGGCACATCTTGTCATGAGTTGCTTGTCAAAGGTATTTGCACTTCAGCCAGGCAATGTTGACACCCATCCACACCAAACCTATTGTTTAAGGTCATCCTGGGCGCATATACACAGCCCAGTATTAGGCCCCTGTGGTTGTCAGCGCCATGAATCACTAAATTCAACTGAACAGGAGGCGTGACCGTGGTTACACTAACAGAAGTTTGGGAGTGCAAAACTCCACCTAGGGGGGTGGTTGGCTGAATTTGATGGACTAGTCCAAGATGTTTCACAGCAACTGCATGGGTGTGTTTCAATTACCTGTGCATAGTTCATTCAGATACTCAGTATCATATTAATTTTGGGCTCTGGTATACCTTTAGCAAACCTGGCCATGGGTTACACTCGCTGGGGTAGGGACACCAGCGTGGCGACACAGCACCTGTTGGCAGTTGCCATTATGCTAAATGGGGGGGCCAGGACGATCCTACGATGTCTCTCCTTTTCAGGGCGGCACTGAAGGGCTGGGCGAGGCGAGTGCCCCGGATACTGGGTCCCCCTTCGAGTTTCAGACTCGGCAGGACATGCTTGCATGTGGGGCGATGGGAATCCCAAGGCGTTAAAGGGTACAGCCGGCCGCAAGCCACCCTGGGGAGGGGCCGGAAGACAGGTTAAGAGATCACGTACAGGCAAATTTTGGGTTTACCGAAACTACCCCTGTGATGCACCAGATGCTTGGTGTGGTGCTGTTTTATGGTGCCGAATTAAGTGCCAGCTTGAGTAAATATATAGAAGGGTGTGCAGTGCTGCATTAATGGGTTTGGCTTCCTGGCATTTCTTTAATTTTCCAGGGTCAAAGGTATGGGTGATTGGCCATTCATGCGTTCTGAGAGTGGCACGATGGGCCGAAAGCAGGATATGGAGGCAGGGGTTTCCCGCCACTGAGATAATTTGGTTGGGGTTCCAAGGCATGCACGGGAACAGCTTGCTAAGATACTGCGGCACAGACTAAGGGGGGTGTCTCCCCTCCCAACTTTCTGGTCTGGGTGGAGGGCCTTCCGTGCGTCTTGAGTGGCGAGATGCGCGGAATTTAAGAAATGAAGGCATGGGTTTTCCACCACTGAGATAATTTGGTTGGGGGGCCATGGCAGGCACTGGAACAGCTTCTGTAGAAGCAGCGGCACGGGCCGGGGGGGGGGGGGGTGTCTCCCCTCCCATCACTGTGGTCTGACACCTGGGAGGCAATGATTTGACTTTCCAGGGTAGCAGGGCACTGCTGCCAGAATTGAATTCCTCCTGGTGTAAGTTATGCAACCATTGGTGGGCACGTGAGTTTGATGGACCGAGATACCCCAATGTAGTATGGGAGGGGCCCGGCCAGGGGTTGCCGTGGAAACCTCACACAGGAGAGTTAATAGTGCCATGTGTAGAGGCCCTGAACAGAGGGGTTTGGTTTATCAGGCATGGCCGGCTGCACGCTAAAGTCCACAGGGAGTTTTAAAAAGGATGGGGGCTCCTGTCCAGAAGGGGCATGTCTGGCTTCTGGTCCAGTATGGGCTTGGACTTTTTTCGGGACCTGGGATAGGCCCTGGAATCATCAGGATGTAGGTAAGAATGCCTACCTTGGTGGGGGCCCTGGTTGTGACGGTGGCCACACCCAGAGCTGTGGCGGAGTTACAGGGCGATCCAGAGGCGGAAAGGTACTACGGGGTAGCCTCTTCAGGAGCACAAAGGGTGCAAATGCCAAATATCCCCAGGGAGGTCCTCGGTTGGACCCTGGATGAGCGACGGCGCTCCATTAGTCCTACGGGCGGTTGTGGCCCTGAGCAACCGGGGGTTGCCTGGAACGCTCCGCCCCTTCGGGGCCTGAGTAAGGGGGTGGACTGGCGGTCCACCGGTGGGAGGGGTTAGCCCCTCCCCCAAAATTGGTAAGCACCGATTGGCGACGGCCACGGTGTAATTTGGCTCATCAGGCAGGCAGGCGGCGGAGGGGTTGCCTGCCCTTGGATCGCCCGTAAGATAACCCACCATGTTGGCATATTTGTTATGCAAATAAACCTGCAGCAATTTTCTCCACAAACAAGGTGTCGTCTGGTTTATTTCCAAATAATATTGCTGTATGTGGGATGGGGAGTGTTGCTGATATTGGCACTATGTTGGCTGCCCGTGGTCCACGAAGGGGACCCTCATAAGAGGGCGGCCGCCTTAGTGCCACATGAGGGCACAAAAGACAGTCTAGCGTGTGGGACCCCCCCCTTGGGGTCCGTGCGCAGCGTCACTTCCGGTAGGGGTTGGGCGGGGATGAGGTATAAGGGCCTCTCCCCACCCACCTGGCGGCCTCTTTGCCGCTGCCCTTGACGCCGTTTCCCTCCCTACCGCTTACCCGGCGTAAGTGCAAGGGTGGGGTGGGAGAAGTGTTCTAACTTGTTATTTTGTGTTGCAGGCGGAGTTACAGGGCGATCCAGAGGCGGAAAGGTACTACGGGGTACCCTCTTCAGGAGCACAAAGGGTGCAAATGCCAAATATCCCCAGGGAGGTCCTCGGTTGGACCCTGGATGAGCGACAGCGCCCCATTAGTCCTACGGGCGGTTGTGGGCCTGAGCAACCGGGGGTTGCCTGGAACGCTCCGCCCCTTCGGGGGCGTGAGTAAGGGGGTGGACTGGCGGTCCACCGGTGGGAGGGGTTAGCCCCTCCCTCAAAATTGGTAAGCACTGATTGGCGACGGCCACGGTGTAATTTGGCTCATCAGGCGGGCAGGCGGCGGAGGGGTTGCCTGCCCTTGGATCGCCCGTAAGATAACCCACCATGTTGGCATATTTGTTATGCAAATAAACCTGCAGCAATTTTCTCCACAAACAAGGTGTTGTGTGGTTTATTTCCAAATAATATTGCTGTATGTGGGATGGGGAGTGTTGCTGATATTGGCACTATGTTTTGCAGCGTTTGTGGGGCCAACAATAACGCTCCTGTTAAGCTGGAATTGTCACTTCCTGTTATATATAATAGAGAAATACATATTTTTCTTAAAGCCGCCCATTTTTTTCATATAAAAACATTTAGGCCACGAATGCTACTTTTATTTTACCTAGATTCGATCTTATCCCCAAACGCCAGACTCAAGTACCAGTTTTTCGTTTCTGTAAATAAACCAATACTACTACATAAAACCTTGCCATTGTCTGTGATGAGCTGTGTGACCTCACATCTCACCTTCCATTTTCAGCACATACAGGTTTGTTCCTCCAATGCTTCCTTCTGCCAGCCTGTACCACCTGCATTAATATCCAACACAGGGGGGCGCTGCCTCACATGTTCTTCTACCACAACTCATGCCAGCAACTGTAACTGTTCTCGTAGATTATTATATATGATGCGCAACAAGTGCCAGGGGTGCGACTTCTAGGCGCAGCACGCTGTAAACGAGCCCCGAGGGCTCTAACAAGTAGACGTGTGCATAAGCATTCAGTAAACGGGCGGGGGGGAGAGGGGCTGTAAAGGTAAGGAAGGCCGCCGGCCGGAGAGTGGGGACACGCTGACGAGCAGGGCCTTGGTGGTCAGTTGAGGTGAATCATGAGGAGAAGATCAAAAGGGCGTGGCATAATGCACGGAAAGGAAAGGACGGAGGGGAGAGACGTTTGTGGAGGAGGCTCCGGCTGTAGGCGGAATATTCTAGAAGACGACCAAGTTTGCTAGTCGAGCAGTAGTTGTTTCAGTTTTTTTTTAATAAACCTAGAGTGGTTGCTCCTCAGTTTAAAGTCTGTGTTCAAGATCACACCATTATGCTAAGTATAGCCACAATCTCACAAGGATGACTACGTTATGCCGCTGTTCAAGCGTAGCTTCATAACATAACGTCTATTTGTAAAGCGCACGTTCACCCAGAAGGATATCTGGGCGCTGAATAACATATATTTATTGTTACCCAACTCAATGGTACTCATTTTATCGACCTAAGAAGGATGAAAGGCTGAGTGGGCCCGTCGCATTTAAACCTGCGACCATGAGGTCGAACACAGTCCCCTACAATTGACCCATCATTCCCCTAACCCACCAGATCAGACCCCTCATTATGCCTACGGTGCCCAGTTTTATGGCAGGATTGCTCAGAACGTGACCGGGCACAGTTATTACTGGGGAGAATGACTGACATGCCTGAGATGTGATATCCGCAGTGGGCCTCAACTGTGCGAGGATTGGGGATCATTTTGAGAGGAGATGCAGTCTTCACGCCAACAATGACCATGGCTACCCTTATGTAGGCGGTGGCTACCACAAAGGCACTCATAATGGCTGGAATAGCCATCAGGACCACCATTATGCTAAGGAAAGCCACCATTGTAACTGCAATGCGTTTGGTATAGCGCTTCGTAACCATTGTGCGGCACTGAAGCGCATCGTAGGACTGGCAGCACCCTACCCGTGACGGAATAATACTGTAATTCCATGAGGGTGGAATATGTCAAGGATGCCTATGAAATGCCCGTGCCGCCCTGTAATGACAAGGGGGCAGGCAGGATTCATATGGAGGGTC
Source organism: Calotriton arnoldi (assembly GCA_963921515.1). NCBI lineage: Eukaryota > Metazoa > Chordata > Amphibia > Caudata > Salamandridae > Calotriton > Calotriton arnoldi. The sequence continues at coordinate 1,253,672 of CAWUFW010003111.1, forward strand.
ACAATATGTCATGATATTGGCCGCCATTAAGACCATGATATGACGCAGATGCATCCAATGTGCCAACTGAGTCGCCATAATGTTAAAGTAGACCAGTATGGCAGGAATGCCCACAAACAATGCCAGGCCACATGTTATTACAGGCATGGCCAGCATTGTACCCACAGATGTGCTTCCTACCTGCCCCCTCGATCCCCAGAGACAGCCATGCATGCACTCAGAGGCGTAACACAGGCCCCCGCAGTGCGGGGGGGCCCCCGAGCTGCAGGGGGCCCCCTCAGCACTGTACTCACGCCTGAGAGCTCCGAATTAAATCCGGAGCGGGGGCCCCTCTGTGTACCTTGCAGGGGGGCCCCTTCAACTTTCGTTACGCCACTGCACTCTAATGCCCCTGGCATACGTAACACACGCGAATATACACACACAATCTCACACAGGCCTGGCTGTTCACCCATACACACACACAAGCACACATTTACCATCACACACAGGCATGCACGAGTGCACATACTCAAGCACACATTTACACACACGCACACACACGCACGTACAAACAGCTGCACACAGGCATACTCACCTACACACAAGCACATATTTATGCACACCCACAAAATGCATCCACCACTATCCCCCCTCCCATTAAACTGCAAACCGGAAGTGGCAGATGCTGGTCTTGAAAGCCACCCTGTACATAGAAATGCCAACATCCGTTGTGCATCGCCCTGGCCTGACAAAGGGTGAGGAGTCTGCCATGGCCCGCTGGTGCCAAGCCATGTGGCATTGTGTAGGCCACCCCATGGCTCACGAGACACAGCTTCACCTCGATGTGGACCGAACTGCTTAGAGATTCTGTAGCACCCTCTCAACAGTACCGAGGGGCCTATGGACCAGGCTTGGCAAGATGGATGCTAACAAGAGCTGGACGAGCAGAGTGGCAGAGTCCAGAGGCATCGGCAATGAATCAGGCGAACCCACTGGTTCTACTAATGTTACCAAAGGTTCGAGAAGCTCGTGAGACATACGAGGCAGAAGAAAGAGAGAGCGTGTGAGGAAGACCAAAGAGAGAGCATGCGAGGTAGAAGAAAGAGGGAGTAGGCGAGGCAGAAGAAAGAGAGAGCATGCGAGGTAGGAGAAAGAGGGAGTAGGCGAAGCAGACCAAGGGTTAGAGCACGTGAGGTAGCCCACATAGATCACATGACTGCCGCTCTGATGCTCCTGCATATGGGAAGAGCTGGACAGGTGTATTTTACGTATAATTTGACCGGTCGCCTTTGTCTACAACGGGTTACCTCCATATGTTACCCACATCTCTTCTGTGTGGACTTTCAGGGAAGCAGTGTAAAGGTGAAGGCGTGTAGATTTATATGTCTTTGGAAAGACTGTTTCTGTCCAAGAATGGGTTCCTGAGCAGCCCACACGTACAGAGCTGGAATGGGACAGTTGCTCCACAGCGCCATATTATAGAAATATTGCTCGGATGCAAAAACTGGGGCAAATCTGTTTGCACCATTTTTCACCCTTGAGTAATACAGAATACAGCAAACCGTTTCTGCTGCACGCATTATTACAAAATATGTTTGCACCCTGGCAAAAATGGAGGAAACAAATTGTGAAGCCATATTGTGAAATCATATGCAAAACTGGATTGCTTATAAATAATCTTATATGAGTTATAGAAATTCTATCAAATTAAGCGTCGTCCATTTTATAAGCGCCTTTAAGAAAATCACAATATATGTTGCACTCTATTCCTATTACTCTAATTAACAAGCATTGGCATAGCCAATAGGTCTCACCTTTGGGACCTTATAAGTATTTAGCTATGCAGCGTATTAGCTTAGTGTCTGAAAAGCTTTAGGATGCACGTGGTGGCGGTGAGAGTGCGGGAAATTCTGCATTTCGCTGGCAGCTTTTTCTGACCCAATTTACAGAAAATAGGAAATAAACTAACTACTTCATTGGTGTAAATATATTTAATAGGATGCTCAAATCGCACGATCGGCCCCTGGAGCCAACTCACGTGTTTGTGGGGATGTATGACGATACCACGCATGCATTACATCGCATGCCATTAGATCGCGGTTTTAACAACGCAAGTCGTTACAACGACTTGCGTTGGAGGGCGCTGGACTTAGGAGTAGTTTAATTTACTATTCCAACTCCAGCCTACGTACAGTAGGGAAGGTGTTGGATAGTAATTTAAACTACTCCTTGTCCTATAGCGCCCTCCAGTGCAAGTCGTTGTAACGACTTTCGTTGTAAAAACCGCAATCTAATGGCATGCGAAGTAAGGCATGCGTTCTAAAGGTTGTTTCCCGTTTGTGGGTGTGCACAAACTTTATGGGGAGTTGTTTGCATATTTGACCCGGGGAGTACAGTGCATACCAAACTCAACGGAGGGAGGCTCCCACAGATGCAGGTTTATCGTAACCACTTGTTGGCATGCGCGCCATTTCCAGGAAGGCCTCTCTTTAAAAGAAACCGTCTGTTTCTCGATGTCAAGCTTTAATTCGGGCAAACAGTCACTCGTGTTCGCTGTTAAAGATTTAAGGCTACGTTTGCTCTGTCATCGAACTGAGAAAAAATGTACTCCAGTAAATTCTTCAGTGTGTTCGACTGCGTGGATGGGGGTGAGGGATATTGTAAAGCATTTGAAACTTGAATTGCATGGCAGGTGTTTCTTTGCTCTGTGCATGTTTCTCAAGAAGCACAAATGAAGGCTGTCCTGTTTTGGAGCCCGCTTTGTTTCTGTATGTCTTTAGTTCCAGTTTTTATGTTTGTTATTCTCGTCTCATTTTTCAGTATCCTGCCCCGTGTGTTTTACCGGTATAACAATCACGATAACAAAGCGTTTTATGTGCACATACTTGTGGCTTGTTTCTTTCTATTACAGAGGCTGGGGGAGCTCAGAGGGTTATATTGCCATTGCAGCGAATCCTGTGTATAACCTGCAGAGCAGAGATTGTTATCCCAAGAGGCCTGACTTATTTTACGATTTTAAATAGCAACACGACCCGACTCAGCTATTCATCCTTCCGAGGTCAATCAATCAATCAATCATGTCACTTATAAAGCGCACTACATACCCGCGAGGGTCTCAAGGCGCTGGGTCTCAAGGTCAAGGTCGACAAACTCGCTGCGCTTAATCTGTGTAATAACACTTTTGATGAAAACACATTCGACTGCCCACTGAGTTGTGCTCAGTGTAAGTGGTCTACCACCCCTTCCCCCATCAGCTTCAAGCTCTCGTCGGAATACATTACATTTCTATTTTGGGTGGCAAGTTTATCGTATGATGTGGATGTAGTTGTAGGCAATATCCAAGCGGCCATTGCGACACTGCGAGTAGTATTTCCTTCTTAAGGAAGCTACCACTATCGTAAAGAGACACAGACGCAGATGAACGTTAGAAAGCCACATAAAAAGCAGCAGCGGTGCGCTGTAAAGCTGTAATGAGGTGCGGTAAAATGCATGGCAATGTTACTAGGTGCAAAACCAGTCTATTAATTTGTACACATAAAATGATACAACTCCATTCATTCATTCATTAATAGCGCATCGAAGCGGCAAGCGCCTCAACACAGGGTCTTGGTCTTGAAGAGAAGTGGCCGGTACCACCGCTTGGCTGCGGACCCGGGCACCAAATGAAAAATTAAATAAAAAAGTAATATCTCGCGAAAGGCATGATAACATCGTGCCAGCTGTGAGAGACATGGGGGGAGGGAATGGGGGATAAATTACTGAGCGTCGCATTTTCCAAGCCTTTTCCCCCGCCAGACGCTCTGTTTAATGCAATGAATGGGAGCTGGGGCTGCCAGATAAGCACACCCCAGCTGCACCCACACTGCAGCATTAATGGAATATGTGAGCGCTATCAGGGCTGCTGATCAGGGCCTTCTATCCAGCCAGGGATCTGAGGGGGGGCTAAGGTCTGCTAGCCAAGTGTTTGCTAACTGCACGACACGGCGTTGCATGGCTGCGCCTGTGTTTTCTTCTGCCTCCTAATGCCGGTGCAAGGGAAGTTATTTAACTAATCGCAGTGCAGGGAGAAATTCCGTCCTGCTGTTCCTCACTGTTTCTGTCTGTTATCAGCATTTGTCCTGTATTTTGAAAAAAAATGTGCTCTTTTTATATCATTTTTGGTTCGTTTATTTTTAATTTCTAACAGATTTATAAAGTTTTCCATGAAAATGCACACATTTCATTAAATAATTTTGAAGCTTTTGTTATTCTTTTGTTTAGTCTGCAGGATGTGAGAAGAGACTGGGGTAGTGTCACGGGATGAGAAGAGGGAGACGGGGCAGTATACTACAGGATGTGAGAAGACACTGGGGCAGTGTCACGGGGGTGAGAGGAGTGAGACGGGGCAGTATACTGCACGGGGTGAGGATAGGGAGTGGGGCAGTGTCAGAAGGGCTGAGAGGGCCATATACTGCAGGATGTGAAATGAGAGACTGGGGCAGTGTCACGGAATGAGAGGAGTGAGACGGGCAGCTTATTCTTCTCTGCCTTTCTTCCCGGGGTCTCGGCTGCACAGAGCGGTTCATCTTCTCTGCGAGTCAATCTGTTCCCTGGGACCGGGGAGATGGGGCCAGTGGTCAACCCCCCCCGCGCGTGTCAACAAACAGCTCGGCACCGGATGCACACGGCGAGTTACGCGGAACCGGGAGGAGCTCTGCAAACACGCGCAGACCCGGAACTGGTGCGGGCAGCGAGTCTGACCCACGGACCGGGGAGACGTCTGTAAACTCCTCGGAGTCATGGGACCGGAGACCAACTAACCACGCACGTAAATAAACACACACACACAGAGCCCGCTCGGCACCGGCTGCACACATCGAGTCAGTCTGTTTTGCGGACCGGGGAGAAGTCTGTGAGCGCCTCTGAGTGATCGGGACCGGATGACGATCCCATGCGCGAAACATAACAAGCATTTGAAGGCACGCGCGGAGGAGGAGGGGCGGCGAGTGGTGCGCACGCCTCGCGTTGAAAGTTAAATAAAAAAAAAAGAAGCTGATAGCCGCGCGGCCGTGAAGTGACACAGCCGCGCGGCGCGAAAGTGAAAGGAAAATGAAGCTGATGAGGAGGGAGTGGGAGGAGGGGGGAGATAATTACTAACAGATGCTAGTGCCGCGCGTACCCATCCCAAAAAGGCCAGCCACGACGCACGAGCGTTTGTTGGACTGCTTTTGAAACCCCTTACATTAAGTCTTCGCCTCTAAGCAGCGCTTGCGCGCTACTCGAGGCTCGACCTAAAAATAGGAAAACTCTTTGGTCTCAACTATGGTTCCATCTACCCCTATTGTACAGTGCAATGGGTGTATTGTGAGCACTTTTTGTATAAAAACAATGCAAATAGTGTGAAATCAGCTTGTGTCATCTTTATCGCTGTACAGAGACAGTTTGCACCATGACCTATTACACATGCACTAAAATTGGTGCAAATGGATCACCCAGTATTTTTTCTATCAGTGCAAAGTTTTTGCAATTAGGTTGCTGGGCGTTAAGGGTCATTGTCAGCTGCTCATCCAAAGGGAAGTACATTTTATGTGAGATGGGGAGGTGATTAATTGATTGATTGATTTATTTGGAAATTTATAAAGTGCGAACAAATGCCCGAAGGCGTCAAGGCGCTAATTCAGTTAGTCTCCTGAGTCTACTGTGCATAGTCAGGTGATGTCTGTAGGTCATTTCCCAACTGGCCTGAGAACGATACTAGTCGAGGGGTGATGTCTGTAGGTCATTCCCCAAGTGACCTGAGAACGATGCTAGTTGAGGGGTGATGTCTGTATGTCATTGCCAAAGTGACCTGAGAACGATGCTATTCGAGGGGTGATATCTGTAGGTCATTGCCCAAGTGACCTGAGAACGATACTAGTCGAGGGGTGATGTCTGTAGGTCATTGCCAAAGTGACCTGAGAACGATGCTAGTCGAGGGGTGATATCTGTAGGTCATTGCCCAAGTGACCTGAGAACAATGCTAGTCGAGGGGTGATCTCTGTAGGTCATTCCCCAAGTGACCTGAGAACCATACTAGTCGAGGGATGATATCTCTAGGTCATTGCCCAAGTGACCTGAGAGCAATGCTAGTCGAGGGGTGTTGCCTGTAGGTCATTGCCCAAGTGACCTGAGAACCATACTAGTCGAGGGATGATGTCTGTAGGTCATTTCCCAACTGACTGAGAACGATAATAGTCGAGGGGTGATGTCTGTAGGTCATTGCCCAAGCGACCTGAGAACGATGCTAGTCGAGGGGTGATGTCTGTAGGTCATTGCCCAAGTGAGCTGAGAACGATACTAGTCGAGGGGTGATGTATGAAGGTCATTGCCCAAGTGACCTGAGAAATATACTAGTCAAGGGGTGATGTCTGTAGGTCACTGCCCAAGTGACCTGAGAACAATGCTAGTCAAGGGGTGATGTCTGTAGGTCACTGCCCAAGTGACCTGAGAACAATGCTAGTCGAGGGATGATGTCTGTAGGTCATTGCCCAAGTGACCTGAGAACGATGCTAGTCGAGGGATGATGTCTGTAGGTCATTGCCAAGTGACCTGAGAAAGATGATATTCAACGGGTGATGCCTGGGGGTCATTGCCCAAGTGACCTGAGAACGATGCTAGTCGAGGGGTATGCCTGTAGGTCATTGACCAAGTGACCTGAGAACGATACTAGTCGAGGGTGATGTCTGTAAGTCATTGCCCAAGTGACCTGAGAACGATGCTAGTCGAGGGATGATGTCTGTAGGTCATTGCCAAGTGACCTGAGAACGATGCTATTCGAGGGGTGATATCTGTAGGTCATTGCCAAAGTGACCTGAGAACGATGCTATTCGAGGGGTGATATCTGTAGGTCATTGCCCAAGTGACCTGAGAACGATACTAGTCGAGGGGTGATGTCTGTAGGTCATTGCCAAAGTGACCTGAGAACGATGTTAGTCGAGGGGTGATATCTGTAGGTCATTGCCCAAGTGACCTGAGAACAATGCTAGTCGAGGGGTGATCTCTGTAGGTCATTCCCCAAGTGACCTGAGAACCATACTAGTCGAGGGATGATATCTGTAGGTCATTGCCCAAGTGACCTAAGAGCAATGCTAGTCGAGGGGTGTTGCCTGTAGGTCATTGCCCAAGTGACCTGAGAACCATACTAGTCGAGGGATGATGTCTGTAGGTCATTTCCCAACTGGCTGAGAACGATAATAGTCGAGGGGTGATGTCTGTAGGTCATTGCCCATGCGACCTGAGAACGATGCTAGTCGAGGGGTGATGTCTGTAGGTCATTGCCCAAGTGAGCTGAGAACGATACTAGTCGAGGGGTGATGTATGAAGGTCATTGCCCAAGTGACCTGAGAAATATACTAGTCAAGGCGTGATGTCTGTAGGTCACTGCCCAAGTGACCTGAGAACAATGCTAGTCAAGGGGTGATGTCTGTAGGTCACTGCCCAAGTGACCTGAGAACAATGCTAGTCGAGGGATGATGTCTGAAGGTCATTGCCCAAGTGACCTGAGAACGATGCTAGTCGAGGGATGATGTCTGTAGGTCATTGCCAAGTGACCTGAGAAAGATGATATTCAACGGGTGATGCCTGGGGTTCATTGCCCAAGTGACCTGAGAACGATGCTAGTCGAGGGGTGATGTCTGTAGGTCATTGACCAAGTGACCTGAGAACGATACTAGTCGAGGGTGATGTCTATAAGTCATTGCCCAAGTGACCTGAGAACGATGCTAGTCGAGGGGTGATGTCTGTAGGTCATTGCCCAAGTGACCTGAGAACGATGCTAGTCAAGGGGTGATGTCTGTAGGTCATTGCTCAAGTGACCTGAGAACAATGCTATTCGAGGGTAATGTCTGTAGGTCATTGCCCAAGTGACCTGAGAACGATACTAGTCGAGGGGTGATGCCTGTAGGTCATTGCCCAAGTGAGCTGAGAACGATACTAGTTGAGGGATGATATCTATAGGTCATTGCCCAAGCGACCTCAGGACAATACGAATCGAGGGATGATGTCTATAGGTCATTGCCTAAGTGACTTCAGAACGATACGAGTCGAGGAGTGATGTCTGTAGGTCATTGCCCAAGTGACCTGAGAACGATACTAGTCGAGAGCTGATGTCTGTAGGTTTAAATACTTTCTGGAGAGTTACAGGCAGGAGCACTCGGCGTAAGTTTTTTTCTTAGTATGCCTGCATAGATCTCATTCGCTATTGTATAGACTTTGTTACTTGGGGGGGATTAGATAACTGCATAGAAAGGGAATATCCAATATCCCATATGATCTCCTTTGAATCTGTGTTCAGCTCTATACCACTCCTTCTTCTCAGAGAGCCGGCAAGAGCTGTTAGAAGCAAGAGCTGTTTTTTAAAAGCTGAGCATACTCTTCCTTCTTCAGGAGAATCACTAAATTTGACATAGAATTAATGTGTCTTTTGAGCAACCAGATATGGGCATAGACGGAGAATACCTGCGGCCTCTGGCATTGTCACGAGCCGATGATTACAAGAGCTCTCCAGCTTTTTGAAGAATTATTAGCAAGAAGTTGTTAGAAAATGACCCAAATGTTTAGTTGTGGAAGGCACTACATTAATCAACCAGGTGATCAAGAGTTGTATAAAGGAGTTATTTGGCTCATAAACCATGTCCATGCTTTTTTTTTATATGTTTAATTTTTTTTTATTCTGCATTTTCATTGGTGAATTGAAAGGTTTTGTCCTGACATGTAGTAAAAGACCCTCTATTCCATTTCCCCTGGGAAATCGTAAGAACCACCGAAAGAAGAAATATTAGAAAATATTGTTTGAGGCAAATGGGTTGAAAATGAGTAGAGCAGTGTCTAATTAACAAATTGCTAAAGTGAATTAAATTAATTGTATAGTAAATGGCAATAAAGAATATCATAAAATATATGGTTCCAGGTGGCAGGATCCCTCGCGGGAAGCGTTCACTGGAGTCTCAAGTAGAGATAGTTAAAATTCAAATGATTGTAGTGCGTCAATTGTTTAATTGCCCCCTTGTAAAACAGAGACAGAAAAGGGAAATCAGGCACATAGCCAAGGGGCCTGTGACTGTAGCACTAAACCATTACTGAGCAGGTGGCAATCTGGAAGCGGTTACATGACTATAAAAGAACGCGGGACGCCAGGAAGGAGGGGCCGCTAAGGGCTGAGAACGCAACCGCACTGCCTAATTTCTGCACATAGAGAGCGCTCAAACCATCAACAAGATAAAGATTGACAGCCAGGGTGCAGTAACAAGCTAAACTGAGGGCAAACTGCTGTTCAGGGAGCTCCCTGAGTGAAAAGTAGAGCTCAGTGCTAACATTAAAAAAAACTATGCAAACAGATAATAACAATAACATTCACTGCAGTAGAGCATGAAAATGTTGCAACAGCACTGACCATCAATCTAAACAGAATGCAATTAACCCAAGTTATTTAAGGCACAAAAAGGCGATTAATCAGAGAAGGAAAATTCTTTACTGTTACCAAAGCAGAAAAGAGAGAGATGTGGAAGGAATGCGATGCAGTGCATTGATTGGTCCACCTGCCACGCTATTTCTTGCAGCCTTCTGACGTTTTGAAAGGAAAATTATATCTTTTTGGCCATGTTTTAGATACGACTTTTAACTACCGTCGGAATTGTAGTATTTGTTGTACCTTTCAAAACAAAATTGACAAGCTTACCTGAACTTGTGTGTATGTTTTTTCCAGCCTTTGTTTCTTTCTTTGGGTGATATGCAGGGCACAAGTCCTAAAAAAAAAGTGGGGGGAATAACCTAGTTAATCAGAATGCAAGTGGGATCACGGCGTGTGACATCGCGGCGCGTGACATCACAGCACAGGACATCACAGGAAGTGGCATCATAAGAAGTGACATCAGATCTTAAGCCCTCAAATATATGTTTAACATGTCGATCATGAGTACATTGGAGCATATTTTGAGTATATAGGGAAACCCTCCTGATTTAGGCAGAAGATTCACACTTTTGTAAGCTTCACATAAACCAATGTTGCCTTTTGTCAGCGTAAACTTCCTCTACCCATAGTGCTTTACAAGACAAAATAGTGGTACTTAAATTATGTCAACGCCTCCTCAGGGGTAGTAAGCACTATATAAATTACATTTATTTTGTGTAAATACAGGGAAAGACACACACATCTGACATTCTTACAGTGAATGCATATCTTGTAAACAGGGACTGAACAAAGTGAAAAGCTGCCTCTCTTAAGTATGTGTGTAGTGCTAACAAGGTGTGAGCCATTGTTTCCCCTCTGCTGCATTTGCATCTAGGTGTGAGGCTCCTGACTGCTCCCAGCCAGGAGACTACAACAAAAGGAGGCCTGATGACCTCTCAGATTCGGCCTTTGTTATGGGCCCAGCAGGAGTCTGAACTGAGAAAGCCCCCTCCCTCCTGCACGTTGTTGCGGGTCGAAAGCAGACAACAACATGCAGGCACTGCAGAATGTGTCCCGGTGTTTGCAAATTACACCGGGACAAATTCAGCATATTTTTCAGTGGGGCCTAACTTCTTGGCAGGGTGGATGGCGTCCACCCTGTGAAAATAGTGGGTGGACGCCATCCACCCGCGTGTTCCCCTTGACTCGTGCCCTGGTGATATGCCTCCTGTCTCAATCTTCCCAGTTTACTTGTTTGGTCTTTGAATGCGGCTGCAGCACAGTGCAGAGGTGCCCCACCCACTCTCGAAAGGAGGGACTGAATGCAAAAATATACATAAAGATATGTACTGTATTTGTTTAATTCTTGGATGGGATGTTATTTATAGGAAATATGTTTAAAGTAGTTAAATCGGAGCCCAAGCCTGCTGAAAAGGCTGTTCTCCATTGGGGCAAGAGCAGGCTGATTCAAGGGGACAGTCTGATGCAGTCTGAAAGACTCCTTTTAGTTGCCCTAGGCAGCATTAAGATTGTTGTTATCATTTCTGTGGTGGCCATTTTATCATCTCTACTGTGCCTTTGTATCTTTCGAACCTCTTTAGGACTCACCTACAGACAGCTTTAGCTATGTGTTGTCACAGACCTATTGTGGAAAATACAACACATGCAGCGGGTTGTGGTTCAGCCCCTTACTTGTGATTGGATGGCTTTCTTGTCTATTCCACTCCCCTGCTCCTATTTGTATTGCTTTCCTTACTTGTTTTGTGTTTGTCCTGCCCAGGAGTATTTCCGTTTCACAGTACTTTGATTGGCTTACTTATATATCCCTCCACTGCTGACATCAGGCTTTGCATTGGGACTTTTTTCTGTTCCTCGATATGGCTCCCCCGCCTCCATCTCACTCCTCTCTCTTTATTAAAAACGCTCCTCTCATGCCGCTTGCCCACTAGTCTCTCCTTGTCCCCATCAGCCCCCTTGTACTTTAAGTACTGCCCGCTGTAATATCAGCAGGTGGCCATCATAAAAAGTTTTGTAATCATTTCAAGATGGCCTCCTATGCTTGCCCATACATGTGCAGTGAACATCTTTTAATAACTTTTGTATTTAAAAAAAAAAACAATTGAAAGAGCACCACCATGGGTGCACCTACATCAACAATGGCCATCGTTGACTTTTCATCCACTATTTCTAAACTTTGCCAATGCTTATTTAAATATTTTGATAACAAGCACCTTTCCCATCCTATCACACCTTAACTTTCTCCCCTCTTAAAATTGCCCAACATAACTGATGCCTTTTAAAGAATGTGTTAGACTTTTATTAGGATTATGTATTTTAACATTGGCTTCCTGTTTTACTGCAGAAGTTGCACAGATCCTGTGGGTCACGAGGTCATCTGGGCATTGGGAGCTGGGTGCAGAGACATTATTTCCCTCCAGGTGGCGCCGTTACATCCTTGGTAAGATATTGCATTGTTTCTTCTCTCTTGGCACTACCAACCAGTATGGCACCATAGCCCTCAACACCAACTCACACATCATCAAACAAATGGACATGCTGGAATCCAAAAGTCAGCCAGACATGACCAATCAGAGGCTCATACTAGAATTCAAGACCCAACCAGGCATCATCAAACAAAAGGATGTTCTTGAATCTAAAATAAATACAGGCGTCACCAAAAAAGGGGGGGTTCTAGAATCTGAAACTCAAGCAGACATCATCAGGCAAAGATGTATTATGGAATCCTTGTTGTTTGAGCACTGGTGGTGCAAGATTGCTGTATGGGTGTTTTGCAAGGTATTGGAGACTGCAGGGATTTGAGCTTGCTGCAGGATTGTTTGTTTTATTATCAGGGAAATCAACAGTAAAAACAGCCCCAGCAGACTTGAAACAGGGCCACAAGCAGCCAAACATCGGGCCCACACACTGACCTGTCAGACCAGCCCGTCGGGCAGTGCCAGATTCCTGTATAGGCCAGTGAGACCCTGAGAGCTGTTCCTGTTTTCTCTGATGTAATTCTCTCTTAGTGTAGAAAAATACAGCTACACAGAAATCTTAAAGATGCTGGCGGGAAGGATGTCAGGAGTATGACGGAGTTTAAGGGGAGAGGGATACAGGAGATGAGACTTCTACAGATTTTGATAAAATGGGAGCAGGTGACACAATAAAGGTATTAAGATTTTATTTTTATGGACAAAGTTGTTGAGCAGCAGGATTGTATTAACAGAGGCTTGTGGATCTGACAAAGGGCCAGTGGCGGCTCGCAGAGGGAGTGCTGCGGGGTGGTGAGGCAGGGGAGGGTCAGGGTAGGGGGGTAGTGGAGTCAGACATACGGCGGCAAGGAGTAAAGTAAGTAAATAAATAAATAAAACTATTGACCTTGCGCTCGCTGCATCGCCAACTCGGCGATGCAGCGAGCGCAAGGTAAATAGTTTTATTTATTTATTTACTTTACAAGATGTCAGCTAGGCGCTCAAGCAATGGGAGCATGGTGAGTGCACGGCGCCTCCTCGATAGCGGCGTTAGGCAATTATTGAATCATTTTGATGCAGTGACGCCGAGTCACACTATTTACATGGAGAAGTGCTGCGAATGTGACTATCCATCCCATGACTAACAAGTGGGACTTTGCCCCAGTCTCATGGCTCAATCAGAAACTATTTTGCTGATTCTTGGGCAACATTGAACTATTATCCTGACTACCCTTGTATCCTCACAAGGTGGAGACCATTTTGTATTCCCCAGTAAGCAGCTGCCTCTATATTCTACTCAAAATGGCAGCGCTATCTTTACCTTTATTTAGGAACAAAGGTCTAACAAAAACCTTTGTTTAGTTAAAAGAGATATAGGACTCTAATAGGATAATTCTAAGGATAATAGGATGATTCTAAGATGGCCGCCGTGCTGGAGCTCTACAAAGTAGCTCCGGGGCTAGGGATCACTTTATTGTGAATATCCCTGCTTATGCCCACCCAGCCACCCCTCTACTCGTTTCCCAGCATTCAGAAACGCGCCTGCAACGCAACTATCTGCTTACACCCCCCAGCAACGAAGGATTTGGACAAGATAGATACCTGGCGGCCGTCGGCGACGAGGATTCTCCCAGGAAACAGCCGCCGACTCAAAAAGGGGTTCAGAGACTCCCCTAGGGAGCTAGGGAGGTTAGAGGGGGCGTGGAGTCCACCTGGCTACCGCTACACTTCAGTGCTAGTCGCTAAGGACCGGGCATACATGCAGGCATCTCCTGCTCTTCTTGCTCTTCCCCGCACTGACACGCGAACCTGTCTCGGCTCTGAGGAGTATCTAATGGCCTTCGTGATCGGCCTGAGCCAAAACATTAACATTGATCAACGTCCATTTTGTTTTCCTAATTGATGTCGATGTAGGGACCCATTTTGTCCTCCTGTTATAAATCTAATGAGGGGCTTTCTCTCCCCTGGTCTCCACGCTTTGCTGGCCATGGACAGAGAAAGAGGACTGTTCCACTTGCTCCCATTTAGCAGCCATTTGCAGACCATGGATTGAGAAAGAGGACTGTGCCACTTGCTTCCTGTGGGCAGCCATCTTGTAGTGGTCTTTCTTGACAGTGGTTTATTGGGTTGTCCCTGAGCCACAACCCTGTCATAAAATCTGAAGAGGGGCTTTCTCTCCTCTGGTCCCCACGCTTTGCTGGCCAAGGATAGAGAAAGAGGACTCTGCCACTTGCTTCCATTTGACAGCCATCCTGCAGTGGTCATTTTTACCTATATTACTTACGCCTGGCCCATGAGCTCTTACCCTTTTCCGTCATTGACGTCATTGACGGATCTGCTCCTTGTTACCGATTTATAATTCCTCGCCTGTCTACCCTATTCCTTGTCTAGCCCCCATATTTCTACCACCCACTCTCCCAGTGCCCCCCTTGGTTCCCAATCCTCATCTCCTATTCTACCCCCATTTCCTTAACTTCCCTCTCGCCACTCTCTCTTCCTCTCACGCCTACCCAACATGCCCCCTCACAGCATTGACCATCACCCCCAGGACCCTACTCTCTCCAAACATGGCCCCAACTCATGGACCATTCTCTACCCCCCCAATCTCTCCAAACATGCCAAGAAAAACTTCAAACATAAACTCCTTATCCGTAACCCTGAAACACTCATTGTTGATAACTACCTCAGCCTCACCTCCCCATTATAACCAACTACATCTTTTACTCCAAACGTCCTTCCAAATGGAAAAGCATCTTCCTACAACACCTCCCAATCTCTAAATCAACTAACATACCATATGGTTTCAAAATATCCACCACTCCCTCCCCAGCCTTTCTTGGTGATATTGATATCTCCATCTTCAAAACAGGTAACATCCTCATACCAGCCACGGTATCCCACCTTTCCATCTTCGAACACCACTTCAGCATTATGTCTCTCCGCCTTGACCACTCTGCCCCCAACACTCCTTCGCCCCTACTGAATAACGCCCCTCCAACCTCTCCCTCCCCCCTTCCCACTCACTCCACCTCCACCCTCAACCATCCAGCTAACACCATCCTCGAACAATCGACTTCACCATCACCCTCCCTGGACCCCCCTACAGCAAATGACATCCCCCAACCACCGTTACCTATTTCTCATCCCCCTCTAATTTCCCTCTCCCCCTTACTCCCCCTAACTCCCGGAACTCACACTCCTCGGACCCCTCCACTAAAAACGGTTGCCCCCAATCCCTGACACCTACTTATCATTCCCCTCCCATAACCCCGCCTCTGCCTGACCCCCCAACCTCTCTCCCACCTACCCAACTACTCACGTACTCAACCGTCCTTGCCCTTCAATCCCCTAACAAAACTCCTCACCCCCTCCTCCTACCCATCCTGTACACCCTCTTCTCCTCCCCTTCCCCCTATCCTGCCCCTTCAGGCCCTCCTAACTCCGCCTCCCAATCCTTTATCCCAACCCCGATAAATACACAACCCCTCCACCCCCATATATCCGCTCTCCACTCACTCTATGCCCTTTTATCCTCTCTGACCACATCTCCTGAAGTTCTTAACCTCCTGGCTAACCTAGCCCAACCCCTCACACCTAACAGCACCGTCACCCCTCACTCCAAACCCACTACCCTATCTCCCCCTCACACTCCAGTCCACCCTCCTCAACTAACCCAGACCATTCCCTACCTCCAGATCATTCCCTTCCCCCCGCCCACGCCCCTTCAGTACCTCCCCTTACCCCAATTACCCCGAGCCTACACAACAGTGAACTCGACCTATCTAATTTGATTACCGAACCCCACTCATCTAACAGCCACGTCACCCCTCACTACACTCCCACTACCCTATCTTCCCCCTCACACATCAGTCCACCCTCTGCAACTAACCCAGATCATTCCCTACCCCCCGCCCACGCCCCTTCAGTACCCCCATACACCCCAATTGACACGAGCCTACACAACACTGAACTTGACCTATCCAATTTGATTACCGAACCCCTCACACCTAACAGCCCCGTCACCCCTCATTCCACACCCACTACCCTATCTCCCCCTCACACATCAGTCCACCCTCCGTAACTAACCCAGACCACCCCCTCGATACCTCCCCTCACCTTAATTGCCCAGAGCCTACACAACATCGAACTTGACCTATCTAATCTGATTACTAAACTCTCTCAATTCAGGAAAGACTATCTTCACCAGCTCCAGAACCCTCCCCCCAAAAATCCCTCCCAAAAATTCCCCCCGAAAATCCCTAACACCAAACACAATCTTTGGAGATCGACTCCTCTCCGCTGCCGTTTACATAGACCACGCCGCACCTCGAACCATCTCTCCCCGTCCGACCTCTCCGACCTATGCAACTCTTACCTTCCTAGCTTACCAACCACCAATCCTCTACTCCCCTACTCCCACATCCCTGTTATCTTAGGGACTAATAGAATCCCCTCCTCCCCCGCTTCCCCCAGACCAACGCCCCAACTCACGTCGATCCACACTTGCCCACCCACCATATGCAACCCCACACCACTTACATGTATGCTTGTCAACTGTCGCTCCGCAGTCCAACATGCCACGGAAATTTCGGAAACTATCCTGAGTGAATCCATTGACATTGCATTCCTCACAGAAACCTGGCTCAAAGACCACTCAACGAGCATACTTGACCTACTCTCCCCCCCAGGATACTCTATTCTTAGAAAAGATAGACCTGACAGAGTTGGGGGTGGTCTAGCCATTATCTTTAAAAATGAACTTCAGCTATCCCTTGTCAATAATTCTGGCTACTCCTCCTGCAAATACCTGGAAGCTGAACTGACTACTCAAAATTCCCACCCAATTCGTCTTCACAACATCTATCGCCCGCCGGGCCCCCCCCAGCCCTTCATCGAAGACTTATCTGAGCTCCTGACACAATCATCATTATCCAACTCTAAAAAGCTCTTTCTGGGGGATCTTAACCTCCACTGGAACGATCCCGATAATCCCACTATCTCCCTCCTCACTAATCTACTTGAGATCAATGAACTCAAACAACTTTGCCTATCCCCAACACACACCAAAGGAGCCATCCTTGACGCCATTCTTTCCAACGAAGATCTGGCCTCCGTGACCAATATCGTCCCCATTGACTGGTCTGACCATCACCTTATACTGTTCACAATTGCTACCAATGCAAATCTCCCCACCTCCAAAATTACCAGAGCTAAGAAACTGACCAGAAATCTAAAACATATCCCTCCGGGTGTTCTTGAGTCTAAACTCCAAGCTCAACTTCGTATCATTCCCCCCTCACAAAATGCAAATGAGCTCACTGAAAACTTTGACAATACTGTCACTGGTATTCTTGATCAACTAGCCCCACCTAAACTCAAAAACCAAAGAATCACCCCCTCCAACTCTTGGTTTAATACCGAGCTTAATAACGAACGACGATCCCTCAGACTGTCGGAAAGAACCTGGAGACACCATCCCTCCCCCTCCCATCTTGCACTCCTCAGACAAGCTAGATCCACGTACAAAAAACACATCCTCAAGGAAAAGGCATCCTTCTTCCGCGCACAACTTGATCGTGCCAAAAACAGACCTAGGGAACTCTTCAAAATCATTCATAACCAAACTTCCCCCGCACCTCCAAATCTGATTGCCTCCTCAGCCAGATGCGAAGAAATTGCCCACTTCTTCTCGGAAAAAATAGCCAAAATTGATCAATCCTTCCGTTCCACACAGCTCCCCTCCAAATCCCAATGCAAGCCCGTCCTCACCTCTAATGCCTACTCCACATCCCCTCGTCCAGCTGACCCCTTCTCTCTTCCGCCCACTATTCTACCGCTCCCCAGTGACTCTCCTCTCCCACCTACTTCCTCACCCCCTAACCACTCCCCACACCTACCCACTGCCACTTCTCCGGAAACCAACTCCCCTAACTCACAATTAAAGAACAATGCCTCCTTGCTCAATTTCCTCCCCGTGACTGAGCTAGAAGTCCTTAAAATAATTGGCAATCTTAAACCGTCCTCCCACACAAAAGACCCCTTACCCTCTAACCTTGTCCCTGCCCTTAAGCATATCATCACCCCATACTGGACCACAATCATCAACACCTCTCTCTCCACTGGCTGTGTCCCCACCTCCCTTCAACTTGGACAAATCTCTCCCATAATCAAAAACCCCAATGCTGACCCCAATGACCTAAACAATCTCCGCCCCATCACTAACCTCCCCCTTCTCTCAAAGGTCCTTGAAAAATGTGTCCTACTACAACTAGACAAACACATTGAAAACTTCAACCTACTCGATCCCCTTCAATCAGGCTTCAAGAAAGGCTGCAGCACCGAAAACGGCAATGCTAAATGTCGTCGATGACATCCACCACACACTTGATAATGGTGAGACCTGCCTTCTTATCCTCCTTGATCTCTCCGCAGCGTTCGATACAGTCAACCATTCAGCCCTACTTAATGTGCTTAGGACCCGTTTCGGCCTCAACGATACTGCCTACCAATGGTTCGTCTCCTACCTACAACACCGAACTCAGCAAATCAAAATTCAAAATTGTCTTTCTAACCCCACTCCTGTCTCCCTTGGAGTCCCCCAAGGGTCTATTCTCTCTCCCTCCCTCTTTAACCTCTTTATGGAACCCCTCACCCTCATTCTTAAACAAGCAGGCATCAACTACCACCTCTACGCCGATGACACCCAAATCTATTACAAGATTAAAACTCATGCCGACATCTTACACCTGAACAACACCCTCACCAAGATCCAAACCTGGTTCCACTCAAATCATCTCAAACTTAACCCTAATAAAACTGAAATCATTCTCTTCTCCCCTAAAAACAACCCTCTCCCCGTTCAATCATGGATCTCCGACCTTAACGCACTCAACTGCTCACTCACCCTGTCCAACTCCGTCAAATCTCTTGGTATCTCTATCGACAACACCCTAACCCTTAACGTCCACATCAAAAACTCTGCTAAAGGAGCCCTCTTCACTCTCCGTCACCTCAAGAAAATCAAACCCTTTATACCTACCGATGACTTTAAACTTGTAGTTCAGTCACTTGTTCTTTCACGTATTGATTATGGTAACGCCATCCTCAACGGAATCCCCAAGGTCCACCTTGCTCCAATCAAAGCTGTGCTCAACCTTGCAGCCAGGCTCATTACAGACTGCAAACGCTTCGATCACATATCCCCGGCTCTCAAATCTCTTAAATGGTTCCCTATTGAAGGCAGATCTGCCTACAAAACTGCCTGCATCACTCACAAAGTCCTACACCAAAACACTCCGCAGTACCTCTCCAAGACACTCCTCATTGCGGGCACCACACGACCTCTGAGAAGCACCAACTCCTTCCTCCTTATACCTCCACTGCATAAAAAGAAAGCCACACAATCACGCTCCTTCTCTGGTAATGCCCCTATCATCTGGAATGCCCTCCCAAAAACCTGCGCTGCAACCCCTCCTATTTCAGCTTCAAAAAAGACCTCAAAATACACCTCCTCAACTATTATTGGGGATCCTCACCTGTGACCTGCACTTGATCTCCAATTTCACCATGATATAATAGTCCAGCAATACTTGTCCATTTCCTAAACATCATTTGCCTAATTACTTGATATGTATAGCTCCTGCCCCTGTTTATCTATTTGATTTGTTTATCTTTTTGTTTGATTTGTTTATCTATTTGATTTGTATATTTCACATGTTGTTATCATTATCTTCTATCTACTTATACGCCATGTTTGGCCCAATTATTATCGGTGGTCCTAACCTGTGTCCTGCACCTGATCTCCAATCACCATGTAACATTTTGTCCAGGAATATCGGTCCATTTCCCTAACATCATATACCTAGTTCCTTGAAGTGTATAGCTCTTGCACCTGTATATCTATTTTTGTTTTGTATATCTCACACGTTGTTTCATTATCTTTTTTATCTATTTATATGCCATTTTTGCTTTATATTATCTTCTCATGTAAAGCGCTCTGATACCTCTGGGTCTAGCCAGCGCTATATAAAACTTTTAAAATAAATAAATAAAATAAATAAAATAAAAATAAAAAATTGCCGTCGTATGTCCGACTCCACTACCCCCCCACCCTGCCCTCCCCCGCCCCACCCCACCGCCCCGCAGCACTCCCTCTGCGAGCCGCCACTGCAAAGGGCCCACTATGTGGAAAAGCTCTCCCGTTGGGTTAGAGAATAGAAGAGGGTGATTTTTATAGAGATCAGCTCTGGTTGAATGGATTCGCTTTTTTTTGTGGTCCTTCCGAAGACATTTTTGAGTAGAATCATAGGATAGGTCCCATCGTCTTTACAAAACTGCATTGGAGCATCAGCAGATTGGGAGAAGACCAAGCATCTGTCTGGGTAGATCTCAAAGGGATGATCTGTCTAAAGGACGAAACAGTGTCCAAAGCATTCAAAAACCAGGTAGAAAAGTGATTTGCATAGCCATTTACATTCACAGCAAGATCTCAATCAATAAATCAATCAAGTGGGATTTGTGAAGCGTGGCTAATCACCACAGTGAGTATCCAGGTGCTGAGCCCAGATCATGGAAAGCGCAAAGTCAGAAGCGAAACAGTCTTATCTATAGTCTCTGTATGACATACCCTACCCAGAACAAATAGATCCATCTTCAGTTCTCTGACCCTGGTCTTCAGTTGTATCTGTGGCCTTGCCTTCCTCTCCCACATCACGATAACCACCTCATCTGCACCACGCACGCTGCTCTACTAGCAAGCTCTGCTCCACCTCACCTCTAAACCCTGATGCTCACTGCCCCACTTGTGATCATTTGCACTCATGGTGCCGCTTCACGCTTCCCTCTTACTAGCCTGTTGAGACAGTTCTGCTTGGGACTTGTCCTATACATACTAATGTAAACCCGTTTTCTAAACAAAGGCTGCGCCTAACATGATATGTTCTTGTTTTTCTTCTCCCCTATAGCCAGCAGCCAACACGTTTCAGTAACCGCTGCCTTCAGATGATTGGACGGTGCTGGCCTCACCTACGAGCACTGGGTGTTGGGGGTGCAGGATGCGGGGTACAGGGACTGGCGTCCCTAGGTAAAGTATCTTTTAACTGTACAGTTGCGTACCTCTCAGAGCATGACAGCATTTCCATCAGACTAAAGCTGTGCAGCTGCACAGAACTGTGGGGCATATTTATCAAAGGGTTGCGTCACTTTTGTGCTACGCAACGGCGTGCAAAAGCAACACAACCCATAAGTATGATTTACCAAGCCATGCAAGGCCCCCTTACGTGGTCATCGGTGGCTTGATAAAACCAGAGTAACACTCTCTGCATTGCGTTACTCTGCCCCAGGGAGGCAGTTCATGGGTGGAGTGTGAGTGTCCCCACGCAGCACCCATGGATTTTGATGCATTCCCAGATTTACCATTACTGGGAGACCTGGGAATCCGACAAAATGCTGCACATCCCCAGGGGGGTGTAACAAGGAGAAATATCTTCATTTCTTCTCATTTTTTCCTTTTTGTGTGTGCTGCATTCTACTTACAATGCAGGCAGCACAATGTGCAGCAGTGCTGGGAAAAGACAGGAATGCCTCGTATTATGTTAAATACTGCACATTCCTGCCCTTTCCCTGTCGCACAGCGCAGGCACAGCAAGGTGGCTTGCAGCGCTGCACTGCTCTGTTCTGTGCTGCACTGTGTAACTTAATGCTAAATATGCCCTGATGTTTGTACTGGTATCAGCTGACAGCTGCTCAGCATTGTGGATGCAATGATATCAGATTATGCTTGCAGCGCTATCAGCTGACAGCTGCGCAGCACTATGAATGCACTACTATCAGCTGACAGCTGCGCAGCACTATGAATGCACTGCTATCAGATTACAGCTGCGCAGCACTATGAATGCACTGCTATCAGCTGACAGCTGTGCAGCACTATGAATGCACTGCTATCAGCTGGGCAGCACTATGAATGCACTGCTATCAGATGACAGCTGCGCAGCACTATGGTTCCACTGGCATCAGATGTTGGCTGCGCAGCTCTCAGAGTCAGCGCACGCTCGTATTCAGATGAGAGATGCATCTCTCTGACTATGATTGCACTTCTTTGAGAGTGTTGATGCAAAACTGTATGATCGTGCTGTTTTGACAAAGCTATCAAGACCTGCCCCCTGCCTCCTGGCTGACATACTAATCATCTCTGGTGGCTTTCAGCACACCTGCTGCCAGGACAGCATCAGAGGCCAACAAGGCAGCAGGCCTTTTCCATCTATGCACCCAGGATCTGAAACAACATCCTGTAACCATCAGGTCACCCCAACCCTGCTCCAAATTAGAAAGAGTCGAGGACGCATTTCTTTAAAGAACACCACATCAGCAGTAGTAAAGTGCAGGTGCACAGTTCTCAGCTGTGACTCCTGGCAGAAGGTGACTGCTTGGCACTTACAGTACATATATTTGTAGGGCACCTGCACACCCACCCTGTGCCCCCTTCGCCCTTGCAAGGACGGCTCTGACTGTTGTTGTCATCTCTTCCAGCGCGCAACTGCATGCGGCTGCAGGTGTTAGAACTGGACCACGTGACGGAGATCAACCAGGAAGTGGCGGCCGAGGTGTGCCGCGAGGGACTGAAGGGCCTGGAGATGCTGGTGCTCACCTCCACGCCGGTCACCCCTAAAGCGCTCCTTCATTTCAACAGTAAGTGGCACCTCAGGCTGGGTTCTTAGTGGGGTTCAAAAGGGACTGCGGTAGCTGCTGCTGTAGAGTAGATTCAGCAGTGATATTAACTGTCTCTCATTTTATTTTTATATTTTTATTTATGTGTAAGGCCTTGTTCACTTGAAAGCATCACGAAGCTAAGGATATCCTGGCCATGCAGTCATGACAAGACCACCATCCCAAAATGCAAAATAACAAGGTTTTAATGCCTTCCTGAAAGTGGGAGATTAGACAGTTTTCTAAGGTTGAAAGGAAGACTGCTCCATGTTTTTGGAGATAAGGTACTGCAAAGGGCGCCCACCTGCCTGAGCGAGGTTTAGGCAGGGAAATTGTAGCATTAGCGGGCGCTGGAGTGCAAAGGTCGAACGGTCGCGCACGAAGAGAATTGATACGAGGCATATTTATGAGGGCTTTGCGTCATACTTGCACCACGCAACGTGGTACATTCACGACGCAAAACTCTCAGTCATATTTATGAAGCCACGCGAAGCCACTTTGCTTGGCTCTGAATGGCGTCACAAATATGGAGTGAAGAAACGCAGAGCAAAGCGATGTGTTGCCTTACTCTGCGCAAGGGAAGCGTTCCATGGGCATTGCCGTGGGGGTGCCCATGCAACATCCATTTAATTTGACGCATTCCCAGAGTTACAAGGACTTGTAAACCTGGGAATGCGTCAAAATCTTACTCCTCCCCAGGTGAGGCGTAACAAGGAGAAATATCTTTATTTCTCCTCGTGTTTTCCACGTTTTGTGAGTGCTGCATTCTAAAGTGCTCAAAGAAAGAGGAAAAAGCCTCTTCGGATTGTTTTTGTGCAGGAAGGTCACTTTTCCTGCACAAAAACAATCCTGCATGCAACGGAGGCACCCTTGTCACATGGTGCAATGGTGCCTGCATTCGTGTTAGGCTGCCGAAACGGTGCCAGCGCTGAGGGAAAGTGCAGGAATGCACCGCTTTGGATACATAAGGTGTATTCCTGCCCTTTCCCCGTGACGCAGGTAACTTGCTGCGCTGCCTTGCGCCACCATTCTAGTAAATATGCACCAGGATTTCTCAACTCCATTGTAGATGCTGTGTACGAGGCAGAGAGTTTTCTCATGAATCCCCTGCTTTACAAGCAACCAGTGAAGCTTCCTTCTGGCAGCAAATACACGATTGAACCTCCTAATGCCATAATCTTACTTTAAAGTGTCGTGTAGTTCCTATAGTACCCCTGCAGGACCTGCACGTTTAGATAACATATACTGTGGGCTTGGTGGTAGACTGACTCTGAGCATCCCCACCGTATATGTTAGCCTGGTTTGCATTAGCTAGCTCACAGTGCCACTAGAATCTCCTCCTCTCGGGGAGAGATTAGTTTCTGGTAACCTTAGACCATGACAACCCAAATTCCTCAGAATCATGGAAACAATGTACTACTTTTCGCTCAGTCACTCATGCTTACTTATTCGGTTTGTCTCAGAGAGTTACACAGAATAAACAGTCAGGCGTTTCAATAAGTATTTATTGAACAGTTGTTATTCTAGTGTAAAATATATGTGCTGCGGCAACCAGCAGACAATAGCAGAGATATAGTATCAGCAGTACGATAAAAGCAAAGGGATAGAACAGTTCTACCATATTGCGATAATCATGAATACATACATGAATATAAAAGCATTATGCAAGTGCGCGTACTCCTACGATGCCTAACTAGATGTACCTGTGTGTACCTAGCATATGTGTAGGTCTAGAAGCCTAAGAGCCAAGAATCCTTCTAGGATTTAGTCGAACCCCCATACCTGAATAGAGAGAGTGTGGGACCCCGTCCTGGTCTCGAGTTGGACACCCCGTCAGGGCTGTGTCAGACCGCTGTCAGCTTGAGCGACTGCATGCAGGAGCCTCAGCGTCTCTGGTCAGTGTGTCAGCATGGAAGTCTCGGTTCCCTCTGTCTTACCGGGGCAAGATGTGGTGTATTTATACCCTAAAGAGTCTCGGTCCTCAGTATGGTTTGTATTGGTCTGTCGTTAGACATGAGGAAGACGTCAGGGGTGAACTTTGTACATACATATTATGCAGGTAGTGTATTCCTAGAAAGCCATGCATAATTGATGAGTACAGTGTGGGCCTGTGTTTGGGAAAAACCCTGCTGTATTCAAAACCACAGGATAGATAACGTTCAGCCCTCAGAGCACGTTGTGTACTAGCAAGGACCAATGTAGGTGAAAGATCATGCCTATATAAGGAATCATGCCTATATAAGGAATCATGACTATAATAGGACATGTACAGTTATGACCATAATTGGGCATATGCGGCTATGACCATAATAGGGCAAGTACGAATATGACCATATATGGGCAAATATGAATACTTCCATTTTAGGGCATGTATGAACGGGTCTACATTAGGGCCTCTATACGGGACATAACACCCACTCCTCTTCTGAACTGGATAACAATGATGACCATACTTAAAATCTGGACAATTTAAAATCATATTTAAAAGCAAGTAAAAACATGGTTTTAAAATCTTTAAAAAAATGTTCTTCTAAAACGTTAGTAATTCAGCTAATTTCAATTGGCACGAAAATAATGTCTATTTTGTTTCTCCATATAAGTTGTCTCACTCAAAGCGGAAGAAGGCCATGCTTTACTCAAGCGAAAGTGTCAATTTAGGAAATGTTCCAATTTTGCTCGTTTGTTTTGAAACGAGTGAAGAAGTTGAATTCTTTCCCAGGACACGATGAGCCAATTCAAGATTAAGCGTCCTGGCTGGGAAGCACAATATTATCGGTGTTAGCTGCTGCAGACGACAAATCCAACGCCTCACAGAGAACGTCAATCGCACATAGATGGAATGTAGCACTGCCAACAGTCGGTGCTGTGGCAGCTTGTGCGGCAGTTGTAACCTGGGTGCCTGTGGAGGAGTCACCTAACCCAGCAGGAGCAAACGGCACCTGTGGATTCTCCAGGAATGCATTCATCAGAATTGGAAGACGCTGGGAACAACGCAGAGCGTGGGCCTTTATGGGGTCCAGCATTGCATCCATGTCCGGAGGCGCATCTGATGGAAATGTTAGACAAAGATCCAACGTGCATTCTTCTCCGCAGAACAGGCATCGAAGAACAGGTAAGATGCAGTCTACCCAGACTGGTCTAAACGATAGATACCAGGAGGTATTGAGTTCTCGTAGGCAAGGAATGCCCAGAAGTTGTACCATGCGTTCACGGTATGTCCGCTCCAGGAGCGTGTTCACCATACCCTCGGGAATTCGACCATCCATTGCGTAGCAGCAGTATTATGAATAGGACCCCTGCAACCAGCAATAGGATAAGCGGGAATCCTCCAAATACGCTTCCCAATACGGAGTGTATAAAATTTGGGATTACTCCGAGGACTGTCTGAAAGGTGCTTAACAGTCCTGACCCTATGGTCTTAAATAGGTGTACAATACCGCTCGTATCAGACATATTGAAGATACGTCCCACCATTTCTACGAAATGAAAGGGGCAGTTTGTACGTATAAGCGCCTGTATCTCAGTCGAGGTCCTTGCAACTTGAAGTTCATAGGTTTCTCGAGCGGAGGTTAAGGGCACAGGTTGCTGTAAAAGCATGGCTTTCAATCTGCTCAGAGTATCAAATTGTATGAAAGAAACATTCAGCGAAGGCCATAGCGGCGCCTCCCTGACTGTGTTCAGTGGCGGAAACAATACTTGCATACAGCAAGTAACCCTGGAGTTAACAGTGACCAGATAGGCGACGCCCGGAAGCATCCCACAGCAACCTTGATCATTAAGTAACTCCCATTCGAGAGCAGCTGGAAAACCGGCGTGATCATGGCCGCTGGGGTCCCTGACATGTGACAAGATAAGTTTGCTACTGAACCGCTACAGGCTCCGTGTAGTAAAATATCCTGACACATGAGAGAACCGCTTAAAGCGTTCTTGCAGTTTGTACCACTCAGATACACTTCTCGATCCCCATTCCGGCATCGGTATCTATATGGTAACTCCCAAGTTTCCTTGATGTATCCCTTACCCATTTTCTCATATTTGCCTGCCTGCCTCTGCTCAAGGCAATACTGAAACTGGAACGTAGTGACCGGCAGAGTGATTTGGCCATGAATTAGCCATTCTGTTGATGGTGATTCGGCTACAGTGAAAGGTAACCTTTCCAGTTTCTCAATACGCAACATTGTATATTTGGCTCCCCTTTGTGCCATTTCTGTCTGTTTATCAGTTAGATTGTATTCTGAAAACTGAGACGTGGTGTTTATAAAATGCCAGGGCACATAGCCTGCACGCAAAGATTGTAGCGTCCAGCTTAACATCATACTAGAACGTAGCTGAGATTGCCCGTGTTGTAATAAGGCCAGATCTTGTTCTAATATGTCGATTGCCGAAGACACAATGTTGCCTAAGGAGTAAATCCTGGAGGTCAAAGTTGTTAACCCATTATCCACTACAGCTAATGCCTTCTCTAAGTTAATACGGTCTATTTCCCGTATCCTCTCTGCGGCCTCTTGTTGGGATATTTTACAGTTCTCATTATAGTAGGCATGAAGGCCTGCATATATGAAACGTTTCTGACGTTGTTTCCTGGGTCCTAGTAGAAAATCTCTAAGATCCATGTCAGGTGTGAGTAAGGTCAAGTGATGTTTTACTTCTGTGAGTGTTGAGGTCTCTAGCCAATCAAGGCACAACTACCCAACACTATAGGATGTCACTACCCCCGGGTGATGTCTCTGTACATAGCGTGGGTCTGGCCTATGGATACTAAACCCTTCGGTTGTATTCATAAATCTCTGCTGACATTTGTTTGTGTCAATGGGCCAAACCAGCCATTCTGTCCAATCAGGATCTGATCTGTTGTACTGGAAAATGTCATCTAATCTCACCCCATGTGTAGTTGAATTCTGCCCCCCACCCATCTGCGATGGTGTTGGAAACCCCGTTGTGTTCATTTCCTTGCCTTTGGCTAATCCAAGACAGGTTGTTTGTTGCACAGTTTAATTCAGAAATAATATCTGCTGCGGAATGATGCATGCTCTAAAAAGTGCTTCTATTCCCTGGACTTGCCAGTCCCTAGAACCCCATATCGATTTTGAATCTATTGTGTCCTTCCATAGATCGAAACCCTGTTTTGACAACTGGTTCAAAAAGGATGCAGAGTAAATATGTTTGGTGTTTGTTAACATAATTTTCTGAGCTGAAATTTTCTCCATTTTATAATAAAATGACTTCGGGTCGGATGTGTTAAACCCTGAGAAGTATGTGAATTTCTGTGCAAATGCTTGCGAACTACCTTTTGGAAGTGTTGGGCAGTGTTCCCACTGGTGGTACTCAAATACATTTCTAGGTGTTATAGACTTGTGTAAGAAATGATGACCTTATTACTGATAACAGTACAATGTATCATAATCTGAAGTACCTTCTAACATTTCATTGTTCGGAAATGCAGCAGTTTTTTCTAAATCAGACATTAAATTGTTCACAGTATCAGTGTCCCAATCATCAGAAAATGTACTGGAGGTAATGATATCACTTAAAGAAATTTTAAATACATGTTTAAGCTTTAAAAGTTCAGTCGGACCGAATACATCATAATCAATCTTGTCCCATACTATACCGTCCGGTATAGGAACTGCTGTGATGTTCACTGAAGACAAGTCTCTTGGTTCACGATGTGAAGACTGGTGTGGTTTTAAAATCAAATTGACTCTTTGGGCTGTAGAGCTTTGCTGGGGTTATCGTCCATTAATAAGCATACTAAAAGTTATTATTAAACCTAGCCAGAAAATGAAAAATAAAATCCCAGTGATATACCATAGTTCTATCCAAGGTGACACCAGGTAAGTCTTTCTAAAAAAGTTCAAAAAGTCATTGAGTTTCTGTTGGAGTGATTTTTTGGCTGGCGTCGTTTCCGGTTCGCTTGGATCCAGTGAAAACGTATCAAAGTTCATGAAATAGCCAGAAGCAGTTCGATCAATTGTAGGAATTGCATCGGGATTTGTTAAAATCGGATTTTGCTCTTGACGAGGCATGTTGACGTAGATGTCTGTAGTCGGTCTGATTGCAACTTGGTTACTAAGTTGATTTTCATTTTGAAGATGAATTTCTTGTTGAAGTGGAACGAGTTCCATAGCATTGTTGCTTAGTCCTTCATTCCGTACAGGTGGCTCTTCAAACGTGATGAGTCTTTCTGTTTGAACTTCTTGGATTGTAGCGAGAGGAGGGCGTCTGCTTCTGTGGAGTCCACGAGGCCTACTGTTTAGTATCGGCCACATAGTGTGGTTTGATTAAGTCAATTGAGACAAATCTTTTCTCCTTTTTTCCGGCAAGAGGTGGCAGAAGTACAGTTCTTGTGCCTTGGATTGCTAGGACCGGTACAGGCTTTCTGTAGGATGGCCCAAATTCTTTCTTGTCAGCAATCTTCTCTCTGACCAGATCCCCGATTTTTGGGATCCAGACAGGTCTTGCCGTTACTGCCTTGACTTCCTCAGTGGCGGCCTGTTTCTGGAGCACGTTACTTTGTTGTGTCCTGGATTCATTTAGATCCTGTAAAACAGCCAAATGATCATGGAGATCAAATGGTTTTTGATCCGCCACTGCGCCTTCACAATCAAGATCAGGTACCCACATTCTTGTCCCAAATAGGACCTCGTAAGGAGTGACACCCCCTAGAGAGCTTCTTGGCTGATTATTGATCGCGCGCTGTACCCCATAAAGGTGATCCACCCATCTACCGCCCTTGCCTAATACCCTAGCTGTTAAAGATTTCTTTAAGTCTCGGTTTTTCCTCTCCACAACAGAATTTCCCTCAGGATGGTACGGAGAGGAGTACCGCAATGCTACGCCCATTCCTTCCATGGCCTCTTTGTAAGCCCGAGAGTTAAACGCCGGACCCCTGTCAGAATGTAACGTGCCAACTGCGTATGTGCCGATAAAGACTTGCAAATCTTTTATAACAGTTCGAGCGTCAGCCAAGCGCTGAGGCCAAACCTTGAGGAAACTTGAGCTGGACGCGCACGAACGGACAACCTAATGCTGTCTAATAATGGTATCTGTACTGGACGTGTTGTGGTGGACCCTTCCATCTGCTTGAAGATGTCGCAGTTCCAGACATAGTCTCTAATCTGCCTTCTCATCACGGGCCACCAGTAACGTTCTTTCAACAAAGAAACCGTCTCCCTAAGTCCCTTATGTACAGAACCTTTCCCTTCGTGTCCTGCCACAATTAAGCCTCGCCTACGATCCATATTTGGTATTACTCTATCCCTCACTCCAGGAATCTGAGCATATGGAATGTTTTGTGCATCTAACTTGTAGGAGTACTTGAGTGGAAATTTCTTTGGTACTGCTGTGCTGCCTTTGCGCGAAGCATTGACAGCTACCATTATCTCGCTGTCTATTCCCGTTCTTGAACGAGTGATTGCAGCTACGGCGGCTGTGCGAACAGCCCCCTTTGCGGCTTCATCAGCCAATGAATTCCCTTCAACGTGAACGCCATCACGCTGATGACTCAGTGTATGTATCACGTGAGCCCTTGGTAGTTCGTTTCTCAACTCCACTACCTGTTCCCATAGCATTTTATGCTTAATTGTGCCACCTTTTCCATCCTTGAACCCGTTTTGTTCCCAATGATGTAGATATTCATTGTACGACTGTACACAGTAAAAGGAATCACACACAATCAGTGTGGGGAATTCGTGATCCGTATTTATAAGTGCCAGTATCAGTGCTTTGAGTTCTGCCAACTGAGCCGTGCAGTCTCCTAGAAATTGCGTTTTAGTGCAACTCGGATGGAACTTGCCATCGTGCATGCGACCTTTAACGATTGCACACGCTGCGCTGTAAGCTTGCTTGCTTCTTGTGGCTGGTTGAGCAGAACCATCAGTGTAAATAATGTATTCATACTGATCTAGAGGCAAAATTTCATTTGGTAGAGGGTATTCTTGTTCGTATTGCAGGAATGCCTGTGTTTTTAAACTTGGATCAAATCTGTATTCAACATCCGTTGCAGTAAGAGAATTAGCCCATTGTATCCATCTTGGATGTAAGGCTTTAGCATTTGGAATGCTAGCTTTTGTAACAGCTTCTAAAGCTGGTACCGGGGTCAAGACAATTATGCGCTTTCCCTGAGCCAGAGCTCTTTCTCTTGCTACAGCGGTCTGCACTGCTGTCAGGATTTTTTCTGTTGAAGTGAAACGCATTTCTGCGTTTTTTGTACAGGTGTGATTTGTATGCGATTGGTACTGTTTCACCTTCATTAAAAGTTAAATAAGTGTACCCGCATTGACCCGCTATTATTCGGATCACTAAGTTCTGTGCGTTTACGCGTGTCTGTAAATGTTTAGAAGCTATCATGCCTTCCTGTAGTGAACGTAGGATGTTTGTATGTTCCTGTGTCCATTGTCTGACTGAAAAATCTGGTTTTATTAAGTCGTAGAAAGGTTTTACTCTTTCTGCGTAATCCAAAATGTATGTTCGACCAAAATGTAGGAATCCCAGAATTGATTGTAAATTCTTTAATGATTTTGGAGGTTGGAGCGGCGCACACTTTTCTAAAAAGTTAGCTGCCAGGCTTTTTCCCTCCCTTGACAGCTCGTATCCTAAAAACAGGACATTGAGGTGGGCAATCTTTGATTTTTTTAAATAAAATTTGTAGCCCTCAGAGGCGAATTCCATAATAATGGTGCTGACCCTGGTCAAGTGCCTCGGCAAGTCATCGTCCATCAGATAAATGTCATCTACATAGGACAATGCTTCTTCATCCAAATTTTGGAGTAACTCTGGTACCCTTGCTGAAAACAACCCCGGGCTATTCCTATACCCTTGGGGGAGTCGGCAAAATTGCCGTTGTGACCCTAACGCACTGAATGCGGTCAGATACCTGCTTTCAGGCGCTATATTTTGGCAGAAAAGTCCATTTGAGATATCAAGTGTTGTTTTGTATTTTTGTCGCACAATGTTATTCATTAATGCGGCACTGTGTGCATTTTGAACTGCAAATGTCTTTGTGCAAGTGTTTAAATGTCTGTAGTCTAAAACTAGACGATATGTGTTGTCAGGTTTGGCTACAGGGAACAAAGGATTGTTCATAGGTGAAGTGCAATTTTCTATCACCCCCTGGTACACAAGTTGATCTAGGATCTCCCTGACTTGTTTTTTAGCTTCCTGCTTTATAGGGTATTGCCTTTGGGCATGTGGGGAAACTTTTAACGGGATCACGTGGTGGGTTGAATCCTCATCCCAACCAGCATGATTTTTGTACAATGCTGGAGCTAGGGCAACCGCCCACTCCTGCGCATATGCATGTTTAAGATGTTTGGGAACGAGGTCGGAAAAGGCTGGAAAAATTACAGTTTCTCCCCTAGGGCACTCCATGACGAATGCTGGCGGCCAGTCTTGCTCTGCTAATAGGATGTCATACCCAGATGACAGATTTTCCCAAAAGAGACCTTTAATTTTTCTGGGCTTGTCCCCCTCCAGCCGGAGTGTTATTTCATGTAACTTATGTGGGGCTCTTACCCGAGTATCAGGTGTTTCCACCGTGATATACTCACTCAACTCCGCTGTCACCCGAAATTCCTTCAGGTTCTGGCGAGCTATCGTTACTTCTGCCGCGCTGTCTAGCATCGCCAGAGCCCATTCCCCGTTCAGAAGCTGTGTCCTCAGAATTCTGGGTATGTCTGATCTTGAGACCTGCTACCTTCTTCTTTTTGAACTGAGGTTTCTGTTTTTGTTTATCCTCTTTTTTAGGTGCGTAGTCCGCAGCGCGTTGCGTGTCTCTGGACTTTGTACGCTCCTCTTGTCTGTGTTCTGACCGCCCTTCCCTCTCAGAGTTTCTTGACGAACCCTGAAAGGAACGAGAGGAACGAGTATCAGTATCCTGATACCTGTCAGGTTTTTTAATATTATCCCTATTCCTGAGGTTATACCTCCTTTCAGAGGGCTCCTGTTGAGGCGACCTACCCCTGGATTGAGATCTGGTGTCTTTAGATTTTTGTTGTTTTTTATTTTCCCACTTCTTTTTAGAAGAAGTAGGTGTCTGCTTTGTAGTGTCCTTTTCAGGACTGCCCACCAGTTGTGGTTTTAATGCTTTTCCACCTAGACTGTCTCTGCCTAGTTCTGCATATGCAGTTTCAATTATTTTGGGTAGTTCGTGTTGTTGTTCTACTGGACTGAACTCCCTTAGGTGTTGGCGGATCGCCAGTGAAGCTGCTTCCCCCTTAATGTTAGCTAGTATTATGGCTGATACCTGGTCAAAGTTATTTAGTAACTTCATCCCTAAGTTAAGGGCAGGTTCTGCTCCGTACTCATTTTGTATCTGTCTCAATACATCAGGTATTACTGCTAAGGACGGGATACCATGTGTTCTGCTATATATGGCAGCAAAGACTGAACCCCAAGAGGTGCAATCCTCTAGTTGTGGTGTGATCCCCATGGGCAAGCAGATTGTTAGAATTCTGTGTTTTTCATAGGTGGTAGTATTCGGAAATACTGCCTCAAGCTGAGTTATTTTCTGAGCTATCCAGAATGGGATTTGTTCACGTTTTGCGGGCATTTTGCCCATTACTGCGTGTAATGTTTGAGGAGTAATTTTATTAACTGTACTCTGGACTGGAGTATCTTGTGCTGCAGCTGGTGCAGGCTGAACTGTTATTCCTCATCACAAATTGTGTGAGGTTTCTGTAGATTTTAATTAAATCTCTGTGTTGTACGAGTAAGTCTGGCTGTGGCATTGTGCCAATGTCAAGATGTGGTGTGTATGCCGCTAATATGGGCCATGTGGCTCCTGCTCCTCCGAGCGGGCCTAATCTTGCTCTTCCTCGTAATTGGGGTAGGGCGCCTTTAAACCAGTAATTATGCTCCTGGTAAGTGAGCGGAACCTCTAACTCCTCAAAAGGAGTATAATCCGCTGGTGTTTCCTCTTCTAGGTAGTAGTGAAATACATCTGTAACTGGATTAGCTGCTGGGAATGTAACCCATGAATAGAACACCTCTGTTTTATTGGATTTGTGTGCCTCGATCACGAAAATTACTTTACCACCCCTGGGTCTTTAGCCATGTTCTAGAAGTTTTATGGTGACTGCCCTTCTGAAATTTGGTGCAATTTGTATTGCATCTTCAGGGTCTTCTTCTCCTAAACCAAAGAGGTCTGTTTCAACTCTCCTTGTTTCTTCTGCTTTTTCAACCATTTTTAAGTGGATGAAGGGTGTTTAAGGAAATTTTAAGATAAGGTGTAAATGCACAATTGTAGGAACTATATGTCCTTCAAGCTTGAATAACCAACAGCCAATTAATAGTATTCTCGTACTACTCAGCTGCGGCGGATTTGTGCCCACCCACTCCAGACGTCTCTGGGGTTTTGTGAGTAGGTTCTCTGAGAATAGCACGACTGAACTACTCAGATTCTACTGTTAAATTAGTACCCAACCAACGTTGGCGATGCCATGTCGTGTAGTTCCTATAGTACCCCTGCAGGACCTGCACGTTTGGATAACATATACTGTGGGCTTGGTGGTAGACTGACTCTGAGCACCCCCACTGTATATGTTAGCCTGGTTTGCATTAGCTAGCTCACAGTGCCACTAGAATCTCCTCCTCTCGG
Source organism: Calotriton arnoldi (assembly GCA_963921515.1). Taxonomy (NCBI): domain Eukaryota; kingdom Metazoa; phylum Chordata; class Amphibia; order Caudata; family Salamandridae; genus Calotriton; species Calotriton arnoldi. Next base: position 1,287,831 of record CAWUFW010003111.1, read on the forward strand.
GGAGAGATTAGTTTCTGGCAACCTTAGATCGTGACAACCCAAATTCCTCAGAATCGTGGAAACAATGTACTACCTTTCGCTCAGTCACTTGTGCTTACTTATTCGGTTTGTCTCAGAGAGTTACACAGAATAAACAGTCAGGGGTTTCAATAAGTATTTATTGAACAGTTGTTATTCTAGTGTAAAATATATGTGCTGCAGCAACCAGCAGACAATAGCAGAGATATATTATCAGCAGTACGATAAAAGTAAAGGGATAGAACAGTTCTACCATATTGCGATAATCATGAATACATACATGAATATAAAAGCATTATGCAAGTGCGCGTACTCCTACGATGCCTAACTAGATGTACCTGTGTGTACCTAGCATATGTGTAGGTCTAGAAGCCTAAGAGCCAAGAATCCTTCTAGGATTTAGTCGAACCCCCATACCTGAATAGAGAGAGTGTGGGACCCCGTCCTGGTCTCGAGTTGGACACCCCGTCAGGGCTGTGTCAGACCGCTGTCAGCTGGAGCGACTGCATGCACGAGCCTCACCGTCTCTGGTCAGTGTGTCAGCATGGAAGTCTCGGTTCCCTCTGTCATACCGGGGCAAGATGTGGTGTATTTATACCCTAAAGAGTCTCGGTCCTCAGTATGGTTTGTATTGGTCTGTCGTTAGACATGAGGAAGACGTCAGGGGTGAACTTTGTACATACATATTATGCAGGTAGTGTATTCCTAGAAAGCCATGCATAATTGATGAGTACAGTGTGGGCCTGTGTTTGGGAAAAACCCTGCTGTATTCAAAACCACAGGATAGATAACGTTCAGCCCTCAGAGCACGTTGTGTACTAGCAAGGACCAATGTAGGTGAAAGATCATGCCTATATAAGGAATCATGCCTATATAAGGAATCATGACTATAATAGGACATGTACAGTTATGACCATAATTGGGCATATGCGGCTATGACCATAATAGGGCAAGTACGAATATGACCATATATGGGCAAATATGAATACGTCCATTTTAGGGCATGTATGAACGGGTCTACATTAGGGCCTCTATACAGGACATAACAAAAGCAAAGTTTTTAATTTGCTGTAATTTATTGGATGCAGAATCAGGAAGACCCAGATAGAGCCCATTGCAATAATCAACATGGGTAAAATGACCTTTAAGGGGATGGTCGGAGGGAGAAAAGGTGACACTTCGTTCAGTGTTGCGAGAGGCAGATATGATAGAGTTTGCTTCCTTGTTTAAGGAAAGCTTCTGTTCGAGCCAGATCCTAGTGTTTTAACTTTAGGTACGGTGGGTGGTGGCTGCATGGAGGTCTACCATCGTTGTCTGTTTTCCCCATAAGCAGCAGCTCAGTTTTATTACCATTTAGTTTAAGGAAAGTTTCACTCATCCAAGATTGATGCTTACTAAGCAGACATCACTAGTTAGAAAGAGATTTGATAGCTTGTTGTTCTAGTTTGACAGTAGGGTGTTTTCCAAGTACATCACTATCCATGAGCTTTCATCATACATCCATGCAGTGCATCATGAGGTTTCATCATACATCCATGCTGTGCATCCCAGAGGTTTCATCATACATCCATGCTTTGCATCCCTGAGGTTTCATCATACATCCATGCAGTGCATCATGAGGTTTCATCATACATCCATGCAGTGCATCATGAGGTTTCATCATACATCCATGCAGTGCATCATGAGGTTTCATCATACATCCATACCGTGCATCCATAAGGTTTCATCATAGATCCATACCGTGCATCCATGAGGTTTCATCATACATCCAAAGCTGTGCATCCATGAGGTTTCATCATACATCCATGCTTTGCATCCCGGAGGTTTCATCATACATCCATGCAAAGAGTTTTATGATTTCTGAACACAAACTCCAAAAGTAAGGATTTGTGTTGAGAAAATAATGGCCTAACATGCAGTGAGTTATGTGGGGGCCATTGTGCGTTTTTCATACCCAGGACTGCCAAAACATCAAACCGGAAAAATTAGTGCTGTCCCCAGAAATGCCTACCAACATTCTCCCTGGGAGCTCATAGGTTCTGTGAGCTCACTACATTCCACAAACCCCAGCTAATGCATTACATAACATATCCTTGTAAAGCATATAATAATTTATAAAGCATATCATAACACAGCCTCCCCCTAAAATATAAATGACCGTCTGCTTCAGGTCACTCAAGCTTCCACTGAAGCCCCAGGCCACAAAAGGCCTACTCCCAGCCAAACCATCATCGTCTAACGGCAGGCTCTTAGTGGACTACAAGCTACCAATGTCACCTCACTAGACATCCACCCCCCTCAATGGAGCCGCCCAGCTTCGCACCCGCCTCTTTTGCAGGGACGCAATTGAAGTCCAAAAGTTGTTGCTTCTGGGAACCAAATGACTGGATTGGACTTCTCATTCCTAGCTGGCAAATGTCCAACAAGCTAAGGAAGTAACTTATCAGCAAAAGGAGCAGCACAAATGTCTGTGATGGGGGGCTGTTAGTGTGTTGCAGGGCTTGATGCAAACTTTATCACAACCAAAGATCTACAATGTCAATATTTTTCCATTGCTAAATAACTCATAGCTCACCTCGAGACATCAGGAAGAGGGCTCTACTCATTCTGGCAGCTTTTGATTAATGTGGATTTGGCTCCAAATTTCTAGAGCTACTCCATCCTGTGACATGAGGGAAGGAAGAAAGGCTGTCTGTACAGGTAACAGGGAAACTAGAGGCAGCCTTCCCTGGACTGCTCTGCCGTGGTCCATCAGGCCAGGCGCTTCCGCAGTGGGAGGAGCTGAAGTAAGAATAGGAGAGAAGTAGGAGGGCTATAATCGACAAAATGCAAAGCCGAATGTAAAGGCTGCCTGACAATCCATGATCAGGCATGTCAGTACAGAAATTATGTTTAATAAAAGCAGGTTAACCTCTCTGGCCTCTGTCCTTAGAATATAGAAACTCCTCCACATGCTCCACTCCACAGTGTGGGCAGATCTGTGGAAAAGAGGAGCTGCTCGGTGGAAAATCAATTGTGAATTACTTTTTAGTAACTAATTCCCAAATCCTTCAACTAAATAATCCTCAAAACAAACAATCCCATCTCTTGTTCTGAGTTTGCATGTTCGCGTGCGGCTTCCAGTAGCACCACTGATTTGGTGCAGCTCCCTAATTCCCAAAATAAATGTAAAAGAATGTGATCTACCGATGCTGCAGTGGTTTTCTTCTACCACCTAGGACACCGAGAGGTCATTTAGAATATGGTGGAAGGCCAGTGGCCCACCAGGTCAGCAGTGTCCGAAGGCAATGATATTTCACTGGGTGATTATTGAGGTTGATGCACCGGCTCAAGAGAGTTCCTATGTTTTCTGAACACAAACTCCAAGAGTAAGGATTTGTGTTGAGAAAATAATGGCCTGATGTGCAGTGAGTGATGTGGGGGGCCATTGTGTGTTTTTCATACACAGGACCGCCAAAACCTCAAACCGGAAAAATGAGTGATGGCCGATTCACCATAAACAGGGCTGAGGCTCTACGTGTGCAACCCCAGAGCATCCCCCAACTAAAAACAAAGGAAGAGTAGGGCAAATTTGGAGAGTAGAGTACCGCCAATTTACAACGGTGCTCCTGCTCTACCCAACTCTAAATGACCCCACAGCTCCAATAGTATATCTTCACACAAGCAGCAAATACAGAATCGCAGAAAGACTTTTTTAGGACTTTGTGAAGAACCTAAATAGGAAAAGTCATGCTCAAGAACTTCTAGACACAATCTGGTTCTAAGTGCTCCCCTGCATCTTGCCCATTCTAGAGCTGAATTGTGGGCATTTCAAAGAACTCCATGTGTGGAAGACCCCACAGGTAGCAGAAATCCAAACAGTTGTCAGGGCTGCGCTGACCAGGCTTGAAGCATGATGGAGTCCGCTGATCATGTTGTGGTCAGTGTTCCTGAATCGCATCACTTGGGTGTGAAGAACCGAGATGTCGTTGTTTGGTTATGCAATGGTACTTTAATGTTCAGATGCACCATCACTTCGTGTTTATGTATTTATTATGGGTATGAGGTTTTGTGTAGCTCCACATATGCCACAAATTCCACATTGCTGCTGTCTTCAAGCGCTGTGTGGGAAGGAGAAATGTGAAGGGAAAGAACAAAGTGCAGCCTGAGCAGGTAGAATCTGGTGGTAGTTGATGATCGACAAAGTGTCTTCAGGATATTTGTAATCAACCGTGTGGTGAAGGCAGATGAAAAGGCTTTGAGATTTTTCTCAGGGTGTAGCTCAGTCTTAGGCATTTGCCTGATGGATGGGAATGACCATCAAAGAGGGGAAAGATCAGGTGTGAGCCCTAGGACAGAAGCATCCAAACCAACGCACAATTCAAGAAGCACATCTTGGGACTTTTGCAAAACTTTAGTCGTCCCTAAGTCTCAGAGGAAGTGTGAATGAGCTGAGCCTGTGTTTGTTTGGGCCTTACCCCAAAACCCCTGAGGCTGGGGGAGCAGAATGCAGAGGCTACAGGGTCACTAATCCTTTGTGCCTGACTACCAAGTATTTAAGGAAGACTAACCAAGGGTAAGGTAGCCCAGCCACAAACCATGGAAAAATATGTGGATAATACATAAAAACATGATTTGTGAGCTCAGCATGGGCAGGTTCCACTTGAGTGCAGGTGTGATGTGGTCATTGTGCCAGAGGCCAAAGATGTGTTGAGCGGTATGATTTATAACCCTTGCCAAGTGTGGACCAGGAGAGTCCAGGGTAAAGACTGTTACAATAATCAATCCAGAACCATAGAAAGTATGTTGAATAAGCGCTTGTCAGATAGGTAAACCGGGAAATGCACTCTAGAGACTGGTGCCGGAAGTGGACCATCGGAGTCTAGCCAGGTGAGATTGCTGTTCCATGCACGTGTGAAGAATCGGCTCTTACCAGTCACCTTGACGCTATGGATTATTGATTGGTGCGTTACTAGTAATCATTTGTTGCCAGGGCACAAGACAACATGTTGCCCTTGTCTCACGGTTCATGCATGATTGGTTTTTGGTCCTTTGCTTTCACTACTTCAAGAGACATTTTGGCAGTACACATCTCTCTAGGTGCATGGCCCTAATATACATATCTTAAAAATAAAAATGATTTCTTCATTCTCCTAATTCTCATTCCTTCCTTTTCTCTCCTTGTTTATTTTAGGTGCTCCATCTTCATATGATACTCATGAACAGGCACTAATTGTGTTGAAAAAGCCTGTTGTTTGTTTAATTACAGATTGTTGAAAAATCAGGTGCTTCATGTAATATATCAATTGATACCATGCCAGGCAACTGATCCTCAGTCCTGATGATGATCCTATATTTTTACAGGACCGAAACGTTGTCATCATACACTCTGACCCCGTACACTATGCTTTGTAGTATTTTTGTTTTGGGTGCAGTAGTGTTTTGCTTTTAATAAGAAGTGACCTAAAGGTGTTATATTAATGTTGGTCACTATTTGCTTGCCTTTATATGTTTATATGTCTTTTATTGTCAGTTTGCAACACCTGGTTTTCTGTGCATTATTGTTTTTTTGCTCATTGTTTGTTTCAGTTCATTGTTTGTTTGCTCTCTTGATCTTTGGTTTTTGAAATTATTCCGGCTGGGGTAATTTCAATTTTTTATTGAATTGTGGAAATAAAATTGAAAACTCTGATCAATGAGTCTGTTTGTACCTTGTGGTCCAGGCTAAGATGTCAAACCAAATTTAGTGTTAACTATGGGTAGCCTTGTGTGTGAGCAGAGAGACTTAAAAAGATGTGTCTAGTCCAGCCACAGAGAGCCAGTCATGCTCTTGAAGTGCTGGTGAGATATGGTCCTATCATTCAATCAGTCAATCAATCAGTAGGCTTGTAGAGTGCTACTTGTCACACGTGAGGGTATCCAGGCTCTGGCCCTATGATTGCAGGTGCAGTAGACGTCTTCTAGATCCACAGCAGTGGATCGTGGAGAAAAAGGTGGGAGGTTCCTGATATACTCTACCAACATAGTTTTGTAGGGATGCTGTGACCGCAATGTTGCCGGGACCTGTTGAGAAAAAGCCTAAAGTCCAGATGCTCTTCCTCCTTGTTGTAGCATGTGAAGACATTCTAAGCCTGATCCTAACTTCACAGTTGCTTCTGTGATGTACACAGAGCCCCCTATCCCAACACGGCTTGCATACATCCATTAATATCGTACACACGATCATCAGGCCGCCGGCAAAGAGCTTTTCTTGTGTCTCATCAAGATGGCTCATGCTTATCTTGGGAAGACGTGCAGACTGTGAGTTGCAGTAATCTATCCTTGACAAGGCCTGGGTCATGATGTCTAGTGATAGATCAGAAGGGATGGTTTGAGCATGTCCAAGCTAGTAGGTAAGTTGCTGTATGACAGATGAAGTTTGTTTGAGCAGATAAGTTGGCATCTGGTGAGTCTTGACTGCCCTCGCTTGCGCTGTCTTAATTGATCCTATGTTGCTGCTATTACACTGGCGATATTGCGCTTGAGTGTATTTTATTAAATTCACGCTGCTTTTAAACTTTTCACGCTGCTCTTAAACTTTTTTAAAGCTACACTTATTGAATCTCGGCTCCTTACCGGCATATTGTACAGTTGGTGGGGAAAGGGGGGGGAAGTCTGTTGTGGCTGGTTGCTTTTTTCAGAGGGTACTTCCGCCCTGGTCCGCCGCAGCGTGTGCCGATTGTTGCGGAGGGCGCTGTGCTGTACCACATTGGGCTTCCTCTTTGCCATCCTCACTTCCGGGGCCGAGTGTGGCGCGGGTGGAGCGGTCTAGCGCTCCCAGCACTCACGCTATTAAAGCGCATGCTTAAGCGGGCGCGCAGTGGACGTGCCACTGGCGCGCCGAAGGCGCGCCTAAGGCAAGCCCGTCTGCGCCCATCCGCGCCAGGGGCCAGGACCCCTGTCTCTTCCACGAAGCTCAGGAAAATGTACACCAATGAGGAATTGCTGGCCCTCAGATGTACGCTGGACACTGTCTGTCTACACTCTTTGCGGGCGTGTGGCGGGTGAAAGGACTGTGAGCACTGTGACTTTCGGTTGACACCTGGTGTGGTAGCAAGGGGTAAAAGGGAAGTGTTAAGAACGACCAGCTCCCCTCTACACTGTTTCTCTTTGAACTGTAGATCGCTTAGTAAACACAGCACAGAAATTTGTGATCTTCTTAATGACCTAAAACCAGCTGTACTATTCTTAGTTGAAACCTGGCTTAACGAGTCATCCGCCTCGGATATTCTGGACGCTATACCCGAAGGCTATGCGATTCTTAGGGTGGACAGATCTGGCCAGAGGGGGGGGGGGCCTTGCTGTGATTTTCAGGAGAGATCTTCAGCTTAAACTGAATAAACTCCCGCTTTTTAGCTGCGAAGCTGCTTTTTTTAGCCTGAATAGCACTAGCTCTAAATCTGTTTCTGGGCTCCTTATTTATAGACCTCTGGGTCCGGGGAGAACCTTTATTGATGAGCTTCTGGAAATACTACCCCCACATGCCCTCCGCTACTCTAACTTTCTCCTATTGGGGGATTTTAATCTGTATTTAGAAAAAAAAGGCTGTAAAGAATCAGCTGAGTTTGTACTAGGACTTCAGGCTCTGGGCCTTAACCAATTGGTCCATACTTCCACACACAATAGAGGTCATACGTTAGATAATATTTTTACAAACTGCACAGAGACAGTTGCTGTTTCGCCGGTCCCTGTAGCCTGGTCAGACCACTACCTATTGCCTTTTAGTATACTGACGCCAGGTCAGGCCCTCCACTCGCATGGTAGTTGTTCCAAACCCATATTGGTCCGGAAATGGGCCTCATTAACCCAGGATGCCTTTGAAGAGGCACTGGCTGGCAGTCCTCCTGAGTTAGGGGACAACGTCCAGAGAGCCGATAACTTAATATCAAGTTGGATGATGGAGGCTGTGGACTTCCTGATACCACTGAAACAATGCAAAAGTGGGTGTATATCTGCCTCTGCGAAGTGGTTTTCGGGAGAACTGGCACAAATGAAATCCAGCTGTAAGCATCTTGAGCGACAGTGGATGAAAACAGACAGAAATATTTAGAGGCTCTGAAGCTCTACCATCGACAGATCAGGAGAGTGCGGAGGGAATACTATACAGGGCAAATTGAGCTAGCGAAAAATTCTACTAAGACCATCTTTCAGGTAGTGAAACAACTATCCTCTCTGGAACGGGTGTCAGCTGCGCTCCCTGCTTCTACGGATTATTGTAATAAGGTCGCTGCCTATTTCATTGATAAGATATATGCCACCTTTCCAGAAAGCAGTAAGAGACATGTTCCTGTGCCTAGTATGGAGGCACCGTGGACCGAGGACAAGTTTGCCCTTTGTCCTCTGGTGGAAAACGAGGTTCTTGGGCTGATGGAGGCTGTGAAATCTGGGTCACCTATGGACCCGGCCCCTCCAAAATTTCTGCTACTAGGGAAGAAAATTATTGCCCCTGTTCTCACCTCGTTACTGAACCTGTCCTTTAGCACGGGGCAGGTTCCCAATAATTGGAAACATGCCATGGTGGTCCCACTGTTGAAGAAACCTTCATTGGACCCCGCTCTTCCTGAAAACCTAAGACCCATATCTCTACTTCCCTTTGTAGCAAAAATTGCAGAGAAACATCTGAATGGCCAACTTTTGAGGTTTTTGGAAGAGAGGCGGGTTCTTCAAGATACCCAGTCCGGCTTTAGGCCTGGGCGTGGTACGGAGTCCGCTCTCCTCCTGGCAGCCGAAGTGTTGAGGATTGCGGCCGATGAAGGTAGGACCACTGCCTTGATTCTGTTAGACCTAAGTGCTGCGTTCGACCCTGTGTCCCACGGCCTCCTACTTGAAAGGTTACGGGAGGTCGGGGTCGGTGGTGTCACGTGGATCTGGTTGAAGAACTTTCTGGAGAATAGATCCTTCCAGGTCCTGCAACACCCTGGTGCCGCAGGGATCAGCTCTCAGCCCCACCCTGTTTAATATTTACATGCGCCCGCTTGCAAATATTATTTTGAGACATGGAATTAAGCTGGTGTCATACGCTGATGACACTCAGCTGGTTGTGACCCTGGAACAAAAGGAATCGGAAGGGCAGCAGATTTCAAAACTTGCCTGGGGGAGCTTATGGACTAGATGAGACTGAGTTGCCTCCAGCTTAATGCAGGGAAGACAGAGGTGATGGTTGTTGGAAAACAGCCCTCTCTCTGGTCGCAGCATTGGTGGCCGGAGGAACTAGGACCTAGTCCAGTACCAAAAGCCAAGGTGAAAAATCTGGGAGTGTGGTTCGATGAAAATCTCTCCTTCTCTGAGCAAATTTCTGCTGTGGCCGGTACATGTTTCGGCATTCTTAAAATGCTACGTAAGATTCTGGACCTTCTCCCCCTGGATGCTAAAAGAACTATTGTACAGGCTCTGGTCACGTCTCGCCTGGATTATTGCAATGTTCTGTATCTAGGGGTGACTGCAAAAAACTTGAACATCTTGCAGAAGGTCCAAAATGCCGCAGCCCGGCTTATCTTGAACATCCCGAGGAGGGCCTCGGTTGGAGATGCTTTGAAGGAACTGCATTGGCTCCCAATTCAGGCCAGAGTCACCTTTAAGGCTTTATGCTTCAGTCATAGGATCCTCAGGAAAAGGGGGCCGTGTTTTTTACTCCCCCCTTCTGACGGTCTACCAGCCCGCCCGAGATTTGAGATCATTCGGCAGTGCTAGAATGACTGTGCCCAGGGTGCGGAAGCCTAGGGTTGGCGGGAGATCTTTTGGTTTCCTGGCAGCCAAGGCTTGGAATGAGCTCCCTGTGGATCTGAGGACATCTGAGTCGGAGTCCCTGTTCCGCAAGAAACTGAAAACCTGGCTCTTCCGTCACCCTCCGGGAGGTCTAAAGTAATTGTGTAGAGGTCTGCGTAGGAAGTTGGTTGGCATGGGAGGGCTGCTGGGTTTTCATCTTTGTCCTAGCGCGGGGACACTCCGTTCGAAGTAACCATTGCGCTTTACAAGCTTCATAATAATAATAATCTGAATTCACTCCGAGCTCTCTAATCCTTCTCATCAAGTGCAGTTCATATCTTAGAAAAAGGCCATTTAAGAGGTGTTGCAAGTTTCATGGTTGTATTTACATTAAAGATGGATGTTTCTGACCCATGTAACAAGGAGAAGCATATGCTAAACCTTGAAGTCAGGAATGAATTTGGAATTAAATTAGCATTTGGCTGGTACTGGGAAATGTGCTCCAATACTGCTGCACACATAGCTAAATATCATTGGCATAGGATTGTAAATTAAGATGTTGGCTCCTGGTGACTTGTGCAAAAAGGCACAGAATGAGGTGGCGTTAGCAACCCAAAGCCAGCTGATGCAGCAAGCTGACTGGAAGAAACGTCATGGAGTTTTCTCCAGAATGAAACTGTAAACTCTCTGCCTGGTCCATACATGGCCTTCAGGTGAGTCATTCATACTTGTGTGGCAAACAGTTTCTAAATGCCACCAAGAAACCATGTGATCCCACACAAGAGTAGCAAATATGTATATATGTAAATTGTGTAGTAAGGCTAGAGACTGCCTTTATTTACTGGACCAATATTACTGTAAACACCCCTTCTGGGGTTGCATCCATAGGACATTTTAAACGTTTTCGAAACAAACTAAAAATCTCCCTCTTGATGGAGCCACTCTACGCTTGTCTCGCTTAGTTTGAAAATACTCCTTCCCGTCTCACTATATTGAATTTTCTTTTCTTTCAGGTGTTTGCCGTAATATCAAATCCATTGTTGTTCAGATTGGGATTGGGGATTACTTTAAAGACGCGAACAGCCCAGAAGCCAGGAAACTATTTGATGAAATGGTGAACAAGCTGCAGGTAACAATAAATATATTTATGGTCTGTTATTACTCTTTAGACACACCTATTAGTGTAGCGCATTATTGCCATATCAGGTGTTCGCTTTTGCTAAAGACCGTTTAATATTTTAGTGAGAAAGGAGGAGGTCTTCCTCTCCTCCGTTGAGGACCATGACTGATGGATGTGGTATCGGTAAGTCCTTTAGGACAATGGGACTTAGACAACCGAGTAGACTTGGAGTTCAATACTAGCCATTTCCTTCTGACTTAAATAGCAATATGTCCTGTTAGGCCACCTGCAGCTATATGTGCAATGGCACATGACTGGCCTGTCCCAGTTTTATTTAGATATTTATTTTTCATTTATTTCTATAGCCCGCCTCTGATAAAACAGCATTAGTAATGCAAAGTATTGCTGGGTTAGACAGAAACAGAAGCTACATTTCTGGAGGCTAGCTGGTTAGATGATGGGAGACACGACATAGAGTGAAATGTAGCTCCGATGACATCAGAATGAGGTGAATGTTTTGCCTTTTTCTGAAAGAGACAATGTCTGGTCATGTCCTCATTATAGGCAGGAATGAGCTCCATGCATGGGAAGCCATACCTGTGAAGGCTTGCTTTAGTGACAGAGATGTTTATATTGCAGGATTTTCAGCCAGAGGGCGTCTTTGTTCCTAAGACCCTTCAGCCTTTCAAGGGTGGTCAGAAGATTTGCGAGGTTTACAATCCCTCACCTTTTTGAGGTTGGAGGAAATATTCCTGTTCACTGTTTCTAAAGTGCACTTTGAAAGTTATGGCGACAACGCCTCTTTTGTAGCCGCTGCCATACAGTGGAATTCTCTGCTACTGAACTTGAGACAGTAGTCTGTTCTCTCTAAGTTTCGGAAATCATCAAAGACATTGTTGTTCTCTCAACTCGATTACTTCTGTGTTTCAGTGATGTAGTGTTTTTTTTTTTACTTTTGTGTTTATTTTCTCTCAGAGCAATGATACCTCCTTGAGGTGAATGCTGCGTTTTACAAATATAACAGAATAGAAATTAGATAATATGTGGTCCCCAATGTGTACCTCCTCACCTCAAAGAGCAGATCTGATTTTGTTTATAGGCATGAAATGGAGGCCAGTGTAGTTCCTTTAGCAGCAGTGAGTTGTGACTTTTGAAGAAACTAGCAACTAGAAACTTCTTTGATCAGGGTCAGAATTGAATGGCATTATCCAAACTTACAAGAAGATAACCAGTGCGTTGGCTTATGGATGCAACCTTAACAAGCTCTTGTATTTGAAAACAAGTAAACTCAGAAGAATTTCCAGAGGAGCAAATCAGAGGATACCTTGATGATCTTTGAGTGCATAAAGGCAACACAAGGATCTCATGCATCTCAAAGATGCCCTGAATATCCCCAAATGTGCCCCAGTATTTATCTTCATAAATACTGTAAGAGAAAGCTGATGTAACTCTAATTTGCTTAACCATGTGAAGAGGGAAACCAGGGTACCATAACAAACTTCAAAATGCAAATGTGCCCTCACCTATCAAATAACATCATTTATGAACTTGAGCACCATTACCTCATAGTTAAGCATTGAAATTAATGAACAACTTGATGACAATTACCTCATAGTTAATTAATGAAATCAATGAACAACTTGAAACACAATTACTTCATAGTTAAGGATTAAAATCAATGAACCACTTGATCACAATTACCTCATAGTTAATTAATGAATCAATGAACAACTTGAACACAATTACCTCATAGTTAACGACTGAAATCAATAACCAATTTGAGCACAATTTCCTCAAAGTCAATGATTGAAATCAATGAACACCTTGAGCACAATTACCTCATAGTTAATGATTGAAATCAATGAACAACTTGAGCACCATTACTTCATAGTTAATTATTGAAATCATTGACCAACTTGAGCACCATTACCTCATAGTTAATTAATGAATTAATGAACAACTTGAACACAATTACCTCATAGTTAACGACTGAAATCAATAACCAACTTGAGCACCATTACCTCATAGTTAATTATTAAAATCAATGAACAACATGAGCACAATTACCTCACAGTTAATGATTGAAATCAATGAAAATTTGAGCACCATTACCTCATAGTAAATGATTGAATCAATGAACAACATGTGCACAATTACCTCATAGTTAACATTGAAATCAATGAACAACTTGAACACAATTTCCTCATAGTTAATGACTGAAATCAATGAACAACTTGATCACAATTACCTCATAGTTAATTACTGAAATCAATGAGCAATCAGTATTAATAAGTGATTGTCTCATGTATGCAAATGTAATGCAGAGTTTGTGTTAAACAAAATTCTTTTAAAAAAAAAAGTAATAAGTGATTGTCTCATGTATGCAAATGTAATGCAGAGTCTGGGTTAAACAACATTCTTCACTCAAAAAGTATTTATTATTTTGATAAGTACAAAGGGCTAAAAATAGAAAAAAATCACCCTTTTTATTGAAATAAATATTTCTAGAAAACAAACAAAAATAGTTTTAAAGGAAAGTAAGAAACTTCAAGGCGTACATGTAATTATAACAAAGAGAGACATAATTTCTAGGCTGTCAATTAACAAGCTTGCATGGTTGTGCAATATACAATTAATAATCAATTTTGAAGCAATTTACTTAATCATCAAATTATAAATGAGAATTTGTTTTTCACTACAACATACTGAAATCAAAAAGAGTAGATCCCGGTCTGCCAAGATGTAGGTTAGACTTGGGTTTCTCGCAACAGTGATACAATAAGTAGTCATACAAACGCATCACAAAATTGACATGAATTATATTGTTACATCCTGTTAAACCTGATGACAAGACGAAGCAATGTTGTTGGTGTCTTTGTGTGAGTCTGATGTTTGCATTTGTTCTCAAGGACAACAGTTACAATTATGTTTAGAGTAATCGTATGTCATGAGTCATGAAAGTTAATGAGACTGTTTAGTTTGATAACTCTTTATATTAATGAGTTAAAAAAATAATATTGGCGAGTAGATAATCAAAGATGTGATATTATTTGGTCGTTTTTTTTAAACTATGGATTTGCGAAAGATTTTTTATGCCACAATATCTGGATTGCGTTTACCTCCATCAAAAAAGTATGCAATGACACTAATTCTAAGGTCCTGATTCATTGCTGGACGGGTGGTCCAACACCCAGCAGGGTAGCTGAGGACATTATGCCTGCCACCCTGATAGACTACTGCCCGCCATATCTAGATGTCACTGCTGGTTCAGCAATGATATTTGTGCCTTGAGCGCAACCAGCGTCACAGTGGTGCCCCTGAAGACATTGCAAGTTTGGTATACAGCTGCCATCTTTCAGGCAGCTGTGCACCAAACACAAAAACAAACTCGCAAAGCGGTGACAGCTTGGCAGCTTTTTCTAGGCTGTGAGGGTACTTTTTCTCTTCTTTCTGTTCATGCCTGCTTGGGTTTCCCTGGCAGTGATGGACACAAAAAATAAAAATACATCAGACCGTATAAGGTTGGCGGTCTGGAAAGATTATTGTCCCCTACTTATAATAGAGCAGGTGGGCTGTGGGTTTGACTGACAGGGTACTCTGCCAAAGTACTGTCTGCCAAACTGTAATTCGGGCCCTAAGATTATTATTGTTTTCAATTATTAACTAAGAACCATTGCGCTCAAATTCCTAAGGAATTTTATTTAATAGGGAGACAATAGGTTTTTTGCAATAATTCTAATTATGTCTCAATTAAACTTTGGTGAATTAGCCCATCAATCTAAAATAAATTATCCTTAATGCTTTTAAAAAATAATGATTTTGGTGCAAGTGTTTACATCTGTATTGAATTACGTTAATGACAACTCCTACTTCCGAACTCTGCATTCTATCACTGAGATTCAAAAATATTATTGAACTATTTCTTTGTAAAATGTAAAGACCGCTCTCTGGATGTATTTCCAAAGGTGGGAAAGATAGCATTATGTACAAGTCTTCTAATAACCACTAAAGAATATCCCAGCCAGACACAATTGCCTCTACATTACAGCCCAGAAATAACATGAAACAGCAGGAAATCATTGGGAAACAGATTTTGAAAAAATTATCTTTTCAGTTAAAGAAAATTAACCTAATGTTTAAACGCCGTAGAGGCAGTGAAAGCGGTAGACGGTAAGCATGCATAATAAGAGCAATTTAAATGGATGAATATTTTTTGAGAATTGAAATATTTAAGGGTATTTCAATTATAGTCATGCACAGTCTTACAATTTAACAAAATAAGTTTAAAAATAGATTTTTAATCTGGATTGCTGCAGACCAGCCGAAAAAGTGGCATATGAAAGCAGAGGTTGCCCTCGAAAATGGGGGAAAATATGGTCCAAATGGGTGGAATATAGGGGAATTTAAGAACAGTGGGAGGGAAGGGAGAGGGTCGATAGTAGCGGCACCACTAGGTGAAATAAACCAGATATATACTGTAATGAGGCCAGTTTGGGATACGCTTCAGAATAATTGTTGTATTAGTAATTTACAAGCTCATACTGTCAAAGTTCTCTTTGCATCATTAATGTACATGCATTTAAAAAATAGATTTTGAAAGCTAGAGTTAAAAAAATCTCAGCCATTTCAATGTAGAGCTTGGAAGCTGGGCTTGCACCTTGGTGAGTCAATAATTCTACCAGTGCACCCATGTAAGCTAGAGGTGCACCCATGCAAGCTAGTGGGGTACCCATGCAAGCTACATGTTCCCTGATGCTACTTAGTGGCCTCCGAATGCTAAACTAAGCGTCTTCCGTGCATGAGGAGCTGTTCAAACTGACCATGGAGTTGAGTCAATTCCAATGGATTACAGGCTTGTTTGCAGATTGAACATCAGGTTTGCCATGTAGACCCTCCCAATCAGGTTAGACCCTCCCAATCAGGTATGACTTCATTAAAACGATCTAGTCCAGTTTCAGATGACTGATGAGAAACCACTTAAGTTAGGAGTTACCACTGTTTTTCTTAAAGAATATAAAAATACAAAAGATTATTTGCAAAAAGTCATTCCAGTTGTAGTTAACAATGGCCTTAGCAGCTCTAGAGACAGTTGGGTCAGCTTGCCCCGCCTCCGCTAAAACATTGAATGAATGTAGATGTATGAACAGTGTATTATGGTGGCTTAACTTTCAAAATTTTTATTGTTGCAGGCCCTGAAAAAAAGACCAGGTTTTTCCAAGATCTTGCACATTAAGGTGGAGGGAGGCTGTTAGCCCTCAGGGAAGCAAACCGATGCCGCTGCGGCCTGCTGAAAGACCCACAAACTCTCCTCGCACTTCATACTCCGGGGTTCACTCAAAAAGCCAGCACTCTAGGTACCTGCTCTATCACCAGTAACGCAACAGACCTTTGGTGAGTCAAGTGAAAAATAGAGGCTGAATGAACAAGGCACAAAGTCATCTTAGCAACTCATCTGTGAATGTGGAAAGGCCAAAATAATCACAAGATTCCAAGCAGATATCTGAGAGAGTACAAGGAAAAAGAGCATCAATTTTGAGTTGTTGACCTAGATAGGGCATAGGGTTGAAAGAAAGACCAAGCGCTCAGAAGTTCAGATTCATTTCCATAGTTGTACAACACTTTTCAAGTCATACCCTGGCACCGGCACAGTTTATGGCTTGGTTACAGCTATGGTGGCTTATTGCTGCAGCTACTTCTCGGACACAGTCTGGTTGGTTCCAGAGCCACACCCGTATAGATGCCAATGATGAAATGGCCAAAAGATCTGAATTTGATTTCAAAAGACCTTCCCTTTATTCACAAGGTGACATTTTTCACGCTGTCGACAGAATTTTGTTATTGGTTCACAGATCCCTCTAAGCCTCTCACTCACTCACGCTGAGGCTGACCAAAGGAACATTCAAGTGCAGAGCAGCCACAGATGAACCTGCACTTTCCAGGTTGGGTACTAGTATAAAATATGTCAACTTTTTACCAAAATTAAGATTTTCTTGAAAGTGACAATTAATTAGATAGGAATATACCCCTTTAAGACTATTTTTGGGTGGGGCTGTGATTTTGATTGACTGCAACATGATGCTGAAACCGAGCCACCAGAAACCAACATTACCAGAGGTAAATTATTACAAGTTGATTGCTTACTAATTAAAGGAGCAAGAGCCATGATCAACACATGGTACAACAATTATTGTCTCTAGGGAAGGTACAGCAGCCTTTATTCACTGTGTGAAGTTCTCTTGCCGCAAAATGAATCCCACAAATGCAATAAATCACAAATCATTTCAATCCAAGTGATGTCGTGGACTCCAAGCATCTTGGATGGAGAAACTACGTTAACGGGAAAGGGTGCAGAAGTGATTTATGAAAGAAGGCAATGGTGTACCTTCATCAGTGATGTACCTGCACTGATGCTTGGATGCTCCCAGATGTTTACGAATGGGCACCAGCTGATGCCAAGAACTCTCCTGCAAAGGATTCCGTAATCATATAAGGTGCAATATGTGTTCTCAGATGTTAAACTGTTAACGCTCTACTTTACCTACACACCTCGATGACGGTTTGTGTTGATAGCGCAAGTTTTATAACGTAGGGCCGCACCCCATGTCACTTAAGAACATATAGGCCTTGTCTTATCTCCTGAGACATACGAGCATGAGTGCAACAGCCTTTTCATGTTTTAATTTTTTTTTAAAGCTCAGTGTTCCAAGAGAGTAGAGCCACTGGTAACTTTCACAATGTCACAGATATCTGTGGTGTTAAAATCGTCAGATGAACTGTGGTTGATGGTGTTGTTGCGGGACAACATCAAAAAATTGAAATTCTGCTACAAAGCTGGCACAATCCTGCCTGGATCACTTGCAGTATTATATTTGGATTTCCCTTCTACAGTTCCCTTTTCAAAGGCTCTGCAGTCAGTAATGGGCAACCAGCCCGGAGGAACAATTCAAAATGGCTGATCCCTCGAAGACATGTGCCTGCTTGTTGCTTGAATTAAGCCCTGGAAGTCGCACGACCAGCACAGTTCGAGCACACTGGCTGTGTTAGGGGTATCCAGTGCAACCAGTCAATGGCATTCGACCTGTAAAAGGAACACAGATGCGCAATCTGTAACTGCGAACTGTATTTGGGAAACAAGAGTGTCAGCAGCTTCTTTGTGGAAGTTGAGAAATAAATGATTTGGGCTGAGGATGTCACTGAACATTTACAGATTTAGAGATGGAGTCCTAAAAATTAAGAGAAAGGTGTTTCTTTATGACTCTGAGGTTGTTTCCTTAGTGGCTCAGTAGGCTGTAAATGTGCATATTGTTAGCTTAACCTATGGAACAATCATATCCCACACCTAGTTCTTTTGTGGGGTTCGGAAGATGGCTAACTAGATACCTCAAAGACAACTACCAGCACACAATGCTGCAATGCCTTTCTGCAGTGTGTTTGCACCACTCAAGTGTACTATCATTGAAGTAAAGGGAAAGCCAAAGGACTCACAAACTACTCTACAGTGTTATATTACATTTGGTGGCGTATAAAAACCCCTGGAAACAGGACATTTTTATTACAATTCAAAGTCCAGAAGAAGAGGGGTCGGAGGCCATCAAGAAGTAGGCCTTTCCATTATGTAGTGTAAGGAGAATGTGCGGACAATCCAGAGGGGGGAACCTGCAACAAGAAGCACCAAGATAACACATTGGCTAAAGGATGACCGTTCGATTTCAGAGATGATGAACGTCGTATGCAGGTTAGATCCTGTGAAAGGTTTCACTTGCCACAGTGCAGAAACTTTATGAAATTATTTAAAGTATCAAAGTATTTATTTATATAAATGTACATATATATGTATATATGGCAAAAAGGAACATTCTATAGTTTGCATGTTCAAAAACGCTGTGAACCCTATGAGCCATTAGATGTGTTGGTGAAGTTTACTGGTTACGTCTGTTTTGATTATGGCTAGCACAGGTTTTTTGGGGCTCTCTTCGGAGTCATTTCCTAGAGCACAGGGAAGTTTTCTGCAGTCGTTGCAATCTAAATGTTACATCTTTAATTTTTGGCTTTTAAAGATGAGAGCATTATAGGGTGACTTGTGAATTCCCTATGACAAGTAAGAAGGTTGTAGTGCTACACTCCCAGGTTCAGCCTATCAACTGAGCTGCCAAGAGTTGCCTATATTTGTCAGACTAAATGAGCACCCATGGTGCGAGTGTGTGTGCGAGTGTGTGTGCGCGTGTGCGTGCGCGTGTGCGTGCGCGTGTGCGTGCGCGTGTGCGTGTGCGTGTGTGCGTGTGTGCGTGTGTGCGTGTGTGTGTGTGTGTGTGTGTGTGTGTAAGGTGGCACTGCTCTGCCAGTGTACGAGTGTTAGCACAGCCAGATGTTTGTGTGTCTAAAATGTCAAGGTTTCAGAAGTTAAACGATCAGTGTTCTTATTTGAGATGCCAACTATTGACAAAGATCTGGGAAAGATCCGCCTGATAAACTGACATTTCAAGCGCCTACACTTCCTATTTGTAAAACTAGTTGGAGAAGTATTCTACGTGCCATAGGGAGGAAGTAAGCGTTCAAAAACATTGAAAATGTACTCTTTTATTTTTACATGTTTTCCTCCCACCAAGTCACTTTGCGCTTACTTATCAGTCTGTGTCCGTTAGCACCAAGATCCCTCAGCGACAACAGTTGTGTGCTCTTCAAAAAATTTAAAAGCAAAAAAGCACAATATATTAAACACAGAGGAAACCCTGGGAATACCTGTAAAAAGAGGGTGAGTCAAGGGTTTAAAGGGAAAGCAATGGATTTTGAGACAGATTCAAAAGATAGTGCCTCGATTTTGGGATGGGGAGGACTGAGGGCCTGCTAGATCAGTGAGGCCACACCAACACAGCCTCATAACTAACGGTATTTTTATGTTTTCTCTGTTTGGTCTTTCCTTGCCCTAGTGAAGTATTGCTATTTACCATTATAATGAATGCATTTGAGTTAGTTTTTCATTTAAAAAAACAAAAACAAAAAACATTGCTATGAGATAAGTTAGGATTTCACTGTGGAACTACTTGCTGGCATGCATTGCTCTCCAGAAGAATGTATCATTCATTTTTTTATCTGCCCATTTATGATGTTTCTAAAGAGCCCTTTCCCTGAATCCGTCTTACTTGTAAAATCACATCTGAACTAAGGGATTCCCAGCTATATGGTTAAAGGCTCCTGTATCCACAGGTTCAATGCATTTAGGAACTGTCATGGGTTCTACCATGGTGGGACTGTATGAAAAGGGAAATATAGGAAATACACCTTACAAATTTTCCTGTGGTTTGGCGAAGTGTATGTAAATTGGTAGTCGCTGAAACCTGTGTATCCTCCCTGAATCTAGCACTTTGGTGTTTTCTAAATTACCTTGTTTACTTATACCAGTGTGTGCATGGCATACAATAGATATTATGATAAAGATAAGGGGTTGGAGGAGCACTTCTTGTTATACTTTCTTTCTCAAAATATTTCAACACAAACTAATTGCTTAATGGTGCAACAATGCTACACTTGCTGTCAGTCCAAGTGTTTGATCTAAAAAGGTGCTATTACAAGTATGATAACTTGAGTGCACTGTTCACTGGGTTGTAACCAAACCCTTAAGCCTAGTCCGAATATGTCATTCTAAAACAATACTCAACTCTGATAGTCATTTATACTTGAATGAAATTCTTATTTGTCATGTCTTGATTATCGTCATAACCACAACAAAAACAAACATAAATAAACATTCAATACATGATTCAATTTTTCGTTGTTATATTAACAATTCTACTATTAGCTTCATAGCTCATAAAAGACTGTGGTGCAACATGCATTTATATGCCGGATGCATTTCGGGACGTTGCAGTACCTTCCTCAGGGGCCAATCTACAAAGAAAAATAATACACTTATAAACTCATAAACAAAGATACATCAACAAGAATTCTATGATGCCACATCAGCAGTATTACCCAGTCACCCGTGTTTTGAATCATTGCTGCAACACGTGAGACACCCTTGTGTCCAAGAGTACAAAAAACATGACTCGCCCAGCAGGTCAAGAGTGTATGTGTGTTAATGAAAACCTTGTATCAAAGAATGGTAAGTAATGTAGTGCCTGAACACCCGATGTGCTGGTAGAACCTCAAGAAGGTCTGATGGATTTTGAAATACCTCATGGATAAACTCTGTTATGCTCTAACGTAGTGCACGTCTGTCCTGCCCTATATAAAGAAAAGAATTCGTATTGACTACAGTACCCTAGAATATTGATATGTGCAAAATATGCAATAGCATACAGTAGCTCACCTAAAAAGTTAAAGGTTTGAACTCCTTAGCAAGACGCCGTTAGAACACCAAATCTCGAAGGCTAGAACAAGGAAAGAAGAAACTTAACTA
The DNA here is from genome assembly GCA_963921515.1 of Calotriton arnoldi. Lineage (NCBI taxonomy): Eukaryota > Metazoa > Chordata > Amphibia > Caudata > Salamandridae > Calotriton > Calotriton arnoldi. The sequence goes on from CAWUFW010003111.1 coordinate 1,309,088, forward strand.
GACTTACGACAGTGAAGACAAACCATGTTGATGTTATGTTGGTACGCTGAACACGCGTTTACCTGACAGGTTTGTAGATGCCTTGCGTAATATTAAAAAGAACCGGTTAAGAAGAAAAGGTCCTGTAAAGGAAACAACACGGACTTGAAATCTGAGACCGGCATCTAAATTCTGTATCGCTAAGAACACCACCGTATAAACGCTTACAGACGAGAACGCCACTGCGTTGTAGCTTGCTAACTCCTCTCTCCTGCGTGCGTCGTATGCTGAAGTGCATGCCGGGTTATTTACCCTCCGTCGTCACGGAGATAAAAATAGGACTACGCTAACCTAACTGGGGCCGCCATCTTAACATGGGGAAAGTAGAGCTTCTAACTGATAGTATGTTATTGATAATTTGGTTACTGTGCAAGTAAAACGCCAATGTGGTGCCTAAGAAGTCCTCCTGTAATCTAAAAGTGGGTCTCATGGATAGAACTGAGATTGTGCTATATACCAAGAGATGAAGACGAATGGCAGGAAAAAAACTGTTGTGAAATGCACACATATACTCTGCTGGGAATGTATTAGTAATTTGAAAACGGTAATCTATTAGCAATGAAAAGGCGCTCTAAGTGACTGCCAAATGTTCAATAAATCATGAGGCTGCAATGTAAGCCTTTGATCGACTGCAACAACTCAATAAAACTTAGAGTGGCGAAGGCATGAATTGCAAGCCTTTAAAAGAGAATGCTTTGAACTAAATATTGCGGAGTCATACGCTGTTAATAACCTGTGTTCAAACAAACTAAAAGTGAATATAGGACTTGCGTCCTAAGAAACTGATATTCTAAAAAAAGGAAGAAGAACATGGGAAAGTATAACCAACCTGTGCCCCCTTAGATGTGTGTCCCACCACCATGTGTATTGGTATGTGTACTAGTGGAGTGATGTGAATGGTGTGTCTGCGCAGTTGTGTTGTTTGATCCAAACGTCATTATAAAGTCTGTCCCTGTTGTTTGTTCAGTTTATAGAAAACAACTCATGTCTAAACGGTCATTTAAACCTGTGGGTATCATGGTGTCCAGGTACTTAATCCAATATATTTCTCTTTGAAGTAATTTCTTGGTGTTGCCACTCCCTGGTTGGAATATCACTTTTTTTATGATCTGGAACCTAAGTTGTGATATGGTGTGTTTGGCCTCCTCCCAATGGAGTGCTAAACTTGATGTAGTACTTCTGGTTCTAATCTTACTTTTGTGTTCTGTAATCCGAACCTTAATTTTGCGCTCTGTCTTCCCTATATAGGCCTTGCCAAAAGGACACTTGATGCAATAGACCACGTTATTCGTGTTGCAATCACTTGTGTGTCGTAATTGTACCTTTTTGCCGGTGGATGGATGTGTTACGGTGTTGCCAGTTATAACATTATTGCAATGTATACAATTATTACATTTCTTAGTGCCTAGGGTTTCCTCTTTACTGACTGGTTGTATGGGAATAGATAAAATTGTGCGTAAGTTTCTGCCCCTAGTATACGCATATAAAGGTTTGTGCCAGAAGATGCCATTGAAATCTGTTTCATTTTCCAGTAATTCCCATCTGTTGTTAATAATCTTTTTGATTGCATTAGAAGCAGTTGAAAATTTAGACAAAAACAATTCTCCTTTCGTCCGGTCTGTCCTGTTTAGTAAATAAATCTTGGCGTTCCTTGATCTGAACGCATCGTAAGCAATCTTGCAATATTACTTCAGGATAACCACGTTCTTGGTACCGTTGTTTGTATTCAAGTAGTTTCTGTGTACAAATGTTGGGATCCGAGCAAATCCTTTTGATCCTGATGAATTGTGAGTAAGGCAAGTTCTTAATCAGACTCCTAGGATGAAAACTAGTGTACGCCAATGCATTGTTCCGGTCTGTGGTCAGATGCCGGTCTCAGATTTCAAGTCCGTGTTGTTTCCTTTACAGGACCTTTTCTTCTTAACCGGTTCTTTTTAATATTACGCAAGGCATCTACAAACCTGTCAGGTAAGCGCGTGTTCAGCGCACCGATATAACATCAACATGGTTTGTCTTCACTGTCGTAAGTCTAGTTGAGTTTCTTCTTTTCTTGTTCTAGCCTTCGAGATTTGGTGTTCTAACGGAGTCTTGCTAAGGAGTTCATACCTTTAACCTTTTAGGTGAGCTACTGTATGCTATTGCATACTTTGCACTATTCTAGGGTACTGTAGTCAATACGAATTTGTTTCTTTACATAGGGCAGGACAGACGTGCACTACGTTAGAGCATAACAGAGTTTATCCATGAGGTATTTCAAAATCCATCAGACCTCCTTGAGGTTCTACCAGCACATCGGGTGTTCAGGCACTACATTACTTACCATTCTTTGATACAAGGTTTTCATTAACACACATACATTCTTGACCTGCTGGGCGAGTCATGTTTTTTGTACTCTTGGACACAAGGGTGTCTCACGTGTTGCAGCAATGATTCAAAACACGGGTGACTGGGTAATACTGCTGATGTGGCATCATAGAATTCTTGTTGATGTATCTTTGTTGATGAGTTTATGTGTATTATTTTTCTTTGTAGATTGGCCCCTGAGGAAGGGACTGCAACGTCCCGAAATGCATCCGGCATATAAATGCATGTTGCACCACAGTCTTTTATGAGCTATGAAGCTAATAGTAGAATTGTTAATATAACAACGAAAAATTGAATCATGTATTGAATGTTTATTTATGTTTATGTTTTTGTTGTGGTTATGACGATAATCAAGACATGACAAATAAGAATTTCATTCAAGTATAAATGACTATCAGAGTTAAGTATTGGTTTAGATTGACATATTCGGACTAGACTTAAGGGTTTGGTTACAACCCAGTGAACAGTGCACAGTGTACTCAAGTTATCATACAATAGATATTACCATGTCATGTAATAAGATGCATTGGCCTTGAGCTGGTTTTCTTGCTACCTCAAGGGAGTAAGAATCCGTGGTAAAACAGATTTAAGAGTTACCTTTGAATTGTACCTTGTGCACTGTTCAGTGTTGTGTTTGCAGTCTCCAGTACCATTGAGTTTTGCTCAGAGCACACTGCAACCGACCAGCTCAGATGGGGTTAACCAAATTAATAGGTGCCAAAATGCCCAAAAAGTGAACATGACTCCCTTAATATTACATATGATCAAGGGGAGCAGCCACAGAGAAGAACAACCTCTGTGCAAAGCATTACAGAGACAACAGCTCATTTAAGAGGTGTGTCATCTGCAGCACACCTTGCTGCAGCAGGCAAAACTGCACTAAATCTCAAATGCCCATCCATTAAATGATTTAAGAAAGAAAACCACACCATCCCTAAAACAAAGGTGAATAACACCCATGAAAACAGCGCAACTGTTAGATGCATGGTTCGATGCAAGATTAAATTGCTTTCACTTGCACAAACGTTTCAACACCATCATGCTTTTTACTGCTTCCTCGTAGGATGCATGATCAATGTACCAGGGACTTATCTGGCAACCCCATCTTACTATCATAGTATGTGCATTACCTGAGACACGTTCTTTTTAATAGACATCTAATGATACACCATTTTCATTTTTCGTTATGAATGCAGTTGGATATTCAGCTCAAGGATTGATGAGCATTCTAGAGTTCTGTATGTGGTGTGTGTCACATTCCTCTGCGATGTTCAGTGGATTGAAACTGTACAATTTTTAATGAGAGGTCAGTGCCCACATATGTTTAATGTAAATGGTAATCATGTGCACCGGTAACTCATGTTTATGATAATGCTGCGTGTTACTGTTGCAGCAATAATGGAGTTTCAGGCTGCACTTCCATTTTTCTCTGATGTCACTTCCTGTTTGTGGAATTTCAAGATATTAACAATAACTGGACGGTAGTCTAAGTAAGCATGTAGCTTGCATACAATTGCAAATAAAATAGAAGAAGACGTTTCTAAAAAAATAATGATAGAGAGTGGCATAGACAAGCTCACTTTGTGGTCTACATGGGGAGAGGGAAACACCCACCGCGGTGGAGAAGGGTAGGATAGTAGGTAACTGGAGGCACTCGTTCCTGGAAGAATGTGTTACTACAGGCAGGTGCCACCCCGTCTCCCAGCCGATGAAGTGAGATCAACCCCAAGTGAAGTGATCCATTTTTCCAACTAAAAGAGGTATGATAGCCTTATGTGTGTACTGCATTGCATAAGAATCTTTACAGGTAAGGTAGGGATCATATGAGCCCTGAGCAAGGGTGATGACCCATATGAGCAAATAGACAGAGCCAAGACATGTATGCAAATTCATTTTTGATGTATGAAACATCCAAGCTTCCATTTATAACCATGTCCATGGTACTCCAACAAAAAAAGCAATAACTTTCAGGTATACCTCGAGATATTTGTACAATCTGGATCCTTGCTTATATCCTGTGACAAACAACAAATGGTTGAGTTCATCTGAGTGGTATCCACCTACTCAGATGGGGATAAAACACCAATGATGAAGCATGCCACAAATAAAAGTGGGCGAGGTGCCTTGTCCTATTATCTCTTGATACATGTGATATATCTGAAGACAAAATAAGTGGAACTCCAGCTAGGAACCCACGCACCTTTGATTTGATGATAAAGCTCATTTTGAGTCCTGTGCAAAATCCTGTGATTCATCGTGCAGCAGCAACGTTTCCACTGGGTATTTCCACAAGATTTTGTGTTTAGTCCAAAAGGGCTGCATTTCATGCACACTCTTCCCTACTCCTCCCCCGTCCTCATTTGAATCATCCACGTCCCAGCTTATTCATCATGCAGGTGCCAAATTGTAGGTGAAAAGTCAAGAGGACAGGGGTGTGAAGGATTTGAGAGGGGAAGAGGATCTGAAACAAGGGCGCTTGCAGCTTTAGTAAGAAAAAAGTATGATTAATTGCTGTATGGGCTTAATGCTGGAGCCAGGTCGGGGGGAGGGTGAATGATATGTATGCAGGAAGCTCTATGTGACTCTCTGAGGAGTGGCGCTCTAGGCGTGGGCCTGGCTTGCCCATGCTAAATCCACCTAATGGGTTCTATCTCTGCAAGTACCGGTTTCTCTGTGTACGGGAAGATCCATCAACAGGTTCACAACAGACAAATTCCTCGAAGGGCATGTAGTGGTGTATTAGAAGGCTGGCTCAGAGGCAACAACCCAGCCCTAATTCCAAGGCTGAAGCTACTGCTACTGAAAAGTGCTAATGTCATTCTCCAATCTCCGCTCAAAGCTCCTAAATTTACAATTGGCGGAAATAGTTACATGCTTAAAATATGGTGTTCTCTTGCAGAATTTCAGCCCTTAGCACCTGGTCTTCTTTTTCACTTGTATCTTAATAGTCATGTTACCAACCCGAGGGTAGAGAATACTGAAACCAGGTAAGATGGATATTTCAAATGATTCACATCTGGTGGAGCATGTAATACCTGGCCACACTATCTGTCCTCTAAGACAGGACTTGGAGAGCGGCATAGCCCCAGACTTGGGTAAATTCGTATTGTAGCCACACACCAAGCTGTGGGGAATATTTATGAGAGGCTTGCATCACTTTTCACCATGCAAAGTGATACATGCGTGACGCGAGCCTTTAAGTAAGATTTATACAGCCACATTGCGTGGCTTTGAATGGCTTCATAAATCTGGAGTAAGGCAACACAGCACAAATCACCGCGTTGTTACTCTGCGCAAGGGAAGCGTTCCATGGGCATTGCGGTGGGTGTTCCCACACAACTCCCATGGTTTTTGACGCATCCCCAGATTTGCAAGGACTTGTTAACCTGGGAACGCCTCAAAATCATACGCCTCCCAAGGTGAGACGTAACGAGGAGAAATATCTTCATTTCTCCTCGTTTTTTTCCTCTTTTCCTCTTTCTATGTCTGTTGCATTCTGCAGCAGACATAGAAAGAGGAAAACACCAGTACTGATTGTTTTTGTGCAGGAAGGTGCCCCTTCCTGCAAAAAAAACCAATCCTGCCAACAATACAGGCACCCTGGCACCATGTAACAAGTGTACCTGCGTTGGCGCTAGGCTGCCAAAACAGCGACAGTGCAGGGGGAAGGGCAAGAATGCACCATATTGGATAAATATGGTGCATTCCTGCCCTTTCCCTGTGGCGCAGGGCAGCGCAGCAAGGTAACATGCTGTTCTCCCCTGCACCACCAATCCCATAAATATGCCCCTGTATGTACTAATTGTGAAGAGTTCAGTAGAGGCTGGCCCAGGTTTGGAGCAAGAACAGTCTGTCATCTGTATGTACCAAGACTTTGCAAGTGATGTCCTCTCCATTCACACCCATCTGGTGTCATTTCTAATGTGACAAGAAGATGTTGAAGAGCTAAGCCACAAACAATACGAGGCTTAAAGTTGCACTCTCCAGTGGAGTGTAAAACAAGTCACAAGAATCATAACTCTCCACTGGGGTGTGTGGGATAAACCACAGCCGTCCATTATTGAGAGGAGTATATGCAGGACGAGCCTTTCCAATCAGACATCGAGAGCAGCGAGTGAGGGACGATCCTCATAATCAAACTGTGAGAGAAGTGCATGTAGGACAAACCCTATAATCATCTGCATGTAGTATGAGCATTTGCAATCAGCCATTCAGAGAAGAGCGTATAGGGCATTGAGAGAAGTGTGTATAGGATGAGCCTCTGCAGTTATACAACCATCAAAGTGCATGTAGGACGAGCTTCTACAATCATATGCATGTAGTATGAGCATTTACAATCAGACATTGAGAGAAGCTTGTATAGGACAGTGAGAGAAGTGTGTATAGGATGAGCCTCTACGAGTCATACAACGACCGAAGCACGTGTAGGATGAGCCTCTACAATCATACAGTGAATGAAGCACGTGTAGGGCGCGCCTCTACAATCATACAGTGAATGAAGCTCATGTAGCACGAGTCCCTACAATCAGACATTGAGAGAAGCGCATGTAGGGCGAGCATCTACAATAACATTGCAAGAGAAATGCATGTAGTATAAGCCTCTACAATTAGAGACTGAGAGAAGAACAGGTAGGAAGAGTCTCTACAATTAGACATTGAGAGAAGCACATATAGGATGATCCTTTGCAAACACACAGCTAGAAGCGTATGTAGGACGAGCCTTTACAATCAGTCATTGGGAGAAGCGCATGGAGAACGAGGATGTGCCATTATACAACAAGACGAGTGAATGGAGGTTGGGTCTCTGAAATCATACAGTCAACTAAGCACATGTAGGACGAGCCTCTACAATTAGGCATTGAGAGAAGGGCATGTAGGATGATTCTTTACAATCATACAGTTAGGTGCGTGTGTCGGACAAGCCTTTACATGTACGCATTGAGAGAAGCAGGTGCAGGATGAACCTTTACAATCAGACATTGGGAGAAGATTGTGGAAATGAGGCTCTAGTATTTTACAACAAGAGAAGTGAATGGATGATGAGTTATTACAATCATACAATGATCGAAGCATGGGTTGGACGAGACTTTACAATCATACAATGATCGAAACATGTGTTGGACGAGCATTTACAATCATACAACGATCAAAGCATGTTTTGGACGAGCCTTTACAATCATACAACTATCAAAGCATATGTAGGACGAGCCTTTACAATCATGCAATGATCGAAGCATGTGTTGGACGAGCCTTTACAATTATACAACGATCGAAGCATGTGTAGGACGAGCCTCTACAATTATACAGCGATCAAAGCATGTGAAGGATGAGCCTCTACAATAAGAGAGCGATCGAAGCATGTGTTTTGGATGAGGCTCTATAATCAGATGGAGAGAAGCGCATGTAGGATGACCCACTACAATCACACAGCAAGAGATGGGCATGCAGCATAAGCCTCTACAATTAGACATTGAGAGAAGAACAGGTAGGATGAGTCTCTACAATGGACATTATGAGAAACACATGTAGGATGATCCTTTGCAATCACACTGCTAGAAACATGTAGAACGAGCCTCTACAATCAGACATTGGGAGAAGCGCGTGGAGAATGAGGATGTACCATTATACAACAAGACAAGTGACTGGAGGATGAGCCTTTACAATCATACAATGATCGAAGCATGTGTTAGACGAGCCTTTACAATCATACAACGATCGAAGCATGTGTTGGACGAGCTCTACAATCATACAGTGAACGAAGCGCATGTAGGATGAGTCTCCAGAGTTTTATGAGGATGGAGAAATCCCCATATTTCATTAGGGTGTAGGAAAGAGGCCTTTTCAACAGAGCAAAATATTTTACCCGTGAAAAAAAAAGGTTGCATGTCAAGATGCATATTTCTCCAATATTTACTCCTACAGAAAAGTGTTGATTGACCATTTGTAGAGTTTCCACCTAATTAGTACATTTTGTAAAGTTGTACTTTCCCTTCTGATGAGTACATTCCGTAAAGCTGAAGTAACTCCTGGATATTGCAAACATTGTCAATTTCCAGGACTACTTCTGGAACTGTTTGTGAAGATCGTAAAAGGTGGAAATCTACTCCTAACATAGAAGTAGCGCTGCGGGTGAAGTTTTGCTGATTTGTGCAGCCTGGTGATCTAGACCCAGTGTTGTTCCCTCAGCCCTGAGCTATGGTCTCCAAGTATAATAAAGTACACTAAATTGAAAGACATGTCTAGAACCGAAATTGCTCAAGATTGAAAATCTGATCCCGGCTTCCCTACTTGACAACACTGTATGACTTTGGAGGAATTACCTTATCTCTACTGCTCTTCTCTGCCATAAAATGTGAATGCCTGGACAGAGACTCGCCTCAGTAGCAAGCGTATTTTTGGAAAAAACTGTCTGTTTGCACTTGACATGACTGATTCTATGCCAGGTGCGCTGCCCAACAGGCTTCCTCTGAGATCAATTATTTGTGATGAACCAGTTCAACCATGAACTTTCAAAAAGAAAAATTATCATTTTTGCAGATATTTTCCATCTCTTTAGATTAGCTACGAATGTTTTTTCCTTAAATTCAGTTTTGTACTCTAAGTGAGTGCCTTTACATTTTTTTTTGGGGGGGGACAAGGGGAGGAGTAACTTTGTGTTATATTTCTCTCTTGACGTCTTATTAGATTTAAATATTTATTTTGGGGTAATTCTTCTGAGATATGGGAATCGCAGGCGGTTTTTGAGGTCGAAAACTATAGTGTTCTTTTTTTTAATTATAGTAATTACCAGTTTCATCTCACCTGTACAAAGTTTTTCCTTTTGTTTTCCAAAATGGTGTGACATTTGCAACTGGAACTTGAACATCTTCAACAATTGTGTGTCACCACTTTCAGTTCTGAGGACCTCCTTTGTGATCAACATGTCACTTGCTGGTCCCAGAGAGCCCCGCCTTCCGTTTCCGGGCATCAATGAATTTGATTGGACGGGCTGACCCAGTGCTTCCAAGCAGCCAAGACAGGTGCCTATGACCACTGCCTTGCTGATGTTCTAGAGGTTTTCTAACTTTGAAGGTACAGAATCTCAGGCATGCAAAATTGTTGAAGCAGCCTGCCACTGCTGAATAAAAGCCTAAATCGAGAGAGAATCACAATAATTTGAAAAAGAGTGGATTTCTGGTGTTGGATCAATGGTAGGTAGAGGAGGGTGGGGGTTTGGTGACCAGTGAATCACAACAAGGATTGTTACTGGGCTTCTCCTTTAAAATGCGCTTTCAGGACTTTTCATTTAATTGACCACTTCAAGATAGGTGTCTGCCATCTTGGAAAAGTAAATTTTAAAAAAGCAAAGTGGCTGCTGAAGCATGGCTTATGCAAGTGCATACATAGTGATGCTATAGCGTATATACTCAATCACGCTGAGGCCGTCATAGCGACGCGATGCATGAGTGATCATGTGTGGCATCAGCAAAAAGCATTAGTAAAGCTAGACCTACTGGTTTTGCCAATGCTTGTTTGTTAATGCAATAGGTCTCTAAGGATATTGAGTCCAACATCAATGTTTTGGCTCACTCAGTGTCCTGATTACCAAGCATGTGTTCAAAATACACATCCCATGCCTCTTTACAAGTGCTCCTGTCACATTAGTGGGGCTGGTAACAAGAGTTAATGGCCTCGTCGAGATCAGAAAAACAGTGATCCGGTGTGTTTTACCAGTGATTGTGCTTTCTCCAAGCAGGCAAAATCTCTGGGTAAAACTCTGTGGCGAAATCAGGAATAAGTAGGTGAATCTGCTGTGGATTTACCAATGCCACCAGTAATTCCAAATTACTACCCAAAGTGGAAGGTTATGTCCCTAGTGCACAAGAACACAAACAATTGCAGGATCGGTTGACCTTGTTGGCCCACTGGTTATATCAACCCATCAGTAGCCAGGCAGGAATAGCACGGAGATGTGGACCAGAGCCAACAGGCTTGACATTTTTTGAAGAGGGTATAATATACATCCCCAAGCCCCTTGTTCATCCAGGGCCCCGCACTCGTTCTGCAACATTTAAATTGATATTTTAAAGCAAGCCTCCCCTATTTATTAATAACAAAGCAGTTATGATGTCTAATACTCCACACGGTGCCAGATGATGGATCTGTGTTTTTCTTTCCCTGCAAAACGTTTTCTTTTCAACTTCGAACACATATCCTTATTCGACTTGTGCCCCACTTCAGTTTGTTGTCCCAAGCCCCGCAATAGCCTTGGACATGCCTGATCATAAACGGAATTTAAGGTTATGAACAATCTGGGACCCGGTTGTTGCCTTAAGAAAGTGTCTGAAGAAAGAACAGTTTTGAGAACATACCCGTTCACTTTCTGAATATCCACATTGCTCATTGGATCTCTGTCGTCCAATCAAATTAGACAGAATGATCCATTTGGGCCAATGACTATTAAGCCATTGAAATTGTGCATTATTTATATATAATCATATTGAGAAGGTCCCTTGAGTATCCATCAAACGCGGATTACTATCACCATCTCATTTCATCTGTGGTGTCAGCGAAATAGATGTACTTATAAAGTATTGACGGTCTTCATTGCTTATGAATATTTCATTGATTTGTTAGCTGTGAGGCGTTGTGTTAAACAAAAGGGTTAATGAGATTTATTTTAAGACAATAAAGTGCTAGATATGTTTTCGCGCTTCGAAACATGAGAGAAATTTCAAATGTTTTCATTATTTTTGTAAACATATGTGCCATTAAAGATATAGGTTAGATATATGCATATAGAATAAATTTATGTACAGATAAATATGTAAAGAGAGAGATAGATTTACACAAAAATTCTCTTTATGCCCTTTTGAAGGTGAACCGTTCCCATGACAACCAAAAACTCATCACATCCCAAGTGGAACTATTGAGGCTGAAGTTAGGGGACCAAGAACCTGAACTGGCCAATAAAATTGGCTGACTCAGGTTCAAAGCCTCCTTAATTCTGTTCAAGTTCTTTGACACTGTTGTCAAAAAAGGCCATAGGTTTAAGAGAGTACTGTCTCACAGCAAGTGTCTGTATGAACCTATTCTCATTTCCAGTGATACAGGGTGACAAGAAAACTTTTGGTGCCACGAGGTTTGCACAGCGCGACCAAAACAGGGGAAACCATGCTATGCGAAGCCGACATATGGTGTGTTGGTACATTCCGTCTGTGGAAGGTAATACCAGCTTTAATCGCGTGACATATAAGAGAGTATATTTTAATGACTACAAAAGTGAGTAGAGGGAGGAAAATATGGCAATGATTAAAGTGTAGTATAGCTTTTTCAATAGCACCACGAATCCCTGTTCCTCAGCACTTAGTCTATGTAGGTCTTCTTCGGAGAAGGCGCCATGCCTCAGAGCATCTTCCTGCAATCATATTTGAAAGGATGCCTCAGAATTGTTACAGGCCCATCTTGGGAAGGGGTTGTTACAGCCAACCTAGCGAATGCTCCTGAGTGAGGCTGTCAAGTAAAGGCGTCTATTAGCCAATCAAGAGGAAGATGCCACGCAAAATCAGGTTGCACTTTCAACAAGACTTTCCCCAGTGTAGGGTCTAACCAGAAAGCCAGAAAATGCGAAGCTTCTTTTGAAGGGATATCACTTGTGGGAACAACCCAAAGGTATATGGTTTTGGGGCCTCACATGGCCTGTAATAAGATACGGTGAACTGAGTTATCAGACATGCTGTGTATTCCACCATCTGTGAAGTTTAATGTTTATCTGGCAAATGAAGTCCAACAAGCAACACCTTCACAGAAACTTTTGCACAAACAGACTGTATGAAATACCTTTTCTTAAAATTTTGAGAAAGGGTATTTTCTAAATATATGGGCCCAGATTTACTAAACTTTACTGCAGTGCAACACAGCAACAGAAGTCGCTGCGCTGCGAGGAGTCAAAAGAGAGAGCAGAAATGCGCTATATCTACTAGGATATGGTGCATTTCTGCTCTCTCGTTGTGCTGGTGCACCTCTGGCTGTCTGGAGCCAACGCAGGCACTCATGTGCCATACTGCAAGGGTGCCAGCGTTATGGTCAGGATAGTTTTTGTGCAAGAAGGAGTACGCAAAGTAAAGCAAGGCCGCCCAATACTCTGCCTTGCATTACTTTTTCTTACAAATCAACATTTGCATGGCTTTGTAAATACCAAAAAGATCCGTCCAAAAAGTGACGCAACCCGACTCAAAATCTGGACTCTTACTTTTAAACTGCACAGGGAACTCCAGCCCATCCTGTTACACTCAAGTGCAATACAAAGTCATGAGAGGGGTTTGTTGTCCCTACGTCATAAAATGATGGAGACAGGATGTGGCGTGTTTTCATCAGGACCATTTTTCTGGTTGAAAGTCTGGTTTGAAAATCTGGTGAGTGCGGTTCATTTTTAAGTCCAGGCTGTGGTGAGATAATATCATGACAATGTGTTAAAGCCCTTTAACAGGCCATAGGAAAAGGTGTCTTGGTCTCATGGTCTGTGCAGTGTGCACCCCGCCAGCCTATGAATATCCTGACACATTTATTGTTCATTGAAGACGGCATTAAAGATACGTCATAGTGCATGGTCCTGTGCTTTCTGATGCCCTCTGCTTGTCATTACGTAGGCGAACATTGTGCATTTTTCATCACGGATGCATTACAATATAGCCTCCAACTTGTGACTAATGCATTTATCTCACTGCTCAACTGGGCAATATCTGAACAACTAAAATGTTCCTCTGAAGAGTAAAATGAGCCAATAAAAAGAAACATAATTAGGAAACTGGTGCCACTTTAGCATATGTTTTGGAAGGAATGGGTGAGCAGTGGTTTGTTTTACAGCCCTTTGAAACTCATGTACCGCATGAAGTAGATGAAACTGAAGAAAGACTCAAGTTTGTTTCAGAAGGCTTCCCTTTTAAAACTGTGAAGTGGAATTGTTGTTTCTTTTCTATCTTGACCTACATCCACGCTTTATCTGCTATGAAAATAAAAAGTGTTAAAAAAAGATGCCTCATTTTATTTTGAAATGCTTGCACTTCATACTGGTTTGCCCCAGAATCCTCCTTCATTTTAGCACTTTGGTATGGATCTACTGTAGATGCACTTTGATGTTGTTGCTTTTGAATTTTCTCCGAACTTAAGCCAAGTGTATTACAAAAAAGCGTGTATGAGATATTTTATGACTCAATGTTGAATAAAGATTGTTAAAACATGTCATCGCCTTTTTTTTTTCTTTTGGAAAGGACCACTCAAGGTTATTCCGAATAAACACCTAAAATGGCTTGTTAGAAACATTCCTTTTACGGACAAGAACCTCAAAAGCTGTTTAAAATCCAAAAGCCTGAGACATATTTTACATTTCATTTATTATTTACGTTTTATGTGGTGCAACGACAGATGTTTACAGTAGGAAGCAGGAGTGAGGAAGGAACAGGGTGCCTGGGGACAGGCTGTCAGATATGATAATCAAGACAGATGTTGACCGAATAATATAAGGGAAGGTTTAGTCTTGGATTTCAGAAAGAGATTACTGCTCCAGAAGAGGGGTGGTCTGGGTTTGGTCTGTCCTGAATGTAGGTTCTTCAAGGAATAACGTGTTTCTTCTTCCCTCTTCGTTGGCATGAGATGTTGAGTAAGTTGGCGAAGCGAGGTAAGCTCTTTTAGGTGCTTGGGTTTGTATGTTGGACAATACAGTTTAAATTGTATTCTTTCGTCAATGCATCCAGTGCAAGGTGGAAAAGATGAGGTTAGTGTGATTACAATTTCTAGTAGGCCTGGCAGATGTTGGTGTGAGGTCTGGGGCCAAAAGTTATGTGCCATAAGTAGCACCTGTTTGAAGAAGTAAAAGAAAATGAAATTCAGGATAAAAGAAAACATGGTGTCTGCCGCCAACTAGAGGTCTGGCCACACAAGCGTCCTTATTTTCTGGTCTTGATACCCACAGTGCAAGCTGTCTGGTTGCCAAAGTCCTATTGTGGGCTTAACAAAACGTCCAATGGGCTTCAAGCCCACCCATTTTCTTTATTGTCCCTCATTTGCTTGCTTTTTATTCAATGTCTTGCCTTGTCAATCCTGAGTTTGTCCCTCACCTGGGGCATAGACGGACCTTTACCATCCTTTTGCTTGTTGACTTGCAATGTTAGAAATGGGGGTCTCTAGTTGGCAGAGGTAGGTAACTTTGTCCAAATAGGGACCCTTGCTTCTAGTCAGGGTAAGGGGGATACACACTCTAAGATAACCCCTGCTCACCCCCTTGGTAGCTTGGCACGAGCAGACAGTGTTATCCTAAAGGCAATGTGTAAAGTATTTGTACCAACACTCACAGTAACACAGTGAAAACACCACAAAAGGACACCACACCAGTTTAGAAAAATAAAATATCTTTATCTAAACTAAACAAGACCAAAACAACAAAAATCCAACATACACAGTTAAAAATATGACTTTCAAAGGGTTTCAAGAACTTGTACCATAGAAAACTATGGATGCGTGACTTTTCACCAAAGTACCTGTAGATGCGTCAAAGTTCCAAAAGCCAAACAGCCGCTGATTTGGAAAACAAAGAGATGCGACACTCCTGAGACGTTGGGGAGGCGATGCAACAGATCTGCACCACGTAGAGGATGAGTTGCGTCGAATCCGGTCTGAATGGGGAGTGATGCGTCGATTCTTCGTGACGGTTCCTGTTCGCAGGTGATGCGTCGGGAAAACTTGCCGCACAGATACGATGAGTGGAAATCCGGGATGCGTCGGCCGTCGATGCGGTGGCGTCGAGCGGCGCTGCGTCGGTCCTCTTCAGCCGCAATCCCTCAAAGCGTCGATTCTTGCCGCGGCGACAGGCGCTGCGTCTGTTTTCGCAGCGGCGCAGCGATGGATGGAAATTCTTCTTGCGCTGTGAAGATGCGTCGGAAAAACAGCCGTAAGAAGAGCAATGCGTTGATTTCTGTAGTTCTTTGAGTTTCTTCTTTCTTCCAGCTCCCAAACAGCAGCAACAACCTCCAGAAGTCCAAAACTGGCACAGGCACCTCCTGGCAGGTCAGAACTCACAGCAGCAGAGTTCAGGGGAGCTGGGGGTGAAGTCTTTGTGTCCCTGAGAATCCAGAACAGGAGGCCAGCACACTTGGAAATCTCCTTCAAGCAGGGGACACATCACACAGCAAAGTCCTTCTCCTTTCCTTGGCAGAAACAGCAACTGCAGGCTAGCCCCACACAGCATACAGCAAAGGGGCAATACTTCTCCCCAGTCTCTCCAGCTCTTCTCCCTGGTAAAGGGTCCTCTTGAATTACAGGAATGATCTAAAGTTCAGGGGTTTTAGGTCTAATACTTATACCCCAAAATGTCTTTGTTCTCTTTGTGCAGAGAAGCCCTGTGCCCAGCCAAAACCAGTTCTGTCCTCTCTGGTGCAGCTTCCTGGCAGGAGGTGGAGACAGCATTGTGGAAAGCAGGCCAGGCCCATTCAGGTGAAAGGAAATCTCCTCCCCCTACTCTAAATGCAGCCCAGGTCTATTCAGCCCAGCCCTGACTCATCAGGCTCTCTGGAGCCACTGCTCCTCCCCAGCCCCTGACACTCCAAACCCTGGCAGTCAATCCACATCCTAGCAGAGGCACACTGGATGGCTAAACAAGAAAATACCTACTTTCTGAAAGTGGTATTTTCAAACACAGAATGTAAAAATCACTCTCACTAAAAGATGCATTTTAACATTCTGAGTTCAGGCATACTAAACCTTATTTTCCTACCTTGTTCCCAGGGGCAGTTATGTTTATAAGATGTTATAAACAAACTCCCCATTCTGTCCTAAGGGAACAGGTAGCCTTGCAATAGTGAAAAACGAAAGTGGCAGTAATTCACTATCAGGACATGTTACACACATCAGCACATGTCCTACCTTTCACATACACTGCACCCTGCCCAGGGGGGGGGGGTACCTTGGGCCTTCCATAGGGGTGTCCTATATGTAAGAAAAGGGAAGGTTAGGGCCTGGCAAGTGGGTGCACTTGCCAAGTTGACATGGCAGTTAACAAACTGCGCACAGGCACCGCGGCGGCAGGCCTGAGACATCTTTTCAGGGCTACTCATGTGGGTGGCACAATTAGTGCTGCAGGCCCACTAGTAGCATTTGATTTATCAGCCCTGGCACACTTAGTGCACTTTACTAGGGACCTACTGATAAATCAAATATGCCAATCAGGGAGAACCAATCGCAATAACAATTTACACAGGGAGCACTTGCACTTTTACACTGATCAGCAGTGGCAAAGTGCCCAAAGCATCTAAGCCAGCAAAAACGAAATCCCGCACAGCATCAAAAACACACGAGGTAGAGGCAGAAGTCAGGGAAAACCACGCCAAGGATGCCAGGTCTAACACTTGCATTCTTCCACTGCTCACTTTTGGGGAACTACTTTTTTCTTTTTCTTTCAGCATGCCATGAGATTGCATGTGTTTTCCAGCTCTCTCCTTATGCTTTTTCCCTCCTTCCAAACAGCAGCTCCATATTGATTCCTCTCTTTCATGTGCTGCTCTTTTTCTTGTGTGATTCTCACCCTGCTCCATGTTGCTCTCACCCTTGTGTGCTGCTTTTCCACTTCTGCACACACCCGGCTTTATGTTTTTCCCCTTCCTTGTTGCATCCCCTACCTGTTCCTCCACTGCTTTCCGGGGGGGCAACTCTTCCGCTAAGGTCAAAAAGTAAAAAAAATTAAATGAAAATAATTTGTTGTTATCTTCATTTTTTTTCCATTGTTGCTCAGCTCATATGGGGCGGGCTGGGCTGTCACAGAGGAGCAGTGGGAGGAGTGGTGAGCACTCTCTTAAGTACGCATGACGGTTTGGCCGGCCATCTTGGGCCGGCCAAACAGTCATGCACACTTTGCATGTTCTCCACCGGGCTGTATTGTACAGCCTGGTGGAGAACATGCACAGCCTCCCAGCCCCTCTCCGAACCACGGCGCTCATTGCCTACCCCCTCACCCCCAGCGTCGTTAAGTAGCAGCCAACTCTGTTGCTTTGCCACCCCTCGCACGCATTGAAATTATTTTAAAACGTTTGAAGGGGTCTGCAGCTGCCACTTGCTGCTGTGCTCTCCACTTTAAAAAAAAGCACTTCTGCAAACTTAACATCTCTTTTTTTTTTATTCACTAATCTAAGTGGCATCCGCCATTTTAGATCTGTCAATACAAATAAGAAAACGGCACCCGCATCATTCTGTAGGTGTGCACATGCGTGGTGACACATGCACGCTTCTACTGAATAACACAACTCACAACAGTGGCCACATCATCGCACCTTTGTTTTTCTTTTTTTTTTTGCTGATGCGGCAAGGCTGCACAGCATCTGCAAAAAGCTGTTTTTTGCTGAAGTTGCACAGTATCAACAAACAGCATTGGCAAAGCCAATAGGTCCAAGAGGCTAAACAAATTGGCTTTGCTAATGCTCGTTAATCAATGCTGCTGAAAGAAAGCTGGGCCCTGAAAAGCGATGGGCGAGGGGCATAATGTTTCCTCTGCCCCCCGTTGTTGAGAAAATAATCCCCTAGTTGAGGAAAGAAGTCGGGCTGTGGGATTGAAAACGGCCTTAAGATGATCTCAATTATACATAACCTCTTTGGGCACAAGGAAAAAGGAAGATCTCTGCGATAATTTTGTGTTTGCATTCAGCGCCAACTTCTGTCCTAGGTATGATTTTCCTTTGTAGGTTAGTTGAAACAAGACCACAGAGGAACAAGGCAACACAATTTTGAAGACAAATTAATGTTCACACTATTAACAAATTATCAAATCAAGTTCCTATTCTTACATTGGTATCTTAAGATCTAAAATACCCAGAATCTATGCATCCTGGGTAAGCATTCACGCGGTCGCACGCAATAGGCAGCAGCACGACAACCTTCAGGTAAATAAGGTACAATACAGGAGCAACAGTGCACACATACACACAAACGTTTGCATGCTTTCTCCCCTTTACACAATCCCATAGTGGCAGAGATTATCTGGATTTATGCTTGCCTGATATTCTCAAAATTATACCTTAAAGTTGTATATTTCAATGGGGGATAAAAAAGAAAATAAACAAGCATTGGCAGAGCCAATAGGTCTGGTTTGTAAATGAAAGCGCCATTTCAGTCATTAATGAGCTCGGGCACTCAAAGGGTACGTGCGCTCGGTCCCTCATCTTTGCACTCTTGCATCCATTCATCCATCCATTGACACATTCTTGCATTCACTCACTTACACAGCCACAATATACACAAACTCAACAACATATGCTTAAAAGAATGATGCTGCTGCCTAAATATGGTGGGCATATGCTTGCATTAACAAATAAAATTAAACCTAGCAGTGGGTGGCCATCTTGAAATGGCATTGTGCATAGTGTTATGGTGTTTTAAGGTTCTAGCGTGTCTTCCATATATAGATCTAATGCGTTGGCCATCTTAGAACGGTAAAACAATGATACACTTTGGATAGTATCTTTCCATATTGTCCCATGGTTTAGAAGCAGTGGCGGTGTGACATATGGTGCACTGGAGATTGAGGCTAAATTTACTAAGCCCTTGCGTTGCCCTTGTGTCACACAAGGCAACGCAAGGGCTTAAGTGAGATTTATCAAGCCACGCAAAGCCACCTTGTATGGCTCTGCGTGGCTTGGTAAATCCAGATTATGGCAAGGTAGCATAAATCGCTGTCTTGCGTTATTCTGCATTGAGAAGGTGTTCCATTGGATCAGCATGGATGTTGCAAAGCATCCATAGAAGGATTTTGATGCAATCCCAATTTTACTGAGGGTAGTAAACACGAGATTGTATCAAAATGCTCCGCTTTCTCAAATATCTCAATATTTCCTTGTTATATCCTCTTTCTATGTGTGCTGCATTATGACACGCATGTGGAAAGAGCCTCTAAGGATTGTTTTTGTGCAAGGTGTCCCCTTATGCACAAAAATAATCGCAAGTGTGCCTATGTTGGCGGTAGGCACCAGCGCAGGGAGAGAGCAGGAAAGCATCATATCTTAGTAGTTTTGCTGGATTCCTGCTATCTACCTGTCATACTGCACAGCAAGGTGTCTTGCTGCGTTGCGTGACAATTTGATCAATCTGGCCCTAAATGAGCAGCAAGCGAGCGGCCCGTTAGCACTGTCTGAGGAGCTGCAGCATTCTCTAGGAAATGAAAAGAGGTGAAGGAAAGAAATGGAAGACTCCCGTTAAAAGGGGGAATGGAAAACTAAAGGCCTGGCCCACCATGCCTGGAACTAAAGCGCACTAATTTTCAGGCAGATATGCACATGTGATCAGGCAAATGTTGTCTCTCACAGGGCACGAGCCCATGGCTGAATTGGGCTGAACCATTGCTCTATGGTGTATGGTGTCATGGACTGAAGTAGAGTGTAAATGACACTCATATAGACCAATGGCAGATGAGGGCTGACCCAAAGCCCTTCTACATATCTATATGTATATTTATTTACATGTATGTATTATGTATGTATTTTTTATTGTTTTATTTATTACAAGATCATGACAGACAACTAAGCCTGCAGGCCTTTTGATAAGATTGTAGCACAAATTATTACAGTGCAAAT
Source organism: Calotriton arnoldi (assembly GCA_963921515.1). Classification (NCBI taxonomy): domain Eukaryota; kingdom Metazoa; phylum Chordata; class Amphibia; order Caudata; family Salamandridae; genus Calotriton; species Calotriton arnoldi. The sequence goes on from CAWUFW010003111.1 coordinate 1,329,079, forward strand.
CTTCTAACTAGAGCATGTCACATGGAGTCAATTCAATTCAACAAAGCTTTATTCGATTTCTTTTAAGATAATCATAAAAGCACATAAAATCACACATCATTATAATCAGCAAAGCTTTAAACATGATTTAAAAAGTCCAATCAGAAAATTTGAGCTGGCTTCCTATATACATACACAAAAATGTAATATTTTAAAAATTCATAAAATGGTTTTTTGGCATTTAATTACGTTTTAAAAAAACAAACAGATAATGTCCTTTTAAAATATTCATTCTCTAAAAATTGCAGGGCTGTAAATGCGGGGCGACATTGAGGTCAAGTAACTTTAAAATTGGTAAAATCCACCTTTTCTTGGTAAAGAGTGAAATTTTCAAAATAAAAAGTTGATTGATGGGAAACATCGTCACATGGGCACCTGCTCATAACTCTGGACCAATCATTCATGGTAGGGAAACTCGTTATTCCATGAATGGTCCCTAATCTAAATCCAGTCAGTAGAAATCTATCGTATCCGCCATGCATGATTTTAAGATAAGGCTGGATGCTGTAGGTGGTTAAAATGATTTGGTTCGCCAGTACAGTTGGCTTCACTATTTGTGCTGAAAGTCTAATTGAGTGCAATAATGTCAGACAGTTTCCCTTAGGATCTTTTTTTGTGACAGCAATCATAGTACTGGGCTTGTTGAACAAGTTACTTACTTTCGGTAACGATATATCTGTAAGAGACATATATTAGTTATGTATTCCTTACCTTAGAATTACCCCCAGGCGTCAGACTGGATCCGGAGAATTTTTCTTCAGCAGTACTCCTGCGCGTCGGCAGGTGGCGTCAGTAGACTTCGCGTTCGTCGTTGGCATCGTGATCGCCAGAATGACGTCGCGGTATCTACTTAGATGCCGCCCCTGCGCACTGACGTCAGTTCTTTACACGACATTCCACGCCAGAAGCGCAGAGCCATGCAAGACACTGAACACTAGTGCACAAAACTATGGCCTTGAAAGGAAGTCCCTTACCCTAGAAGTCAATTCGCAGAATGGGGAGGATGGGTGGGGCGGTAAGAATCCATAACTAACATATGGCTCTTACAGATATATCGTTACCGAAGGTAAGTAACTTGTCCATCTGAAAGAGACTATTAGTTATGGATTCCTTACCTTATTATAGACACCCCAGCAATACCAACCCTGGAGGTGGGTCTGCGAACTAAGTTCACACCAGAAAGTCCTGGAGAACTGAACGGCCAAAGAAGCCGTCTCTCCAGACTTGGCTGTCCAGGCAGTAATGTTTGGTGAACGTGTGCAATGAAGCCCATGTGGCTGCCTGGCAGATGTCATGAAGGGGGACTCCATATCCCAAAGCAATAGTGGCTGCTCTCGCCCTGGTGGAATGGGCGCGCAGCCCAACTGGAGGTTCCTTTTTCGCTAAGGAATAACAAATTTTGGTGCAAAGAACAACCCATCGAGAGATGGTCCGCTTTTGCATGGCCCGACCTTTCTCGGCGCCCACATAGCCAACAAAGAGCTGATCACCCACCCGGAATTGTTTTGTGCGATCCAGATAGACTGAAAGCACACGTTTTGGATCCAGACGGTGGAGCCTCTCCTCCTCTTTAGAAGGATGCAGGGGCAGGAAGAAGGTGGGCAAAGTGATGGTCTGTCCTATGTGGAAAGGGGTAACTACTTTGGGAGGAAAAGAAGGTTGAGTTCGAAGGACAACCTTGTCCAGATGAACAGCAAGGAAAGGAGGTTTGGAAGAAAGAGCCTGAAGCTCACTCACCCTGCGAGCAGAGGTGATGGCAACCAGAAAAGCAGTCTTTAAGGTCAAGAGTCTGAGAGTACAGTTATGCAGCAGCTCGAAAGGAGCGCACATAAGACAAGTTAAGACAAGATTCAAGACCCACTGTGGCATTACGAAAGGAATAGGAGGAAAGAGGTGAGTAATGCCCTTAAGAAATCTATTTACAATAGGGGACTTGAAAAGAGAAGGTTGATCTGGAAGGCGAAGAAAGGCCAAAATGGCCGAAAGATAGCCCTTGAGAGTGCCCAGAGCAGAGCTCTGCTGGGCCAAGGAAAGAATGAAAAGGAGAACCTCAGAAAGAGGGGCAGAAAGGGGATCCACAGCCTTTGTTGTGCACCATGCCACAAACTTATTCCATCGACAGGCGTATACCGTCTTAGTGGAGGGACGCCTGGCTGCCAAGATTACATTACAGACTTCAGGAGGAAGGTCAAAAGCTGTCAACTGTCGCCGCTCAATCTCCATGCAAGGAGGTGGAGGCTGGACAGGTTCGGGTGGAGGACAGTCCCCTCCTACAGCGACAGAAGATCCTCCCGAATGGGCAGTCTGATCGGAGAATCGATGGCCATGTTCAAGAGCTCGGGATACCAGACTGTTCGTGCCCAGTCCGGAGCCACAAGAATGACTTGTGCCCAGTCGCGCTTGCTCTTCTTCAGCACTCTGGGTAGAAGTGGTATAGGCGGAAAGGCGTATAGTAGACCGCAACTCCACTCGCGACGAAAAGAGTCTTCTGGGAGGGAATCAGGTGTGACCTCGGGACGTTGATAGTGAACCCCAGCAAATGCAGGAGGTCCGCCGTAGTCTGGAGGTGGGAGACGACAGCCCAGGGCGAGTTCGCCTTCAACAGCCAGTCGTCGAGATAGGGGAAGACTGGAACCCCTGATCTGTGCAGATGAGCTGCGACCATCGTCATCACTTTCGTGAACACCCGAGGGGCGCTGGTAAGGCCAAAGGGGAGCACGGTGAACTGGAAATGCTCGTGGCCTACCGTGAACCGTAGGTAACGCCGGTGGGCAGGCAGGACGGGGATGTGATAATAGGCATCCTGCATGTCCAACGCTACCGTCCAGTCTCCAGGGTCAAGGGCAGACAGGACCTGAGCCAGTGTCAACATTTTCAAGTTCTCCTTTCAGAGGAAGCGGTCGACGTCCCTTAGATCCAAGATAGGACGCAGGCCTTTGTTCTTCTTGGCTACCAGAAAGTAGTGGGAATAACAACCACAACCTACTTCTAGCACAGGAACGCGCTCGATGGCTCTCTTGGCCAAGAGAGCCGTAACTTCCTGACGGAGAAGGGCCAAGTGATCCTCCGACATGCGATGGGATTGCGGTGGCATGGATGGACTGGTAGTCTCGAAGGGGAGGGAGTAGACCCTTCGGACTATCTGCAAAACCCACCTGCCTGACGTCATGGTTTGCCAGTGGGGGTGATGATGGCGGATCCTGCCGCCCACTGGCAACTGGTGACTCTGAAAAGTCGGACTAGGAGGGCTTTGAGGCTGCTTCAGAGGGGGCGCTGGTGGACTGGCCCGTCCGCTGGCCCCCAGACCCATGACGCTGGGTCCCACCTGCCCGGCCGCGCAGAGGCTGTACAGCTTGCGCAGGCCTGTGGCTCTGGGCGGAACGTGGCAAGGCACCCTTTCCGTAGCCACGAAAGGGGCGAAAAGCAAACTGCGCGGGCGAGAGGTGGTAGCGAGGCCCAAAGATCTGGCCGTAGCCCTGGAATCCTTAAAGCGCTCGAGCGCGTTGTTTGCTTTGTCACCAAACAAGCGACGGCCATCAAAGGGCATGTCCAAAAGTGTTGATTGGACATCACCCGAGAAGCCAGTGGACCTCAGCCAGGCATAGCGTCGCAGGGCTACCGACGTTGAAATCGTCCTGCCTAGCGAGTCGGCGGTGTCCAGTCCACATCGTATGGCGAACTTGGCTGCATCTCTCCCTTACGCAACGGCATGGGAGAGTACGGCCAGAGACCTCCTCCGGGCACTGTGGCAGCACCTGCACGACTGTGTCCTTCACAGAATGGGAGTAACGGCCCAAGAAACATGCAGTGTTCACCGACCGCAGTCCTAAGCTGGTGGAAGAAAACATCTTCTTCCCAAAATGGTCCAGCTTCTTGGATTCCCTATCAGGTGGAGCAGTAGGGAATGCGTCCTTGGAAGTGGAGGCTTGGACCACCCTCTCTGGGGTAGGGTGTTGAGAGAGGAAAATGGGGTCGCCCGGAGCCGGGCGGTGGCGTCGGGCAATCATGCTATCCACAGGAGCCCCTGTGCTGGGCTTGGACCAAGAGCCCAGAAGGATGTCCATGAGGGCCTCATTGAACGGCAGCAGGGGCACCGAAGAGGCCACTGCCGGTTGAAGCACCTCGGTCAGGAGGTTAGTCCTGACCGCCACCGTAGGAAGCTCAAGGCCTCAGCCGCCCTATGCAACACTACAGCGTAAGAGGCACCCTCCTCCGTAGCCACGGTAGGGGGAGAAAGCATGCCAAGGTCTGGAGAAGTGTCCAGACCACCGGCCTCACCCTACTCCTCTCTCCAGTCCGGTTCTACCAACTGGTCTGCCAGAGGGTCCACAGACCCCTCCCGGTCCTCCTCACCTTCCTCTGGTAGCCACTCAGGGCGATAGGGAACACCAGGGGAGAACAAAGGTACAAAAGTACCGGTCGGCGCCGGTACCGACGTCGGTCGACGCCGGTCCGGCTCCGTGTCCATGTCGAGGGGGAGGCTGGGCTCGACGTTGGTTGGGGACACAACCGGCATCGGAGGGGGCGGAGGTGTCGCCAATGGATTCGGCACCGGAGGTGTCGTAAGGTCGACCGGCGCTGATCCGGATCCCGGCCTGGATCCCTGGGGGCACTGTGGCACCAGGGCCTAAGCCGCCGGAATTGAAGGCCTAGAACCCCCAGCTGAGTCCGCGGGGCCCGAAGGCGCACCGGCGGAGTCGGGCTGCCCAAAGATGGAGTGGAGGGCTTCGTAAAAACTACGAAGTTTGGCTGGGGTCGCTCTGGCTCCCGGGAAGGGAGGGAGGCTCGGAGTCGACCCAACAGGCTCCGCAGGCGGAGCCGGGCGACTACCTTCCACATCCCGCGTTGCGTCGGCTGACGGACGGAGAGAACGCGAAGAGCTTCTTCACCTTCTTTTTGTGCTTAGACTTACCCGAAGACTTAGACGAGGAGTGGTGGTGATGGCTCCGCGACCAGTCCCACAACCTCCCTCTCAACCGGGACCTCAAGCGGTGCGGAGCCGACTGCCGGCCTCCAGAAGCTTTCGGGACCGCTCCCGCAAAGACTACGGGCCATGGCCCGACAGTCAGAGCACGACTTCGGGTCGTGGTCGCGCTCCAGACACCAGAGGCACACTAGATGTGGGTCCGTCACAGACATCAGCTTGTGGCAGGAGCCACATGGCTTGAAGCCCGTCCGCCGATGTGACATCCATGTGCACCAGGAGTCGAACGACTCCAAAAAGATGTCGACAAAAGTCGAAAAAAGACAGTCAAAAAGTGACTCGAGGTACCGCTCTCTCCGGATCTGCGCTGGCTGGCGCGGAAAAAAAAAGAACTGACGTCAGTGCGCAGGGGTGGCGTCTAAGTAGATACCGCGACGTCATTCCGGCGATCACGACGCTAACGACGAACGCGGAGTCGACTGACGCCACCTACCGACGCGCAGGGGTACTACGGAAGAAAAATTCTCCGGATCCAGTCTGACGCCTGGGGGTAATTCTAAGGTAAGGAATCCATAACTAATAGTCTCTTTCAGATGTAATATTCAGGATGAAATTTTTTACATATTTTAGCCATGGTATGGTTGAAACCCGCTCTAGCTTAAGACTGTCGTTTAAGGGGGCGTGGCCAAGCCGAGCAGCAAGATGGCCGCCTAGTAAAGGGGCTCTGCCGGCCGAGCATAATATCCGGCAGGAATCCTGCATGAAACTACCCATCCTGTCTAAAATGAGCCCGATTCGGATGTAGCAAGCTGCGCTGCGCACATTGAAGCGCCCGTCGGCCCAGAACTCGGCGTGGAGGCGACATACTTGCTGTCACGAGCTCGCGGCCTAGGCGGGACGGTGAAGCGCTGAGAGTGAGGCTGCAGAGGCGAATGGATCGTGACACGTCGGCTGCTGGTGCATCGCGGCAAACACCCGTCTCCCAACAAGCATCCGCAGTACACCCAGGACAGGTCGAAGTGTACTGGCGAGGCTGCTGAGGTGACGGAGGAGGTAGACTCCGGGGCCCGACTTCGCCCCCGCAACGCCATCAGCGGAGTGAGTACCGAGACAGAGGCATCAACTGCGGCGAAACAATCTGGGTGAATGCGAAGCGGCGGTTGGCCGTGGCCGCGGTGTGACGGGGTGAGGATTGTGAGGCTGCGGCCTGCCGGGGTGCTCCCCTCCCTCCCCCTTGCGCGGCGACCTCCGGCCTATGATCTAAGCGCACCAGGACTGCTGCGAGCGGAGAGAGTACGTGTGGATCTCTGGGTGCTGCGCAGGCCCGCGGCGAGCTCGCACATCGGCCGGAGTCCAGTTGGGGGTTGTTGCGGCTGCCGGGGAGACGAGGCTCCGAGGAGTGGGGCTGCGCTGGCTGATGCGGTGGGCTGGTGAGCGGCGGCTTGCACCAGCGGTCGCGTTGCCACTCGTGCCCCGGACGCCGCCATCGGCGCATAATCATTGCGCGCTCCCGGGGCCATACCGGTCATCAGCATAAACCCGACTGGCTCAAGGATCCGGAAATCCCTCGGCACCCATGGACAAAGGTCTGAAATCCTGCTAGGAGGGCTGTGCGCAGGGTGGTGGCTGGAATAGTCGACACACATCACTGATCACTGGCCTGAAACTGGCCGCATACCCCCATTGATAAAGGCAAGCAGAGTGCCTACCCAACAGACGGCGCAGTGGCCCGCGGAGGCTGTAACTGAGAGTGGAGGTGGGCCTCAGGGGCCCCCAGTGTTGCAATTGGACCTATACAAACCCTCACCGACAGAGGGGGGGCTGCCTGTTGATGGAGGGTGCGCACCGGCCCCATTCTACTCGCACGCAAGGTCGCATTTAGGAGCAACACGGAGTGTGTACCGCGGCCTCTGCTCCCCCTCCACGACCGCATCTTGTCAGCCTGCCCACCCTAGATGGCATTACCACAGCGCAGGAGCACAATGGGGAAGGCGGACAACAAACAGCCGAAAATAACCTTTGATAAACGCAGTACCCGGCACGCAGATGGCGAACTAATGTCGCAGACGATAGTACCGGAAACGCAAATGGAACCGGAACAAGAAGAGGACATAAAAACCTTGCTACGCGACGTGAAAGGCTGCCTCAAAGAAATAGACGCTAAGATTGACTCCCTTGCAGTCCGGATGGACCAGGTATCACATAGAGTAGACAAACACGAGTCGCGGCTCAAGGAGCTGGAAACACGAGTCTCTGACACAGATGACCACCAAGCCGAGACACAAGAACGCCTCCTACGTATGGACAAGGTACTGGAGGTCATAAAAGCGCGAAATTAAGACCTTGAGGCGCGCTCGCGAAGGAACAACGTTCGCATCACGGGGGTACCGGAGTCCACAGCCATACCCAACATGGAGAAGTATGTGGAGGGCCTCCTCCGAGATCTGTTCGGGACTGACCTTTCTGCTATGTTCCTGGTGGAACGGGCCCACCGCACTCTGGGGCCTCGACCGCCGCCGGGTGCTCCCCCCAGACCGATACTGGCCCGGCTGCTTAATTATAGGGACAGAGACACAGTTCTCCGCCTGGCCCGAGAACGAGGAACTGTACAATATCAAAATAACGTCATTTCACTATACCCCGACTTCACACAGGCGGTCCAGGCTGCGAGGAGGGAGTTCCTACCGGCCAAGAAACTGCTCCAAAAAGCCAGAATTAAATATGCTATGCTGTACCCCGCCAAACTCTGTGTCCATGCCAATGGCAAGCCCTCCTTTTTTACAGAAGCTAGTGCGGCAACGAAATTCGCCAAACAACAAACGCGGCAGCAGCGAGACAAAGACCGCCACAAGGACAACCCGTCACAGAGCCAGCTAAGTGACAATGACTAGTATAACAATCTGCTATTGAGTCCCATGTGGCTCTGCTCTCAACGCCGTCCCTTTATGGGAGAGGACCTTTCATCTGTTCCTTTTGCATGTTTCTGCACGGGGTGCAATAACAAGTTTATGGTAGTTCAACATGCTCGGCCACCCTGTTACGTAGTGACGGGGCAGTATGTCGGCAACCTCACGCCCCCTCTGGGATGATTCCCTTTTTCTAAGAATTATTGGGCTATTAGATTCTAAAGGGTGGTTAGTTTCGAAGCTCAACCTGATTGGGGGGTTGGAGTGGGTGGTGGGTGGGAAGGGTTTGTTTTTATCTGTGTGTTGTTCATTGCAATGTGCCTTATGTTTCACTACTGACGAGATGCGTTCTGTACATGTCCTACACTATCCTGGGGTCGCTGTCACACACTGGAGGGGTCTCTTTGGAGTGCCACCAGGAACGTGTCCTGTGGCAGAACTGATAATGATTAGGGACATACAGTCTTTCCCACTAGTCTGTCTACTTTAACATGCCTAACCTGGAATGTACGTGGTCTGAATGACCATAGAAAGATGCGGCTTATACACTCCCACCTCACCAGACACTCGGTGGCGATCTGCCTCCTCCAGGAAACTCATCTAAGGGGCACTGCCTGTGACAGGCTGAAGTCCAACAGATGGAGTGAGGTGTTTACCTCATGCTATTCTAATTACTCCCGTGGGGTGGCCACTTTAATTAAGAAGGGGACCCCCTGGCAAACAATAAAAGTGCTCAGCGACACAGAAGGGCGTTACGTGTTGGTGCTTGGGATGTTGTTTCACCGCAGAGTTCTCATTGCCAATGTCTACGGACCAAACATCGATGACCCCTCCTTCTTCCAGAAAGTATGGCACGCTATTCAATCCATGGGAAATGCGTCGATAATTTCAATACTGTTATATCATTGAGCATGGATAGGGTGGGAGCCTCACGCACACACCACCCGCAAGCCGCAGCAGCCCTACAACAAATAATGGCAGATGGAGGTTTGATCGACACCTGGCGGAGCCTCCACCCCAACTCTCGGGAGGGTACATGTATCACGCAGCAACATAATGCATGGTCACGTTTAGACTTTTGGCTTACTTCTCCCGACTTGCACTCATGGGTTTCAGCTGCGTCTCATCACGCTCGCACGCTTTCGGACCACTCTCCAGTCTCCTTGGCCCTCCAGATACCCCTGCCTTATAGACAGCCCTTCACATGGCGCCTCCCACCTAATGCTTTACTAGACTCGGCCTTCAGGGAGGAGCTACATTCGCACATTACAGAATACTTTGCTAAGAACACGGGGTCTGTGGACTCGGTCGGAACCTTATGGGAGGCCTTCAAAGTGGTAATACGGGGACATTGCATAGCGGGGCAAAATAGGGTACTCAGAGACATACGTGGATGTCTTGACCGGCTAGACTCGGCGATACACACACTTGAACAACAATACTACGTGACGCAGTCAGCGGGAACATTGGGGCAGATTCGTAGCAAATTGACTGCATACCAAGAGGAGGCCGACAGGGAGATAAAGTTTCTCCATAAATATGCAATTGCGAGGAGATATGGGGAGGGTGACCGGCCCGGGAAGACACTCGCGAACCTATTGAGACCGCCCAGGGGAGCCACCTTTATCACGGCTCTTCACACCCCGGACAACGCCATGGTACACTCCCCCCGGATATTTTAACTACCATGCGTGATTTTTACACACAACTATACACATCCCAAACGACTCCTTCGAATTCGATTCTGAAGGACTATTTCGACTCCATAGCCCTTGTATGGTTCAACAATTCACACAGGAGGTATCTAGATGTACCGTTTACGGTGGAAGATGTCCGTCGGGTTATTGGCAGCATGCGGGCGGATAAGGCGCCGGGAGCAGACGGCCTCACTGCGCAATTCTATAAAGAATATTCGGAGGAACTCGCCCCTCACCTCCTGGCGGTATATCAGGAGGCATTGCAGGAAGGAATCCTCCCGGCATCGATGAGAGAGGCAATCATCATTACCCTTCTTAAACCAGACAAGGACCCCCAGCAATGTGAGTCCTATCGTCCACTTTCATTGATTAATTTGGACGCCAAGATTTTCGCAAAACTCCTGGCCACCAGACTCCAGCCGTTACTTCCATTGATAGTCCTCCCTGACCAATCTGGTTTTGTACCTGGCAGAGCAAGCACGCACAATCTTAGAACGCTATTTGGGCTGTTACATTATGTGGCGCCGCAGGTGCCTGCTGCAGCTGCGCTTTTGGATGCCTCGAAGGCATTCGACTCGCTTGAGTGGGGTTTTCTTTTTCCTTTGCTCAACAGGATAGGTCTAAGCCCGATCTTCATCAAGCAAATCCAACTTCTTTACACACGACCCACGGCGCGCCTCAGAGTCAATGGGCTGGTTTCCGAGCCGCTAACCATAACGCGAGGCACCAGACAAGGATGTCCTCTGTCGCCGTTACTGTTCGCGACGGATTGGCTTCACAACTAGGGCGCTCACCGTGTCCATGTACGCGGACGATATCACGCTTTATATGGTGCATCCCAAAGACAACCTGGCACCCATGACAAGGGAGGTGGTTCGATTTGGTGGGATATCCGGAGTAAACATCAATTGGAGCAAATCCGTGATCCTCCCCCTCACGCCCGGTACTCAGGCCTTTGCCACCGATTACCCGTTAGTATGGGCCTCGGCCCCCATTCGATATCTGGGTGTATGGTTCAGCAACGACCTACAGGAAATATGGACCGCTAATTATGGGAGGGTGGTGGCTTGGATTGAAGACAGGATAAGACGATGGAAGACTCTTCCTCTTTCCCTGGCGTGCCGCATAGCAATAGCTAAAATGATAATATTGCCGAAATTACTTTATCTTTTTGTAAATGTTCCACTTCCGCTCCCAATGCATTTTTTTAAACGGTTGAGATCGCTTATGATAGAACTAGTGTGGGCAGGGGGTCAACCAAGGATAGCCTGGGAGGTTTTGACACTACCGCAGGAACAAGGGGGAATGGCAGCCCCGGACTTCATCCTTTATGCATACAGCGCACAGGCGCAATTCCTACATTTCTGGGCTCGCCCCACTCCCTATCAACCACACGTATCCATAGAAATAGATCGTGCGGCCCCCCTACCAATATCGACAACACTATTCTACCCTTACAAGCGCCCCCACGGAGAAATAGACACTGTACAGGTCATGCGATGGGCATGGGAGTGATCTTCGCAAACGGGCACACCAAGAGGTGCTATATGCACCATCCATATCCCTCATCAATAACCCTATGTACCCCCCTCTCATGGAACGAAAAGCTCAAGAGCGGGCTAGCACACTTAGCCTAGCAGTAGGCAGCGACCTCTATCCCAATGACACCTTTCTTACACTGCAACACATGTGTCCCCCCGCGGAGCCGTCAGCACTTGATATGCTATTGTATTACCAACTCCGCGCATCTTGTAGGAGCAGATTTTCTACATTTCCTGCGCCCCCGCCGACCTTGCCGGCGCTTGAAAACCTGCTGGCGGTAGAGTCAGGACGAAAACTTATATCACGCATTTACAGACATACACAGAGGGCCTCTCCGATAACGACTCCCCCATCACGCTTGACCTGGGAAGAGGAGCTAGGGGCACCCCTCACGGATGAGCAATGGCGGTTGAGTTGTAAACAGTTGGAGCGTCTGTCGCCCAACTACCGCCTCCGGCTTATTCACTTTAAATATCTCCATCGCCTCTACCGGAGCCCCATACAATTACATAAAATGGGACTCCGTGAGGATGATGGTTGCTGGAGATGCGGTACCCCTCATGCAACCTTTTTACATTTAGCTTGGAGCTGCAGGCCCATAGCGAACTTCTGGCTTGAAATTTTTCAACACATACAACACATCACCGGGTTGGACCTCCCCTGCACACCCCTCACGTCCCTGCTTGGGGTACTAGAGACAGTAGCCCCCAAATCACGTAAATTGCCCGAGATGCTCCTGCTGATGGCAAAACGACAGACAGCGCTACACTGGGGAGTTGCCCGATCCCCGTTGATTAACGATTGGGTCACGAATGTTACTTATTGTAGGACACAGCTGTCAAACTATTGGGAACTTCAGCCGACCAGATCCCAACCAAAGGATATTTGGGAACCGTTTATAACTTGGTTGAATTCCAGGGCGGGAGACGACTAATGTATTGATAAAATGCCATGTGTCCCCGAATGCGATACCTACTGGACTGTGAGGTGCGGATTTGTCCTGGAAGTGTAAGTCACGATGTTATACTGTGTAGGCTCCTTCAAATTGTCGTTTCATGTTACAGGACATATATTGAGGCCCGCATACTGGGCTGGACTGCCTGGAATATTGCTGTGTCAGGCATAATCGTGTATAGTATGGAACTGCACTGTTTGTGTCTATTTTGTTGCTTTGTTATGAAAATGCAAATAAAAAAGAAATTAAAAAAAAAAAAGACTGTCGTTTAAAATGTCTCGATTAAAAGTGGTTTTTAATGTCGTCCAAATCCTGTGCCATAATAAAACTGGTTCTATTTTTATAAGGTCAGATATATATGGCAACCCAAGTTTGGAATGGCATACGTAGGAAGATGTACTACTTGGGACTGCCAACAAAAATTTTTTAAAAGCATTCCAAACTAGTTGTAATGGCTGTGAATCTGCATAACCCCAGACACCTGCACCGTGCATAGCGGTAGAGATACACTTAGCCTGGTAAATATGTAGTAACTCTACGGACGGCTGTCTACCCAGGTTTCTAGCGAAGTTAGCTACGGCGGATGTGGCTTTCATGAACATTAATTTTCTTGCTTGACTGCCTGAGTCCATGTCCCCTTCTGATTAAAAAGGATACCCAGGTATGAGAATCTTTTTGTAAATTCAACCTTTTTATTGTCAATATAAATGTCTCTGCATTTTGTACATCCACCCCTGCATTTCATGACAAAAGTTTTTGACGTGTTCACTCTAAGGCCCAAATCGTACATGAATGTAGAAAAACTATTCACTACGTGCGTGACATCAATATGGCATCATTCGCATACAGTAGGGCGGGTATGGGCCGTTTGCCAATTTGTGGCAAGTCCTGGCACTGCTTCTCCAGCGCTTGACCTAGTCCATTAATATAAAGTGTGAATAGAAAGGGGGCCAACACACAACCTTGTCTTACCCCTCTCTGAATTTTGAACATAGCCGTGCACTCCCCACTGGCCCCGTGCCGCACCCTTGCCTTTGCGTCACTATATAGTTGCCTTAAAAAATGTATAATGGGGGTTTCTACGCCTAGGTTCTCCAAGATCCTCCATAACTTGTCATGCATTACGCAGTCGAAAGCTGCTGTAAGGTCCACAAACGCTAAGTACAGCCTGCCCTGCTTTGCCAGAGCATACTTCCCCATAAGAATGTTTACATTTAGACTCTGCTCGACTTTACCTAGACCCTCACAGAAGCCAAATTGTAGTTCTGAAATCATTCTGTTGTCTTCGGCCCAGTCCTGTAGTCTGTTAAGTATATTACGCCCCACTACTTTGACCAAGGAATCTAACAGTGATATAGGCCGGTAGCATCCGGGATTCTGGCGGTCACCCTTTTTAAAAATTGGGACCAGGATTGATTCGGACCAGGTTTTCATAAAATGAGAGGAGCAGCATGCTGTTATTACTTGAGTTAAAAGCGGGCCCCATAGCAACAAATTAGATTTATAATGATCTACGGGGACTCCGTCAGGCCCAGGGGCTTTCCCACCCATACTTGCCATAATAGCACAGTTGACCTCTTCAAGTGTAAACTGGAGATCAATTGGACAGTTAACAGATGACAGTATTGTGTCTTGGGGCAGTTGACTTCCCATAGGTTTCTCATGCATAGTACATTTATACATAGAAGAGTAATGTTCCACCCATAGAGCTTCTGTTATTGCTATCTCGATAGTGTGTACGTCTCGAGTAGCCAGGAAGGGGGCATTAACTGCCTTCCAAAATGCTGAGTTATCTCTAATTAGGGAGGCTTCATGCAGAGCTGACCATGCTATTTCTCTCAGCGTACCTTTGCGCTCTTTTAGTGCACGTTTGCATACCCCCCTGGCCATTCTGATATCATGGATATTTCTGGTTGATTTATGTAACTCATGTTTCAGTCTAGAGTATGCCTGGGTGCATTTGGCATCAAACCAACCTTGATTCCTAATGCGCGAGTTGTTGTTCTGTACAAATAGGGCCTCTTTTATATGTCCGGTTATCTGTGAGAATGATTTTAAAATATCGGCATGGGGGGTTGTCTCGTCAAGGCAAGCTGTGAAGGCAGATTCGCATTTATTCACTACTTTCTTTGTAAATTCCAGTGGATCCCCCATCGTCCAGCGCAAGGAGTAGCCATTTATTTTGCTTAGGGCTATGTTCTGAGCAGCATGGGGCAATTTACCCTTGGTGTTTAACGCCTCATTTGATAATATGAACAATACACTTAATGGAAAATGGTCACTCAGGACATTTGTATGGGTAGGAAAAGACTTAAGTCTGCTTAAATGTCTATTTGACATCAATATGTAATCGATGGTCGAGTAGCACCCTCTCCCGTTATAAGTGTAGCTGAAGGCGACTGGCGGTATGCATAACTCATTAGCAAACCCTAAATCTGACGCGAACATAACTTCATTTAGAAGTTCCCCATAGTTTGTATGTGGGAAATGAGTATATAACTGTTCCCATCATCAGACATAAACCATCACGCGTCCCCCTCATTGTTTGAACACAAAAAAGAGTTAAAGTCCCCACCCCATATTGTAAACACATCTTTTACATTATAATTCTGAATAAGTTTTAAATGATTACCTAGTTTCCTCATTACCCCCCCAGTCTTATCTGGTGGCACATTATTATAAAACTTTAACAGAGCAATACAATACAACCTATCAATATGAAATGTGATTAGTTGATATGTTTCTGATTTCTTCAGTGCGATTTTACTTAAATTCACACAGTTTGATACATATGTGGATAACCCGCCCTTAGGTCTCCCATGTTCCGATGGTATCGCTGTGGTATGAAAGGTTTTGTAGTCGTTGATGTGCACTATGTCCTCTGTCCAAGTTTCCTGAAAACACATTATGTTAAATTTCCGTATGAAGTCTAGCCATAGCGGATTGACAAGCTTTGAACGTATGCCTGCGATATTCCAAAATTACAAATGACAAAGATCTCGGTTGCTATTGCCTGTGTAGTTTGCGTCGTTAGCTTTGTCAGATAGTTCTATGGGACTGGAGAGTGTTACAGGATTTAGACACTTATCTTGGGGGGCTATTGTACCACCAGTGGAGGACGGGGTAACAGCTCCTGGATAGATGCAAGGTGGTAACCTTTTCGCAGAGCCTGAATTAATTCCTGCATCAGTAATTAGTCCAGAGTTGGGCATGCATGTTTGTGACTCTGTTGTTATAATCTGACTACATTCCTCAATTCATGTAACATGTGGGTCTATCGTATTTAGTCAGTGTACCTCCTCAAGGGTTTGAAGCTGTCGAATCGATTGTTAACCAGGACATTATATGTATAGTGAGCATTGTCAGGGTGGTTCCTACTAGTGGGTCTAGTATATTGGTCCTTCGGTGGTTGATAGAAGTAGCCTAAAGGTACTAAATTAATACCCTGGGTCGTAATAAAGTGATTCCCTGCTCTCCTCAGTATGCTTTGGACTAAATGTGGGGTTTTAAATGTTAAAACCACACAATCACCGGGAAGGGTTTTGCAATCTCTACCAATCCAGCTAACTCTTCGGGCCATCTTGAATTCAGCAAAAAGTGCTTCAGTTTGCCCCGTTTTTGTGCCTAGCCAAAATAATGATTTATTCCTCAAGGTATCCTTGGATTCGGGTACTTGAGCAGGAAGTCTAGGGACATTTGCCAGAATTATCGTATATGGAGTGGCTTCCAGTGGTAAATCCAAACAAACCAACTCTGGCTGTTCCCTAATTTGGGGTTGGGGCATGGTGGACTAGATGTGACTTGAGTGGGTGGATAAAAGAGCCCGGGAATTTTTATCTTTTGTAGGATTTACTCTATTTGTGTCTACAAAAGAGAGATCAGGTGGAGTCCTTATAGGTTCTGTTAATGGTTTTAGTCCTATCTTTGTTGGGCAATCTTCATGGTAGGTGCCTACAGATTTCAAATCTGCTGGAGGTACTGATTGTGTAGCTCGTCTATATGTTGTCCCCTTACCCATAGTCGCCGTCATACCAGCATTATTACTTGCTGTATTACTAGTGTTATAATACATCGCGTTTTCGAGGCGTTTACTAAGGGTCTCCTCGATCAAGGCCACTCTGTCGGTTAATCTGGTTAGGGCATCTCTCAGAAACTTATCTAGCTCGCCCATCTTTGTGGTTAACTTTCTAAAGTCGTCCTGCGAATTATAGGACTGGGTACTAACAAGGGATCTCCCTCTAGTGCCTGCTTCAGGGAGGGCTAATGATTTACCCCGTTTTAAAGATTTTTTACATGTCTTTGTGGGTAGCGGTCTTGTTTCTACGTAGGTGAACTCATTTGCTTTAGTGACTCTGCCCGGATTTCTGGGGCGTTTCGATGGAGGTTGAGTGTCACTTTCCTGGTCACAGACATATATATGGTCAGATACGATCTGAATACAGCCATTAAGAGTCTGCTGGTCCTTTATGGTCTCTGATGGACATGCGTCACCATCCTTGCCTACTATGGGGCCATTTCTCGACGTCACCACAGCTCCCTGGTTTTCCCATTTAAGAGTTTCTTCCACTGACATTATCTGCTGTTCAATTGCCCCCATTGCCCCTGTAAGATAGTTCATGAGTGTCAGACGTGGACCACCTGCAGTTTTAGACATTGTCGCGGTTTTGTTGCTTACTGCCTTTCTTTTCCCCATTATTGGCACTGGCTGAGGAACCGGATGTTGTATAATAAATTTCCGTAGGTTTCAAGTACAC
The DNA here is from genome assembly GCA_963921515.1 of Calotriton arnoldi. Classification (NCBI taxonomy): domain Eukaryota; kingdom Metazoa; phylum Chordata; class Amphibia; order Caudata; family Salamandridae; genus Calotriton; species Calotriton arnoldi. The sequence goes on from CAWUFW010003111.1 coordinate 1,345,896, forward strand.
GTCTTGAGGCAACCGAACCACTTACAACAGGATCATGGACCTATCCCAGGAAACTGAGGGAGAGTGGTACAACGAGTTTTATAACACTGAGTTCCTTAAATAGGAGCAGAAAAAATTAAGTGTTCAGTTTTGTGATGACAATTTAAGTATTTTGATTTATACTTAAATAGAAGATCAATTAATGCTCCCCTCTACACTGTGGATGCAGTAACCACGTGTGGCTAGTCTGGTTAATCAAGTTTTATGCCCTTGTTTGTTGTTCAAAAAAGGGCTGTACAATAACTCACCGTGGCTGGAAGAGCGGGGAGCCAAAAACCAAGAGATGGGGCCCGGCCTATGACGGGCTAAGACGGGCCCGTCTTGGCCCGGGCCGAGCCCGGGCACGCCCGCACGTGTCCCGCGCTGCAGGATGCCCGTCCGATGTTTAAGGCCCACCTGCGCCGTCAGGCAACGTGGCCCCACCTCTCAGGGCCTGGCAGGGATCCGCTGTAAAGTGCTACGTGCTGCTGGGGTCTCCCATGCTGCGGGACTCCCGTCCAATGTTTAAGGCGCTCCTGCGCCATCAGGCAACGTGGCCCCACCTCTCAGGGCCTGGCAGGGATCCACTGTAAAGTGCTACGTGCTGCTAGGGGCTCCCGTGGACTCACATGGAGTCATCAATACCAAATCCTTTGCCTATCTCGGTAATCTGTGAGATTCCATGCAATAAAATACCTGCCTACAGGCTTTTGCACAATGTAATAACAAACCACTTTTAAAAGCCTTTTGCCTTTAGCTCATGCTTTCCACAATAAGTAAATCAGGCCTACTGGCTTCATCATAACTTTGCAAAAATAAACATATCAAACCTGTGTCCCAAATGGACAGGCATGTCTTTGAGACAGATATACAGGAAGGGACCACATAAGAAATATCATTAGGATTAATATTCATGGTGTGACAAATTAACAAATTCAAACAAAATCCGCCTGCAAATTTTCAGTTGCTGCTCAGTACTCTGGTATGTCCATAGTGCCACAGGATCTCCCAGCAGATTGTTTCGCTGGTTTTCTCTCTTGGGGGCATATGTATGAAAAATCTGTTTTGCGAGTCCTTAATAGCGATTTTTAGCGAATCGCTATTAAGGACTCGCAAAATGGAATGTATGTAGGAATCGCAATAATAATTGAGATTCCTTAGTATTTCTTAATTGAGTCTCGCAAATTGCGATTCGCAATTAAGGAATACCTTCCCATTCATTCCTATGGGCCTAAAGGCCCATAGGAATGAATGGGCAGACATTCGCAATTTGCGAGTACCTATTAGGTACTTGCAAATTGCAGATGCAATTTCAAGGGTGCAAGGGTGTCAAAAGGACACCCTAGTGCACCCCTGAAATATGTATGTGCGCCACATGGCACTTTGAAAAATGCAAAAAAGTGCATTTTTCAAAGAAATCGCAAATTACCACCAATTTGAATTTGGTGGTAATTTGCGATTTCTTAGGCCAAAATCGCACAACTTGGTAAGCTTCCTGCATTGCATTTAAGGAATCGCAATTTGTGATTCCTTAAATGCAATCATAAAATAGGGAATCGCAAATTTTGCGATTCCCTAAATTGCGAGGGCCTTTTGGGATGATACATCCCAAAAGGCTTTTCCCCGTTCGCAAATGGGCCGATTCTGAGAATCGGCCCGTTTGCGAACGGGAATTAGGCTTCATACATATGCCCCTTGGATCCCAGACCTTTCATGTGTGAAAGGCAGTTTATTCTGCTGAGAGCACCCGTAAATAAACAAAATCTGAGGTCCCAGCTTTTGACAAGATATCTTTTCATGCATTTTGTCAAGGCCTCTTAAAAACACTTTGATATCTACAGGAGGTCTGTCAACAAGGGCTGTTTACATCCTTCAAGCAGAGATGATAGCAGCAGAAGAGATATATTAGCCGTCTGGATAAATAAGATTACCAAATGTTTAACCTGGGATTTCAAACACAAAAAAGGGGATGCTGGGGCTGGTGTAAGTTCACTTACTAGCCCATATATCTCTCAGTTCCTGATCCCCGGTCAGAGTATCTGTTTTTGCAGTGTTATACAATGTGAACAAGACCCAAAGGGTATCTCAGAGTGTTACATAAGAACAGTTACTACTGCATACAAACAGGACACATATTTTTACCAAGTAATAAAATAGTCGAGACTAACATGAAATTTAAGTGTGATGATCAGGGCTGGACTGGAAACTGAAAGCAGTCCTGGCAAATTTTGTCAGGCCAGCCCCCGCACGGTGTGTAGCGAGTAAGCCCAGCGAGGGAGCCCGACCACTGCTAGGAGGGTTTGAGGATGTTCTCCCCCCAAGAAAATTTTGGAAAAAGAAAGACCAAAACGGTGCATTTTACAACACATTTCTCATTACATATTTACTTGTATTAACTTTCAAAGCACAGTAAATAGTAAATGATGACCTTAAAGAGCACCAGGTTACCCAGTCAAATGTACCCATAGACATTCTTACAGAGAACACCAAAAATGGACACAAGAGTAGTGTATCAGAGAACACAAAGTATAAGTCAGACCAGCCCCCATACGGTGTGTAGCGAGCAAGAGCAGTGACCGAACCTGACCACATAAGCATCCAGGCCAGTAAGCATGAAAATGTCACACATAAGCACCCAGGCCCCTGAGTCAGAAACTGTGGAAATGTCACACATATGCACCCAGGCCAGAAAACATGGAAACGTCACACATAAGCACCCAGGCCAGTAAGTATGGAAATGTCACACATAAGTACCCAGGCAACTGAGGCCAGAAGCTATGAAAACGTCACACATAAGCACCCAGGCCAAAAAGCATGGAAACGTCACACAAGTACCCAGGTTAGAAAGCATGGAAACGTCAGACATAAGCAGCCAGGCCAGAAAACATGGAAATGTCACACAATAGCAGCCAGGCCAGAAAGCATGGAAATGTCACACATAAGCACCCAGGCCAGAAAGCATGGAAATGTCACACATAAGCACCCAGGCCAGAAAGCATGGAAACGTCACACATAAGCAGCCAGGCAAAAAAGCATGGAAATGTCACATAAGCACCCAGGCCAGAAAGCATGGAAACGTCACACATAGCACCCAGGCCAGAAAGCATGGAAACGTCACACATAAGCACCCAGGCCAGAAAGCATGGAAACGTCACACAAGCACCCAGGCCAGAAAGCATGGTAATGCCACACATAAGCACCCAGGCCAGAAAGCATGGAAACGTCACAAATAAGCACCCAGGCCAGAAAGCATGGTAATGCCACACATAAGCACCCAGGAAGCATGGAAATGTCACACATGGCATCCAGGCCAGAAAGCATGGAAAGAAATGTCACACATAAGCACCTAGGCCAGAAAGCATGGAAATTTCACACAAAGGCACTCACACTTTTCAGAGTATGGGTGCTGACATCAATGTTACATCACTGAAGTCCCTAAGTTTTAAAGCAGTACTTGATAGTGTAAAGAAAGTGCAGCTATTTAGTGCAAAGGGTGTTATTTCACACGCTTGTTTATTGTAAGACTCATCTGTATATGGCGCCAAGAAGTCCTTTGGGGTGATATTGTGGTGTATAAAAAGACATATGTTCAGATATGTTATAGTCATTTAGATGAGTTCCTGTGGATCAGTAAATTAATGCATCCACCATATTGATCCGAATGCTATCCCAAAACACGGTTTCAAAACACATCTACTTCACTCTGCTCTTCATCCTTCTGAGGGTGTTGGAAGACGCACCAGTGAGAGGGGTAGTTGTAGAAACCTGCTACGCAGCGCTTTAAGATTCAAGCACTGTTTATTCACTCATATGCTATTATGGTTTGGGATCTTGTTGGCATGCGCAAAAGTGTTTCCCCAACATGCCATTTATTTTATATATACTACCACAGCCTGCCCTGGCAGGTGGCAGTCCTGCAGCGCGGTGCAGCCACTTTTTAAAACGAAGTGGAAGAAAATACAAGCGCAGGCATCGTTCTGTGCTCCCTCAGAGGTGTTGCATTTATCTTTCTTTATTTTGGTCTGCTATTTTAAATCGATGTGACCCAGTAAAACGCAGTATTCCCCAAAATATATATATGTCTAACTCGTTTGTTTGAACAGGCACATGAAGGGTGGCGAGGGTGGAGGGGTATTAATTCAGGGGTGAGGCCTGGACTGGAGATGGCACTGAGGTTCAAAGAGTGTGCCAGGCGCGCATGGATTTGGCGAGAAACACCCCTGGTCCGAGGTCCAAAATTAGATTAAGCACCAAGGTAGGGCCACTGAGGTGCCTCACCTGGGTAACCTGGGAGCGTGCAGGAGTGTTTCCTCTCACGAAATAGTAGTCATGTAACATAAGTACAAAGCGGACGTGTGGTGAGGCTGCTGTGCCTATATCTAGCTGTGCTTTGAGAGGGATGCTGTAGTGTCACCCACTGTGGTTCAGGTGCTGTGTCGTGGACAGCTGGCCACTGCCACCTGAGGACTACCCTCATTTATTAAGAGAGTGAAAAGTACAAGGGCTCTTTTTTGTATGTCAGGGTCACCCACTTGCTGACAGGATGGATCGGTGAGGTGATGGAGGTGATGTGCAGGTCACGAGTTAGATTCCTAGCTAGGCTGACTCAGTCTTCCATCCTTTTGAGGTTGGTATATTGAGTGCGTTAAATGGGATAATAGTAACACCTGCTAGTACCTACAGTGCTTAAAAACCGTAGAGATGGCGGGGGGGGGTTGCCTCAACTTGTGTGACACGAACCCCGAAAAAGCTGGCGAAACAATTCCAAGGCAGGGGTTTCTTTATATGTGCCTCTATACATTTAATACATTTGCCCAATGAATGTACAAACATGTTTTAATGGTTTTAAAATACTTTTGTAAAATAGTAAACTACACTTACTTACTTAATGCTATGGGGGACTAATGCCGCTTGTTTCTCCGGTGCGTGTCAGTCCCTGACTAAGAGGGCATGCTGCGCACTACGCTGCAGCGCCGGCGGGCGAACTTGGGGAGGGGGTGCAGATCATTGGTCCGACTCGCATGATGCCCCCTAAACTCTCACTGTCATTGGCAGTGACAGTGAGAGTTTAGGGTGCGATGAGGGAGTCGGACCAATGATTATTGCTCCTGGATGGTTTCTGGCGCCGGCGGGTGGCGGATAGGTGCACTGCACACGCACTACTAAATCCAACCAACAGGCACCACCTCGCGAACTGCAGTGGTGCTTTTTCCCCGCACAGAGGTCAGAGTGCAGAGACTGTGACGGTGGCCTTCTGATTTTGTTACTGGGGGCCGATTTTGCCCAAAAATAGGCCCCCCGTATCAAAACCGGCCCCCAGTGACAAAACCGACCCCCGGCCGACCGGGGGATTGCCCGGTGCCCGGCATCACCAGGCCCCGCTGATGATCCCACAACGTTGACAGATAGGACTTTCAGTGCATGATTAATGATTGAAATAACTGTTTTATCATGTAAATAATAAGATAGAGTTTCAATATTACTTAGCCCTGCATGTTGCATCATGTCCGCAGTACATAAGTTATATATCACAACATTTGGAAGACAAGATTGCAGCAGGGTTCATCAATTTGACATCTGGGGCAGCATTACAGACATAGGGTGCAATGGGTGTTCCCTCACTTGCAAGGGGGCGTAGCCCATGCAATTGAGGGAAACACATCAGCCTCTGAGTCCGCACCATATTATGGACGCAGGTGTAGAGGCAAAGAGGCTGTCAGGAGGCGCTTTGTACGCCACAAAACAGTGGCGCCCAGTCAGTGAGACCACCTGAGGGCAGCCCATTGCATGGGATAAAGGAAGGCTCAAGGGCCCCCCCCCAACATCTCCCTGCAGACGGATGCAGTAACTTACTGCCCTCGCCTGCAGGGGGGGGGGATCGCTGTTACCCCCTTTGAAGTGCAGGCAGGTGTCGCCTGCACAGTGAAAGACAGAGCAGCTGCTTCAGCCTGAAGAGGCCACTCTGTATTTGCTGATGCGCTGCCCCCAGGGCAGTCAGAGTTCATGGCTGCCCCCAGGGCAGTACATTGATTATAATGAAGCACACTGTTGCTGTTTGCACCCACCTGTGTGAAGGTGTACTACGGCGCGAACAGGGACAGTGTACCCCTTACTTGAAACGGGCGCTGATGTCTTTATATTGATGCCATTATGGGATGCGGTGCTACAACTGTGTCAAATGGTTGAATAGTGAAACTGGAGGATCTAATTTGTTGCGAAGGCCTGGAACTCCCTGCCTCTGCACCTCAGGCAATCACCATCGCTGCCGCAATTCAGGAAGGACCTCAAGACCTGGCTCTTCGACGTAAGCGCAGACCCAGCTCCTCCCCCCCAGCACCTTGAGACCCGCAGGGGTGAGTAGTCGCGCTAAGTCCCTGATTGGTTTGATTGATAGTACAATCTCAACAACAAAAATACGCTGGCTGCATAAAGAGATCTCCCATATCAAAAATACATTAAAAGTAGCCGTCATGAGCCCATTTGGTTGCAACAAGCTATGTATTTATACTCATAACTGAAGCAACTAATAGCATTAAAATCAATCGCTCTATAGCACTTACAGGCAAAAGGTCCAATAGAGAGTTAACTTGGTGATTTATGTAGGTGTTTTGTGAGGCACAGGGTGGTATTTTGCAATAATTGCTTTTTTTCAAACATTAAAGTAAGATAACACAATATACAGGAGACAAACCCCAGCAGGATGAAGTGAAAAACCATCATCCCACACTGTAGTTGTATGTCAGGACATTGTATAAAGAATCAGTATGTGGCAAGTATATTTTGTCATGGATGCAGGCAAATTATTTCTTGTTGAGTTCATATTTTTAGATTTCTGTATCCGAGATAGCTATGGCTTGGGGGTCTAGGGCCTTCCACACTGTGGGGCCCACTACCCCCAAGGATCAGCCGCCGTGTATGAACACTGTGGAATTCGATGAGGCATTGTGCTATAGGTGCTATAGGTGCTGACCATCTGTAAAAATGGATATATGATTAATACTGGAAAATAGTCACAGTTTAAAAGGAATATATAGGCCTTTGTTTGCCTGCACCCAAATGATAGCGGGTTGAAATCTAGACCCGGATTTACTAAGGTTTCATGCAGTGCAGCGAAGGAAGTTGCTGTGTTGCGTGAAAGGAAGAGAGCAGGACTGCACGATATTTACAAAGATATGCCGCAGTGCAGCTCTCTCCTTGCACTGGCACACTTGGGGCAGCCTAGCGCCAAAGCAGGCACCCCCGAGCCTTAGTGCAAGGGTGTCTTTGTGGTCAGGAAAGTTTTTGCGCAGGAAGGGGTGCCTTCTCACACAAAAGACTATCTTTGAGTCTTATTCCTCTTGCAAAGAGGAAATAATCAGGTGGGGCCCATCCTTAAGGGCAGAGGGCCCTGCACCTCCACCTTTTTGCAGAGTGTCTGTTAGACTAAGCAAAGTTCAGACTGACAGACACTCTTTATGTTCAGGTCAGGCAGCCGGGTGTGAGGATTTCACAGCCCTGTGGGCGTGAACTCCTCAGCCTGGAAAAAGCGCCTCATGGTCCTCCTCATCATTACGAGGGGGCACATCACAGATAAACTCAGACCTGGTCACTTCACTTTTAAGCTCTAAAGTGCCCAGGGCTGAGTGTCAATGAGTGACACCTCGTCACAGAGTGCAGTGGGGTCAGGCAGTCTCACTGATCCCATCCCACTCCGTGACAAATGAGAAACTGCTGCTCTCCTTTCTTTCTTTTAATGTTTGGTGCATGCGTGTGTTTGTGTATGTATTCCTATTAGCACGTGTGCTGTTAATGAGTGTGTGTATGAGCTAGTGAATGGTGGGTGTGTGTGCTTGTGAATGTATGGGTGTGAGTGTGCATATAAATGGGTGAGTGTGAGTATGTATGTGTGTGCATGTCTGGAAGTAATGAGGCCAAATAAAGATATTCCCCCTTGTTATGCCAGACTCAGTTAAACACCATTTTGGCACAAACCCATGTTTACAAATCTCTGAAATATGTGTTTGCATCAAAATACATGGGTGGATGCAGGGGAACGCTGATGCAAGGTAATGCAAGGCAGAGCACACACTCACCTCTGACAAATGGCATGCAAGATAGCGCACACTCACCTCTGACAAATGGCATGCCAGACAGCACACACTCACCTCTGACAAATGACGTATAAGACAGCGCACACTAACCTTTAACAAATGACGTGCAAGACAGTGCACACTCACCTCTGACAATGACGTATAAGACAGCGCACACTCACCTCTGACAAATGGCGTGCAAGACATCGCACACTCACCTCTGACAAATGAGTGCGAGACAGCGCATACTTACCTCTGATAAATGACGTGCAAGACAGCGCACACTCAACTCTGACAAATGAGTGCGAAACAGCCAGGGCCGGACTGGCCATAGCGGGCACCGGGCGTTTCCCCGCTAGGCCTCTAGGGTGGGGGGCGGTTTTGGACCCCTGGGGGGCCGTTTTTTAGGTCTCGCCTGAGCCAGCGCATGCGCTGCTCTGCGAGACATTTTGTAAGTGGGGTTTTCAAAGTGCTACCCCACACGCTTTTGCTGGCCTAGCGCTTGCGTGCACGCGCGCAGCCACCAGCTTTCAGCGCCCGAGGCGCCATCTGGAGCGCGATCGCTTTCACTTTCGCGGCCGCGTGACTTTCGCGGCCAATGCTTGTTGCATTTGCAAGTCACAATAACCTCTCCGAGACGAATGCCAAATCAGCTGAAACTGAATCAGTGCAGTTTGTGTGATCTGATATTTTGCTTGCTCAAAATATCAACCGCAATGTTTTGCATCCTCAATTTAAAACAAAATAAAAACAATTATCTTTTATTGCTCAAGCTGTTGTGATGTATCTAAGGCCTTCAAACGGCATTAGATACCCACTTCCTCATCCCGTGTCACACCATCGGACCGCTTCCCCTTCAACAAGGTCACTCCAGGAGAGAAAGCAACAAGAAGCCCTTTCTGTTGGCACACGTCAGCTACGGCATCGTACGTTACTAAGCGATGCAGAGTATTCAATAACACGAGCAAGCAGGAATTATGAAACACCCCAAACTTATAAGCGTCACTCAAACATTATTTAGAAATGAACGCTCTGCTTTCAACCTGTCCATCATCTGGGGAGCTGGAATCTGTAAACATACTTTTAAGTTTGTTTTAATATCAGCCAAATCCTGTGTTCTGTGTAAGGGCCATGATGCATTTTCAACAACTTCTGAAAATCGGAAATCCCCCTCTCCCTGTGCCCCGCATCTCTCTCCCTGTGCCCCTTTCGCCCCACACCTCTCTTCCTGTGTCCCTTTGGCACGCACCTCTTATCGTGTGCCCCTTTCAGTTGCAGGCTGCTCCTTCCATCTGTATTGGCCGATTATTTGATCGAAACGAGTTTTCTGCATGATATAGCGCTTTATGCATGTTTTATATTGTGGGGATGTTGTTCAAAACGTGAGTCTGTTAGAAACTATACCCTTCCGCTATTGATTTACCACAAACCACTATTCCCTTCCGCCTTTGATTTACCACAAACGTTGATGTCTATAATGGCTAATGTAATGGGTAATATATTGCGTTGGTCCCAAAGGCGAGACCTATTGGCTATGCCAATGCATGTGTTACCGGGGGTCGGCAATATCGGCCCCCGTTAACAAAATCGGCCGAAACCGGCCCTCGCAAACTGCTGGGCTGCACTCCCCTTGACCCCAGGGGGGGCCGGCTGAGCAGTTTGCCAGGGCCGGTTTCTGTTCCCAGTCCGGCCCTGGAAACAGCGCATACTTACCTCTGACAAATGAGTGTGAGACAGCACACACTCACCTCTGATAAATGAAGTGCAAGACAGCGCACACTCACCTCTGACAAATGACGTGCAATACAGCGCACACTCACCTCTGCTAAATGACGTGCAAGACAGCGCACATTCACCTTTACACCATGATGCGAGGCTGTGCATCGTGCAGCCTGTTTGTACGCTAGCGGTAGGCATGTCACCAGCAGCAAGTCAGCCTTAGTAGATATAGCTCAGGTGTGTTTGTCGCCTTGTGCCAGTGCTTAATTTGAGCCGGTGGTTACAAGAGGGGCCTACCAACACAGATGTTTAGGGCCCAGGACTTATTTTTCCAGGATCAGACGTTGACCTAGAACAAGAAGGGGGAAAAGAAGCAAAGTGGAACGGCAGAAGGAAGAGAAAGATGGAAAAACAATGATGTAAAAGAACCCGCAAGTGTGAGTGAGATAAAAGGGGAGGGTGTAGAGGGTGGTGGATGAAAGAGGTATGAGGTGGGATCAAGACTAGGCAGCCTTGGTATATGTAAAATATATACAGAAAACAGTAGGAGCCGTTGGAAGACCGGAGCTATTTTCCAAAGCACATGCTATTCTAAAGTGGGATACCAAAAAAACATCAAAGACTTGTTTCTGAGCAGGGCAGCATCCGACAGGGAGACCGTGAGGTTATGAAGCCCAATATGACAGAACTGATCAGTTTATAAACGGTCAAAGGTACTGAGCCATATTTTCAGTGTGTTGATAATGTAAGGGAAAGGTCACTTCTCACGAAATTCCGCTTAGGAACTATAAGATGTTTCCCTGCCGCCAATTTGATCCCAAGTCCATTCTGCTCTCCCCATGTGACGAGCCATCCCCCCAAACCTGTATCATTTTATGTTTGTCAGTTTTATAAGGAGGCAAGAAGGACATTTTTATTGCTAATTTTAAAGAACATGTTTTTTTTTTCAATATAGACCTTCACTTTATTATCTTCGAATGCTCCCAAATCATGATGTTTGTTATTCTGTGGGAGCTTTTTTGAAAAATGCACTTTATTTGCGGGAGCACATTGCTCTTTAGGTATAATATACTGCCTTTTTTTCTTTTGAGTGCACTCCCTTTCAGCTGTTACTTGGTCATCATTGATTTTACTGTGACCTCAGTGCAAAGGGATTGTTTTCTTTTATGGGGATTTGAGGAGCTGCATGATTTTAAAATTTTGGGTTAACAATATTTTATATGAATTTTTGATACTGGTTGAATTAAACCAGAGGAGGAGGCTCTGCACCTCCCTTATAACATAGCGGACCCATAACTGAGTATTTTTTATCAAGTTCATGATGAGGGAGCCCCCAGTTTTATAGTGTTTTTATATATGTGTTTTGAAACTACAGCTTGCGTTATATTTTATGAAACACTTGTGCATATGTAATGGAACTCATTTTTGTTATATGATGATGCTTCTGGGGCCATATTAAAACAGGTGCGCTGGGCGCAAACAGGGATAGTGCACCCTGTTACATAGAATGCACTGCCCCCAGGGCAGCTGCGAACTCCTGCTGCCCTGGGAGCAGCACATTCAGCTGAAAAACGCAGCAGCTTTGAAGCAGCCGCTCCGTGTTTCACTGTGCAGGCTGCAACCCGCCTGCAATTTGAGTGACTGCACCTGCCTGCAAGGGGATGTCTGGGGGGTCTATAGGGCCACCTTTCCCCCCTCCAGAGGGCTGCTATCAGAGAGCACAGTGCACTCCCTGACAGCTTCTTTGCCTCTGCACCCGTGTCTATAATACGGCATGGGTGCAGAGGCAAATGGATTCCCTCATCTGCATGGGGCCACGCCCCGATGCAAATGAGGGAATTTCCTCTTGAGAAAGCGCTGGTGCTGTATGTGCACCAGCACTTTCAGTATTACAGAAGGGGCCGCACAAGCGTCTGGGGCCCCTTCTGGATTACCAAAGTGCCCTGGGGGCGTGAAAAGCAGGCGCAAACGCCCATTGTGCCTCTGGGAGACTTTATGTAATACAGCCCCTGATGTGTTATGTGCTTTTATGGTCATCATCGACCGAATAAAGTGAAAGTATTTGCCTCTATCAAACTACACTTGGCCAACTATGGACTTTGCCTTAGGGCTATAAACACGGGAGTTGAGTAATGCCACCCTATCTCTTTGCTATTTTGCACAAAAACACAAAGGCCTACTTCCTCTAAGGCTCTCTTTGCTTGACTTTGCACAATAGCATTTGCACTTTATTATCAATTCAATAACTAAGACATACTATACAATCTGTACATTTGTTGCAAGCGAGAACAAGATGTGGGGCCTTCCCTGAAAAGATTACTTCTGCGCACGGGCCCAGGGCAACCAGAATTCCCTGCTGGCTCAAAGTGCTATGATCGTTGTGATAGCTGCAAAGTACAGAGCTGCTGACTTAAAGCATCTTTTCCAAAAGCAAACAATATTAGGTATTGTGGAATTAGACTCCCTGCCTTATCCTTTCCCTTTTTCCCATTCCCCTCTTTTACTTAATCCATTTGTTTTATCTGCAAACGTCTGAGCGTTTACTTGTTATGGCGTATTACTGAAAACAATAAAGAGAAAGTCACTGTTGTTTAAGATCTACCTTGCTTCTGTAAGAAAGGTACTCATAGGAGCAAGTCAAAGGTTGAGTTATACCCCATCCAGGAAGCCTGGGGCAAGCAGGGGCTACTGGGTCTCAACCGGGGGGATGCAGTTTCTTTGCATCTGATGTCCCAGGGTCCACCTTCCTACAGCTCTGCAAGCTGGACCACGTACAACCTTACTGTCCTTGAACCTCAGGGAAGCGGGGTCGATCAGTCACAGGCTTCTCATGAGGCAATGTGGGGGTGCTCAAGCTCAGCAAACATACATCGGCGCATTCAATGATTGTCTACCACAGTGATTTACTTTCAAGAAGAAAAATGTGTTAATGCAAACTAGAAGTACATGCTACACTGTTTCCCAAGGTTGGCCACTGCCACCTCCCCCACCGTACAGTCCTAGCACTTCCCTCCCAGGTCCAATATCAAGGGTGATTAGTTTCAGCTGACTACCCCCAAGTACTCTCAGCTTTGCTTTCACACAGGTTCACCTAACTCATCAAGCAAGGTTCCTCAGTGTTTGGGTTGGCTCACTCAAGTTGCCAGTGGACGACTCCTCCGCTCGCCAGGTTCTGAGAGCACGAGCCAGCAGGTCTGGTCAGGGCAGTCGCCTCTCGGAGGACACGTTCTCTGGTGACCAGTGTGGTTCTCGCAGGCAGGGACGGCGGTTCAGGGAGATTCTGGACTATATACAGGCTGAGTAAGCAGCTGCTCGAAGATCAGTGCAGGGCTTCTAGGGCCAATCAGGTGTGGGATGGTCCAGCCGTGCACAGGCCAGACTTGGTCTGATGGCAAAACACACCACAGGCCTCTCTGGTGAATGCTGCATTATTAGTCTCTGGGCTCAGCAGCTCAGGTCACATGGAAACCTTTTGGATGATTATAGCAGCTCAGGTCACACTGCAGCTTCTCTGCTGCTACAGTGGCTGAGGTCACCCACTGAGGTTCAGAGCTCCAACTGTCTTCTGGCAAACTTCCACCATGCTGCAATTGCCAGGTGGGAGACAGCTGCCTGGTGACACCAGTTCTTGTATATCTCTCTCCATACTCATCCTCATCGCTAGACCCACTCTATCGGGGTCACGCTGCACCTCGCTCCTCTGGACAGTCACTCCTCCTTCAGGGTTAGCAGGTGCCTTGCCGCCCTCAGCAGGCAGGCTGGCTTCCAGACAGTTGCTGCAGGACAGGTGGCCATCTCTTACCAAAGGGGAGTTTCAGGTCATGTCCACTCACCTCCGGGAGACTGGCTGTCAGGTAGACCCCAGTTCTGATAGCACAGCAGTCTCCACAGCACTCTGCGGAGCACTCCCATTCGTGGTCATATAGAACCTGGAACTAGAACGACGAGTGGGTCAGTAGGTCCCACTTTTATACAGTGACAAACTGACAGGGAATCTGGATCCACGTCTGCACTTTCTTAAGGAGCCTGGTCTCCTCTTCTGCCACTTCAGTGTCTAAATCTCCTCCCACCATCTGCAGGGATGTCAGAAATACACTCCACTGTCTGGAAAAACGCCTCCCCCCCCATCTTGTGCAGCAAGTCAGGCTAGGGGCATCCAAAATACATGCCGCAGGCCTCCATTAATCTGATTCACTTACACACACACTTCATGTACAACGGAAGCCACACAAACAAAACACACACACACACACAAAGACTTGCAACGTCACTGCTTGCATCTGGGTAAGCGGATAGAGGTGGAACTTTGTTAAAACGAAGAATGATGCGCAGGCAAGTCTTGTAGAAAAGGTAGTAGATTTATTCTTGAGATTACTTCATAGGTTACAGGATGTTAGTCTGATCCATAAAAGTGCCCCACCAGTAGCAGCCTCCTCGCTGCTCAGCCCTTCCACACCAACTGATTCTCCTTACAATAAAAACCCACTGAACATTCTAAATGACCTCACCATAGGCTGAGCAGCAAGGCAGAGAACCTCAATAGGGAGAGTGCATTGAGTAACAAGTACATTACAACACACTTTACAAGAGTGGACCAGTAAGTCTCCACAAGCATTGGCGAAGCTAATAGGTCTCGCCCATGAGACTTATTGTCTTAGGCAATTACTTTTTGCCATACTATGTAGCAGCACAGCTGCTGTGCAGTATGGCTAAAAATAATGTAAAAAAAAAAAAAAAAAAGCATTATGATGCGGTCAACGCGTCATTTTGTAGGCGTGCACCAACACGTATGCATGAGCCTACAAAGTGAGGAGAGGATTTTTTTTTTTTTTATTTACCAATCCTACATGGATTAGTAGACAAATATTACACAAACTGCACTTTTTTGATATAGCACTAATGCACTTCTTTTTAATGGGCTGGGTTGGTGCGTGGGTGGTGAGTGAGGCAACACGAAGTGGGGGCATAGAAGGAAAGGCGAGACAACAATGGGGAAGTACAGAGACAACAGAGGGCGCGCAGGGTTACAGAAGCATACATACAAGAGGGCGAACAGGGATGGGGAACTATATGGACAACAGAGAGTGGGTGGGGAAGCACACTGACAACACAAGGTGGGCAGGCAGGGAAGCATAGAGACAACAGAGAGGGCAGGTGGGAAGGAACATGGGCAACAGAGGACAGAGTGGGAAGCACACAGAAAATGGCAAGTGGGTGGGAAAGCACACGAACAGCAGAGGGTAGGCAGGTGAGCATGGGGAAGCACAGAGACAATAGAGGGTGGGTGAGTAGGGATGGGGGACGCACACAGACATGTGAGTTGGGGAAGCAAGAACACCAACAGAAGGTTAGCGGACGGGGAAGAAGCAAGAACAGTAACAGAGGGAGGGCGGGGGTTAGAACAAGGGCAAGAAAAAGAAACAAAGAACACGAGGAAGACAGTTGGAAAAAACATGCACTCTTGTGGAGTGTTTACCCAAAAAAAGAAAGTTGCACCTGAAAAGTGAGCAGCGGCTGGACACAAGTAATGGGTGCATGCTTCAGGGGAAGGACAAACACTAGAAGAGGAAAGAAAGCCCATGGAATCGGACAAATAAGAAACCAGCAAATGAGAGTGACAATTAAGTCAACCTATGGAAAGTAATGGGTGGGCTCTAAGCCCACGTTAAGTTAACAATTTGCTTGCAACAGACAGAAAATGTGCTGTCTTAGGTGAGCCCTAAAAACTGGCTGGTCACAACTATGGTATGGTGCCACCACAGCTCTATGTGCTATAACTGTGGCAGAGACCGTAGTCCATGGTTGGTTCAATAAAGGCACACTTGGCATACCACCCCCCCCCAGTCACAGGACGTCTCAAACATCACTCATATTAAGGAACAGGCCAAGGCCTATGTACACTTACTAGATGAGTGTGAGGCTAGGGCCAAAATATAAAAAACTGGATACCAGATACACGCAGTCGCTCAGGATAGATGAGCTCGACTGTGCACCAAGTAGGGGACATAACTGTCCCAACAAGTTGTGATCTGTCTTCTTCAAACACACCTGTTGTTGGGGAGCATGTTTTGTTTTTCCTAATTGCTGACCCAAGCCTATTTGCCTAGCTTTATACTATTAATTTATAAGAAACAAGTTACTTACCTGTACACTGTGGTTCTCCAGTATTGATATCTTTTATAGATTCTCATCCTTGAATCTTACTCGTCATCATGGTGGGAGTCCCAAGCTAACAGTAATAAAAGCAGTGCTAAAGCATTAGCATTAAACTCCATTGAAAAAACAATAGCAGTTAGTAGCTAGTTCACATTGATTTAATACACCTAAACTTCAGCCAATCAGAGCAGAGACCCTGAAGCAATCATCCCCTGCAGAGCCACCATACCTCAGATTTCGAGCACGAGTGTAAATAAAGTAAAAGAGGTATACAATTGGTGAGCCTGAACAGGGAGTCGGGAGGGTCGCATGTGAATCTATAAAATATATCAAAACTGAAGAACCACAGTGTACAGGTAAGTAACTTGTTTTTTCTCCAGTATTGTATCTTTTATAGATTTTCATGCTTGAATCAGAATAGTTAGCAGTATCCAATGAATAATGGCGGCGTGCAAGGCGAGCCATCCCACCATGAGACACAAACTTAAATACGACTAGCCAAACCCAAGACTTTGAAACTGTACAAAATCAAGAAAGATATAGCATAAGGAACCATAATAAAAGTTCTTAAAATGGTAAACAATTACCAACAAAATATTACGAAGATTTAAGCTTACTAGCTGCATACCTTATGAGAACAATCTTTGCAGGGTAACCTTGCCAACCGCTACATCGGTCTTACTCTAGGCATCCAGGCAGTAATGCTTTGTGAAGACAGGGGTGATCGCCCATGTCGCCGTCCTGCAGAAGTCGGGTGGAGACACCCCTGCGAAAAGGGTTGATGACGCTGCGGCCTTCCGAGTTGAGCGAGCCTTCACCTTTGCAGCCAGCGGACGTCCAGCAATACTAGCCCATATTAAGGCTTGTCCCTTTCTTGGAGCAGAGAAAGAAATGAGCAATTGATCTGATTTCCAAAAGATTTTGTTCTTTGCATGTAGAACTTTAAACAATGCGTAATATCCAGAGAATGCAGGGCTCTCTCTGCAGGCAAAGATGGATTGGAGAAAAAAAGAAGGCAGAATGACTGGTTCATTGAAGTGAAATGTTGAAGGTACCTTGGGGATGAATGAAGGATTAGTGTGCAGAAGTACTCTGTCTTCTAAAAACTGTAGGTAAGTTTCTTTAATCGTGTAAGCCTGAATCTCACAAATACGCCTGGCAGAGGTAATGGGCAACAGAAATGCCACTTTCCATGAAAGAAATTTCAATTTGCACTTATACATAGGCTCGAATGGAGATCTCATGAGTTGCAACAAGACAGTGTTCAGCTGCCCGAGCACTGGAGGAGGCTTGATAGGAAGGTAAGCGCTGAATAGACCCTTCATAAACTCTTGCACAAGTCTGTTGGACCACAAAGACAATTGTCCAGAACCTCGTCTGTATCTAGAAATTGATGCTAGGTGTACCTTAATGGATGCATGCTTAAAGCCTGATTTGACGAGATGTAGTGAAAAAGGCAGAATCTGCTCAGGTGTCAATGAGAAAGGATGGCAAGACTGAGAAGCACACCATGAGCAGAATCTTTTCCATTTTGCTGAGTAGCATTTGAGTGTAGAAGGAAATCGAGCTTGTTGAAGGATAGACTTGCATTCGTCAGAAATTGTTAGAGCTCCGAATTCAGCATGGTGATGAGCCAGGCGGAGAAATTGAGAGTGTGAATTTGTGGGTGAACCACTTGGCCCTGGTTCATTGAGAGGAGAACCTCCGTCGGCTGGAACTGAATGTGTGAGCACTCTGATAGGCGATGAAGCTCGGTGTACCAGTACTGCCTTGCCCACGCCGGGTGATTAGAACGAGCCAGCCCAGCTCTCTTTTCATTTTCTGTAGGATCTTTGGAATGAGTGGAAATGGGGGAAACACGTAAGCGAACATCCCCGCCCATGAGAAGTGGAAGGCGTCCGCCCATGAACCTGGCTGAGAAAATCTGCTGGCAAAGAATTTGCATTTTTTGTTGAAGTATGTAGCAAACAAATCTAGAGTAGGATACACCCCCCCCCCAAAGTCTGAAAAACCTTTATTAATTGCCTCTGGCTGGGTTCCCACTTATGACTGCTTGTTTTCTCTGCTGAGGGACTCGGCACACACAATTTGCACCCCTGGGATATGCTCCACTTTCAATGAGATGTTGGCTACTAGCCCCTCCCATACTTGCTGTGTTTGGGCTGAGAGAACCTGAGATCTCTCCCCGCTCTGTTTTAGCAGATAGAACATGGTGGTAGTGTTGTCTGTCCTGACGAGAACCGATGAGCCTCGTAACCTCAGAAGTAAGGCTTGAACACTGAGAAAGACTGCCTTCAATTCTAAGAGATTTATGTGACCTAATGCTTCCTGACTGGATCACTTCTCGTCAACCTCTAGATCCTGCAGGTGGGCTCCCCATCGTTTCATGGAGGCATTGTAGGAAGCTGGCTCTGTATATACCATACCAAAGTGAGGTATAGTGTGCAGAGAGTCCAGTGGAACCCCAAAGGTAGGCAGAGGTAAAGTTAGATAGCACCTCACTCTCTATTTGTAGTAGTGTGGTCGAGCAGTAAGGCAGTATCAGAGGACAGTGTTAAGCATTTGTTGTACACACTCAGTCAGCAAATGAATTCACACACTCAAAGACTGAACTTCAGACCAATTGTTTTGTATAAAAATATTCTTTTAGTTATATTATTTCCTAGAACCAAGCAAGCCTGGCACAGGTAAGTGAAAAGTACTTTGCAGTAAATATACAGATTGTAACACAGTTTGGATTGCAATTGTAAATGTACTTTGATTTGATTACAGTAGTGTTACTGATAATGCAATGCTTTTCAGAATACAGTACATATACTTTGAATGGGCTCTTTGGTAAAATTACAGGTAAATTACTTTTGAGATTACTTTTCTTACACAGAGTAGTATACCTGGATACTACTCTGGGACATTTCCTGTAAACAGGTAAGTAAAATCGTTTTTGTTAAACAGTACAATTTTAAAGAATTTCTTTGGATTTTCAAACTCCACACTTAGAAACTTTTCCAAGAAATACTGTCAACGTTATCCTATGGAGGAAAATAGTGTTATCGATTTTAAGGTAAGTATTTGGTAGTGGGAGTTGAGGTTCTTGGGGTAGACTCAGGGGTCCCCCAGGGTCAAGGATGCACCCTTGTTACACCCTCAGCGGCACTAGGGCGGCCGGGTGCAGAGTGCTGTGGCCCAATGTTATCCAATGGGGGATAGGAGGCCTCCGGTTTGTGGCCGCTGACGAGCAGGCCACTTGGTTGTGGGAGCAAAGCTCCTGGACTTTAGCTCAGGGCAAATGGGGAAACAAAGTAGCACCAAAGGTGCACCCTCAGTGGCACTAGGGCGGCCGGGTGCAGGGTGCAGTTTTGACATCGGGCGCCCTGTTGTTTGCAATGGGGAACCTCCGGCTTGCAAAGGCACTACTGGCTTGGGGACGAAGGTCTTCTGGGTGCGACCACCACTTCCAGAGGTAAGTTGGGAAGTTAGGGGTTGGTTAGGCACTGTCGTTTTGGCCACCCAAGGCCGTGGGGCGTCTGGTGCAGGAGTGCCTTTTGGGGTTGGATCTTCTTACCAGCTCCTGGTCGCGGTTGGGGGGACCTTCCCGATTTAGGCTGCAGGCGTCGGCTGGAGGTTTGAGGCAGGTCAGGGGTCGCCGGATCTCAGGTTAGGATCACCGGGGGGACCTCCTTTTGGTGTTTGCCCAATCGAGCTCGGGCCGTGGACGGCAGGTGCAGAGTGGGGCGGATCCGCGGTGTCCGGCCGGAACCAGAGGTTGCAGATGAACAAATCCGGTGTTCACAGGAGAGACAGTCTTTGTGGTTGAAGGCAGGCAGGTCCTCTGGGGTTTTCGAGGTTGCTGGCTGCAGGACACACCGGGATTTCGCAGGAGCAGGTTCGAGGTGGAGACAGGCCGGAAGGGCTGGGGTAGTGGGACTCTTCCTCTTGTTAGCTTCTGCACGGCTGTTCGGTCCTTCTTCTTCTTCTTGTAGTTTCTTCATGTCTGAGGAAGCAAGGTTCAGGGGTGCCCCTAAATACTAGATTTAGGGGCCTTACAGGTAGGTAAAAAGGTTGGGACCAATGGGTCCCTTCCCTTCCCTGGGGTGGGTACACACCCTATTATGCGACCCTCCAGTGGGAGGGGGGCATGAGCCTGTCCCTGGTTGGCTGAGTCCCCCCATCTGCAAGATGGCGGGGACTGAGAGTTGTGCTTCACCTCTCCTCCCCCACCTGAGGGGTGGAGTTGGCAGAGGTGGGCACACCTCTCTTCCTCACTTGTTTTTCCTGCCGGGTCTCCCGCCCCAAAGTGGGGGTCAAAAACAGTGGGGACCAGTTGCTGAGAGCAGCAAGTGGCCTGGGGAAGCTCACAAAGGCGGCAAGCCTTTGAAGCTTCCCCTTCGTGAACCCTGCCCATCCTGGGGGAAGAGGCTTGGCACCTCGTCCCAGGATGTGCATTGTTTCAGGCCCCGGAGAGCAGCAGGCTCTCGACCCAGGGGTCCAGAAACATGTCTGGTGGTGGCAGCTGAAAGCAGCCACTCAGCCTGGACATTAGTGGTAGGTTAGTTTTCAGGGGGAATCTCCAAGATGCCCTCTGTGTGCATTTTTCATTAAATCCCACACTGGCATCAGTGTGGGTTTAATGTGCTGAGAAGTTTGATACCAAACTTCTCAGTTTTCAGTGTAGCCATTATGGTGCTGTGGAGTTTGTAATGACAAACTCCCAGCACCATATACTCTTAATGGCAGCACTGCACTTACAATGTCTAAGAATGAACTTAGACACTGTAGGGGTACAGGGCTCATGCACCTGTACCCTCACTACTGGTATAGTGCACCCAGATAGAGGGTTGACTGATCTATGCCAGGGCAGTGGGTTGTAGGCATGGCACACAGAGGTGTGTGCTCTCTTCACTTTCTCTGTTCTGCACCAAAACACGCAGCCTGCAAAGGCAGTGTGTGAGTTTAATGGTACAGGACCTCTAACGGTGGCACAATAAGTGTTGCAGCCCATAGAGGCCTTCTCTGGTCACAGTGCCCTGGATACCTGTGGTACCATTTAACAGGGGCCTATCTGTGGCCAGGGATGCCAATTGGGTTTATGCTTCAATGCAGTTTTAGGGAAGAAACATAGGCCCTGGGTACCTGATTAGCAGGAGCCCAGGGTACACTCAGTCAAAGCACATCAGCAATTCAGCAAAAAGTGGGGGGCAACCATGCAGAAAGAGGGCACTTTCTCAGACACCCCCCCCCCAAACGAAAGAGGATGAGACTAGCCTTTCCCTAGAGAGTCTTCATTTTCTAAGTGGAAGAACCTGGAAAGTCCATCTGCATTGGCATAGGCAGTCCCAGGTCTGTGTTCCACTACAAAGTCCATTCCCTGTAGGGAGATGGACCACCTCAACAGTTTAGGATTTTCACCTTTCATTTGCATTAGCCATCTGAGAGGTCTGTGATCGGTTTGAACTAGGAAGTGAGTACCAAACAAGTATGGTCTCAGCTTCTTCAGGGACCAAACCACAGCAAAGGCCTCCCTCTCAATGGCACTCCAACGCTGCTCCCTGGGGAGAAGCCTTCTGCTTATAAAAGCAACAGGTTGGTCTTGGCCTTCATCACTGGTCTGGGATAGGACCGCTCCTATCCCTAGCTCAGAGGCATCAGTCTGCACAATGAACTGCTTGGCATAGTCTGGAGCTTTGAGAATTGGTGCTGAGCACATAGCCTCTTTCAGGGTGTCAAAAGCCTTTTGACAACTAACTGTCCAGTTTACCTTTTTGGGCATCTTCTTGGAGGTGAGTTCTGTGAGGGGAGCCACAATGGACCCATATCCCTTCACAAACCTCCTGTAGTACCCAGTCAAGCCAAGGAATGCCCTGACTTGGGTCTGGGTTGTTGCAGCTGCCCAGTCCAGGATGGCTTGGATCTTGGGCTGTAAGGGTTGTACCTGGCCTCCACCAACAAGGTGGCCCAAGTACACCACAGTTCCCTGCCCTATCTGGCATTTGGATGCCTTAATAGTTAGGCCTTCAGTTTGCAGGGCATTTAAAAGCTTCCCAAGGTGGATCAGGTGATCCTGCCAGGTGGAGCTAAAGACAGCAATATCATCTAGATAAGCTGCCCTAAAGGACTCCAATCCAGCAAGGACTTGGTTCACCAACCACTGGAAGGTGGCAGGGGCATTCTTTAAACCAAAGGGCATAACAGTAAACTGATAATACCCATCAGGTGTGGAGAATGCTGTCTTTTCTTTTGCTCCTGGGGCCATGCCAATTTGCCAGTACCCTGCAGTTAAGTCAAAGGTACTTAGGAATTTGGCTGCACCTAATTTGTCTATCAACTCATCTGCTCTTGGGATAGGGTGAGCATCTGTCTTGGTGACAGAGTTGACCCCTCTATAGTCCTCACAGAACCTCATTTCTCTCTTTCCACCCTGTGGATGAGGTTTGGGGACTAGAACCACTGGGCTGGCCCAGGGGCTCTCAGAGGGTTCAATAACCCCTAACTGCAGCATCTTGATGACTTCAGCTCTGATGCTTTCCTTGACTTGATCAGACTTTCGATAGATTTTGTTTTTGACAGGTGAACTGTCACCAGTGTCCACATCATGGGTACACCAGTTTGTCTGACAAGGGGTCAAGGAAAAGAGCTTTGCATACTGCTGCAAGACTTGCTTGCAATCAGTCTGCTGTTGGGCAGAGAGGGAATCTGAAAAGACAACTCCATCCACTGACCCATCTTTTGGGCTGTATGAGAGGAGGTCAGGGAGAGGTTCACTCTCTGTCTCCTGATCCTCATCAGTCACTATCAGCATGGTGATGTCAGCCCGGTCATGGAAGAGCTTAAGGCGGTTCACATGGATAACCCTTTTGGGTGTCCTGCTTGTGTCCAGGTCAACCAAGTAGGTGACCTCACTCTTCTTTTCTAGGATAGGGTAAACCAACCAGTGCAGCTTTTTGGTCATACCAGTGCTTCTGAAGCTCCTGGCTGGCCTCAAGATTTTTGGATGCCTTTTCCATGTACTCGGCCATACTGGACCTTAGGCCAAGTACATAGTCCACAATATCTTGTTTGGGTTCTTGGAGAGGCTTCTCCCAACCCTCTTTTACAAGACAGAGTGGTCCCCTCACAGGATGGCCAAACAGAAGTTCAAAGGGTGAAAAACCTACTCCCTTCTGTGGCACTTCTCTGTAAGCGAAAAAGCAGGCAGGGTAAGAGGACATCCCATCTCCTTTTGAGTTTTTCAGGGAGCCCCATAATCATGCCTTTCAATGTCTTGTTAAATCTCTCAACAAGGCCATTGGTTTGTGGGTGATAGGGTGTAGTAAACGTGTACTGCACTCCACACTCTTTCCACATGTGTTTTAGGTAAGCAGACATGAAGTTGGAACCTCTGTCTGAAACCACCTCCTTAGGAAACCTTACCCTGGTGAAGACACCAATGAGGGCCTTGGCTACTGCAGGGGCAGTGGTAGTCCTAAGGGGAATTGCCTCAGGATACCTAGTGGCATGATCCACTACCACTAGAATGAATTGTTTTCCTGATGCTGTGGGAGATTCAAGTGGACCCACTATGTCCACACCTACCCTTTTAAAGGGAACCCCCACCACAGGTAGTGGTATCAGGGGGGCCTTTGAGGGGCCACCTGTCTTGCCACTGGCTTGACAGGTGACACAGGAGCTGACAAACTCCTTTACTTTCTGGAACATCTGGGGCCAGTAAAAGTGGCTAACTAGCCTTTCCCAAGTCTTGGTTTGGCCCAGATGTCCAGCTAGGGGGATGTCATGAGATAAAGTTAGGAGAAACTCCCTGTACTTCTGAGGCACTACCACTCTCCTAGTGGCTCTAGGTTTGGGGTCTCTGGCCTCAGTGTACAGTAGTCCCTCTTCCCAATAAACTCTGTGGGTACCACTGACATCTCCCTTTTCCTGTGCAGCAACTTGCTGCCTCAGGCTTTCCAGAGTTGGAGAGTCCTGCTATCCAAGGTACAGCTCTTCCATAGAGGGCCCCCCTGGGCCCAAGAGTTCAACCTGGTAAGGGTCAAGCTCTATGGGCTTAGTTCCCTCTGGGGTGTCCAAGTCTTCTCCCTGAGGAGAGGGGTCCTGATCCTTTTGCTGTACAGAAGCTGGTTCCCCAGTCTTCTTACCTTTTCTCTTGGAAGATTGGGCCATACTTTCAACGCTTCCTTTTCACCCTGTTTTCGGCTCTGTGCTCTTGTTTTTACACACACCAATTCAGGGATATCCAGCATTGCTGCATGGGTTTTTAGTTCAACCTCAGCCCATGCTGAGATTTCCTGGTCATTGCCAAGCAGACATGCAGCTGGTAGCTTTGGAGAGACCACTACCTGTTTCAGGCCAGTAACCCCCCCTCTCCCCCCCAGTCTAATGGCACCATAGCCATTGCCTGGTTAGTGGTAACACTGTCAGCATTGGTGACTGGGTAAGTTCTCCCAATCAAGTATTGCTCAGGGGAAACCAGTGTATCTCTCACCATAGTGACACTGGCACCTGTATCCCTCAGAGCTTCTATCCTAGTTCCATTAATCCAAGGGTATTGTAAGTACTTTTTTAAGTTGGGTGGCCACACAGCTACAGTGGCAAACTCAACTTCCCCTTCTGAAACTAGAACTGCTTCAGTGTGCAACCCGATTTGCTCTTGGCACACTGTTGATCCCATCTGGAGACTTGCTACACCAGGAGTAGCTGTAGTAGGACTAGGGGCCTTCTTGTTTGGGCAAGCAGCATCTCCAGTTAAGTGTCCCAACTTCTTACAGTTGTTACACCAGGCCTTTAAAGGATCAAAGTTCTTTCTCCTGTACCTATTATTGGACTGGGAAGAGTTTTGGAACCCACCCCCCAGTGCAGGTTTTTGGGGCCCTTTAGAAGACTCAGGCTTTTTATCTTGGGGATTCTCACCACCTTTCCCCTGGGGAGGTTTTGTAACCCCTTTCTTTTGGTCACCCCCAGTGGTTGTCACCCTAGTCTTGACCCAGTGGTCTGCCTTCTTTCCCAATTCTTGGGGAGAAATTAGACCTAGATCTACCAAATGCTGATGTAACTTTTCATTAGTGCAATTACTTAAAATATGTTCTTTCATAAACAAATTGTAAAGTCCATTGAAATCATGCACATTGTGTCCAGTTAACCAACCATCTAGTGTTTTAACTGAGTAGTCTACGAAGTCAATCCAGGATTGGTTTTGGGTTTTGTGAGCCCCCCGAATCTAATTCTATATTCCTCAGTTGTGAGTCCAAATCCCTCAATCTGAGTTCGCTTCATGAGGTCATAAGACCCAGCATCTGCCCCAGAAAGGGTCAGGAGTCTGTCTCTGCAATTACCAGAGAACAGTTCTCAAAGGAGTGCCCCCCAGTGTGACTTCTTCACTTTTCTCATTTCACAAGCCCTCTAAAAGGATGTGAACCATTTTGTGATATCATCACTCTCCTCATATTTAGTGACAATCCCTTTGGGGATTTTAGGATCATAAGATTGCTCTTTATCCTTAAGTAAATTGCTGCCACCATTGATGGGTGCTAGGCCCATCTCTGCTCTCTCTCTCTCTCTTTCTAGAGCCAGCAACCTGGTCTCTAGATCCAGTCTTTTGGTCAACCTTGCTTAAAGGCTGTCCTCCTCATTGAGGCTGTCCTCAATGTCTTCATTAGTGCCTGACCCACCTGTGTGGGATCTAGGTACTGAGAGGTTGATTCTTGGAGTCAGGGCCAATGGGGCCCTTTTCTCCCTAAGAAGTGGGGGAGGTTGATCTACCTGGTATGTAATGACAAACTCCCAGCACCATATACTCTTAATGGCAGCACTGCACTTACAATGTCTAAGAATGAACTTAGACACTGTAGGGGTACAGGGCTCATGCACCTGTACCCTCACTACTGGTATAGTGCACCCAGATAGAGGGTTGACTGATCTATGCCAGGGCAGTGGGTTGTAGGCATGGCACACAGAGGTGTGTGCCATGTTGACTTTTCACTTTGTTCTTCACCAAAACACGCAGCCTGCAAAGGCAGTGTGTGAGTGTAATGGTACAGGACCTCTAAGGGTGGCACACTAAGTGCTACAGCCCTTAGAGGCCTACTCTGGTCACAGTGCCCTGGGTACCTGTGGTACCATTTACCAGGGGCTGACCTGTGGCCAGAGATGCCAATTGGGTTTAGGCTTAAATGCAGTTTTTAGGGAAAGAACATAGGCCCTAGGTACCTGATTAGCAGGAGCCCAGGGCACACTCAGTCAAAGCACATCAGCAATTCAGCAAAAAGTGGGGACATCCATGCAGAAAGCGAGCACTTTCTCACAGGCATCCATTGTCATCACCTTCTGGGGCACCACGGGTAGGAAGGAGAAGCCCTGAGAGATGTTTTCTTTGACCATCCACCAGGACATTGCCGTCTTCATCTCTGAGGTTATCGAATTAATTAACTCGAAAGAACCCCGACATTGTGCCCACTGCGCATCGAGTTGTTCCTGGAGAGGTCTCATGCGCAGGCGGCAATTGGGAATTAACAGGATGCAGGATGACATCATGCCTAGCATGGATTTGTGTGTCCTTACAGAAAAGCACTTTTTTGAAGAGAGTGATAGCCTGATTGCCTACAAGCAGGTAATCCTTTCTTCTGTGGGAAACACCTTTGAAAGATTCGTAGCCAGGATTACTCTTAGAAACACCAGCGATCTGGAGAGGACGAGAGATGATTTTTCCATGGTGAGTTTGAGACCTAGGGGTTTGAACAGTTGTAGACAGGCATCTGTGGACTTCTTTACTGAATGGAAGGAGGGACCATTGATTAACCAACCATCCAGGTGGGGGATAACTTGATGACCAAACCGTCGGAGAAACGCCGACACTGGTGCCATACACTTGGTAAATACTCTGGCGGCTGATTTTAACCCGAAGGGGAGCACCTTGAATTGATAATGGCACCTTGCCATCTCAAACCTGAGAAACCTTCGGTGCTTTGGATGTATTGGCATATTAAAATATATGTCCAGTAGGTTCAGGGAAGAGAGATAGTCCCCTGTGTCCATCAGCTGCAAAATCTCCTAAAGAGATGGCATCCTGAAAGGTTGTTTATGATTAACGTGTTCAATAACCTGAGATCCACTACTTGCCTCCATTTTCCTGACTTCTTTTTGATCAGAAAGAAGTGGGAATAGAAACTTAGGTTGTGCTGATTAAACAGCACCTCCTCTATTGCTTTTTTTGAGAGTAGTAATCGGATTTCTTTTTTCAGAATTGGAAGATGACGATGGGATGTCGTCCGTGGAGACATTTTGGAGGCTTTTGAACAAATTCCAGGGTGTGACCATGCTGGAATACATCCAACAGTGATTTGTTGGAAGATATGAGCTTCCATTGACTGAAGAATTTGGATAACTTATGACCGGATTGAAGAGGGTCTGCAGTGACAGGGCCTACAGTACTTCATTGTCTCCTGTTGGTATCCTGAGACTTTCCTCCTGCTAATGGGTGTTGATGTCTGGCTGTCTAGTATACGTGGACATTGTGGTTGGCCTGTAGGACTAAACTGAATATTGCAAGCAAAAGCCCTGTTGGGAGTAGGGCAGAAACCACTACTGGAATTGTGGTCAGGATATATATTGGCTTCTACCTGTGTCTCGAAAGGGCTGAAACCTCCTCTGCTGCAAGCTGCCTAGCACCTTAGCGGTGTCTGTGTCTGACTTGATCGACAGCAATGAGTCATCAATGTGTTTTCCAAAAAGGTACTCTCTGTCGAACCACATGTCCAGTATTTTAGCCTGTACCTCTGGATGGAATACCACTGCTCCAGCAATCTGCCTAAAGACTGTGGAAGAAATATCCATGGCCACATCTATGATCTCGGAAGCGGCATTTCACCTTCCACCAGGATCTCTCTCGCCTCTTTTTTCTTGTCCTCTGGGAGATACTCCAACAGAGATGAGATGTCAGACCACATCTGCCGGTTGTATCTCCCTAGGATAGCCATGGCGTTGGAGACTCTGATCAAAGTAGCCGCCATCGTGGAGAACCTCTTGCCTTTATTGTCAAGCCGGCAGCTTTCTTTATCCGGAGGGGCTGTGCATGGCGAGGAAGGATTTTTTGCTCTTCTCTGAGCTGCTTGCATGATGACTGAATATGGTCGAGGATAGCCAATGAGCCATGTAGAGGAACCCTCAGGAGCCTTGTACGTTTTGTCAAGTTTTGGAATAACAGCCACCACATACATTGGTGTCTTCATTAATTTGAGGCCTTCCTGCCATATAAAATCCACTATAGAGATAACACGAGTGGTGTGTTACATTCCTGCTTTAAAATCATAGAGGAAACACTGTTTGTTTAGCTGGCATAGGAAGGTCGAAGAGCTTAGACGCTCTCTCAAACAGATCGTGGAAACTGCCAATATCCATAGGCGGCAAATCGGCCACTGATGGGATAGGAGACTCTGGTATTGGTGTGACATAATCATCCCACTCATCGTGAGCACTGGGATCTGTCTGAAGCTCACCCTCTTCTAATTGCTGGTAATCGCTGTCCTGGAAAGTATCCGTAATTGATATTGGTGGAGGTATAGGTCTGTCTTTCTGAGGCCTAGGCGTGTTCTGCATAGCAGAAGTTGCATCAGGGACTGCCTGCCTCAGTAGAGGCTGCTGAGCAGAGTTGGCATCAGGGAACCATTTGTAATAGTCATTTAGCATCATGTGTCAGTCAGTGACCAGTGTAATTGGAAGATTGATGGAAGGTTTCTGAACATGATGCTGCTCATCCTGTTGTTCCTCATAATGCTCCTGGAATGTATCAAATTGTTGAACAGAAGGATGCCCCCTATCAGAGAAAGAGTAATCGCCTTCAAGTTAGGCAGACTGATTACCTTCCGGTTCTTCCTCCTCTGATTTCTGACACTTCACCTTCAATTGTGAAGGACTGTATACAGGGCCAAATATACCTTCATCCTGAGATTCCTGAAAGCCCAGGAGGCATGCTGGAGACAGTGGAGACATTTTTGAAAAGTCCTGAGGCAGAGATGGAGTTGTGCCCCTACTGGGAATATGCAGGATGTCTTTTCCCCCTGTCGACGGGGTCATCAACAGGATCGTTGAAGGGGTCGTCGAAGGGATCGTCGATCACGCAGCGCTTAGAGGAATCTTCGTTGATGGGACAGCAGCGGGTGCGGCCGTCGGCGGACAAGTGGCCGATGAGGAAATCATCATCGGAGACGATCTCGTCGTCATCACGGTTTTTGTAGACAACGCAGCCGCCTTCGTCGTCTTGATCATCGACGTAGTGGAAGTCTCAGTCGACACCGTCGAAGGTGCGGATGCTCCTGGTGACATAGAAGCTGTGGATAGTAAGTTCTTCGTCACCGGTGCCATTGATGGTCGATTTTTCTTTGAAGAGGGCTTCTTGAAGGGGGTATGAGGAGCAGATGGAGGTGCTGAATCAGACCTTTAACGAGAGGAAGAAGGGCCAGCTGGCTCCTTTCTTGATTTTTTTTCCCTCACTAGTCTGCTGTGAGACCTAGATTTTTTGAAGTCTCTGTGAGAAGATCATGATTTTCCACAAGTCTTGCACGGTCTAAGAAGCCTTTTTTTTTTTTGAGACTCAGGCATTCTGTGTGAACACACAGCCAAACACACTTCCAAACTGTACCTCAGATGATGGCAGGAGGTGTAGAAATGCACTGTAAACTGCAGGTCAAATGATTAACAGTGACACACTGTGACTGAGCAGAGCTCAGGGAGACTCCCTAACACACGATGTGCGGTAAGAAATCTGAGGTATGGCGGCTCTGCAGGGGACGAGTGCTTCAGGATCTCTGCTCTAATTGGCTGACGTTTGGGTGTATTAAATCAATGTGAATTGGCTACTAACTGCTATTGTTTTTCCAATGAAGTTTAATGCGAATGCTTTAGCATTGCTTTTATTATGGTTATCGTGGGACTCCCACCATGACGACTGCGAAGATTCAAGCATGTGAATCTATAAAAGACACAAAACCGGAGAACTGCATATCACACACAAGAGTATTTATTGACTTCCAGACCTGGAGAACAGCAGGATGAAAACAACTAAGATACATATATTTTTTTATAGGTATTATAGGCATGATAAGATGTTTAAAATGGTGACGCTTTGATACATGCATTTCAGAAGGTACTTATATTGGCTTTTCTATGTATCGGTCTATATAAATAGGGATATTCATTGTGGACTACAAGAGATACATAAATTGAGGTGTTCTTTTTGCCAATCGTGTATGTGTGCAGTGCATCACTTATCTTGCAATACTATTATATGAAATAACACACTAATTAATGTTGTTTCCTGTTCTACAGATGACCAGCTGAGTCTCCCTACAACGTACGTAAGCGTGCATGTGCCTATGCATGCTGTGTTTCTCTATAGGTTTACAAATCGTGAATCACGAGTGGATTTAGATCTTATTGTGTAGGGATAACATCAGTCCTGAAGAAGTCCTATTGACTCATACAGGCTATTTCTAAGGCCATACCATGTAGACCAGACTAGTAACACAAGGGCCTTGAACAGCTCCCAGCATCCACCCAGGTATCAATCAGCACTGCTGTGCTTTTTGATCTTATCAGGGTAACCTAATATAAATGTATTCAATTGGGGTATTCCCTAGATCATTTTATAGATTAGATTCTTACAGCATGAAGAGCTCCTTAACCAGGTTGAGCCCGCCCAGATGTATTATTATTCTGGGTGAGGGTCCCAATAATGAAGCTTGCCACTAATATATCATAAGTGAGGGTCCCTTTTACAGTCTCTGGATGTCTGCTTTAAGCAGAATCAGTGAACTGGATGGTGTCAATCCGCAACTTTTCTGACGCATGCGGGTACCTTATTTATGCTCTTTAGTATTGATAAACATCTTAATGTCATGACGAGGTCATTCCAGCTCCACTCTTCATTGACACACACAAGGTAAAAACTGACAAAATACTAAGGCGAGCTTGAATGGAATCAAGACTAAAGTGGGAAATCTGAAGGCAACACCAGGGAACTTATGAGTTAAAAACGCTTTATCGGAATATGTCAAAACAATATGAAAGGAATTTCTGGCTTATCTTAGATGAAGGGCTTGGAAAGGAGAAGCAGGAAGTAGTACTACAGAAATATTCTTTATTCCACCTCATCCAAAGGAGAACAATTATCAACTGCATCCTTGAAATCTAAGCACTCAACTGGTGGGAGCCTTAGTGAACTTGTACTTGGACTTTGGCAACAGCAAGTCTTTTCAGAAAACTCATTGGTCAGCTTCAAAACATACATGATATGATATATGATATGAAGGGCATTTGTAAAGCGCACTGTTACTTCGGAGAGTGTCCTGGCGATCTGCACTTCTATAAATGCTAACCCGGGGTAAAAGCAGATTTAAGCTAAGTTAAAAAGTCATGTCTTTACGTTCTTTCTGAACACAGAGGAAGCTGAGATGGCCTGAAGTTCAGGAGGAAGTTTATTCTAGGCAGATAGTACTAAAAAGTAAAAGATCTGCCTCCAGTCCTAGATCTTCAGATTTTGGGAATTTTGGCCAGAAAAGTATTGGCAGAGCGAACACATCTGGAAGGATCATAGAAACTAATCTTTGCCATAAATTAACCGAAGGCAGCCGGGTTAAGGGCCCTATGGACCAGAACAAGGGTGTTAAATAGAAGTCTCTTTTTTACAGGAAGCCAGAGCAAAGCCCGCAAGTGAACAGACACCGAGGATCTCAAAGGCAGTCCCAAGAGAGTGCGGGCAGCTGCATCTGGACCACCTGTAGTTTGTTAATGAGATAATCCAGAAGGCCCAGATACAAGGCATTACAATAATCCAGCCTTGACGTTATAGGCACCTCTATCACCTGTTTCCTGGCAGTGAAAGGTAGAAAGTGCAAAAACGTTCTTAGCACACGTAGGAGTACAAAGTAAGTCCCTACTACAGCATTTACCGAAGGTACAAAAGAAAGACGATGATCAAACTTGATGCCTAAATTCTTCACAGAATTCACATGGCACTCAGGGGGAGGGGCGTCTGCAGGCCAGAAAGACTGCCACGTTTCTGGGTCCTTTACTCCAAATAACAGAAGCTCTGTTTTCCCTTCTTTGCATTTAAGCTGGTGAAAGGATAGCCACTGGAAGACAGCTGACATACAGGCTTTAATTTTTTCACCAGGAAAATCTGCATCCTGCTGAAGGAAAACAGAAGCTGGGTGTCGTCAGCATAAGAGATTATTTTAGCTCCCAGGGGCTCAGCAAGTAAGGCAAGAGAGGTAAGGTATATATTAAAGAAAGTCGGGCTTAAGGCAGAGACCTGAGGTACTCCCACATGCAGTTCTTACGACCCAGACGAGAAAGGAGGAATCCAGACCCCATGACCTCAATCTTCAAGAAATGAGGAAAGCCAGCCAAGAGCTTTGCCGCCACTTCCAATAGATTGGAGACTGGGTAGTAGATTGGCATGGGGTACCGCATCGAAGGCGGAAGATGGATCTAACATTATCAGCAATGCCTTCCCACTGGCATCTAATGTACTCCTGATGTAATCAGCCACTTCCACTAGCGCCGTCTCCATGCTGAAACAGGGACGGAAGCCTGACTGGCTAGGATGTAAAAGGCCACTGCTTTCCAGATAATGAAAGAGTTGTAAATTGACATGTTTCTCCAATACCTTAGAAAAGGCTGGAAGAAAAGAAATGGGTCTGTAGTTAGAGTGCTCCTCTGAGCCGGCCTGGGGCTTTTTCAGCAAGGGTAGGATTTTGTTTTGCTTCCAGGCCCGCGGCACAGTTACTAAAGTCAAAGACTCATTCAAGAGTTTGTTGACTAGGGGAATGAGGACACGTGCGCCAAGTGCCAACACGTGAGTGAGACAAGGGTCTGCCAGCGAGCTGGTTTTAAAGCCCTAAATAGCAGCGAGGGAGTCTTCCAGGGACATGGGGGTCAGTCTCATATTAAAGTTAGGAAGTATAATCCTGTGTTGGAAGCCCAATTTGTGCTATGCTGGAAACTCACTTAGGCCAGAATTCACTGTAAGATGCTAGGTATAATCTTCAATTGCCTCCACAACATGGCCCTTAAGTACCTAAGCAAGAGTTTGGAGCAATACGTCCCTAAAAGAGGACTCCAGACTCAGGAACAAGAATTAGTAGTGTGCACACAGTTTAAACTAAGGGGCATATTTACAAGAACTGATGCATCTGCGCGTCAGATTTCTTGTGTCTGCCGTAAATTCCCTAACGACACCATGGATGCGCTGTATTTACAATGTGTCAGAAATTCTGAAGAATCTTTTGGCGCTAAAGTGACACACTTCTGGAGTTGGTCGTAAGACTGAAGCAACTCCAGCAATGCATCAGAACACAGAGGCGAGTCCCATGTTAAAAGCCCTGCGTCAATCCTTACACCTGGTTTGAGAAGGCGTAGGGATTTTGTGGCAGACTGTCACATGCGCCAGTGTTGACAATTAAGTGCCGAGCACCGGAAACCACCGGCTCAAATTAAGCACTGAACCCAGTGCTGCATTACCCATGCTGGGGCTAACAGGCTATCAGGAGGTGCACGGGCCGTGCACCAAATAGGTAGTGGCATTAAGTGAACCCCACATGTGTGCTGCTTAAGAAGAGGCATGAGACAGTGGGGAATTCCCCACTCCCACACCCTCCTGCAGGGAGTCACCCAGTGCACCCCCCTGTGGATGACCCACTCACACACCTGCCAACTCACCCGGTGCCACCGTGTCTCACACGATTTCGGTTCCCTTCAGACGGTCACCCGGTGAGGAGCTGAAATCACACAGCAGCAGGGAAAACAAGATGAAAACCACTGTAAACAGTGGATTTCCAGCTCGTTTTCGGCGGCTGTACGTAGCCGATGTTCATTACAAGGTGTGAAAACACCCCAGGACAATGGCAACAACCTCAATGACCCTTTGTTTTTTGGAAGAGGGTGGGTGGCTTGGTGAGGGGCAAAGTGCTTCTTAGATAGCTCTCGGCACCAGGCCCCGCCCCCTGCAAGGCACCACCCCCTCCTCACATAGTGAAGTAGTTTTGTAAGTTGGCAGTATGCACTCACCCTCTTAAACTCAGACTGCCCCCTACATTGAGAGACTGGCAGTTTGAAATTGTCAGTACTTCGTCATCTAGTGCCCATTTCTGAGACTCTTGGTAGTATTTCCTGATAAAATCAGCTTGTACATTCATTTGTGTCTCTGCCCCGCCCAGCAGGAGGCCTACACCGCACGTTCCTATATGAATTGATCTAAAGTCTCAAGTTCTGACGTAGGGTCTATCTCTGTGAAACTATGCCGTGGCCAAGTGGTGACATTGAGGTGGATTCTCAATCCGTTCATTCTTGATGGTTGCAAACGGAAAACTCTGTTGCGCCTATTAAAGTTCAGAAATCAGCTAATCACACAAGTGGGCTCTCCTGCACCTTTGTTTAATGACTAACTCCGGGCTCTACTCAAGTATTGGAAGAAATTAGAAAGAGCCTGGAGAAAGGAGCATCTCCACTCAGACAAAGACCATAAAAAAAAAAGGCTTTGAATGACTATCACGGTGCCATTAAGAAAGCTCAAACTGGATTGGGGGGGGTGGGGGGGGTGGCGTGCCTTAGCGCACAACTAAGATGGCCGCGCTTTCTTGAGCTCCGTCGGATCACCGATGCGGACTCTCTAATAGAGATGCTATTTGGGTGATTTTTGATCACCGTGTAACAGCGATAGGCGGCGGAACAGCTTGGGAGCCTTGGGGACGGCTCGCAGGTGATTCGGACTGCTTCCCTGTGTGAAGCCTTGCACGGCGATTTTTTCTTCACGTCGGGTCTTAAAAATGGCGGCTGACACGGAGGTCTCGTCGAAACACGGACCGAGGGCATGAAATCAATTTGTTTGCCTGTTTGGATTCCAGGCTCATTCCCCCTGCACTGCATGAGGTATTGTTATGGCAAATTTTATACCTCTTGATGTTAGGTCCTGAGACTTCTGTGGGGACACTATTCTATTGCATCAGCACATACACAAAATGGCGGCTGCTGACAGGATTTTCCAGGAAGTTATAGTGACTAATTAGTGGCCTAATATCCAGCTGGCTGTGCTTCAGTGGGGGTGAACTATCATATGAGCAACAGTTCGTCTGTTTAATTTTAAGCTTTTGGAGCCTATCCTGAGTATTACTGGATGCGCAGAGTCTATTCAGTACTGTACTGTCTAACCAGACGGTGTCCAGTCTTCCCTGGTGTGACATCTGCCTGTTGACGGATTCTCTTAGCGAGTCATAATTTCGTGGATTATTATCTTTTGAATGAGGGTTGTGTAAGGCTCTTACATTTTTGGGTCTACAAATTGACATTTGCTGTTGGGTCTCTCATGGTGTAACAGATTTATTTACAAAAGGAGCCTTCCTTAGTGCTTGATGAGTTTTCACACATTTTACAGATGTGTTGGCCTTCGGTCTCTCAGATAATAATACTTCGTCTCTCCTAAGTAATTTTTACACTACTTTGTGCCCTTTGGCTTAACACAACATCTGCGCTTTTTCAGTCATTTTGTGTGAATACTGTGTTTGTTTCCGATGGCAGAAGGCATGGGTGTCACTTCCAAGGACAGAGATTCTAAGGGGAATCTGAAGAGGTCTAAACAAAATTCACCTACCCCGGATTTACCAGCTAAGGGTAATATCGATTCTGCTTCGACCTTAGATACTATACTACTCAAGCTTAATTCAGTTCATGACATAGCACAGAGTACCAAAACGAACACAGACTTGAAACGAACACAGACTTGCTTCAAATTGAGGTTGCGGCAATTCGGAATGACCTTAAAAATCTTTCATTACGTGTCTCCAATGCCAAAACACGAATAAGTACTGTAGAGGACTTTACAAACAAGCAAGCTAAACACGTCCAAAGTTTGGAGCGCTCCATGGCTTCATTAAGAAGAGACCTAACTGAACAGGAGGACAGAAATCGTAGAAGTAACCTTCGTATTTTTGGATTACCGGAAGACTGTGAGAAATCTGCTCCTTCAGTGTTGGACTTTTTGCTTACTTGGATCCCAAAGGTTCTGAAGATTTCATTCCACAAAGATTTTGAAATAGAACGTGCTCATAGAGTTCCGACTTTTAAGCCTAAAACGTTGTCTTCTCCAAGACCGTTGATCTTTAAACCTCTGCGCCATCAACATACTGAGCAAATTTTGGCTCAAATGAGGAAGATTAAAACAATATAATGGTAAGGTCACAGAATATCAATTTCACAAGACTTTACTAGAGATACGGTCATTCGTCGCAAAGGTTTCTTGAATCTACGTAGAAGACTCATAGATATGAATATTCCATTTTCCTTTGCAGGTCCTTCAAGATTCAGTATAACTTTCAAGGGTCGTTCACAGATTTTTTATGAACCCTCAGAGCTTTCGACATTTTTGGACAATTAATCTGAATCACAGATGGACTCAGACTCTCTTCCTGGCACTTCTCGTCTTTAACGACCTTCATCTTCTGACAGGATGGTTCCCTGCTTTTGGTGCCTTGCCACAATGTGAGTGGTTAATATTGCTCTTCTGTGTTTTTCTTTGGAATGGTAACTACGCACTGTAAAATCGTCAGTATTATTTTGGTTATTCTCTATTAACTGATTTTCCTTTTACAGGTTTTTATGGTTTACTATATTATTATGAATGTTTCTTGAGTTTACATTCCTTGTAGGTTACATGTAGGTTGGAGATTTTAATATGTTGGTACTATTCTGGTGCTATTTTGTTAATTATAGGCTGTCAATATGTCTCTATTTCTCTTCTTCTCCCTATCTTTTTTATCGTCTTGTTTTACTTCTCTGTCTTATTCCAATTTCGTTCCTGCTTCCTACTCAGTTTCTCCTTCTTTCTGTGGGCATTTATCTTAGCCCATATTGATGAAGTCTTTTTGGTGTATTAACACTCTAGTTTGTTGGTCTTTTCATTGCTTTTCTTTCTCCCTATTCTTATGAGAAAGTAAGTATTTCTTCTTCTACTTCCCACATTCTTTTTTCTTTTCTTTGCTCGATCATTTCTTATATAAGTCCTTTCTACTTTGTTCGATTATTCTATTTTCTGCTTGACTTTTTACTTTTCTTTTCCTATAATTCTACGTTGGTGATAAAATATTTATGTTTGTTTACTATTCATCTGTACTTTTGTCCACTATTGTAATGTTAATTTATGATATACATTTTTGTTTTGTATGCACAATTTTTATTTATGTACTTGTGTCAATCTGATTCTTTTTCTTTCATTATATATGTATCCAAAATTATGAATTACATCTAATGTAGAATATGCCATCTACTTCTTAATTTCCAAAATACTCTATGTCAATTTATTCCCGAATGCCATCAATTCTGTAGTGACTAGTAACTTTTCTTTTCATTACGTATTTTGGAATTTTTTTTGTTTATATATATCTATATTAACCTGATAGACTAGTTTATAATATTTTAGACTGAGATTTATAATGTTTTATATTGGTATTTATATTGCCTCAGATTGCTATTTATTACACCACATATGTGTATTTATTATGCCTTAGATGGTTATTTATATTGCCATATATTGTTATTTATAATGCCTTAATTTGATATTTATCTGATATTATAACCTCACTTTTCTATTTTAGGATATGATAATATGTTTGTCACTGATCAAATATGTTATATTTTTGGGAATCTGTGTTATTTATTCTTATTGATGGATTATTGATAGTATAGTATACATTGATATTTATGCATTTGGTTCGTCGCTTAATGAATTATTTATTGTTGAGCCGTCTGCATCGTGGTGGATGGCCTCTGTTGTTGCTCCTCCACGTTATTTTCCCCATGCAATTTGTCTATTACAGACATCCCCTGGTGGGGTAACTCTTTTTTAATGCTCCTTTTTTCTTTGGAGTACTTTTGTTCTTTTGTTTCTTCTTTCTAGTCTTTTGTTCCTCAATTTCTATTTTTCCTACTCTTGGGACATCTGCTTTGGTGTATTTTAACTTTTTCTTGGCTTTCCTTTTACCCCTATACCTGATGTTCTTTTAGTTAACCCTCTTTCTCTTTATCAGATGTTTTTACTTGTGTTGTTTTATGTTTATCTATGACTGGTTTAAATGTAGTATCACTTAATGTTCGTGGGTTGAATCACCCTGTTAAAAGGGCCAAGATCTTAGATTATTGCAAAAGCTTATCTGGTGATGTGGTTCTACTTCAGGAGACTAAGATTGCCTTTAAAGATGCTCTTCTTATGAGGAAGGAGTGAGTTCTTGATGTTACTTGTTCCGAAGCTTCTGGTAAAAAGAATGGGGTTGTTACTCTGATTTCCCAAAACTCTGGTTTGTCTATTGTTACTGCTGAGCATGATACCAATGGCAGATGGTTACTTACTTGTTTGTCCAATGGTTCCGATGATCTATATATCATGAATTTATATGCTCCTAACATCGATGATCCTCTTTTTTGGCGTACCATAAATAAAAAACTTTCTGATATCCCTCAGAATGCAAGAACAATTGTTGGCAGTGATTTTAATCTGCCCTTGGATCCTATTTTAGATAGGCATTCTGCTTTTAAATTCCGTCCCCCTAGATTGCATAAACACATGCTCAATATGTGTTCATTTCACCAGCTTGTTGACGCATGGAGATTTTTCTCCTCTCCACATTCTAGCTTTTCTCGTATCGATTATCTTTTAGTTGATGCTGCTCTTTTAAAGCATACTATAAATGTTATGATCCATCCAATAGTCGTTTCTGATCACGCAGCGGTATCCTTG
Organism: Calotriton arnoldi; assembly: GCA_963921515.1. Classification (NCBI taxonomy): domain Eukaryota; kingdom Metazoa; phylum Chordata; class Amphibia; order Caudata; family Salamandridae; genus Calotriton; species Calotriton arnoldi. The sequence goes on from CAWUFW010003111.1 coordinate 1,384,626, forward strand.
ACTATCCTTAATCTTACAGATACGAGAGGCCCTCGTAATTGGCGTCTTAATACAGAGATTTTGGACGATAATGATGAAGTTCAAGAGCTTAATGAGGAGATTGCTAATTTTTTCAAAGAGAATGAGTCTTCGGTGAATTCCCCAATAGTTCTATGGGATGCATTTAAATGTACTATTCCGGGTCATATTATCAAAAAAATGTCAAAAAGAAACAGTGACATCAGAAAGTCGCTGCAGTCTTTGGGGAATGAGATCAAAAGCAAAGAGGTGCTATTTAGACGCTCTAATGATAAGTCTCTCCTACAGGATGTCAAGCATTTAAAATACTCTTTTAAATCTATAATCACTAAAAGAGCTTATATTGGTGTACACGCTCAAAAATCTCGGCATTTGTTATTACGAAATAGAGTTGGTAAGTTGTTGGCTGCCACCTTAAAATATCAAAATACGAATATTAAAACTGTCCAGATTTCTTATATTAATGATAAAAATAGTTCAAAGAAATTCCATACTCAAGAAATACTTGAAGTCTTCTGTGATTTTTATGAAAAGTTATACACTCCTAAAGATCAAAGCAACATATCTGCTTGCCAGCGATTCCTACTAATACTATTTCGCATTCAGATATGATTGAATTGGGGAAATCGATTGAGACTGACGAGATAATTCAGGCTATTAAGGCTACTCGGTCGGGGGGAGGCTCCAGGACCAGATGGGTTTCCTATTGCCTTTTATAAAACATTTTCTTCCTCAATAATCAAATATCTTAAGGAAGTTTATGATAATTTTGTCCTTTCTGGCAAGGTCTCTGGCTCTGCTGCTGAGGCTACTATTGTCGTGATTCCGAAAGATGGCAAAGATCATTCGGATCCTAAAAATTTCCGTCCAATTTCATTATTAAATATGGAAGCTAAACTTTTTGCCAAGATCTTGGCTAAGCGCTTAGAGGGTCATATTCCTAGTCTTATCCATGATTCCCAAACTGGTTTTGTTAAAGGGAGACTCGCTAGAGACAATATTCGAACCTTTTGTCATATTTTAGAAAAAGCAAAACTTTCTGCATTACCATAGGCGGCAATAGCCCTGGACGCCGAAAAGGCTTTCAACAAAGTCTCTTGGCCTTTTTTACAAGCAGTGCTAGAATCCCATAACCTCGGTGACTCCTTTATTAATATGGTAATGTCTCTCTATGCGCAGCCAAAAGCTAACATCAGAGTTAATGGGGCTACATCTTCCTTTTTTAATCTTCGTCAAGGCACTAGACAAAGGGTGCCCTTTATCACCCCTTCTTTTTCTATTGTCTATAGACCCACTCCTTCGTCTACTCAACTTGAACCAGGGTATTAAAGGTTTTCAATTTGGTTCGCATACGCTTAAAACAGCCGCCTATGCGGATGACATTCTTATCTTTTCAGAGGATATGGTTGCTGCGATTCCTATTATTTCTAACATCATTAGAGAGTTTTCGCTTGTCTCTGGATATACTCTGAACAAAGAAAAGACGGAAATGTTTCCCCTTAACTCGGTGTGTTTCCCTTCTCACATGGGCGACTCAGGATTTAAATGGCAATCGACTCGTATTAAATTCTTAGGAATTTGGTTTTGTAAGGACCTTTCAGATACTATTTCTTATAACGAATCCCATATCATAGCTAAAGTTAAAGATCTTTTGTCCTCCTGGTCTCCTAAATATATCTCCTGGTGGGGAAGATTACAAACTCTTAAGATGATGATAACCCCGATTATTAAATTTCTATCTTCCATGTTACCTTTAAAGCTTTCTTCTTCCTTCTTCCATGAGATTGATTCTCTCACTTCAAAATTTTTGTGGAATGATAAGAGAGCTAGGATTGTTTATAAATACCTTAGAAAGTCCTCTGTCCTGGGTGGTTGTAATCTTCCGGATTGGAACTTGTATCAAATCGCCTTCTTAGCCTCCCAAGGTGCTCTTTGGTTCCTACCAGATTCCCAGCATACACCCCCTTGGATTTATTTTGAGCGAGAGTTGTGTATACCTCTTTCTACTTCCTCCTTTCTCACTGCTTCTAAGCTTGTTCTTGGTCATTCCCATCGTATTATATTGGACACGATTAATGCACTAAAATATATTGACAAAAAAGTATCTAAACCTATTCATAAATCAAGGTGGTCCTCGTTATGGTACAATCCTTAAATTGTTACTGATATTGATACTGGTATGGTTTCTTCGTGGGCTGCTAGTGGTATTAGACTGGTAAAAGATCTTTATGATTCCAATCACGACCCTCTTCCCTTCTCTTTTTAGCTAGGGAATATAATCTTAATAACATGGATTTTTACTCTTTTTTAAACTTAAGGTTGTACTTTCTAAATTATCCCTCTCTACAGATTCGGTTACTGTTTCACTTCTTTCTATGTGGTCTCGTTCAGGCCATACTGCATCGAAAATGTATACATTTTTATCTGCTCCACTTCCTTCACAGTCTACGATTACATATGATAAATGGTCTCATCATTTTGAAAATGATATTTTTAAACATATTTCACAAGAGACCTGGCAATTGGTTGGGAAGTTATCCTTACGTAATAAGATTGCTCCTTCTCTTATTCAATCTAAATTCTTTTCATTAAATCTCCTCCATTGGACCCCTGCTCGCTTACACAAATTGAAACTAAGGGATAGCGATCTTTGTTGGAATTGTAATTTGGAACCAGGCACTCATCAACATATGTTTTTTTAATGTACGTTATTGCAATCCTTTTGGGGTTTGATATGGAAACATTTATTATTAATCTTTAACCCCTTCGCTGCTAGGCCTTTTCCCCCACTGTGCTAAGCCTTTTTTTGGCTATTTGCGGTAGTTCGCGCTTAGGCCCCTGTAACTTTTTGACCACATAAGGTATCCACGCCAAATTTGCGTCCTTTTCTTCCAACATCATGGGGATTCTAAAGGTACCCAGGGTTTGTGGATTCCCCTGGAGGGGACCCAGAAATTAGCCAAAATACAGCTAAAGTTTGGTTTTTTGGGGAGAAATGGGAAAAAAGTGCTGCAAATGAAAGCGTCTGGTTTTTTCCCCTGCAAATGGTATCAACAAAGGGTTTGTGGGGCTGAAATCACCATTTTCCCAGCTTTTAAGGACTGACAGACGTTTGTCAGAAAACCAACATTTTTTACACAGTTTTGGCATTTTACTGGGATATAGCCTATTTTTGCTATTTTTTGTGCTTTCAACCTTCTTCAGGTAATGGTAGAAATGGGTATGAAAGCAATAATGGATCCTGGAAAGCTATGCATTTTAGACAAGTAGACAAAATTCTGAATTCAGCAAGGGGTCATTTGTGTAGATCCTTCAAGGTTTCTTTATAGAAACTAACAGTTGAATATAGGAAAAATTGAAAATTAGTTGGAAAAAACAGCCATTTGTGTTAACGTTTTCACCTGTAACTTCTTCTAATTATGACAGCTGTTTGAAAGCAATATACCGTTACATCCGCTGAACCTTTCTGGTTGTGGGGATATATTGGACTTGTAGGTTCACCAAGAACCCGACGAACCCAGAGCCAATAACTGAGCAGCGTCTTGCAATGTTTTTTTTATTATGTACCGGGTATATAGCAATTAATTTGGGAAAATATATACATGGAAAAATCGGTATGATAGACACCTATGTATTTCTGAAATTGGAACAAAATATAGAGTTTAGAAACAGTAGATATTTGCACATTTCCGAAATTGGGAGTACCCATACTAGCATGAGAATTATAGGTCATTTTTCGAAATGACTTTTTTACACATTGTCTTTCATTCGGAAGGCAGAAATGCATCGAAAGTCAATAGGTAATAACAGTTGCTCTACAATTTCTGTGTTACCCTACGTCTCCCGATAAAAATGGTACCTCACTTGTGTGGGTAGGCCTAGTGCCCACGACAGAAAACGGCTCAAAACGCAACGTGGACACACTTTATTATTACAGTGAAAACTGACCCTTTTTTTGCAAAGTGCCTAGCTGTAGTTTTTGAACACTAGCTCTGCCGGCACCTAGGGAAACCTAGCAAACCTATATATTTTTGAAAACTAGACACCCAGGGGAATCCAGGATGGGGTGACTTGACTGGCTCTCACCAGGTTCTGTTACCCAGAATCCCTTGCAAACCTCAAAATGTGTAAAAAAAAAAAAAAACATTTTCCTCACATTTCAGAGGTGGAAAGTTCTGGAATTTGCGTGGATCCACAAAATTCCACCCACCCCGCGTTCCCCAAAGTCTTCCGAGAAAAATGGTACCTCACTCGCATGGGTGGGTCAAGTACCCGCGACAGGCAAGGGCCCAAAACCTATTGAGGCGACATCAAAAGGTTTGCAGGGGATCCTGGGTAGGAGAATGTTGGGGGACCCACGCAAGCCATACCTCCCTGGACTCCCCCGGGTGTCTAGTTTTCAGAAATGTGTGGGTTTGGTAGGTTTCCCTAGATGGCCGCCGAGCCCGAGGCCAAAAGCTCATGGGACCCCCCTTGCAAAACCAGGTTGGTTTGTGATAGGTAATTTTGATGTCGCCTCAATCGGTTTTGGGCCTTTCCCTGCCGCGGGTACTTGGCCCACCCACACAAGTGAGGTACCATTTCTATTGGGATACTTGGAGAAATGCTGGGGGGTAGGAAATTCGTTGTTTCTTTCTGAAGCGTGAAAATTTTGGCACAATAATGCAAGGAAAATGTGACAGTCACATTTTGAGGTTTGCAGGACATTGTGGGTAAGATAACTTGTTGGGATCCACAAGAGAGACATCACCATGTACTCCCATGGGTGTTTAGTTTACGACAATATCTACAGTTGGTAGGTTTTTCTTAGATGGAATGTACACCTTGGCAGAGAGACAAAAAAGACAAAGATTACTGCACAGCCATCTATTCCTCAAGCACACACACATACTGGTTGGATTTGGCACGAGGGCGAGTGATGGTTCAGTATATAAAATTTTATTAACAAGAGATTTCACAAAAATGAAATGCACTGTCAATAATTGAAAGGACAAAACACTGAACGAGTGACTCGCAGCTCGTGAGCTGTAGAGCCACGTCAAGGCCCCAACCGCTTTACAAGCCATTCACACACCTTTCATACGTGATCCACACAAGACCATTCACACCACTAGGCACAAAACCAACACATTACAACATTCACAAAAAGGGACAAGGTACACCCTGCTTGAGAAAGACAGAAAAGACAAATATTTCTGCACAACCACCTATTCCTCAAGCACACATACATACCGGTTGGATTTGGCACGAGGGTGAGTGATGGTTCAGTATATACAGTTGTATTAACCAGAGATTTCACAAAAATGAAATGCACTTTTAATAATTGAAAGCACGAGAAACTGAACCATTGACTCACAGCTCGTGAGCTGTAAAGCCACGACAAGGCACCAACCTCTTTACAGGCCATTCATACACCTTTCATACGTGTGAAACATACAAAACCATTCACACCGCCAGCCGCGGGCCCAGCACATTACAACACTCACACCAGCAGACAGCGCCATTCAAGGGCCCATCACTTTCACACGCCCGCATTCCTGACACAGCAACCACACCAGCTCACGGATTGCGTGGAGTGGCGTTTGGCTAGCAGTGTGTGTAGTGACCAGCAGCAAGTCACTACTCACACACCGCCAGCCAAGCGCCAGTCCAGGCACACCGCCAGCCAAGCGCCAGTCCAGGCACACCGCCATCCAAGCGCCAGACCAGGCACACCACCAGGCAAGCGCCAGTCCACGCACACCACCAGCCAAGCGTCAGCCTACACACACCGCCATCACATTTAGGATTTTTTTTATACAAAAAAGAAAACACAAACAAATTGCAAATAGATACAAATCTACTAACACAAAATCTGAAACTAAATACATTGCACAAATGCCAACCTTGAAACTGAACAAAAAATATAAAAACAATAGAGACCAGGCAGTTCACTTTACCACTCATGGATGCTCCCAAAAATTCTTTTGCGTGTGGTACATTCTAAAACAAGCAGGCACACACAGCGCAGGGTTAGAAGGACACTCGGGGCAGTACATACGAGTCTCCTTCCGCGTACCTCTTCGCCAACAGACTCTACATCTCCTACTGGGAAAGTCTTTGGAGGGTGTGGGAGGAATGTGATCAGGAAAGTGGCGATCTTTCAATCTAGCCACATCCTCCACCACTCCAACTCTAGGAACACTTGCCTGTTCCACTACAACAAGGCTGCCTATTACAGACTCCTGAAACTTAGCAAAAGTCATCTTTGACTCAGGACAACAATCCTCGAATACAACAAAAGCATTAAAGGTTGCCAAGTGGAAAAGATGGATAGCGAACTTCTTATACCAAATGTAAGCCTTACGAAGAGCAGTGTAAGTTTCCAACCTCTGATCTACTCTAACACCACCCATGTGCCTATTATAGTCTAAAATGCACACAGGTTTGCGCGCTTCAGCAACCTGACCCCAAACAGTCACAGGTGAAGTACTTTCATCATGGATGGTAGTCAGCATATAGACATCTCTCCTGTCTGAAAACTTCACAGCTAGAAGTTCCTCGCAACGCAATGCACTGCACTGTCCCCGCACAAGCTTTTGACAAACAAGTTCTTTTGGGAAACCTTTACGGTTAGAGCGTATTGTGCCACAAGCAACAGTGTCCACTTTGGCCAATTCCCTGAACAACCGCACACCAGTGTAGAAGTTATCTACATATAAATGGTGACCTTTGTTAAAAAGTCCTCTACCAAGTTCCCACACAATTTTCTCAGTCACTCCAAAAGTGGACGGACAACCAGGGGGTTTAATCCTGGATTCCTTACCGGTGTACACCCTGAAATTAGAGACATATCAAGTCCTACTGTCACGCAGCACATACAGCTTAATTCCATAGCGTGCCCTCTTACTAGAAATGTATTGCCTAAAAACCAAGCGGCCCTTGAACAAAACCAAAGACTCGTCCACTGCTATTTCTTTCCCTGGAGCATTGATCTCAGAAAATCGATCTACAAAGTGATCAATGACAGGCCGAATCTTAAAAGACGGTCACAATCCGGGTGATCTCCTGGCAACGCTAAACCCTTATCGACAAAATGCAGCATCCGAAGCAGAAGCATCACGACTCATGACTGCCGGAAATATAGCCGTTGCCATCAAGGGACTAGTAGACCAATATGAAGACATTGATGGCTTCCTTAGCAAGCCCATCAAAAAAGTTAAACCCAAGAACTTCTTCATCTCTTCCAGATTTGTGGGAGTCCACCGGGTAGCTCTAGAGTGGGGCCTAAGGCTGGCACTGTTGTCCCTCAAAAACTGTTCGGCATACAAATTAGTCTGCTCAACAATCTCTGCCAAAAATACATCGTCCATAAACAACTGAAAAAATTTATCGGCAAAAAGTTTTCAGTATTCACTCTACACCCTGGAACACCAGTAAAGTCTGGCAATGCCGGCTGCACCATGCCTGGGGCAACCCAGAGGTCATCACTTCCAACAGGAAGCCTTGCAGCCCCAGGCTGCAGCCCAGATGCCTCTTGCTGCACTATCTGCACATCAATGTCCTCCTCTAAAACAGGCACTTCATCCGCACTAAGAGTAGCTTCATCATCCGATGATTCCATGTGGAGAGAAAACTCACTGCCTGAATCTTCCACTCCCTCCTCTACCTCAGATGCAGAGTCAGTCTCTGAACCATGGTCAGAGGAAGACTCAAAAAGCATACCAACAACCTGCTGAGCAGTAATCCTGCGGCTAGCCATTATCCTTACTAAGAAAGGAGACTGCACAAACAAGTCAACAACAACCAACACTGTGCAAAATAAGTAAGTAAAAAAAATGTGTGCCTATATCACAAAGATCTATATACTCAAAAACTATACGATTCACTTGCAAGAGACAGCTACACTCACCAGCACCTACTCTGCAGAAACACAGCAAAAACCAACGATATCCCACTAGAAAGAAAAAAACAAAACCAATTACTTACAAGACAACAAAATACACATCGAGCACAAATGCTAAAAGTTTTTGACACTCAAAAAACAGAAGCCAAACATACTGCTATTATTACACCATTTGCAAAAAACACATTCATGCAGAGAAATGAAACTCATTTACATTGTACAAAAAAAGTCTCTTACCCAACACATGCAACTACACAAACAGCAGAACCACCAGTAACGAAACCGCAACCTGGAACAGTCTAAAGAGCAAAAGCCTTGAACTAGAACAAAAAGGGAGAAATAAAGCATTACAATTGCAATTCACAAGAAATAAAACAATTAACATTATAACACGCTATGTCACTACCCAAATGGTCAATCTGCCAGATGGGCCTTCAAATAGGGCTGAGAAAAAGGAGGGGTGATCTTGCCCAAGGGATCGGGTGAGGTTGTCTGCCAGGCCGATCTGTCTCCCAGGTGAGAGAGAAAACAGCAGACAGAAATGTGCCCCCCTTGCAAAAGAAATAAATCCCTGGTGCCTAGTAGGGTTTTCTGCCTCCCCCCTCCCGCCTAGGGCAGAAAGGCCAAAAAAAGGGGCAGGTCTGTCCCCAGGAGGGGCAGAAAAAACATTAACCAAATTTTACCCCCTTGGAAGCAACCATGTCGCTTCCATTACACACAAAACAAAATCATTGGTGCCTAGTGGGTTTTCTGCCCTCCCCCTTCCCCCCCGGGGGCAGAAAGGCCAAAAAAACGGGCCGATCTGCCCCCCGGGGGGGGGGGGCCCAGAATACACATACAAATAAATTCTGCCCCCTGGAAGCGACCCTTTCCCAAGGGGTCGCTTCCTTTTTAAATTTTAAAAATTCCCTTACAAATACAAAAAAAATCTGCCCCTGGAAGCGACCCTTGCCCAAGGGGTCGCTTCCATTTTAAATTTAAATAATCCCTAGTGTCTAGTGGGGTTTTCTGCCCCCCCCCCCTGGGGGCAGAGAGGCCAAAAAAACGGGCCGATCTGCCCCCAGGAGGGGGGGCAGAAAACAAACAGTGTGCTCCCTTAGGAAGCGAGCCTTGCTCAAGGGGTCGCTTCCAATACAAAGAAAAAAAATCCCTGGTGCCTAGTGGGGGCATTTCTGCTACACGATCGCGACGCTGTGCGCGATCGTGAAGCAGAAATGCCCTGCACAGAGACATCAGGGGAGAGGAAATATCGTTCCTCTCCCCCGATGCCTCTGTGCATGCAGGAAACACCCCCCCTGCCCGGAGCAAGGAAACCTACCTTCTCCGTCGGGACCCTGAAAGCAAATTGCTTCCGGGGCTTCCTGATGATGTCGTCGCGCGCTGACCTCATGGGATTGCCCGGGGGATTCGGGGGTGGCAGTGGAAACTCTTCCGCTGCCATCCCCCTTTGGGGGGGGCTAGATGGGCTGCCCATGGGGGGAGCGCTAGCGCTTTCCCCATGGGTGGGTGCCATGACGGAGCGGTTCCGTCATGAGCACACGCCCACCGTGGGTCATGACAGAACCGCTCCGTCATGAGCACTCAAGGGGTTAATATATCGTTAGAGCTTTCTTTACCTATGATTCTATTGGGCCCATGGGCCACAGCTATTCCTTTTAACAACACGGATATGGAGTTATTGGATTTACTTTTATCCATTGCTGTTAAAGTTATACTAACAGAATGGAAATCTTCTCATCTTCTGTCTTATCATACCTGGTGGGCATGGGTATCATAACTCCGTGGAGCTCATACTTTTGTTGAGGAGAAGCATTACTCGCCTTCCATTTCTAGTAATGTATGGCGGTCACTGGACAATTATATGAATTTATCCTCTCAGGGGTTGGTAGCTCAGTATCCTTTTGACTCTACTTTTTAAGTTGTTTTCCTTTATTGAAGCAGATGTCCCCACCTCTTCCTTTCTTCTTTTTTCCTTTCTTCACTTTTTTCTGTCTTCTCTTCTTCTCCTCTGCTTTCTTTTGTTATGCAATCTTATTTATTAAGCAATACAACTGCTTTATGACCTCAGCATGATATTGGTTGTTGATCTTGTTTAATCCATCTATCTGGGTTTTGCAATACTATTTGATTAGTTTTTTAACATATAATACGTGTCATTTATATATTTTGGTTTTCTTGTCTGAATAACGATATGTTCACACTTCTTTTTAGCCCAGTTCATTAACTCTTGATATGAAATCTATTTTTGATTCTGTAATTCTTCGATCTTAACTTAATATACATTTCATATTGTTATGTTGTATTGCTTTGTATTAGAAATGTATTTTCTCTTTTAAATAACAATAAAGATATTTGGAAAAAAGAAAGCTCAAACTGCCTTCTTCTCCAATCAAATTGCTCTGCAGGTAATGAAGCGAAAGAGCTTTTTAAAATAGTGAAGACATTTTATAGTGAAGACATTTTCTTATCCTGTTACCTTCTCACAGCCGTTAGAGGCCTCCCGCAATTTGCGTAAGCAATCATCGGATATTTTTGATAATAAAATCCAGGGCATTGCTGAAACTCTTAACTGCACTGCCCCTTTTGATAGCACCAGCCCTCCTAAGACAATGTCCTGTTCTTTGTTGGACTTCACCCTCCTTTACCTTAGAGGAGACTGGACAGGCCTGGCAGGATGTACATCAAGCTCACTTGATGACCCCTGCCCACCTCGCATCCTACAGATGAGTATTTGGACCATAAATCCCATCCTAAACACGTTAATAAATTACTCTATTCAGTCTGCAACGGTCCTAAACACGTTAATAAATTACTCTATTCAGTCTGCAACGGGTCCAAGTTGCTGGAGACAAGCTAAGTTAATACCGCTTCTGAAAAAGCCTTCCGCGGATAGATCTATTCTAATTTTAGCCCCATCTCACTACTGCTCGCCTTCGCTAAGATTCTGGAGAAGCTCATTAATCACCAACTGTCTAGCTATTTGGAGACTGGCCGGTCGCTTCACCCTTTTCAATTTAGTTTTAGTACGGAGACCACCATGGTTGAGGTCACAGATACAATTAAGTTAGTGGCAGATCAGGGGAAGCAAGTTGTATTGATCCTCCTGGATCTATCGGCTGCTTTTGATACGGCGTCCCGTTCCATGCTCTCGCGCCGTTTGGAAGACATTGGAGTGGGTGGATGAACGCTGGCCTGACGTCGTTCCTTTTTGACTGGCCGTATCCAAGCGGTCTGGAAGGCTCCGTTTAGCTCTGATCCCAAAGCTTTGACACTGGGTGTCCCGCACGGCTCTGCCCTTAGCCCGACACTTTAATATTAACATCACCGCGCCCCCCTGCAACATTGGTGGAGTCTTTTGGCATACAGATTGTATACTATGCAGCTTCTCTTTACTCTGGGCGGGAACACGCCTAATCTCTTATTAGATTTATGTTCGACGGCTGTTTTCCAGTGGATGCGGTTCAGTAACCTTCAGTGCAATGCCAATAAAATTGAGATTCTCCCTTTTGGCTCGCCCCTTTATCAGGGATGGTGAATACTTGCCCAGTCATGTCCCGGCTCCTCCGGCCCTGGCCTCGATAGTGCACAATCCGGGAGTGAAATTTGATAACCTTGCTGGTCCTCCCCCTCCCCTGCCCCCGACCCCTCTCAGGTGGCAGGCATGGTGGGCACCTGCTGTGCACTTTTAAAATCGATAGACATTTTTGCAACTACGGCCGTATGAGACTCAGAAAATAGTCCTTCATGCTCTCATTGCCTCTCGGCTAGATTATGCCAATGCTCTTTACTGGAATTCTACAGTTGTAAGACATTGAATAGAGAAGGCATACCCCTACTTGAACAAAGACTTTTATACTAACAGGTCCTATAACACACCACAGAACTTTAGACCGTGGGGGCGCTATAATAGACGAAATAATCTAGTAGGATTCTCTGAAACCTCTGGTGACTCCACAGACAGCTCCGACGCAGGAGAAGGGAGCAGCACCACAACACGTAACTACAATACCCCTTCCTCTTTTTAGGACGCGGTCAACCAGACCCTCCAAAGAGAGGCCGGGTGAAACAGCAACAACGTTGGTACAATCCCTCAGGCGAACGCCAAACGCGCCAGAAACATTACCAATGGTGACCAGAACAATGACGAATGGTCAGTCGGAACTTACTCAGACCATTCCCATTTTCAATCTCTCTACACATCAGCTTACTGACCATGAAATATCGGTACTGAGCAAAGGTCTTTCCTTTGTACCGACTACTTTCCCTGACTATCTTGATCTCCAAACTGAACTGTTACGGTTTTTCCGCAAAATAAGGTTACACAGTTACTTTCTGGAAAACCCTCTCTTCCCAAAATTTCGAATACCCCATTACGTCCTCCATCTACCTTCTCTCCTCTGGGAATATGATTCCCAATGAGATTCTCACATTTGAGAAATTGGTACTCAAAGAGATTGCCCATCTAGAAAATATACGTCGTTTCATTCCCTTTAACATTTCCCATGCTGAAAAGGTTGCTATTGCCAACCTGCGACAGAATGAAAAACTTGTTATTAAACCGGCAGACAAGGGCGGCGGAATTGTCCTACAGGAAATTGATGCTTACAAAACTGAAATTCATAAGCAACTAACCAACACTGACCATTATTGTAGACTTCCTACTAATCCCACCAGAGAACTACAAAATCTTATTAAAGAAGTCACCACTGTAGCTTTAGAACAAGGCTTTCTTAGTAAACATGAATATCAATTTCTGAATATCAAAACTCCACGCACCCCTGTATTGTACACTCTGCCTAAGATGCATAAGAGTATGGATACCCCTCCAGGACGCCCCATAGTGTCTGGTTGTGGTTCTATTTTAGAACCCCTTGGTCGATATGTTGACTTTTTTATTAAAGACTTTGTGCCCCTCACTGACTGTTATATTCGGGACAGTATGTCCATGATCAATATCATTGAGAACCACTCCTTTAACCCTGAATCTGAATATTTGTGTACTTTGGATGTGGAATCCCTGTACACTAATATTCCACAAAATGCATCATTGTTGGTGATGGAAACCATTCTCAATACCCGCCCACGTCCACACAATGTACCAACACTGTTCATACTCCAGCTCCTAGAGATATGCCTTACTAAGAACTTTTTCTTATTTGATGAACAATTCTACCAACAGGTGAAGGGTACTTCAATGGGGGCTGTTTTTGCCCCCAATCTAGCCATTCTCTATATGGACTCGCTAGAAAGGAATCGCATCCTTACCCCTTACAATCCATTTAACGATGGGATTGTCACATGGAAAAGATACATAGATGACATCTTCATTATTTGGAACAACACTGAAAGTACTTTATACTCATTCTTGCATTGGCTAAATAATAATTGTGATGGGCTTAAATTTACACTTTCACATAGTAAAGAATCAATCCCCTTCCTTGACCTTAATATCTGCCACAAAGAAGGAATACTTATCACAAGTCTGTTTCGCAAACCAACAGAAAGAAACACACTACTTAGGTATGATAGCCACCATCCCCGTGCCTTGCGGGATTCATTGCCTTATTCCCAATTCCTCCGTATCAGGAGGAACTGTTCACCAAAAGAGGACTATTTCCAAGAGGCTAAAATATTAAACAACAAGCTCACAAGTAGGGGCTACCCACGCAGACTAGTGCGCAATGCAATGAAAAGAGCATGGTACTGCCCTAGAGAAGTTCTACTAGAACCCAGAGAAAAATCCACCCAGAACCGACTTGTATGTGTTACCACTTTTTCTCCTGTCTCCAATATCGTCAGGAAAACTATTATAAGACACTGGGATGTGCTAAATGCGGGATCCCTCAATCTCGAACGCCCCCTGTTTGCATTCAAGAAAAATAAAAATATTAAGGATCATCTTGTCCGGGCAGCTCTTCCCACTATTAGACCCCCCACCAACCTTAATGACCACTGGGGACTTGCACCGTTAGTAGGCCATGCAAAATGTGGCAATTGCAGCGTATGTGAATACACGATTGAATGTAAAGAATTTGTGTTTGACAAAATTAAAATAACATTGCAGTCATTTTCTAACTGCAACACGCAAAATGTTATATATGCCATTTTCTGCCCATGTAATAAAATCTACATAGGACAAACAACCCAAAAAATCCGCATGAGAATTTGCCAGCATCGGAGCAGAATAAGATGTAAAACACAAACCGCCCCATTAGTGGATCATTTCACAGAAATTGGACATTCTGAGGACGAAATTCGCTGGACTGTGATAAGCGTAATTAAACTACCATCCAGAGGAGGAGACATGTCCAAAATTCTAAATAAAGAAGAGCTCAAATGGATCTTGAAAACCAATAGCCTACACACCAGACTGAATAGACTTGAAGATTGGACAACACTTGTATAAATATAGCCAGTCAAGTACTCTCCCTGTCTAACCTCTGCACTAAACCTGTTGGTCATTATTTTAATTTTAATTAAAATTAATTTTAATTTTAAATGCTGACCATATTGTCACATGTTGCTAGCAAAATTACATCCTCCATTGTATTGTTTCACGCTATGTACATTCAGTAATGGTCCTCCATGACCAATTATTAATTACTCCTTTCCATGCTATAATGCTCCAATATGTCTGCCATTCCGTTACTCTCAGTCCTTTATTTCTTTTCACCGCCTTCACCGACTCATCGGCTTGCTTTTGTAATGCTCCAATATGTCTGCCATTGCCTCAGTCCTTTCTTTCTTTTCACTATTTTTTCACCGACCTTTTTCCTTGTTTACACTGTCAGCTGACCTCTCCTCCACCTATTATAAGCATGTTCTCCAACTCTATCCAATACACACACCGAGCCGCATACACAGAGCCGGGTCCTTACACGCATCAGCTCCCATTGAGGTAAGCGTCCATACTATCCTGACTACCGCCATATGAGCTTTCCAGCGACCTGTTCGCGCACACCCTGAGGCTCTCTCCTTTGCTTCCCTGGCAGGAATTCCCGAGCGGATCCCGTAAATTAAGGACCGCCACAGTACAACTGGCAACACGTTGCCTGTACTCTTCAGCCCGATGCACGGCTTTTTATGATACCGGTGAGCCTCCTTTATCTGCACGCCATATCTCTCCCCTTTCATATTCCCTGCACATACCCTGAGGTTCTTCCTAATTGCTTCCTTGACAGGAATTCCCGAGCGGATCCTGAATGACCGCCGTGGTCTAACTGGCAAACACGTTGCCTGGTTCCTTCAGCCCGGCGTACGGCCCCCTTTTACCGGTGAGCCTCGCTTCATTGCACGCTATATCTCCCCCCTTTTTCCTTCAACCTTTCCTCCACTCATTGCTTTCTCTTCTATCCAGGTTATCCACTTATTTTCCCACATCCTAGAGGACACCTCCGTTTTTCCCTCTCAAATTGGTAAGCTCAACTTCCCCACATCCTTCCTTCCTGTTCTTTCTTATTCCTATTCCTTCTAAATTCTTCTATTTCTCGGCAGCTTCCCTCCAATTGCTCAGACACACGCGCCTGACGCTTGAAACTGGGGTCTCCCATTCTTGAGAGACCGGTAAGTCGCTAATTGCCTTTTCCTCTTTTTTGTAGAACCTCACCCCAGCGCTACATTATATAATTGCTTAATTCCCTCCCATGGTTCTTTCTACTCCTTTTCTATGCAAATTTCCTTTTCAGTAATTCTTCTATCAGTGATGGACCAAGACTTCGAATGACTCCGTTTCCACTTTTTCACCTCTGTTTATTTTCACAGCACCTTTTCCCTTCCCACAGGTCTCATTTCTCGTGTTAATTACAGGTGTTTAGGACAATGATTATATGAAATAATTTACCCCTTGTGTTGCATATCTGAATATCTAACCAGTGTTTTTCCTGCTTTTCTTCCTTCCCCCTTATGTTTTAAATCCAGGCATTATTTTCAGGCTAGCTTATGTTTTAGTCCTGATGATGATCCATGTATTTAATGTATGGATCGAAACGCTCGTCGACACACAAAACACCTTATACACTACTTTGAAGTGTTTACTGTTGTGTAAAGGTGTATTAATATGATTTGTTGGTCCCATTGTGTATACATTTAACAAATCAATAGCCCTGCCTGAACTTGTTGTTAAAGTGTATATGTTGTTCACTTCTTCCCTTGTCGTTTATGTAGTGAGGTCACAGGCCTGTGCCTCACTCACTTGTATTGTTACAAATTTATTCATTTAATTGCCTTGTTATTAAATATTGGGCCTCTGTCCGGCTGGACATGTCACTTACCGATATAGTACTGATTGGGTCTATATTTGTATTCAATGTCTTACAACTGTAGAATTCCTAGGGACCACTGTTCCTTATAATAGATAAGCACCCAAGGTCCCTGGCTGACTCGAATTGGGTTCCCTTGTTCCTTCTAAATATAATGCTCTTTACTGGGGCCTTCCGGCTTACCCGCTGCAGAGACTTCAGTTGGTCCAGAATCCCACCGCACAGCTTCTACTGAAGGTTCCCAGACGGTCGTATCCATAATCATCCTAAGGAGCTAAATTGGTTACCGATTAAGGAGAGGATATGGTTTAAAAGTCTTCTTCCGGCCCATAGAGTCTACTACCAGTCTGGCCCGGTGTATCTTACCAACAGGCTGACTCCTTACCACCCAACAAGAACTCGTCGTTCCTCTGATGCCCTTTTGGTGGTGGGGCCTCGATTTAAAAGGAAAAGATGGGGAGGCCCTTCCTTCTTATATCCCGCTGCCACCACTTGCAATGCCCTCCATTACATTTACAGGCTATGAAATATGAACTCTGTTTAAGCGAATTTTGAAAATTTGGCTACTTCTCTCAACATGAGTAGGTATCTTTGGTTATCATGGGTAATTTAATCTGCTTAGCGCCGGGACACTGAACAGCCGCATGCTTTATAAAACATTTTTATTATAGGATTATTTTTTCTGGTATGTGAATTGCTCACAAGTTCAGATTGTTGGGTAGAGCCCAATTCCAGATTGACTGTGCGTGCAATGAGAGGTCTCGATCTGGTGCCTCCTTGCCGATAAATATAATGCATGGTGGTGGTATTGTCTATCTGAATGGTTGATGACTGACTTAGGGACAGAAGAAAGGCTTTGAGAGGTGCGTTCCAAATAGTGTATGTGGGTTGGGTTTTTTTTTTTTGTCCGCTGTCCCTGAATTGTTTACCTTGAAAGTGAGCTCCGTAACCTGTTACGGAAGTGTTTGCTATTATTTGCGACAGACATTTAAATTTAGTACATTTTCTTTTTTGCACTACTGAGCAAGGGTTTGCTTCTCTGAGACTGTCAGGATTGCTTTGCCTTCCCAATTGTTTTCTCTTTGAGACCATTGGTCCTCTAAACATTGTCAGAGATCTCATTTGCAGTCTTGTATTGGGTTCGGTGTTTAGGCAGGAGACCACTGATCTAGAAGGAAGGCAGTTTTTCTCGCAGTTGGGTGTGGAGCTGAAAGCAGCAACTCCGAAAGATAGACTTTTGCTTTTATGGTGTCCAAGGTTGCTCCCAGATAAGATAGGTTTTGAAATGGGGTAGTGTAAGAAAATGGGATCTTGTTGCAGTACACCCAACACACACACTTTGCCTGGCTTTTGATGCAACTTTGACTGTAGAGTACTGGGTCCCTGCTGTTCAGGTTCCCAGTACCAGTGTTCTGACTTTAAAAACAGGTCTACAATTAGTTCTTCTGCCTTTCTGTCTGGAGGCTGAAGGGAGTACCCCTGGACTCTGTGCATGGTATTACCACTTAGTGGCAATATCATATACAGGACCAGCTTCCTACAGGTTGGAATTCACTTATTAGCCAATTTGAAAGCATAATCTTTACACTAATATCAATGTCATGGAGTTATTCATTTGGACTTTCCTTCTACCGTGAGCCTTCAACACCTAGTCCTCAAGTTTGGGAAGATGAATATTCCTTTGCTTAGATGAGCCGCTAATACAGCTATGCACTTGGACAACGTGAGTGGTGCCGACTTCGTCGTTTTCATCGACTTCACCTCACAAGGCATGCCAGCTGCAGAGGCATAGTCCTAGTGAGGGGGTCCCAGAAGACCCAATTCAGCTCCAAGTCCTTAAGTACCTATTTATTTGAATTGGAAGAGTTTTATATAACGAGAACATGACCCTCGCATGTATCAGAGCTCTTCACAATTGTTAGAGAGGATATAGTTATGCAATGAAACGTAGAAAAATGAGAATAATTAGAGCATTACAAGATGCAGCAACCCCCCCAATAAGAAGGGGGTGACCTTTCAGTGTTATGACCAATAGATAAGACAATACCATAATAAGCAGGTAGTAACTAGGGTACCATTTACTAGGGACTTACAGAGGGGGGGGGGCGCAGAGGTACCAATTGTGGGTATGTTTTAGGGAAGAAGCACTGGCACAAGGGGGGGTTGGCAGGGACCCTGTGCACTTCAATACAAACCACATCGAAACCAGGCCCTAGAGTTGTCGGGTTTCCAACCCATGGCTTCCCTGGCACTTACAATATTTAATAATTGACTTAAGTATTGTAGGGGCATATCTACTCATGCAGATAGGCCCTCACCTGGGGTATAGTGCACCCTGCGTGGGTGCCATGCCAGCCAGCAATGGCTCAAGGTATAGGTAAGTCACCCCTCAAGCAGGCCTTACAGCCATAAGGCAGGGTGCACTATACCCCAGGTGAGGGCCTATCTGCATGAGTAGATATGCCCCTACAATACTTAAGTCAATTATTAAATATTGTAAGTGCCAGGGAAGCCATGGGTTGGAAACTCGACAACTCTAGTCCCCCAGCACCATGATGGCTTCACTGAAACCAGGAGTGTTTGGTACCAAAAAACTCCTTTTAATAAATCCGCACTGATGCCAGTGTGAGATTTATTAAACCATGTACTCAGAGGACACCTGATAGGTGCCCCCCCTGAAAAGCTACCAACCCTGGTGTGGTCACCGACTGGCTTTAGGCAGCCTACCACACACAGATATGCTTCTGGACCCCTGGGTGGATAGCCTGTGCTCTCTGGGACCAGAAAAAATACACATCCTGGGTGTCAAACCTCCTCCTCCAGGATGAGCACAGTGCTCGGAGGGGAAGCTTCAAAGGCCTGCCGCCTTTGTAACACAACCCTTCAGCCTCTGCTGCTAGCAGCAGATGACAGCCCCCAGTTTACACCCTCACTTTGGGCAGGAAAACTCAGAAAGACTAGGAGGTGTGCCCACCTTTGCCAACTCCACCCCTCAGGTGGAGCAGCTGAATTTAAGCACACTTTTCAGTCTCCCTCCATCTTGAAGATGCACCCGAAGCCCCTGGGTCGTTGTGAGCTGAACCAACTGTGCCCCTACATCTCTACTTACCTCTGCTATCGCTGGTCTCCCTCCTGCAGCCTCTGGTGCGATGCCTGCAGCCTGTTTTTCCAAAGCAAGTTCTTCATTGAAAAGCATTAGGGGCCAGATGCTGAATTTGCACCCTGCACACGGCCGCCCTTGTGCCGCTGGTGGTGCAGTTTTGGTACTCACAACCCTGGCTGATCTTTGATCCCAAAGACTGGAACTGTAAGTTGTGAACTTACCTGTATAACCGCATTATTGTTTTCCTCCATAGGATAACATTTAACTCTCTAAAAATTGCACTAAGTGTCGACTTTTGAAAGGCTGAAGTATTTTTCCTGCAAAACATTCTTACCTTACTGCAAAGATCTTGCTCTTAAAATAAAACACAAAGCTTATTTTTATAAAATTGGTGTGGGTCTCCTTTTCAAGTCATGTGTCAGTTATTGGTCGTGTGTGCAATAAATGTCTTACACTTCTCTGTGTTAGGCCTAAGACTGCTCGACCACACTACCACTAAGAGCACAACCACCTAGCAGTATACCATATACAGAGCCAGCTTTCTACATTGGTGGTGCAGCGGTGGGGTACAAGACTCAACATTTGTTTTACCACTTGATTGATAGTTGATTTCACAACAGGAAATCCAAAATTGTCTTTAATTAGAATTTTTATCGATTTTTGAATTCTTCCCAAATTAATTAAACTAGTATTAGGCCTTGGTTGAGTCACCCACTGTTTAGAAAATTAAAAAGCTTGTAAAGTAGTAAGACCTTAGAAGCTCTTAGAGTAAGACCCAAACTATTTTAAAAACCAGGTCTGAAAATCCAAGAACCAGCCAGGAGCTAAACATGGCCCCCTATGCATATCTAAAAGTTTCTCAATTAAAAGATTTGTGCAAAGCACGGAGACTTGCTATGGGTCCTAAACCCACAAAATCCCATCTCCAGCAGTTGCTGGCAGAAAATGACAAGGCCATGGCAAGGTAAACTTCCCCCAATGGGGATGATGATGTTTCCCAGGTAGTAGAGGAGGACACAGACTCCAACCTTACTCTCTCTGATACTAACATCACTGCGAGTAATCCCAGTAGTGTCCCAGATGAGGTAGAAACCAAAGATGCAGATCTTCAGAAACTGGCCAGGAGGATAACTCTAGAAGCTTAACTCCTAGCCATAGAAAAAGAAAGAACTGAGACAGGCCTAGGACCCATCTCTGGTGGCAGCAAAACAATAAATAGGGAGGTAGAATCTTTTGACTATAAAATCCCCAAAGGGATTGTCCCTAAATTCTTTGAGGGTGATGATATCACTAAGTGGCTCATTGTATTTGAGAGAGCCTGTCTTGGGAGACAGGAAACTGTGGAGTGCTATCCTGTGGGAAATGTTCTTGGGGAAGTAGAGGGATAGACTCCTGACACTCAATGAGAAAGATGCTACATCCTATGACCTCATGAAGGGTCCCCCAATTCAAGGCTTTGGATTCAGCACAGAGGATTATAGGATCAGATTCAGGGAGGCTAAGAAAACCCAAAGCCAAATCTGGGTGGATTTTGTAGATTTCTAAGTGAAAACACTAGGAGGTTGGTTAGATAGTAACAATGTACATGATTTTGAAGGGTTGTTGTAGGAGAGTAGGATCTGCCTCTTATGTTGCCGCCACTTTTTTTCTGATGTTAGCACTGGTTTCTGGCTATAGTCTGGCTGGGTCCCTGCCAATCAGGGCCCCAGCCTCTCTGTTCTCTCTAAACGACATGGAGTGCACTCTAGGTGCACTAGTGATTGGATACTGTGGTGCCTTATGAGTCCCTAGTATATGGTACCTTAGGTACCAAGGGCATAGGTACTTCACAGGCCTACCAGGGGCTGCAGCATGTATTATGCCAGCCCTGGGAAGCAGTCTAAATCTGACACCACAGGCCTGCTACTGCAGCCTGGGTGAGGTGGTGCTAGCACTCCTCACCGAGATATAGGTTTCCTATATCTCTCCTGCACACACATACAAACCTATCAGTCACCCCTAAGGCAGGCCCTATCAATCCTGAGGGCAGGGTGCTTGGCTTCTATGTGAGGGGGTGCCTCTGCCTGAGCAGGGCCCCTCTGCAGCTCTCAGAGTCTATTCTCTGGTGCTGTTTGTGGATGCGGTTAAACCATATACTATTAAGTGCATTATATCCTCGCGGTAAAATGCTAACTTTGGAATGGCTGCATCAAAACATGTCGTGTTTGGTGTCAAACATCTTGGAATACTACCCCCCGCCAATCTTGGCAGCGGGGTAGCATTCCACCCTTCTAGAGGGATAAGACATGTACCTGCTGTGGAAACGCGGTAGAATCCTAAAGAGCCCTGGCATCACAAAATGGATGCCACCAGTCACAGACACTGGGCTGCCCTCCTGCTGATGACCGAAACTCGCAGTGGAGGAAGCCCAACAATAGGCATCCTGTCACAGGGAGGTGTAACCACCTCCCAGACAGGGTTTAGTGTATTGGGGCTGGGTGGGTGCACTCTTTGAGTGCTTTGAAGTCCTGCACTGGGGGAGCAGAAGGCTCCTCTGTGCATATGCCAGTTCAAACCGGCTCAGGGGCTACCTGCCCCTGCTCTGGCGCGAACTGGACAAAAGGAAGTGGGTGTAGCCACCCCCTCCCTTGACCCTCCCATAGGTGGGGTCATAGAGCTAGTCCATCCCCTCTTTTAGTATAAGAAGGGGAACCCTTGAACTTGCTAGTTAGATCACCCCTGGACGACGCTCTACAGAAGAATCCTGGCCCTTCGACGTTCCACTACCTTTGGAAGACAGAAGAATCTCCCTTGGAGTCAAGGAGTGACTCCCTGCTTGGCAGGCACCAAAAACGACAACGACGGTCGCAAACTACGCCGCTCCCGCCGGAGTCCGAAGTCCCTGCAGCCCAAGAAGTGGATTTCCTGACTTCTCCAAGGCCATCGTGAGTCCCCAGCGAAGCGGAGGCAAGTGGACCCCACGAGTGACGAGGAACCGCGACCCCTGGGTACCGTGCACTATTGTCGAGTGCAACCCTTTCACAACGTTCTACGAACTTGTGCTTTGGACCACGTGTGGTCCCGACCTCCAGCAGGAATCCCTCCGAAGATCAGAGGCCTACACCGTCCTGAGTGACCGTGGGCCCCTGTTGAGTGATTCCGCCCGAGGTGTCTTCGCGATCCCTTGCCAGCCGGCTCGTGGGTCCCCAGAAGACTTCTTAAAGAAACCAAAGGGCTCCCTGGTTGCTCCAGGCCTGCCCTGACTTACCCTCGCTGGGTGAGTCCCTCAGACCTTGCTGGTCTGTGCCATCGACTTTTCTTCATCTCCCCGAGACTTGCTGTTGCCAAGGCTTGTTGGCTCCAATCGAGTTGCCGACACCGCCGTAAGCTGCAGACTTCGTGGGACACACAGAATCCAGCTCCTGGTCGTCGTCGACGCCTCCTGGACCTCGTGGCTGAAGAGTCAAGGCACCCGCAACCGACCTGAATCAACCGACGACGGTGGGCATCCATCTTCCTTGCCCAGAGTCACTGCCAAGTGACTTTGAACACTGTCCCCTCTGCTTTCAGGTCATCCTTCTTCAGAATCCAGGCTTGGATTCCACCGGACACTTCTTCAGCTCCCGCAAGCA